>CM060446.1:14692464-15329265 GCA_030545235.1 Helianthus tuberosus | reverse complement strand
TTAGTACATGGTTCTACATTACATTTCTGCTAAGTATGTTAACTGATAGCATGCTAGCACATTGATTTACATGACTTTTCTGCTTTGTATGTTAACTTAGCATACTTAGTACATTTCTTATTCATCATATGCTTACATTTTGGTATGACATTTGGTTTGTTTAAACTATACTATACATTCATTAACACCGATCATGCCGCTCGGTAGTAGGTAGTGGTACCATAGGACTTGACAAATCCCATTCCTGTAATCTCGGGTTTGTTTGGATGGAAGGAATGACCGAATCCGAATACATATTTTGATAACCTTTACTAAAAGGGTTATCCGACTGTCGCAAGGCTTGGATGTATGAATTTTCACAATACCGCATAAATGTCTATATCAGTATAGCATGCATATACTACACAAAACATAACTTTGATTTAAACCAAGTTTTACTTCAATACTTTGTTTTGTGCATTTCACTTATGGTTTAGTTGATGCATTTCACTAGCCATACATATCATTTTGGTTACACATTACATGATTTACATATGACACATAAACATTTTCGACATTGATTATACATTACATGATTTACATTTGACACATAAACATTTTCAACATTTGGTTACACATTACATGATTTGCATATTGACATAAACATTTTGACATATTATTCAATACGTTTGGCAATTGGTTTAAACATAGACATCTTACATTGGTGGTTTGTTTGGGTAAGTGATTTGAGTAACGAGGCGTGTGTAATATGATACAAGCATGGTGGATACGCCGCTGGTACTTCCTATATATAAGTGATTGTATGGTATTACATATCGTAGCGTTACTTGAATCATTTCAATTTGGACATATAACATTTTATACAAATAACATACTTTTCACAATATATTGTTTTACAAACAACTTAAATTATACAAACTCATTTTTATATGGTTATTCATTTAACCATACATTATTCTCTTATTTATACATATCATCTGATCTTATCGTTTTTCAAATGATTTACAAGACAAATCAAATTACAAGGTTCATGACTAAACATTTTTCTTAAACAATAAGTCATGAATCCTATTTTCATAAACCTATGTATCTCACAGGCATTTTTATGCTGACGTACCTATTTTCACATGTGTTTCAGGATATGATGCATAGGAGTTATCAAGATACACTTAGGCGGACTTGGGCCTTAGTGACAATAAAAGATGCAAGACTAGTTATTTATTTTATGTTTCTTTGACTGTCAAGACAATGTAACTCTTTTATTTAATAAAACAATATTTCAATTTCCATGTGTTATGAAACAATAATTCTGTTACAACACTCCCCGACGTTTCCGCCACGTTTTGTTGTCCTACGTGGTCGGGGTGTGACAACAAGTGTACTCAGATCCTCTCTTCGAATCCCACTTGACTTTGACCAGTACTAGTCTTTTGTGTTTGAGAAACTTGACCTTTCTGTCTTCTATCTGCAATGGCTTCTCAACAAATTTTAACTTTTCATTTACCTCTACATCTTGAAGAGGTACTACTAGGGATTCGTCAGATAGACATTTATTGAGGTTGGATACATGAAACACGTCATGTACCCCAGCTAACTCTTCTGGTAGTTGTAAACGATAGGCAACTGGTCCTATTCGCTGTATTACTGGAAATGGTCCTACGTACCTTGGACTTAGCTTTCCCTTCTTTCCGAACTGAACTACTCCTTTCCAAGGAGAAACTTTCAAGAGTACCTTGTCTCCAATTTGAAATTCTAGTGGCTTGCGTCTATTGTCTGCATAACTCTTCTGGCGATCACGAGCCGTTTTCAGTCTTTCCTTGATTTGAGTGATCTTGTCAGTGGTTTCTTGTACAATCTCGGGACCTGATAATTGACTTTCTCCTATTTCTGCCCAACAAACTGGAGTTCTGCACTTTCGTCCATACAGTGCTTCGAATGGGGCAACTTTAATACTTGCATGATAACTATTATTATAGGAGAATTCAATTAAGGGTAGGTGGTCATCCTAGTTTCCACCAAAATCTATCACACATGCCCTGAGCATGTCTTCCAGGGTTTGGATCGTCCTTTCACTTTGTCCATCTGTTTGGGGATGGTAAGCTGTACTTAAATTTAATCACGTCCCCATGGCTTCTTGAAAACTAGTCCAGAAATGTGAAGTGAAACGACTATCTCTATCCGATACAATAGAGAGTGGGACTCCATGTAAGGATACTACTTCGTCTACGTATAATTTGGCTAACCTTTCCATGCTAAAGGTCTCCTTCATGGGTAGAAAATGAGCTGATTTGGTTAATCGATCCACAATTACCCAAATTGCGTCATTACCTTTTCTGGTTTTGGGTAACTTAGTAACGAAGTCCATGGTTATTAGTTCCCATTTCCAAACTGGCATTTCTAATTGTTGAAGTAACCCTGAAGGTTTCTGGTGTTCTGCCTTAACTTGTGAACAAGTTAGACACTTAGATACATATCTAGCTATGTCCTTTTTCATTCCTATCCACCAGAAATTATTTCTTAAATCTTGGTACATCTTATTATTTCCCAGGTGCATGGCATACCTAGATTTATGGGCTTCCTCTAAAATCTTATTTCTTAAATTTCCTTGCTTAGGTACCCAAATCCTTCTTTTGTGGAATCTCCAAATTCCATCAGCTCCTTGCTCTAATTCCTTTATTCTTCCTTTCATTCTTTCAGCATCATCCTTGATTGTTGTGGCTTGAACATTTTTCAGTTGTCCCATTAAGTCTAATTGTAAACTTAATCTAAGAGCACGAACTCGCTTTTGCTTTTCGTGATACTTACGACTTAAGGCATCTGCAACTACGTTTGCTTTTCCTTCGTGATATTGAATATCACAGTCGTAGTCACTTAGAATTTCCATCCATCTTCTTTGCCTCATGTTCAATTCTTTTTGCCCAAATATGTACCTTAAACTCTTGTGATCCGTATAGACTGTAAACTTACTGCCATACAGATAGTGCCTCCAAATCTTAAGGGCAAAAATTATTGACCCTAATTCTAAGTCATGTGTCGTATAATTTTCCTCGTGCCTTTTCAATTGCCTTGAGGCATACGCAATTACCTTTTTGCATTGCATTAGCACACATCCTAATCCTAGCTTAGAAGCATCATAGTAAACTTCAAAATCTTCTGTCCCTTCTGGTAAGGCAAGAATTGGGGTGTTGGTTAACCTTTGTTTTAAAATCCTAAAAGCCTCTTCTTGCTTAGGTCCCCATTCAAACTTAACTGTTTTACAGGTTAGCTTAGTTAATGGCACAACTATCTTAGAGAAATCCTTAATAAAGCGCCTATAGTACCCAGCTAATCCTAGAAAACTTCTAACTTTTGTAGCTGATTGCGGGACTTTCCATTTGGTGATTGCTTCTATCTTAGCAGGATCTACGTGAATATCTTCGTGATTCACCATGTGACCTAAACATTGCACCTCCTGTAACCAAAATTCACACTTCGAGAATTTGGCGTAAAGCTTCTCCTTTCTTAACAGAGTTAAGAGTGCATGTAGGTGCTCACAATGTTCTTCCTGACTTTTGGAATAAATAAGTATATCGTCGATGAAGACGATTACAAATTTATCCAAATACGGTTTACAGATTCTATTCATCATGTCCATAAATGCTGCAGGAGCATTTGTTAACCCAAAAGGCATAACTGTAAACTCGTAGTGACCATACCTGTAACAATCCTCAATAAAACCGACACCCTTATAATTTAACCGACACCCTAATATATTTTAAAATATCCCAAAATGTCCCAAAATACACCCCGTACGCGAAAACGGGCCTCAAATATATTAAATAGTATTAAAAAAATTAAAAACTTAATTTTTGGGCTGAGGCGGGCCGCGTAAGCCCCACCCCAAGCGTGACGCGGGCCGCGTCAACTTAAGGCCTGGCACGGCCCTGGGCCGCCACGTGGCCCAACACCCGGCGGAGCTAGTTGTCGACTCAGCCCAGCTATGCATTGACTGGAGGTCAACGCGGGCCGCGTAGGCCTTGTGCTTGTTTTACGCGGGCCGCAAGAGAACCAGCTTCAGCAACTATATAAGCAAGCCATCGGGTTTCATTCAAAATTCGCTCACGAACGTTTCTCAATCTCAATTTCTGAATATTAGGCATAATACGCGGGTATTATACCCCCTAAATAGCGAAGTTCTGCTCCGTTGTAAGTATTATAATCCCTGGATACGTATTAGATACGCTGCCCGATTGATTTAGGGTTCCGTAACGGCTGTCGTGGTTCTGCCCGACGTAGTCGTTGGAATGCCGTCTCGGGGAGGGTATTACTAATGTTAAAATGGGTTATTATACTAACGCGTGTACATTTGTGTAAATTATAGATTGTCACCAGGAAACCCTTACAAAAAACCTAAGACAGCAATGTGAGTAATCTCCTTTTTGTTAACAGTTTTTACAAAACCTTAAATATTTTACAATGCAATTTAGCAGTGATTGAGTCTTTGTAATTCTTCAAATTACTGCCGGTATGTTGGGGTTTTGTATACAAAATTTACTACATTGTGAGTAGTAAGTCGGGACGACAATACGTTACCATTGGACAATGAGTTAGCCAATGTGTAATATGACCCACAAGTCAGGATTGACAGTACTAATGGAGTGATTGTGTAGATATAAACACTGTAATCGCTCTCAATACTGTTTAAATTAAATTAATGTTTCTTGATTAAACTGGGATTCACTCACCAGTATTTCCCACTGAAAAATGTTTTTAAAACGCGTTTCAGGTAACACAATGTGAAAGCCAATTAGAAGCCAGCTGGACAGCACTGAAGGCTTGGAAAAGTGGCTATAAAAGTTACCTAAATAAAGAAGGCGTTTTAATTCAAATAAAATGGGATTTATCCCTATAAATTAGTTTGTAATAAAAACTTGGGTTTTAACCCATTTGTTTAATGTTATGAAATTGTGGTATTTTACTCTGATAAATATTTCCTAACTACGGTCCTGATGAAAAATTCCGCTGCCAAATTAAACAATACGAGATACCACCAAAACTGGCTCGCGGCCGCCCGTTCTCGGGACAGATAAGGGATCGGGGGTTGCGACAGAAGGTGGTATCAGAGCCTAGCCACTGGTCTAAGCCAAAGAAGTGTTCTGCTGACACTTAAATTTTAAATTTTGTGTTAGGAAATAAATTACGGAAATACGTGCGTAAATGTATTTACTGTTATGTGTTATTTGACTATTTGTTAGTTTACAGTATGAGCGACCAAGGACCATCTGACGCGTACCGTCAATTGTCTGGTTTGCCTAGAAGCGAAGGCACCTCCTCTTCTCAGCCTGCCCTCTCAGGGTACTCTGCTGATACGGAAGAAGGAATCTTTGTGTTTAAGGCTCAGTCAGAAGAGCCATTTCCTCAGAAAAAGAGGGGATGGTTCAGTCGAGGGGCACACGAGCGTAGGAAACGTATGAAAAAGTTACAAGACCAGAGAGTACTAGCCGCAGCCAAGAGAGAGACAGATGCCTATGCCCAGGATATGATAAATAGGGGTATAGCCAACATTCACATCCTAGCAACCACTGCAGCTGACCCTAATCTGGAGCAAATAATAGCACCCCAACCACAGCCACCAATCCCTGACCAACCGATGGAGATAGAAAACCCTGAAAACCAAGTAGAGATGCATGACTTCAATCCAGAAGAGATCCCTAGGGTACCAGCACCAAACCCCCTAGACCCAAATTACGATCCCTGGTGGGATGATGTTAGGGACTATGTGCAACGTTACCCGATACATGAAGACACACCAATGCAGAACGTAGGAGCCTACCTTGGTTTGGACCCTTTAGATCCCTATTTTCACGATGAATACATTAGGGAGATTTTAGAAGATCCTTACTGATTCCAGGCACCTACACCCCCATATCAGGAACCCGCACCCCAGATTCCGAACCCAGTCCTAGAACCTGTACCCCCAATGAGTGCAGAAACGTACAAGAACTTAGGACTTTTGGTGAGGAAATTTTAGAGAGTAGTGAACGGATGAGACAGGTGGGAAAGCGTCTCGTATGGAAATACGATGAACGCAATATGGATTTTTGGATGAATCCATATCCGTGAATGTGAGCATGGTAAAACGGTAATAGTAATAATAATAATATAACAAAATAAAATATGTGTGTACGGATGCCTACTACTATTAGTGTAATTCTATTTCAAGTTGGTATTGTAATTTTTATTTCAGTACTAGTATGTAATAGATAGTATATGAATAGAGTAAAGTCGCAATGATCGACGCTTTTGGCAAAAATGTGTGTCATGTGATTGACTATATTAGCTATTATTTTGCGATATTAATATGGGGTAAATGTTTAAAATTCAGATGGCCGACGAAGGAAATCAAGGAAATCTGAATAACGATAACCAGAGTAACATTAACTTGGTTAATGAGAATCCAAGCGTCAATAACAATGGAAACCAAGTGGATAATAGTGTTATCCAACACATAGTGGCACAAGGAATCATAGATGCAATGCCATTTATTATTCAAACGTTTCAAGAAGCGAATAATAAAAGTAAGCATAGCAGTAAGCGACCAATTGAACCAGAACACAACGTGAACAATGGACCCATACTTCAAGTGCCCATTCCCAAAAGAAGAAGAACCGTGCCTTATGGTTGTTCTTACAAATAATTCTGGTCCTGTAAACCGATAGAATTCTCGGGCAATGAAGAACCCATTGCAGCTCTACGCTGGATAGAGAAAACAGAGGCTGTTCTGAAAATAAGAATTCAGCCTTAGAATGGTGGAACACTATCCTCCAATCAAGAGGAAGTGATAGGGTTTACAACATGGAATGGGAGGAATTTAGGAATATGGTAGAAAGAAAATTCTGCCCTCCTAATGAAAAGGAACAGATATCAAACAAATTCCTAAACCTTAGGATGAATGGTGTGGATAGTAAGGGGTACACCAAGTTATTCTTTGAATATGCTAGAATAGTACCAACCCTTGCATCACCTGAACCAGTATTAATCTCCCGTTACATCTGGGGATTAATTGGAGAAATTAGACATGTAGTCAAGGCAGCTAGACCTCAAACCATAGAAGAAGCTGTAGAATTAACAAACACCTTGACAGATGAACTAGTCAGTACCAGAGAAGAAGACCAGAGGAAAAACCTAGCCCAAAGACTTACCCAAGAATTCCGTTCTGGGAATTACAACCGTAGGAATATGGGTTCTACCTCTGCACCTTTCTGCAAGGTCTGCAAGAAAAAGCATTCGGGAAAATGCTCCACTCTTTGCAATTATTGCAAGATGCCAGGACACAAGGAAGAAAATTGCAGGAAGAAATCCAGTAATGGATTATGCTACAATTGTGGGGAACAAGGTCATATCAGGCCAAACTGTCCAAAACTAGCCCCAGCTGCAAACAACAAGAACACTAAAAATGCTAGAGCATTTGTTCTGACTGCAGATGAAGCCAAGATGATTCCAGACGTGATAGCTGGTACGTTTTTAGTTAATGATGTTTTTGCTAAAGTATTATTTGACTCTGGTGCAAACCAAAGTTTTATTAATACTTCGTTTTGCAAACTTCTAAATCAGTCATTAACTAAACTACCACAAGAATGTCTAGTAGAGACAGCTAATGGAGAAACTGTTAGGATTTCTGGATTCTTGCAGGGAGCAAGAATAGAAATTTTAAAACAAAAGTTTATTGCAAACCTTTATCCAATGAATCTGGTAGGATTTGATGTCGTATTAGGAATGGATTGGTTAATAGCCAATAAAGCCAGTATTTTATGTGATCAAAAGTCAATCCAAGTAAATTCACCAAAAGGTAAAAAGATCACAATTAAAGGAGATAAACCATCTAGATCCACAAAATTCATTTATGTGATAAAAACTGCATGCTATATAAGAAAAGGATCTATAGTGTATTTGATTTCTATAATCACTAACACTAAAGGAAAAGAACTAAAAGACATTCCAGTAGTGTCCCAGTTTTCAGATGTATTTCCAGAAGAATTGCCAGGACTACCACCAGACAGAGAAGTTGAATTTAGAATCCATCTACTACCAGGAACATCCCCGATTGCCAAAGCACCCTATCGTTTGGCACCAGCAGAAATGCAGGAACTGAAGAAACAATTAGATGAATTGCTGGAAAAAGGATTCATACAACCAAGCTCATCACCATGGGGAGCACCGATTTTATTTGTTAAAAAGAATGACGGATCAATGCGTATGTGCATTGACTACCGTGAATTGAACAAAGTCACGATTAAGAATCGGTACCCATTACCGAGAATCGATGATCTGTTCGATCAACTGCAAGGAGCTCAATTTTTCTCTAAAATCGATTTAAGATCAGGATATCATCAATTAAAGGTACAGGAAGAGGACATTCCTAAGACCGCATTTAGAACAAGGTATGGCCATTATGAATTTACTGTCATGCCATTTGGTTTAACCAATGCCCCAGCTGCATTTATGGACATGATGAACTGTCACACCCTGATATTTCCACGTTTGACCGGTGGGCCCGGTAGGGGAGTATCGTGACGTAGTTGATATCATCATAGTCAAACAACACAATATATAAATGCACAGCGGAAGCAAAAGATAAATTATATTACAATCCGAATATAAAGTAATATCAAGTATTACAACGGAAAGTAAAGGATCCACAGGCAGATCTTAAAACATAAATATTGTTCAACAGACTTTAGACGCCTAGAACTTGCAAGATTCCTTATTAGCGTCCTGAGCTTCCAGCCTAGTACGTACTTGTACCTGTCACTTAAACTTTTGAAAATACGTCAGTTTTCACTGGTAAATACACTCAACCGACTCATTTGAAAATGTTTATGAAAATTGGTTTAGGTGCTCAAGGCACGAAGATGTTTTGACACTTTGATTAAAATGCACAAGGCAAGATTAATCTTTTATACTTGATTAAAATGCACAGAGGCAAAATTAACCTTTTATACTTGAGATAAACTATATTTCATGTTATCAGTTTTACATAACTTGCTCTACATACGGGGCCCGGTTCTATGCCGGTTCATGATTTAACCGACACACCACTATTCCCTTATTGGGAATCCCTTATTGGGTATAATTAATTAATAAACATATGGCATCTGTCAGGTGTATGCCTACACCCCGTGCTTAGGTCGTGGCCATTGCATTTAATGAGTCAAGGATATCCAGGACACGGTCGCATTAATCCCCAATGTTTCAGTCAAGCAATACGAATTAAAACAGGTTATTTGGATTTCCCGACTCATTGGTCTTTGAATCCCATACCTGACCATGCGGTATTTATATTACCGTATCCCAAGCCCGTAATAGGGAAAATAAGTTAAGAGTATTTACCTGAGCTAGCTCCTGTCTTAAATAGCAAGGATTATAATAACTCAGCCGTATTCACTTAAGTAAGCGTAGGTACAATTTACCGGAAGGCTCTAGTCTGGAAGGATGGTATAAATAAGCAATTAGAATGCTAACGGGTCTTTAATTAAGCCTAAGCTTAGACCGGTTAATTATACGGTTCAAACGCACGATTAGGCGAAGACCGGAATAGAATGTGATTTAGACCCGACATGTTCGGAGACTTGCTTTATTTGGGTAATCTAAACACATTCTGGATTTTGAGATAAAACCGATAAGGTTTGACCCGTTTCGGCTAATTTACGTAAACTAGTTACATAAGCCGAACCGAACGCGTAATAAGCGTAACGGGTATCCATAAGAGCCACATACAGGTTTCCTAAGTTAATATGCTTCAAATATGTTGTGACATCAGTAAGATGTCTTCTATTATGCCCGAAACGAATTTGAACACAAACTATGCCCCGTAGGGGTAGTTTGGTCATTTATAAGGTTATAAAAGAGTTTAAGTATTAACCTGAGTTACAGGTCTGATATAATCAGCAAAAATACTTATTTTACTAAGTTATAACAGTAGGATAAAATATATATGTGAAATTTATCAATTATAACCAAACTATGCACCGTAGGGGCATTTTGGTAATTTCACATAAGCCGAAAAGCTCAAAACTGAAGTCTGAGTTTAACAACTTTTTCTTACTGTTAAAATATTATAATTTACCTCAAATATCAGTAGGTATCAACCCTCGTATGTTTGAAATAGTTTTAGTACATACTATGCGTTAAAAACGCTAAATAAGGCGATTAGAAGCCATTTCCGGGTTCTATACATAAAGCTGATATTTTTATTATTCCAGAAGGCTTAAAATAATTTATTTATCATATGTAATCAGTAGCAAAAGGTTTGGAGTCAATTAGATATGTAAAACTCATTTTATAGCCCGTAAGGGCAAAACCGACAATTACCGGATTAAGCCTACGACTATAAGTTATGCTCAGCCTAAAATTAATTAAAAATCTTCAAAAATCCCAAAATAATATATTACATCAGTGGGTAATAAGTTTGATATCAAAAAGTAGGCTTAGATAGGCCATACGCTAATTATGTCGTTTAATTAACATAAAGCTTTCAATTTACGCTAATGAGCATAACTCTCAAACTACACCTCAAACTGATGTCAAACTTTGGGTACAAGTTTATATATCAGTGACCAAGGCTTCTACTCTTTTTACATTTTCAAAAATCACGTTTTAAGGTGAAAAGGGCATAATGGTCAACATATGGGCAATTAACGGAATCATGCGTATTAATTGGTTAACTAATGAACCATGGTGTATAATCACAGAGGGTTATACTAGCATGTAACCTGGTCCAAATAGAGCTCTTAGGCATTTCTAAAACATACCAAAACGGGTCAGAACTGAAGTCAAAGCAAAAGTCAAAGCTTTGCGACTTTCGGTTCCGAACCGGGTTTCTGCTGAAAATTGTCGGGTTGAACATGTTTAGACATGTTCTTACACTAATTACTAAGTTATATTAATGATCAAACAGGTTGTATATGTTCTATATTGCTAATTATGCATAAATTAGAAGATAAACTTTTTGTTGACTTTTTAATAACAAGTTTGACCCGACATTTGACCTAGTTAGAGTGGGAATCAGGGGGAACCCTTTTAAGGGTTTATTACCCACATAATTACCAACTTATAACTACTTTCTATTCGACTAATCACTGAGCCATTAGTGATTAATCGTTAAGTTAACCGTTAATTACGACGGTTTGACTTTTAGCTAAATAACTAAGCTAAACCCAATTAAAGAAGGTTAAGCATACTTACAAGTGTCTAATGGTCGACTAGGAAGGCTTGGAAGGTGCTCTTGTGCTCCACAAATGATCAGATTTGCAAGAATGAATGTGTGAAGCATGTTTGCAACTTAGAGGCCTTTATATAGTGGTTTAATCACCACAAAATGTTGACACACAAGTCTACAACCCACCACAACTCATCCACAAGTGTCCCTAGATGTTTAGGGGTTGTTTAGGGGCCAAGCAAGAAGAGGAAAATCGATTTAATGGCTGATACAAGTGATATGGCAGACAAGATCCAACAAAAACAACAATGCTGATCTGGTAAGGCCGTCGCGTAGCGCGACGACAAGTGATGTAAGGCTCGCGCTACGCGAGCATGTGAGGTCAGCCAACATTATTTTCCATAATTGCAGTTTTGGTCCTTGGCTCTTCAAACTTTGTTTAGACCTCATTTTCTTGCATTTTGAGCCCTCGTAATTGACGTATAAGGGCTTCAAGACATATACCCACTTTGTTAAGTCCCCGGTTAACTTTATTGTTACCCGAAAAGTCCTAACTTTCAACGTTGACGCTTTAACCCCTCGCACACGAATTTGATCATAACTTTCTCATACGATAACGAAACTTTACAAAATTTTTATCGTGTATTCTAGTGAGCATAATTAATCGTTACAAAGCTTCGGGTTTGCTAAAAGGTCACTCAGAGGTATAACTTAAACATGTTGACACATTTAACCCCTGTAGTTTGTAATCTCTCACTTTCCTTCGTATTTAGCTTCGTATGATCCATGATTCATTCGTTTGAAGGTATGAGCATCATGTAGGGCTAATGTACAATATATTTATTCACTGTTGACATTTAGAACTCGTATATCCACATACTTTCCATGATTGTCAGCTTTAATCCTCCTATAACATTCTTTAACACGTTCAAACATTATGACACGTCTCAACACATTATAGGACGTGAATTTTCGAGGTGTTACATCCTCACCCCCTTATAAGAAATCTTGACCTCGAGATTTGTTAAAGTAAAGGAAGTATTATCTACCTTATATTGGGCTTAGTCTTCCCCAGTACCTTTGAGCCTCTAAGGCACTCCAATTGACCTTTATAATAGGTACATGTATCTTTTTGGAGTTTCTAATCCTGTCGATCCTTAATCAACACAGGTTGCTCATACTATCATAGTTCTGTATATCATTGTGTGATAGTGCTTTTTGACTTATTGGCGAAACACATCCTTCAGCCACTGGTGTGCAATGTATTGTGAGCTCCGCCAAGCTCCTTAAATAGGTTTTCGCTTAAAGGTTACTTGCTCTTGATACATTCGATTTCCTTCGAATGATTTTATATATTCAGGGCTTAACTAGCCTGATAATTTAACAAATTTGGCACACCCTTCCTGGGTGATATCTATTATTGAACCTTATTCCTTAACAAGGATTTAGGAGGTTTGCTAACTTCATTAATCCTTGCTTTTCTGCCGAAATAATGGCAACTTATAGATAATTAGGGGTCATGATCTTATTCGTTGTTTCTAATACAACTTTCAGATCTTGATAATTGGACTTACCAATTCTCGATTTAATACTAGATGTTTAACATTCCACCCATACAAGGTCTCCCAAGGAGTAGCCTTGATACTTACATAATAATTGCTATAGAAAAACTTATTTTATGGTGAGATGGTTATTCCAACCACTGCTTAACTAATCTCAAAGGATAGCTAATCCTTACAGCTAGTCGAACCAATCGACGATCCTGGGCAGGTAATAGCGATTCTTAATTGTTGCCTAAATAGGGTTGCGGTAATCAATGCAATAGCAAGATGATCTGTCTTTCCTATTTATATAAATCGGAGTTCTTAGAACTTCGAATTTTTGGCTTTATGAAATCTTCTCTAAAAATTATCGATTTGGCTCTTAGTTCTTCCTATTCCGTTGGGTACTGACAGATATAAGGCTTTTACAATAATTGCAGCCCTTAAGCGGGATGTTTGTCCTAAGATCCACTTGCCTCTCAGGAGGTAAACATGGTAATTCTTATAAAGGAGATAATTATGACACACAGAGATGTTAAAGATGTCTGTATTTTCAGGCTTTGGTTTATCTATCGATGTCGGTGTCAGATAAATGACACATTCTCTTTACAAATGCAAGGATGTCCTAAGTAGAGATACTTATAAGGACATTTTATATTGGATATCTTCTTTGAATACTACTAGTCGACTTTAGCACAATATGACCATTGGGATATCTCAGGGGTTCCATGCATTAAACCTCCATACTGATCAGGCATGGAAGTAATCTATGGGACACACTAGGATACGCCAATCCTCATATGGCACTCTTATCATACATAGTTTGGCATTCGCAGGCGATATAAAATAATGAGAAAATAATAAAATAAGGTAATATATATTGTCGTACTCTTTTTGGGGAAGAGTACTCCAGATTTTTGTGAAAGGGTTATCTCCGAGGATGGGAGAGATGGTCATTATCGATTCCATTGGTAAGTTATATCTTACATTTAATATTTGAAGTTCTTATAAATGTAATCAAGAGTTTACCAGGCTTATGGTTTACTAAAGGTTTATTATCCCTTGCATTAACATAAGATACTTAGCAGAAACTATCAATGTTAAATGGTACGGAACGTACCTGATGCTATTATTGATATGTACTGTCTCTGTCATTCAATCGGTAGTTTAGGCGTTTTCTTTCTTATCCATCCCAGACTTAGCTGCTCCTTCCTTGGCAGCCTCAGGACAATTAGTACTGATGTTGCCCTTTTCGCCACAGCTGTAACAATTTGCATTCTTTATGTCCCTACATTCGTGGGACTGGTGACCTGTTCTTTTGCAGATGCCACATTGCTTTATCTTTTGGTTTGATCGACACTGTCCCCAGTGTCTTCTTTGGCAGGTTTTGCATGTAGGCTTCTTGTTGGAATCCTGTTGGTTATTGTTGAACTCGGATTTGCTCTTCTTAGGATTCTGGGAGTTATCCTCCTCCCTTTTACGTTTCCCATCTTCAGAGGCCTTGGCAGCCTTGTTTCTAACTACATCGAGTGTGAGAGATAGCGACAGATCTGCCGCTGACCTGAATGTAGTAGGTCCCGATGCTTTCACACTTGCCTTTATTTCTGGGGCTAGACCCCCAATAAAGAGAGCTATTCGCTTTGGTTCCGGTGTGATTAAATAAGGAACCAATCGAGACTTGGTATTGAAACTTGTAAGGTATGCTTGACAATCTAAGTTCTCCATGACTAATGTCAAGAATTCAGTCTCGATCTTCTCAACTTCATGTTGAGGACAACAATTTTCTTTGATAAGAGCAACAAACTGATCCCAAGTCATGTTGTACAAAGGGATCTTCCCGGTGGCTTGAATCAACGATCTCCACCAGGCTAAGGCCTCACCCTTAAATGATTGCGACACAAACTTGACCACATCCCTCTCAGCGCATCCGCTGATATCCACAACTGTATCCATCTCATCTAACCACGTCATACAATCTACAGCTCCTTCCTCCCCAGTGAAATCCCGGGGTTTACATGAAACAAAGTACTTGTAGGAGCAACCCTTATCACGGGGTCCTTGATTCAGTATGATCTGTTGAGACGGATCACTGTGATGATTAGAAGAGTGACGCTCGTCATCTTCCTTCTTGGGTTCATCCTTCTTGGAAGGAGGCTTCGAATGCGGTGTAGATAGGGTCCTACTCCGAGTCCCACTATACTCTTCGTACTGCCGCTCTAAGGCCTTCGTAACTGCGTCGTCTACTAACGCTTTTAGTTCAGCACCCGTTAAATTAATTCGGGCGTTATCATTGTTCTCCACTGGGTGGCTATTAATTTCATCTGAGCCAGCCATTTAATTGAACTGTTACATAAAACAAGGACAATAGTTTACTTGGGAGTTTATTATGGAATTGTCTTTTATGGCAATTCATTAACCATGGTAACGGAGACCATATTTGGTTAATTTATTAATCACATTTATTTAGGATTTATATTATAACTTATCCTAATTATAAAAACAATGACAGTTTTACTAATGGCACGAAAGGCCTAGTCACATGGACAAGTTTAATTTATAAGCCATGATTTCAGAGAATCGAGGCATATTTAGTAATAGCACAAAAGGCCTAGTCACGTGGACAAGTTTAATTTATAAGCCATGATTTCAGAGAATCGAGGCAAATTTAGTAATAGCACAAAAGGCCTAGTCACGTGGACAAGTTTAATTTATAAGCCATGATTTTGTAGAATCAAGGTATTTAGGCTTGAACGTTTTCACGCCTTTTCTTGACAGGGAGTTGTAGGCTACTACTGTCTTTGTCCTAATTGACGATATAATATGGCCCGTAGGCAAATCAATTGACATTACAAAACGATGTTTTAAGAAAATAATAATCATCACACTGATGATAGTAGTCATGATAGTATTGATCATATTGACTATGAGGCTTGGGCATAGCCCACCACCTTAGACAGGAACCATAATGGTTACAACTGTCATTGTCGTATTGACAATATAATAAAGTATAGCCCGTAGGCACTTCATCACTAAGGATGTTAATAGTATGATCATCATATTGATGATATTAGTCATGATCGCACTGATCATATAGATTTATGAGGCTTGAGCATAGCTCACCACCTTAGACAAGGAATCTTAAAGATCACAATGTCAGTGTCTCAAATGGACAATACATTATAGCCCGTAGGCAAAACATCACTAGGATGTTATATGATATTAGTCATGATCGCATTGATCATATAGACTATGAGGCTTGAGCATAGCTCACCACCTTAGACAAGGAATCATAAAGATCACAATGTCAGTGTCTCAGATGGACAATACGTTATAGCCCGTAGGCACTTCCCTACTAAGGGATGGTTATAGTATGATCATCCTATAGGATGATGTAAGCCATGATTTCTAGATCATAAGGCAAATTAGGAAAATTTTTAAAAATTTCCAGTATAGGGATGACTATTGTGATTTTCTCGAATCACATTTTTCAAGAGTGCTAACACGTTCTTAGGTGTTAACAAGGATTTGAATCTTTTGAATAGGTCCTACCATCTTGGCCTCGTCATATAGGCTAGGTTTACCTTTAAGATTCCTTTTTAATAATTAACGCAGAACAATCCTAACTCGGGATGTTAATAAGGATCTGAACCTAAATTGAGGAACTGCCATCTTGGCCGGGTCTTAATAATGACACGCGGCTAGGTCTTGTCCTTTTTAGATTTTGCCATTTTATTATAATGGTAGATCTTATAAAAAGAATGTTATTTTTCATTTATTTCGTATTTCATGTTTAGGATGAAAATTTAGTCGTTCCACTATAAAATAAAAAGTTCAGGTTTGCCCTAAAAGGGACTTGCAGGAATAATGTTGTCCTCACAGGGACAGAAAGATAAATATGTCCTTATGAGGACTATTAAGAAAACGATCTTCAGCAAAAGGAGTTTCTCCTTCTTTTTAATTTTGAATGTTCTCTCCCTGGATGCTCGTTTCATTCTAACCGCGGTACGAAGCTCAGCATTTCAAGGCTCCGGAGGTGGAGAATTTCTATTACAGCTTCTTCGCTTGGCGACGCATATATAAACACAAAAAGCTAGTGTTTAATTCAGATTAGGATTGAGAGTATTCCTATGTTAAGTCTAGACTCAGAAGGTCAAGGAATGTGCTAATGTGTCATTGAGATTAAACACAAAAAGCTAGTGTTTAATTCACTCAATGTTGGCTCTGATACCAACTTGTCACACCCTGATATTTCCACGTTTGACCGGTGGGCCCGGTAGGGGAGTATCGTGACGTAGTTGATATCATCATAGTCAAACAACACAATATATAAATGCACAGCGGAAGCAAAAGATAAATTATATTACAATCCGAATATAAAGTAATATCAAGTATTACAATGGAAAGTAAAGGATCCACAGGCGGATCTTAAAACATAATAATTGTTCAACAGACTTTAGACGCCTAGAACTTGCAAGATTCCTTATTAGCGTCCTGAGCTTCCAGCCTAGTACGTACTTGTACCTGTCACTTAAACTTTTGAAAATACGTCAGTTTTCACTGGTAAATACACTCAACCGACTCATTTGAAAATGTTTATGAAAATTGGTTTAGGTGCTCAAGGCACGAAGATGTTTTAACACTTTGATTAAAATGCACAAGGCAAGATTAATCTTTTATACTTGATTAAAATGCACAGAGGCAAAATTAACCTTTTATACTTGAGATAAACTATATTTCATGTTATCAGTTTTACATAACTTGCTCTACATACGGGGCCCGGTTCTATGTCGGTTCATGATTTAACTGACACACCACTATTCCCTTATTGGGAATCCCTTATTGGGTATAATTAATTAATAAACATATGGCATCTGTCAGGTGTATGCCTACACCCCGTGCTTAGGTCGTGGCCATTGCATTTAATGAGTCAAGGATATCCAGGACACGGTCGCATTAATCCCCAATGTTTCAGTCAAGCAATACGAATTAAAACAGGTTATTTGGATTTCCCGACTCATTGGTCTTTGAATCCCATACCTGACCATGCGGTATTTATATTACCGTATCCCAAGCCCGTAATAGGGAAAATAAGTTAAGAGTATTTACCTGAGCTAGCTCCTGTCTTAAATAGCAAGGATTATAATAACTCAGCCGTATTCACTTAAGTAAGCGTAGGTACAATTTACCGGAAGGCTCTAGTCTGGAAGGATGGTATAAATAAGCAATTAGAATGCTAACGGGTCTTTAATTAAGCCTAAGCTTAGACCGGTTAATTATACGGTTCAAACGCACGATTAGGCGAAGACCGGAATAGAATGTGATTTAGACCCGACATGTTCGGAGACTTGCTTTATTTGGGTAATCTAAACACATTCTGGATTTTGAGATAAAACCGATAAGGTTTGACACGTTTCGGCTAATTTACGTAAACTAGTTACATAAGCCGAACCGAACGCGTAATAAGCGTAACGGGTATCCATAAGAGCCACATACAGGTTTCCTAAGTTAATATGCTTCAAATATGTTGTGACATCAGTAAGATGTCTTCTATTATGCCCGAAACGAATTTGAACACAAACTATGCCCCGTAGGGGTAGTTTGGTCATTTATAAGGTTATAAAAGAGTTTAAGTATTAACCTGAGTTACAGGTCTGATATAATCAGCAAAAATACTTATTTTACTAAGTTATAACAGTAGGGTAAAATATATATGTGAAATTTATCAATTATAACCAAACTATGCACCGTAGGGGCATTTTGGTAATTTCACATAAGCCGAAAAGCTCAAAACTGAAGTCTGAGTTTAACAACTTTTGCTTACTGTTAAAATATTATAATTTACCTCATGTTTGAAATAGTTTTAGTACATACTATGCGTTAAAAACGCTAAATAAGGCGATTAGAAGCCATTTCCGGGTTCTATACATAAAGCTGATATTTTTATTATTCCAGAAGGCTTAAAATAATTTATTTATCATATGTAATCAGTAGCAAAAGGTTTGGAGTCAATTAGATATGTAAAACTCATTTTATAGCCCGTAAGGGCAAAACCGACAATTACCGGATTAAGCCTACGACTATAAGTTATGCTCAGCCTAAAATTAATTAAAAATCTTCAAAAATCCCAAAATAATATATTACATCAGTGGGTAATAAGTTTGATATCAAAAAGTAGGCTTAGATAGGCCATACTCTAATTATGTCGTTTAATTAACATAAAGCTTTCAATTTACGCTAATGAGCATAACTCTCAAACTACACCTCAAACTGATGTCAAACTTTGGGTACAAGTTTATATATCAGTGACCAAGGCTTCTACTCTTTTACATTTTCAAAAATCACGTTTTAAGGTGAAAATGGCATAATGGTCAACATATGGGCAATTAACGGAATCATGCGTATTAATTGGTTAACTAATGAACCATGGTGTATAATCACAAAGGGTTATACTAGCATGTAACCTGGTCCAAATAGAGCTCTTAGGCATTTCTAAAACATACCAAAACGGGTCAGAACTGAAGTCAAAGAAAAAGTCAAAGCTTTGCGACTTTCGGTTCCGAACCGGGTTTCTGCTGAAAATTGTCGGGTTGAACATGTTTAGACATGTTCTTACACTAATTACTAAGTTATATTAATGATCAAACGGGTTGTATGTGTTCTACATTGCTAATTATGCATAAATTAGAAGATAAACATTCTGTTGACTTTTTAATAACAAGTTTGACCCGACATTTGACCTAGTTAGAGTGGGAATCAGGGGGAACCCTTTTAAGGGTTTATTACCCACATAATTACCAACTTATAACTACTTTCAATTCGACTAATCACTGAGCCATTAGTGATTAATCGTTAAGTCAACCGTTAATTACGACGGTTTGACTTTTAGCTAAATAACTAAGCTAAACCCAATTAAAGAAGGTTAAGCATACTTACAAGTGTCTAATGGTCGACTAGGAAGGCTTGGAAGGTGCTCTTGTGCTCCACAAATGATCAGATTTGCAAGAATGAATGTGTGAAGCATGTTTGCAACTTAGAGGCCTTTATATAGTGGTTTAATCACCACAAAATGTTGACACACAAGTCTACAACCCACCACAACTCATCCACAAGTGTCCCTAGATGTTTAGGGGTTGTTTAGGGGCCAAGCAAGAAGAGAAAAATCGATTTAATGGCTGATACAAGTGCTATGGCAGACAAGATCCAACAAAAACAACAATGCTGATCTGGTAAGGCCGTCGCATGGCACGACGGCAAGTGATGTAAGGCTCGCGCTACGCGAGCATGTGAGGTTAGCCAACATTATTTTCCATAATTGCAGTTTTGGTCCTTGGCTCTTCAAACTTTGTTTAGACCTCATTTTCTTGCATTTTGAGCCCTCGTAACTGATGTATAAGGGCTTCAAGACATATACCCACTTTGTTAAGTCCCCGGTTAACTTTATTGTTACCCGAAAAGTCCTAACTTTCAACGTTGACGCTTTAACCCCTCGCACACGAATTTGATCATAACTTTCTCATACGATAACGAAACTTTATGAAATTTTTATCGTGTATTCTAGTGAGCATAATTAATCGTTACAAAGCTTCGGGTTTGCTAAAAGGTCACTCAGAGGTATAACTTAAACATGTTGACACATTTAACCCCTGTAGTTTGTAATCTCTCACTTTCCTTCGTATTTAGCTTCGTATGATCCATGATTCATTCGTTTGAAGGTATGAGCATCATGTAGGGCTAATGTACAATATATTTATTCACTGTTGACATTTAGAACTCGTATATCCACATACTTTCCATGATTGTCAGCTTTAATCCTCCTATAACATTCTTTCACACGTTCAAACATTATGACACGTCTCAACACATTATAGGACGTGAATTTTCGAGGTGTTACATGAACCGAATATGTAAGCCATATTTAGATAAATTCATAATCGTCTTCATAGATGATATTCTCATTTACTCTAAGAATAAGGAAGATCATGCAAAGCATTTGCACGCACTTTTAAGTTTATTAAGAAAGGAAAAGCTTTATGCTAAATTTTCAAAGTGCGAGTTTTGTCTAGAACAGGTACAATTTCTTGGACATTTAGTTAATCATGAAGGAATTCATGTGGATCCAACAAAGATCGAGGCGATTACCAAATGGAAAACCCCTGAATCACCAACTGAGGTTAGAAGTTTCTTAGGATTGGCCGGATATTATAGAAGATTTATTCAAGATTTTTCTAGAATAGCCATTCCTTTAACTAAGTTAACCTGTAAATCCATTAAGTTTGAATGGGGACTAAAACAAGAAGAAGCTTTTAGAATTCTTAAGCAAAGATTAACTAATACACCCATACTAGCGTTACCAGAAGGAACTGAAGACTTTGTAGTCTATTGTGACACTTCTAAGTTAGGTTATGGATGTGTGTTGATGCAACGCCAAAAGGTTATAGCCTATGCATCTAGACAACTTAAAAATCATGAAGAAAATTATTCAACCCATGACTTGGAATTAGGAGCTACTCCCTCCGTCCCATTAAAAGTGTCATATTTTGAATTTTCAAAGTCTTTATTTATAAACTTTGACCTTAAATAATTTTGTTTGTGTTGGATAATACTTGATGAAAATTATATGATTTGAGTGTGTTTTACAAGTGATTTTATCGGGTTAATTTTCATCAAGTTTTATTGTAACACCCCAACCCAGAAGGGCTGACGTGTCACAATAACAGTATCATAAACAAAAGTCATAATTCCAGTTATTTATTTGACAAGGATACAACCACACGACCACTAAACTTAAGTTTAATATATAAGCGGACACATTCGATTTGATTAACTAACATCTTCAGATTTAGTCCTAGGCTTTATTCTTCTCTCTGTACCCCGCCCGAAGTAACCTGCGGACCTGTATATACAAAAAGTTTACGGAATGAGCCAAATGCTCAGTACGGAATAATAGGCTCAAATAACAAGTAACGCTTTATATGAAATGTTATTCGGATGAAACTTTATTTTAAAATGATATGATGCAAGTAACGTAATTTCATATTCATATCATACGGATGTACCCATGAGCCAAACTTAAAACGTGACAATACACAGGTAGCTACTCCTGCATAATTATCACACGATCCATACGCCTCCTAATAGCCATATGTACCACACTTGTACTTAAGAGACGCCGTGAACTAATCTCTCCGTCACGGGAGGAGCACATGATGTCGATGCCGCAACAACATGCCCGTGGGACACTCCACGAGAAGCGACACTCAGGGTATCAGAGTACAAATGGTCTTATTCACATAACTTATCGTAACATATATTGGAACATGCGATAATGAGTACAACTAAACATAATACTATCGCATGACATGAAAGCTAAATCCAAGGTTATGATTAGAATAGGAATCCAACGGACTGTCAAATGAATCGATAATCAAAGACGTGAGGAGTTTTAAAAGATATAGTAATTTAATGGTTTTATAACAATTTGAATATGAAGCAATAAGGAGTGGGGGTAAGGATCCGTACCTTAAAAATTCCAAAGTGATGCTACCTTGTGATAATATTTCAGATTTATATGGGCAGAGTTTAGACTACTGATTAGTCTTTTAACCTAATTTAAATAACATGCACACAACTAGGTCAGTAACTTAATACAGCATTTACGATAACTCACGAGATTAAAATCCTCACAACGAATGACAAAGTGCGATACTTAAACATCCATCGGATTCACAACTAATGACAAAGTGAAATCACTTAAACATCCATCGGATTCACAACGAATGACAAAGTGTAAACACTTAAACATCCATCGGAATCACAACTAATGACAAAGTGAAATTACTTAAACATCCATTGGAATCACGACTAATGACAAAGCATAACCCAAATTTGAGCAGCACTTAAACATCCATTGGATTGATTTCAATCAATCGGACATTGAATCGTAGTAGCGATCGAGTTATTACCCTGTTTGCAGCAGCGTTTCGTGATCGTGTGTGTGTTAATTATAGTATTCAGACGATAACTCGACGTACAATTGAAATTTTAACGTCGTTTTTGTGCCAGAATTCGAGTGCCAATGTCTGCTATTTATAGCAGAAATTTTGTATTGCTTGCGCACCGTAAGCCTCCCAAGGTTACGGTCCGTAAGGGTGCTTACGGACCGTAAGCATAATCCCTTACGGTCCGTAAGGGACACCACAACACTATAGGTTTGCCACGCGTGGGACTAGGCCTGCTGAGTCGATGGATTTGATAAATTCGAATTATATAACGAGTTATATGGATAATCGTCAATAGGGAATACCCCCCCTGAGTTTTAGGGGCCCTGATCCTGATTCTGATTGTTCTGAAATTTTTAGGGTTTGTGCAGAATCACTTGGGTGTCTCAATTAGGGTTTCCTATTGGATAATTTATAAATAATAATAATAGTTTTGGTTGATATGGATCATAATATAAATGTTAGTTTATTATAAATTATTATTATTCTTTTATTTCTAAAATAATGATTTTAAATTTATGGTTATTACATTTATATAACACAAAAAATATATAATTAAAGTCAAAGTTTATAAATAAAGAATTTGAAAATTCAAAATAGGACACTTTTAATGGGACGGAGGTAGTATAATTTTTGCTCTTAAGATTTGGAGACATTACCTTTATGGTAGTAAGTTTACCATATTCACTGATCATAAGAGTTTAAGGTATGTTTCCGGGCAAAAGGAGTTGAATATGAGACAAAGACGCTGGATGAAGATGCTCAGTGATTATGATTGTGGTATCCAGTATCATGAAGGAAAAGCAAATGTAGTGGCAGATGCTTTAAGCCGAAAGTATCATGAAAAGTCAAAAAGGGTACGTTCTCTTAAATTAAATCTACAAGTAGATTTAAATGATCAGATAAGAGAAGCACAAGAATCAGTAATCAAGGATGATACTGAAAAATTAAAAGGTATGCTAAAGGAATTAGAACAAGGAACAGATGGAATTTGGAGATTCCATAAAAAGAGAATGTGGATACCTAAATTAGGAAACTTACGTCATCGTATATTAGAAGAAGCCCATAAGTCTAAGTATACGATGCATCCAGGAAATGATAAAATGTACCAGGATTTAAGGAAAAATTTCTGGTGGATAGGAATGAAAAAGGACATAGCAACCTATGTTTCTAAATGTTTAACTTGTTCACAAGTTAAAGCTGAACACCAGAAACCCTCAGGTTTGTTACAACAGTTAGAAATTCCAGTGTGGAAATGGGAATTAATAACAATGGATTTTGTTACTAAATTACCCAAAACAAAGAAAGGAAATGATACAATCTGGGTGATTGTAGATAGGCTAACCAAGTCAGCTCATTTCCTACCAATGAAAGAAACTTTTAATATGGAACAGCTAGCTAAGTTGTATGTAAATGAAATCGTTTCTTTACATGGAATTCCTTTATCAATTGTTTCTGATAGGGATAGCCGATTTACCTCTCATTTTTGGTCAAGTTTCCAAAACGCAATGTGAACCAAGTTAAATCTGAGCACAGCTTATCATCCTCAAACGGACGGACAAAGCGAAAGAACAATTCAGACAATGGAGGACATGCTTAGAGCTTGTGTAATTGATTTCGGAGGTAATTGGGACGATCACTTACCTTTAATAGAATTTTCTTATAATAGTTATCACACAAGTATCAATGCTGCACCATTCGAAGCACTTTATGGACGAAAGTGCCGAACCCTAGTCTGTTGGGCAGAAATTGGGGAAAAGCAACTATCTGGACCTGAGATAGTACAAGAAACAACCGACAAGATTATTCAAGTCAAGGAACGACTGAAAGCAGCACGTGATCGACAGAAGAGTTATGCTGATAACCGACGCAAGCCGTTGGAATTTCAAGTAGGAAATAAAGTATTGTTAAAAGTCTCTCCTTGGAAAGGAGTAGTAAGATTCATCAAAAGAGGAAAGCTAAGTCCCAGGTATGTTGGACCTTTTGAGATTATTAGGAGAATAGGACCTGTAGCTTATCAGCTACAACTGCCAGAGGAAATGGCAGGAATATATGATGTGTTTCATGTATCTAATCTCAAGAAATGCTTAGCTGATGAATCACTAATGGTACCTCTTAAGGATATAGAGGTAAATGAACAACTCAAGTTTGTAGAAAGGCCTCTACAAATTGAAGACAGGAAAGTCAAGAATCTCAAACATAAGAGATTAGTTCTGGTCAAAGTAAAGTGGGACTCCAAAAGAGGACCTGAGTATACATGGGAGCTTGAATCTGAAATGCAAAGGAAATATCCACACTTGTTCCAGTAGATCTCGAGGACGAGCTCTAAAACAAGGTGAGGAGGATGTAACAATCCTCAATAAAACCGACACCCTCATAATTTCACCGACACCCTAATATATTTTAAAATATCCCAAAATGTCCCAAAATACACCCCATACGCGAAAACGGGTCTCAAATATATTAAATAGTATTAAAAATAATTAAAAATTTAATTTTTGGGTTGAGGCCGGCCGCGTAAGCCCCACCCCAAGCGTGACGCGGGCCGCGTCAACTTAAGGCCTGGCACGGCCCTGGGCCGCCACGTGGCCCAACACCCGGCGGAGCTAGTTGTCGACTCAGCCCAGCTACGCATTGACCGGAGGTCAACGCGGGCCGCGTAGGCCTTGTGCTTGTTTTACGCGGGCCACGAGAGAACCAGCTTCAGCAACTATATAAGCAGGCCATCGAGTTTCATTCAAAATTCGCTCACGAACGTTTCTCAATCTCAATTTCTGAATATTAGGCATAATACGCGGGTATTATACCCCCCTAAATAGCGAAGTTCTGCTCCATTGTAAGTATTATAACCCCTGGATACGTATTAGATACGCTGCCCGATGGACCTAGGGTTCCGTAACAGCTGTCGTGGTTCTGCCCGACGTAGTCGTTGGAATGCCGTCTCGGGGAGGGTATTACTAATGTTAAAATGGGTTATTATACTAACGCGTGTACATTTGTGTAAATTATAGATTGTCACCAGGAAACCCTTACGAAAAACCTAAGACAACAATGTGAGTAATCTCCTTTTTGTTAACAGTTTTTACAAAACCTTAAATATTTTACAATGCAATTTAGCAGTGATTGAGTCTTTGTAATTCTTCAAATTACTGCCGGTATGTTGGGGTTTTGTATACAAAATTTACTACACTGTGAGTAGTAAGTCGGGACGACAATACGTTACCATTGGACAATGAGTTAGCCAATGTGTAATATGACCCACAAGTCAGGATTGACAGTACTAATGGAGTAATTGTGTAGATATAAACACTGTAATCGCTCTCAATACTGTTTAAATTAAATTAATGTTTCTTGATTAAACTGGGATTCACTCACCAGTATTTCCCACTGACAAATGTTTTTAAAACGCGTTTCAGGTAACACAATGTGAAAGCCAATTAGAAGCCAGCTGGACAGCACTGAAGGCTTGGAAAAGTGGCTATAAAAGTTACCTAAATAAAGAAGGCGTTTTAATTCAAACAAAATGGGATTTATCCCTATAAATTAGTTTGTAATAAAAACTTGGGTTTTAACCCATTTGTTTAATGTTATGAAATTGTGGTATTTTACTCTAATAAATATTTCCTAACTACGGTCCTGATGAAAAATTCCGCTGCCAAATTAGACAATACGAGATACCACCGAAACTGGCTCGCGGCCGCCCGTTCCCGGGACAGATAAGGGATCGGGGGTTGCGACAATACCTAGTTCTGAAAGCGGTTTTAGGTATGTCTTCTTCTTGTACCTTCAACTGATGGTATCCGGAGCGTAAATCTATCTTAGAAAAATATCTAGCTCCCTGAAGTTGATCAAAAAGATCATAAATCCTAGGTAATGGGTATCGATTCTTAATTGTAACCTTATTCAATTCTCTATAATCGATACACATTCGTATGGAACCATCCTTCTTTTTCACAAACAACACTGGAGCTCCCCACGGGGATGAACTAGGTTGTATAAATCCTTTGCTTAATAATTCATCTAACTGCTTTTTCAGTTCTAACATTTCGGTGGGTGCTAACCGATAAGGTGCCTTTGCTACGGGTGTAGTTCCAGGAATTAGATGGATTCTAAATTCTACTTCCCTATCAGGTGGTAATCCTGGTAGTTCTTCTGGAAATACATCTGAGTATTCTGATACTACAGGAATTTCCTTAAGTTCCTTACCCTTAGTGCTAATGATTACCGAAATCATATACACTACTCCTTGCTTTCGTTCATAACTAGCAACTTTCATTACCGAAATGAACTTCATTGGTTTTCGCGGCTTATCCCCTGTAATCATAATTACTTCTCCTGTGGGTGCACGAATTTCTATGGAATTCTTATCACATAGGATTCGAGCATGGTTGGCTACTAACCAATCCATTCCTAACACAACATCGAATCCGGCTAAATCCATAGGTAATAGGTTTGCAGAAAATTTATGACCTAAGAGTTCTATATTTTCTTTTTGCAAAACCGTATCTATGTTAACAGAATTCCCGTCTGCCGTTTCTACTGTATAAATCTACTTAAGTTTGGTTAAGGGTAGCTTAAGAGCTTGGCAGAAAGAAGTATTTATAAAACTTTGGTTTGCACCAGAGTCGAATAATACTTTCGCATAAACGTTGTGAACTAAGAACGTATCAGCTATTACGTCAGGAATCAGTTCAGCTTCCTGCGTGGTCAATTGAAAGGCTCTTGCGTTCTTCTTGTTAGTCCCTTCAGCAGGTTTGGCCTTGTTATCTGCTGGTTTGACCAATTTAGGGCATTCTGGTCTAAAATGTCCAGCTCCTCCACAGTTGTAGCAGATCTTTGTTTTCTTTCTGCAATCTTTTTCACGATGTCCTATAGCTTTGCAGAAGTTGCAGGTTTCATTACATTTTCCAAAATGTTTCTTTTTACAGTTCCTGCAGAACGGCGGAGTGGAAGATGATCCAGTTCTCTTTCTCTTGAAATTGCTATTATTACCCACACGAAATCCTTGGGTAATTTTCTGAGCCAATTCCTTCTTCCTGTTTTCTTCTCGCGTACGCACCAGTCCGTCAGTCAAGGTGTTGGCTAATTCCACCACATCATCGATAGTACGGGGTCTCGCAGCTTTGACAATATCACGGATCTCGCTAATTAAACCCCATATGTAGCGAGAAATAAGTACCGGTTCTGGCGAAGCCAGAGTAGGCACAATTTGAGCATATTCAAAAAACTTCGAAGTATACCCTCGGCAGTCAACATCCACCATTCGGTGGCTCAGGAATTTATTCGCCATTTGTTCTTTTTCATATTCAGGGCAGAATTTCCTTTCCACCAAATGCTTAAATTCTTCCAAACTCATGGCATAGGCCATGTCACTTCCCTTAGCTTGTAATACCGTATTCCACCATTCTAATGCTTCTTCCTTGAAAAGATGAGAAGCATACATGACTTTATCCTCCTCAGCACATTTACTTATTTTAATTACTGCCTCGGTTTTCTCCAACCAACGCAGTGCAGCAGTCGCCCCTTCATTGCCTGCAAATTCAACAGGTTTACAGGCAAGAAATTCCTTGTAAGTGCAACCAGGCGTTGCAGCTTTCATTCTTTTAAGAATTGGGGCCTGCATCATATCCTCGTTATTGTTAATGTTTCCGCCTCCATTTATGCTATTACTGAAGTTGTCTTCATGAGTACGTTTACTAGGAATAATTGGTTGAGGTTCAACTGGATTTCGGGCAGCAGCAAGAATTGCTGGAATAGCATTGGCTATTCCTTGAGCAACGATATTTTCTATGTCTTGTCTATTCAGAAAATGGTCCTCATTGTTTTGCTCGGATTAGTTAACCTCGTTAACTGGTTCATTACCAGCGTGTTCCATCTGGTAATTAATATATATAACTTATTAGCACAAAATGGATAACAACCAAACAAAATAAACAATCGCACATAATCACGTCAACACGTATAGCCAAAATTGTCGACTTTGCGACGTTGATATTTTTATATATATTAGTAAGCGTCCGTACACACCGGTTATCTTACAAAAGTTTTATTTTAAGTTATTTTACATGATTATATTTTTATTATTATTATTATTTAATCACAACCACACAGTCACACCACCACCGTCAGCTGACATCTCAGAAGCGACGTTCCCTCTCGTCGTACTTCCAGGAGATCTGTTCTCCCACCTCCCGGATTCGATTCCCTGCGTCCACCAGCTCCTCGCCAAAATGGCGGAGTTCAGCCAAGTTCTCATTGCTCATAGGTGGGTTTGGTGCAGGCTCGGGGTCAAACTGAGGGAAAAATGTATTAGGGTTATTTAAGAGATTCTGAAATTGCCAGTCAGTGGTCCACCATTCTTCTAGCTCTCCTGGTAGAGGTCAGGGGTGGATAATAGGATCTGGGATATCAGGCTCTAGATTAACTGGAAGTAGTAATTCAGCTGGGTAATTGAAAAGGTTTTCATCGGCAGGTCCGATGAGGTCACTAAGTGCCAGTTTACGATCCAGAATCGGCTTTCCTTATGGAAAGCCAAGTCTCTTTCATATGGTGGGAGAATTACATTAATTAAATGGAAAGCCAAGTCTCTTTCATATGGTGGGAGAATTACATTAATTAAATCAGTGTTAAACTCGCTTCCAACATATTTCTTTTCCCTGTTTAAAGCACCTTTAAAAGTCCTAGATTCGTTGGATAAGATTAGAAGGGTCTTCTTTTGGGGAGGGTCGGAAGAAAAGGCCAAGATGAACTGGGTGGCATGGGATAAAACAATCGCTCCAATCGAATTTGGGGGGTTAGGATTCGGGTCTCTTAGAGATGCTAATTTAGCCATGTTATCTAAGTGGTGGTGGCGGTTTAAAACTGAAAAAAAAGCACTGTGGCGGAGAGTAGTTTGGGCGATCCATCATAGTCCAAGAGCTTTGTGTGACATTCCAGCTAAAGCGTCGATTGCTGGCCCGTGGAAGAGTATAATCAGCATTGAACAGGTACTTTTGGCCGCTGACATTGACTTGAAACAAGAGATATCAGTTGTTTTGGCGAATGGGCAGAATATATCATTTTAGCTGGATACCTGGGCCGACCCTTTACCGTTTTACCTTAAATTTCCAGCCTTGTTTAAAGAAGAGGTGGTAAAGGATTGTCTCGTTGCAGACCGTGTGGTTGTGGGTGATTCTGGGCTCGTATTTAACTGGGCCTGGGCTCGGCCCATACTTGGTGGGGAATTATTAAATCAGTTTTAGCAGCTTTCTGCCTTGATTGGTTGTTCGGCTATGTCAACCGGTCCAGATGTTTGGAGCTGGAAACTTGAAACAAATGGATATTTTTCGGTTGCCAGCATCAAGAAGGTTCTTAGCTCAGTGAACCGTTCCAGGCCTGTTCGTGTTTTTCAGTGGAACAATTGGGTACCCAAAAAGGTGGGCTTGGTGGCATGGAGGGCGAACATGGAGAGGTTACCGACGAAACAAGCATTAGCGGCTCGGAATGTGCAGGTTCAGGACCAACTGTGTGTGTTATGCAGCGAATATGTTGAGACGTCGGATCATTTATTCATATCGTGTCAGCTCGCACAAATGGTCTGGCAAAACTTAGCGGCTTGGTGCGGCTTGCCGCCAATCTTTGCTTTTGGTTTGAATGATTTGCTATCCTTACATGTTTCAAGCTCAGGCTCGGAGAAAAAACGGAAAGTGTTACATGCCGTTGTCTTGGTAGCGATTTGGAATATATGGAAAACGAGGAACGATGTACTTTTCAGGCAATCAAATCCAAATGTGGTAAAGATGTTGGACGAGATAAAAGCTATGGCGTACCTTTGGATAAAGAATAGATCGAAGGGGGTGTCTTTAACATGGGAGGATTGGAGCCGGTTTAAAATTTGGTGATTAGTTGATGTAATGTAACTGTTTTTATGTTTGGTGGTTTTGGTGTAAAACTGTTGTATATTTGGTGGGTAGCGTCTTGCTACAATGAATAAAATCTTTTGTCGGCCGTTCAAAAAAAACGATCCAGCTCCTCCCATGATGGCATTTCCTGGGCTTGCCTTGAACTTTCCCCTATCTCCTTTCCTTTGCCTTTATCATTTGGATCCTCAGTCTTTATAACTTTCCGTGTTGCTGGTTTCTTCCTACGCACACGCCTCCAGCCCACGAATCTTCTTCTCTTTTTCGGTTTGGGTTTCTCCTGGGGTTGGGCTTGGAATTCCATAGGTTCATCAATGTCGGCCCAATATCCGGAAAAGCCCTCGGAAACTTCCATGTCAGCAGAATGGATAGTGATATTCTGAAGAGCTTCAGACAACTCATTCATGCTGTTAGCATATATGAAGAAACACACCAAAAATGCTAAGTTAAAATTTTGTAAATCGGATTTTCACATAATCACAGAATGGCAATCAGAAAAATTAAGTATTTCTAAATACTTAATTAGCTTAAATCAGTGGCTCTGATACCACCTTTTTCTGTCACGGCACCCGGCCCGGTGTGACCCGGTCCAGGTGCCGTGGGACAGAAATCCGTGGTAACTAATATGTTGGCAGCGGAATGTTTAACAGGATCTTTTAAAACTTGAAAATGCCCAATTTATTTTATTTCATAATTTGGGGATAACACCCATAATTTACAATAAAGGTGATTTCACTGGGAAATCCCTGTTTTTACAAAAACATGTTTCTTTATTTTATTGAGCCACTTCTTTAAGCTTGCAGTGCTACACGGCATTTTTTCCTGGATCACAACAGATTTCCTGAAACATGTTTTAAAAAGGTTTTATCAGCAGGGAAATACTGGCGAGTCACTCAAGTTGCACAAAATGACACATTGTTATAATATACAGTATTAAGGGTGATTACATTGTTTTTATCAACCAATTACCCCAAATCGGTATTTGTCACTCGACCGAATCTGTGACTATGGTCAGATCACCCATTGGCTATCTCGTTGTCCAATGGTGACGGGTATCAAGTAATGTATACAAAACCCTACATACCGGCAGTAATTGAAGATTACAAAGACTTAATCCCTGTAATTATAACTTTGAAAACAAGTAGGGTTTTAGGAAAACGATTTGATAAAAAGAGAATGACTCACATTGCAAGTTTAGACGGGTAGCGTATAGCCTACTGATTTAGCCTTGTTAACCTAATTCAAATAATAATGCACACGGAAACTAGGTCAGTAACTTAATACAACTATTACGACAACTCACGAGATCAAAACCTTCACGACGAATGACAAAGGCATAGCCCAATTACAGGCAGCACTTAAACATCCATCAGATTGGTTTTTATTGATCGGACATTAAATCGTAGCAGTGATCGAGTTATTACCCTGTTATCGCGGCAGAATTTCGTGCTGTGTGTGTGTTTTGAAGTAAACAGACGATATCTCAATGTATGAAACGAGTTTTTACGTCGAACCAACGCCAAAATTCAAGTGCCAATGCCCTACATTTATACTGAAAAATTGGCTCCCTCGCGTGGCGCGAGGGCGCCCTTTTAGCATAGGGTAGCCTCGTGGATTTGTAGCCTAGGTGAGTCAACCGTTCGACGAAATTTGCTTTTGACAACAAACTGTGAGGATAATAACGATTAGGGAATACCCCCCCCCCCCTTGAGTTTTAGGGGTCCTGATCCTGGTTCCGATTGTTCTGAAAATTTTAGGGGTCATGCAATATTACTTGGGAGTCTTAGTTAGGGTTTCCTATTGGGAAAATTAAAATAAGAAATAATAATTTTTTATGAGAGTTGTTACATTAGCTACTGTTGGATCGTCGTGTGACCCTAATGAGTCAATCTGAGTAGTTCATCATCAAGTACAAAGGCGGAATCAATGTAAATGACGTCAACACAGCTTGTTCCTTTCTAATCTTTATCTATTACTGATTTTCAGAGCTTTTACAATCAATTCTGACAAAAATCTGGCAGCACCTCAGCTCTCACACACTTAATTCCGTTCCAAATGAACAATGCACAACCCTATATACAGACAATGCTATATCGTTTGAGGATGTCACACACCTGTTCAAACGAAATTACATGTGGTGATTTCGTTTGAACATGTCTAATCCTCCTTCAAACGAAATTACCCCCTAAACCACAATCAAACCCTAATTCAATCACTGTTGTGCACTCGTTTATCCTATCTAGACATAAGACTCGATTAAGACGAAGTTAACAGACACTGGATGCACCAACAGACTCCCCCTTGGATGTTGACGAAGTCTTCGGCGTCGAGTCTTTAGTCTTAGTCTCTTTCCAAATTGTCTTGACATTGTAAAAGCTTCCTTCAATCTTTTCATCTTCTATCAACAGCTAGCATAAAGCACAGACTCTGAATCTTTAACAACCTTCAAGCTCCCCCTTGAATGTAGATTCAGAAACTGCTTCTGACTTTAAGTCTTCAGACTCCCCCAATCAGTAGGCTGGGATTTTGCTTAGCTGCTTTCTTAAAATTAAACCTGTTACCTGCATATACTCTACCCAAATATAAGATATATGACAATAACAATTTCAAACTAAACTTACCTTTTGACTTTCAGTGTTAAGCAATCTACTTAAGTATTCAAGTCCAAATTAATGACCCTGATTACTCAAATTGTCTACCAAGTTCAACTTAATGACCTTGGTTGATCTGAACTAAATCACACTGACATTTAGTTCAACTTTTTCTGAAAATTTACAAGTTTCAAATTAATGAACTTGCTTTAACTATACAACTTTCACAAACTTATCATGTTTAGCTCCAAACTCATCCTCCAGTCCAGAAACTTCCTGCATCTGCTTCAATTCGAATCTGAAGATCAGCTTTCCACTTTGGTTTGTCGGAAAATAAAGCAGAAGTGTAAAATCTTTTTGAATTTTTAATAAAGCTTCTAAACTAGAAATGAAATACAGAAATAAAATGCAGTAAGTAAACTATTTACAAACATATTTTTGGTGAGCGTGTTAGGGAATCATATCAGCTATTCAACAAGTCACAAGTACCGTTAAGCTTTAATTTCATTCTCAGAATTAAACAATTCGCTTAGATTGTCGATATACTGATCCATTTAAATTCTCACACAAATTTCAATCTGTCCAGGATACGGATTTAGTGTTTTAGAGACTTAAACTTATTCATGTGTCCCACCTCTTGAATATACTCCCGTATCCAGATCCCAATATTTAGTCTTACAGGTGAGTATACCACAGATGATATCTGTAAGGGGTTAAATTACGAAACTGTGAGAGCTCAGGTCAGAACTTCCGTTCAGCAGAGAGATGACGGTTCGACTTTAGCGGGTCCCCTTTAGAGGATCTTTTTTACAACAACATTGATTAGCAATTTTATTATCTCATCATTTTATGCTGAGGGCAGAGCTATATTTCAAGCAAGCAGTAAAGTATTCTCCGGGGACTAGGCCATTGCTTCCGCAAAATCAGAAGTCCCGGGATAATACCCCAGATATCACTGAGTATATAGACCTAGTATCTCAGAAAGAGGGATCTTTCAAACAAGATTTCAGGGGTTACCTATATATCCAAGTAGTGTTCCCCACGAAATAAGTAAGTAAAGATTTAGGTTTATATCCCGAACACCTACTAAATGTGTAAAAACCTATCGGCACATCATCAGCGAGACTGTTTAAAAACTTTTTAAACATTACAATTCTTTAGCATACCGTAACTGTCAAGCTGATGTACTATCATTTTCCCTTTTTACACAAGCTCTTTTCTGGTTTTCTATTGTTTTTGGATTTTGAAAATATCTCATGTTTTTGTATTTTTATCATTTTTTATTGTTTTTGTATTTTCTGAAAATATTACCCTATACTCTCCCCCTAAATACCAAAACAAGTAAAAAATCGACAAACCATTGCAGATTGCTTCTCAACATCATCTACAATGTCTCCTTCATCAACGCCAAGAATCTCTTCCAACACCGATAAAAGCTTCATACCGTTCAGTTTTAGCAAATATTGAAAACGTGTTTTATCAAATGCTTTGGTATGTAAATCAGCTTTTTGCTCGTCAGTGTGGATTTTCTCAATTCGTATCAACTTCTTCTCGAAACAATCGCGAATGAAGTGATGACGAATCTCAAGGTGTTTTGTTTTAGCATGATGAACAGGATTTTTTGTAATGTTAATTGCTGCCTCATTATCAACAAAGATAGGGGTGTTTAGAAATTGCAAACCGTAGTCGCGCATCTGTTGCTGGATCCACAAGATCTGAGAGCAGCAACTGCTAGCAGATACATACTCCGCTTCACATGTGGATAAAGCCACAGAAGTCTGCTTTTTGCATTGCCAGGTGACCAATCGTGATCCAAAGAACTGACATCCCGCTGTTGTTGATTTTGCGTTAACTTTGCAGCATCCGAAATCTGAATCGGAATACCCTTCGAGCATGAAATCGCCTTCTCTTGGATACCATAACCCCAATGATGGAGTTCCTTTCAGGTAGCGTAATATCCTTTTCACAATCACCATATGCGAAGCTCTCAGGTTAGATTGAAATCTTGCTGCGAGGCAGGTTGGGTACATGATATCGGGTCTTGAAGCTGTCAAATACATCAGCGATTCGATCATGGAACGATACAATGTTTCATCTACCTTCTCTCCGGTGAGATCAGGGTTTATCCCATGATTTGTCGCTAATGGGGTGGAAGCTGGAGTAGAACCTGACATCCCAAATTTCTCCAAGATATCATGAACGTACTTCGTTTGATTTATGAAATTTCCTTTGGGTAGTTGATCAACCTGCAGTCCCAAGAAGAATTTCATCTCACCCATCGATGACATTTCGAATTTCTGCTTCATAACTTGTTCAAAATCTTTGCACAAATTTTCATTCGTTGACCCAAATATGATGTCGTCCACATATATTTGAACTATCAGAAGATGACCGTCGACCTCTTTGGTGAAGAGAGTGGCATCCACTTTTCCACGGATGAAGCTGTTGGATAGCAGGTGTTGAGACAATGTCTCATACCAAGCTCTCGGGGCCTGGTGTAAACCATACAGTGCTTTGTCTAGCAAATAGACCTTGTCTTTGTGGATTGGATCGGTGAAGCCCGGTGGCTGTCCGACATATACCTCCTCTTTTACCTTCCCGTAGAGAAACGCGGATTTAACATCTAACTGATAAACTTTGAAATTTTTCCAAGATGCAAATGCTAGGAAGATTCTGATCGCTTCTAGTCGAGCAACTGGAGCATACACTTCGGTGAAATCTATACCCTCCTGCTGACTAAAGCCCTGGACTACGAGTCGAGCTTTGTTACGAACAACAACCCCTCTATCGTCTTTCTTGCACTTGAACACCCACTTGGTGTTTATCTTCCTCTGACCATCAGGCAAGTCTACTAACTTCCACACACCTAACTTCTCAAACTGACTCAACTCTTCTTGCATAGCATTGACCCAAGAATCTTCAGTTAGCGCCTCTTTGTATGTTCGCGGTTCGATCTGCGAAATAAAACAACTTAGTGAAAACTCAGTTTGTAAAGGTGCTACTGTAGAATAAAAACAAGTAAGCCCTTGGTCAATTTGACATCTAGTGCGAACGCCTGTTTGTAATTCTCCAATGATCAATTCCTCTGGATGGTATGAAAGAGTTCTCGGCATCACCTCGCCTGGAACATCTACCTCGCCTTCCAGATTAGTAACATTCTGATTTGCACCTTGTTCACTGACTGGGTTTGTTTGACTTGAACTCTGGATTTGCTCCCCCTCAGAATCTGAATCACCATGATCAAATACTGGTCTGTTCTAAGATTCTTGATTATCATTCTGTGCCGTCTGATTATCATGAGCAACTTCATTTTGTTGAATATCATCATGTTCTCCAGCATTGCTTGGACCTGCTTCATCGCCATTTGAAGTTTGTCGTGGTTGTCTTGAATACTCAGCTGGGAACCTTTCCTGCGAAGACTCATACTCTTTCAGAATATCCAACTCGTCAAAGAAATCTTGTTCTTCTTCTTCTTCCATGTCAAACGAATCCCACAATTTATCGTAATTAAAATGCCATGAATCGCCTGGATTCTGCGGTGGCATTGTGTAACCTTGACACTCAACATTGTGTGCTTCAATAATCCGCTTCAAGCTTGGAACAAAAACTCGTTTCAATGGACTTGTGTAACCCACAAAAATTCCTTCAATGCTCTTTGGACCAAATTTACCAAAAGGCTCTAGAACTGTGCAGGGAGACCCAAACGGTTCTAAATACTTCAGGTTCGGTTTGCGGTTATTGATCAGCTCGAAACACGTCTTATTGAATTTCTTGACAATGAGAACCCGATTGAGTGTATAACATGCGGCGGATACTGCTTCTGCCCAAAAATTGACTGGTAGCTTTGAATCAGCAAGCATCGTCCTAGCCGTTTCAATTAGCGTCCTGTTCTTTCTTTCAGCTACTCCATTCTGCTGCGGAGTGTAAGGAGCACTAAATTCATGCAAAATACCTTTTTCATCACAAAACACTTCCATTTTGCTACTTTTGAACTCTGTACCGTTATCACTTCTAATTCTTCGAACACGAGTTTGGTACAAGTTTTCAAGCTTTTTTATCAACGTGATTAAACTCCCAAATGTTTGGTCTTTTGATTGCAAAAATGAAACCCATGAAAACCTCGAGTAATCATCTGTAACTACTAGACAATAGAGATCCCCTGTAATACTTTTGACGTTTACTGGACCAAACAAATCCATGTGGAGTCTCTCTAAAGGTCTCGAAATTGAGTTTTCTTTCTTCCTGGGGTGAGACTTCTTCTTTTGCTTCCCTTTAATGCAGCTAATGCACTCCCCCTCAAGATGAAAACCTTTCAAATGTACACCAGTAACCAAATCATTATACACCAGGTGATTCATTTTTCTAAGATGTATATGACCCATCTTCCGGTGCCACAATTGTGATTCTTTTTCTGTTGCTCTTGATATAAAACAATGAGCCTGACCCGTGGTTGTAGTTGCTACACTCATGTCCAACACATACAAATCATTTACCCTCGGCGCTCTCATGATAATCCATTCTTTAGGAACAACAAATCCTGGCTTCAAGATCAAACATTCATTGTCTGTAAAGTGCGTTGTATACATATGATCACAAATCTGAGAGATACTTAGAAGATTGTTTTCAAGCTCGGCGATATAGTTAACTCTTTCAAACGTAACAATCCCATTGGATAACGTTCCTTCTCCAACAATTCGACCTCCTTGATTGCTTGCAAAACCTAGATAACCTCCATTGAAATTTCTAACATCGTACAGCAAGGCTGTTTTCCCTGTCATGTGCCGAGAAGCTCCACTATCCATAATCCAACGTGAAACGGATCTTGGAAGCTCCTGCACATATCACAAATTTTTAGTTAGAAGTTGATGCCACCCAAGCCTCTTTTGACTCAGGTAACTTGACATTAATGCGGGTTTTTGTAGTGTAAAGTGGCGGAAAATTCTTATCATTCATCTTTAAGCTCTCTGCAGACCCAATCTCAACCTTTTTATATAAAAAGAAATCATTTTGAGAAGGTTGATCATTTGATTCGTCTTTCTTTGATACATTCTTCTTGTCAGAAGTAGTAGCTACTTGTGGTTCAATTTTCTCATAGTAATCCAAAGGAACATTTATCTTTACCGATGTGGTAGAAGACGATTGTTTTTCTGACTCTGAAACCTTTGGTTTTGGAGAACTTGTTTTCTTTTCAACCACTTTTGGCTTCCATGTTTGTTGAGGTGATGCAACCCGTTTGTAAAATTTGTCATTTTTAGTTACCACATTTTTAACAAGTTCAGTTTTTATCTTGGTGTTGTCATTTTTCAAAACCTTTTTCTCAACAACCAATGGAGCTTTTCCCTTCACATCAACTTTCTTTCTTGGGTTCATCACAATTACAGTCTTAGGCTTCAAATTGGTACACTTTCGTGCAATATGTCCAACTTGATTGCATCTGAAGCATGTTCGGGTGTCAACTACCCGACTTGTGCCTTCAGACTGAGGTTGTGAGGCCTTCTTCTCAAAGAATTCTTCATTTGTTTTCGAAAAAATCTTAGACTCTTCATCAGAAAGCGAACTCGAACTTGACACAAACACTTTCTTCTCAGCAAACCTTCTGTTTTGAACATTCTTTTTCTGATAATTCTTACCACCCTGATAACCACCCGACCATCTGTTTCGATTGTTGTTATAAAAACGCGGTGGAACAACAGGCTTCTTGTAGTAAGCTTTATCTTTTTCAAAATTCATTTGCCTTTTTGTCTGTTTTAGTCCTTCAATCTCAGGCAGATCAATTTCAACCAATTTGAACACATTTGTCAATTTAGCAATATTAACATTCTCCAGTGGAAACTCAGAATCCGAATACAACTTATCCGATCCCAACATCTTGTACATGACAAGAGTAGATTCTTCATTTAAGTTGTTTTTGGACTTTGGTTTCGGAATGTAATTGTTCAGAAAACACTCTTCATCCTCAGCTGAATCACTATCCAAAACACTTTCAGCCATGCCTTTAACAATCTCAGTTTGAACACTATCATCAGATGATGATGAAGAAAATGTCACATCAATTGACTCTGGAAGTTTTATTTCATTTGTTTCATCGTCATCATTAACCAACCCGGACTTTTTCTTTGAATAATTGTTTAAAACTGGTGGTGGAACCTGATGAAACCCAACCCCAGTTCCATCCGAGTAAACATCTTCGCCTGCTTTGTTTTTCCCGATGGGTTTGGGAACAATGTGTTGTAAAACAAAGCTTGCGGAGTTGTAACTGGTTAATTTCAACTGGATGCGTTCATTTTCAATTTTGGCTTCTTGAAATTGAAGCTTCAACTTAGCAATTTCATCCAGTTGCTGATTGATTAACTCTTCTTTCACTCTAAGAACACCGGTCAGTTGAAGATTTTCCTTGTCTGTCTTACCATTTCTTTCATCACAATCTTTAACCGTTCGTTTTAGCTTCTCAAAATTTTCCGAGATTTGACGATTTTCAAGAATCAATTTTTCATTTTCTTTCCTAATTCTTTCTACGTCATTTTTTTCTTTTTCAATTTTCTCATTTAATTCTTTTAATTTTTCGTTCGAAGCTTTCAACAATTTATCCCGGTTTAAGATTTGATCTTCAACACTTCTGACTTTACCAGTCAGTTCTTCAACTTTCTTACCACTGAGGTAAGCATGTGTACTACAAACTTTGCACTCTTTCATGCAATTTTTGCAGTTGTTCTCAGATTTACCATTCTTACCCGACTCATGTGTATCATTTGTACTGACCTTATCTTTGGACTCAGTTCCAGAACCAGAAACTACCTCTAGTTCTTTTGCAGCTAGAACTTTATCAGCCATTTTCTTTAAGTTTTCAGCGGTGAGTTCTTGTGACGTATCAATAACTCCGTCATCAATCTTCTTTGGCTTCGGTTCTTTTGCTGTCTCTTTTTCCTTTTCTTTCTCAACGGCTTCTCCTCCTCCCCACCATTCTCTCTGTCTGGCTTCTTCTTCATCAGCAATTTGTTTGGTGAGAACTTCAAGATCAACAGTATCTGGATCCACAGCAATGTTTCCATTTTGATCAAGATAACATTCTCTATCAGGATCCCATCTTTTCGCCTGTTTAGCTTCTTTGTATATACGATAGATTTTGCTTTTCATGAAATGAGTTGTTTCCCTCCTGTTCACATACTTCACTTCTTCAGATCTTTTATCTTTAAACGGAACAATCTTTGCTGCTGTGAAAGCATAACCAACTGCGTCTTCCTCAGGCAAAACATCACTCCAATCATAACCTTCATCGTCATGAAAAACTACAAGTGCCCTAGATTTCTCTTTGGGTACCTCCTCTATCTGCTTCATCCTGGGAGGTTCTGATTTATTCTGATGATAGATCGCTCTCTTGTAATAATCCTCCCGAAAAGGATTTGCAGTATCATCATGTAGGCATTTCTGCATTCACGCTTAAAGTGACCTTTCTGTTTACACTTGAAACACGTCACTTTTGACTTGTCAAAGCCTAACTTGGTAGAAGGTCCACCAATAGACTGTCTTCCTGTAATCTCCATGAAACGTTGCGCTCTTCTCACTGCACTGGCCATACACCACCTTATATCAATCAACTCCATCTCCTCAGGATCGATCTGATCGTAGTCTTCCTTTGTTAGATTGGTGTTTCCTATCTTTCCTGCAACGAGACTTTCGTACGATTCTAACACAGAGGCTAAAAACACCATCTGTTGTTTAGCAGACTCTTCACTGAAATTCTGACCATTCTTAAGATCAACAGCAATGTTGCATTGAAACAGATTCTTTGAAGTAGTTTGACTTGGAGTTGTTGAAGAAGATCCACTATGAAAACCACTATGAGGAGTTTCTTGATTCACATTATTTGAACTCTCTGCAGAAAATGCTGTTCTTGGAGAACCAGTTTTTGGTAAATTTCCTCTGTAGTACAGCTCCACATTCTGCTGATAAGATGTGTTATTGACTTTTCTAAATTTCTTGATCTCTAATTCATGGCTTTCCAGTCTTTCTATAAGCAGATCCACTGTCAAAACTTCTGGCGGATTGATGGTGTTCTTCAACATCAAAGCAAAGTATTGCCAGTCTTGCTCATTCGGAAGTGCATCAAACAACTTGTCTACCAGCTCTTCTTGAGTATAAATGATGTCATGTCTAGCAAGCTCCATCTTCAGATGTCCAAATCTTTCGATCATCTTGGAAACAGACTCGTTCTTTAAACAACCAAACAAATCAAACTCTTTTCGTAACAGTTTCTTTTTGTTCTTAACTATTTCAGCACTACCAATACATTTTATTTTTAATTTATCCCATAGATCTCTCGAATCTTTGTATTCTATCAGTGCGATAATATCATCTCGAACAGATTGGTGAAGCAAAGCAATAGACTTTTGTTCCGAAACATATCTTTCAATTTGACTATCTTCCAAGTTCTCATAATCATCTCTCCCCAAATCATAGCCATTTTTCAAACTTCTCCAACTCTGATAAGCAAACGCCTTAAGCCATTCCTCAAATCTTGTAGCCCACCTGTTGTAATCTTCAATCGCCATCAGCTTGGGTGGCTTATTGTATGTTCCGTATGCACTATCTACGCTCATAGTATCCTGAAGAATTTTCTTCGCATTCGGTGCTGGCGGAGTTTCATTCGTGTTATTTGAAGTGTCATCTCCTGAACCACCAGTAAAAGCAAACACATCATAAATCGGATTCCTGAACTCATCCATCTTTCACGTACCGTGAAAACTTGTTCAAATCAGAAAAGAATGAGTAGAAGTGATAGAATCCGGCAAAATCAAGCTGAATTGGTATGAACTCCTCGTCCTGAGCTCTGATACCACTTGTTGGATCGTCGTGTGACCCTAATGAGTCAATCTGAGTAGTTCATCATCAAGTACAAAGGCGGAATCAATGTAAATGACGTCAACACAGCTTGTTCCTTTCTAATCTTTATCTATTACTGATTTTCAGAGCTTTTACAATCAATTCTGACAAAAATCCGGCAGCACCTCAGCTCTCACACACTTAATTCCGTTCCAAATGAACAATGCACAACCCTATATATAGACAATGCTATTTTGTTTGAGGATGTCACACACCTGTTCAAACGAAATTACATGTGGTGATTTCGTTTGAACATGTCTAATCCTCCTTCAAACGAAATTACCTCCTAAACCACAATCAAACCCTAATTCAATCACTGTTGTGCACTCGTTTATCCTATCTAGACATAAGACTCGATTAAGACGAAGTTAACAGACACTAGATGCACCAACAGCTACAGTTATTTGATTTTTTTTGTCTTTTTTGTGAATTTTACCCCTCAACTTTAATTTATTTTTTTCGTTTTTTTGTGAATTTCACATCTCAACTTTTAATATTGACATTTAAACGCTCTAAAATTTATAACATGTTATTTTAACACCCACTTGAGTTTTACGTGCTTAATTTTATGTACATCGGGTATAAATTGACGTTTTACGTTTCAATGTAATTTTTATCAAAAATTAGTCATTTAAATATAATACATTTGTGCTCCGAGTTGGTTTCAGTTCCGACTCGTGGGTATTGAAATACAATCATAAGAACTGACGCCCAATAATAATATTTTGTTATTATGGTTTTTGGGAAATTTAGATTCCGTCATAAAATACACTACTTAGGGGAGTGGGGGTGGTCACTAGTGATATAATTCCATCACTCACAAGCACCCAATCAAGTTCCGTCATGTCATCAACCATTTTTCCATCACTCACAACCTTTTTTGGTGGCAATGGTCATCTCTCACAACACCCAACAATAAACCCCACACCCCCTCACATCCATTTATCACTCACACCCCATAACGCGTTGAAATTATCACGGAATCTATACCATCACTCGTTGAACTTGTATGTGGCGGTGGGAGTTTGTTGAATTCCACGCGTTATAAATGGTCTATCACGGAGAACTGGACACCGCCCCCAGTCCCCTTATCTTTTAGAAAAAATGTACTATCCAAATTTAAACCATCTAACTTGAAGGTTCATTTCATTGATGCTAACCATGCTACTAGTTTGAATTGTTTTCTTTCAATTGTTTTAGCTTCTGTACAACAGTTGATTTTTTATGCTTTTAATTTAGGTTGATTTTATTGGTTTTTAGCTACTGTATAATCAGTGGCGGACCCAAGAATTTTTCCATAGAGGTGCGGAATATTTTTAAAAATTTTAGGCCACCTAGATATATAAATAAAAAACTCGGTTCAGGTCGGGTCATGTAAAAAAAACATCAGACTAAAAATTTTAGGCCGCCTAGATATATTCCTTAATTTTCAAGTTTTAAATTTCAACTTTTCAAACCATATACAAGAATCATATAATCAATAAATAAGAGATTAAGAGACAACAAACCCATCCTATAAAGACTAGAACAACCCCAATTTACCTCAAAACACATAAAAGTTTAACCCATCCTATTATCTCATGAGTCTTGAATAAAATCACATAAACATCAAAATAACAAAACAAAAAACATAACATGTAACTATTCGTGGCCGGAATTACTCTGTTTGTGGTCGGAATATTGCAGTCGCCGTCGGGGTTGGGGTTGGGGGTGTCGCAGGTCGCTGGCAGTGAGGTGAGGCAGAGGGAGGGCGGGAGTTGCACAAAGTTGGCAGTCGATTGAATTTTTTTTTTGTAAACTTGACTGATTTTGTTTAATTAAAGATGTATTTGGGTTGGACTTGAATTTTATTAACTTTTTGGGCTTGATGGAATGAATTTAAGTTTTATTAAAAGGGTTAGTGGGCTAACTTGTTTACATAATTGGGTCGGGTTTCAATCCGTGTTCACAATTTTTTTTATATAAATTCCTAACATCTTTTTCTAAGGGGTGCGGACGAAAATTTTCAAGGGGTGCGGTCGGGATTTTTCGCGAAAAAATATCACTAAAACTTTTATTTTTCAAGGGGTGCGGCCGCCCACCCACACTATAGGGTAGGGCCGCCCCTACGTACAACATCTTAAAAGGTTGAAAATCATCCAAACAAGTGCTATTAGTTTTTCACTAAAACCATTTTGTTGCATGCCCAAAGTAAATTCATAATCTATTGTTTGTAGCAAGCCCAATAACTTGTTTGTAAATGGTTCTATAGGGTCCAAAAGGGTATAGGACCCATGATACCCTTCTTATGAACCGTTGCCTTCTTTTAAGGGTCCACCCGGTTCTTAAATTTTAAGATAAACGGTTCCGGATCACGTCGGTTCTTGAAGGCTCCGAACCTTTGCTCACCCCTAAGTGCTAGTGCTACTAGTGCCATTTTAATATTATATGTTTACGGGACCGAACATATAATATGTTGCATTTTTAGGGTTCTATATATTATAAAAAAGTGATTTTTGTTGTCTGGTATAGAAAATAAACTCTTGTGGTTGGGGTTTTTAATTGTATTGAATCAACTTTTGGGTTACATTAGAGGGGTGTTTATATAGAACACCATGTTATACATTTAGCCCCTACACTATACATTTAGTTTACTTTCCGACACTCCCCCTCAAGTTGAGTAGTGGGATCACCAATACTTAACTTGCTCAAGCAATTACTAAATATGTTTCCGTTAACAGCTTTTGTAAGAATATCTGCGAGTTGATCTTTTGACGATACATATGGGAGCTCTATGATACCTTCCTCCAGTTTCTCCTTGATGAAATGTCGGTCTACCTCCACATGTTTTGTTCGATCATGTTGGACTGGATTTTCTGAGATCTGTATAGCAGCTTTATTGTCACACATGATTTTGGTTGCTGTAGTAGGAGGAAAATCAATCTCAATTAGGAGCTTGCGAATCCACAGAATCTCTGCTAGGCCCCGTGCAACCCCTCGGAATTCGGCTTCTGCACTAGATAGGGCGACTACCTTTTGTTTTTTACTTCTCCAGGTAACTAGATTTCCTCCGACCATGGTGAAGTATCCTGAGGTTGACCTTCTCGTTCCTTTATCCCCTGCCCAGTCGGCGTCTGTATAAGCTTGGATTTCTAAGTGCCCATTTGATTTAAACAGTATACCATGACCTGTTGTTCCCTTGAGATACCTGATGATTCTTAATACTGCTTCCATGTGACTCGCTTGGGGCTGGTGCATAAACTGACTCACCACTCCTACTGCATAAGCTATATCTGGACGAGTATGGGAGAGGTATATCAGTTTTCCCACCATTCGTTGATATCTCTCCTTATCTGGTAGTTCTGCTCCATCTTCCATGTGTAGGCCGTGATTAACCACCATTGGGGTGTCCGCCGGTCTGCACTCAATCATTCCGGTTTCGGCTAGCAGATCAAGGATATATTTCTTCTGACAGATAAAAATCCCTTGTTTAGATCTCAGAACTTCAATTCCAAGAAAGTACTTCAATCTTCCCAGATCTTTCATCTCAAATTCCGAAAAAAGTTTATCTCTTAACATTGACATTTCCTCTTCATCGTTTCCCGTAAGTATCATGTCATCAACGTAGATAATCAAGCAGGTCATAAGACAACCCCTACGTTTCAAAAATAGGGTATGATCAGAGTTGCTTTGTTTGAAGCCATATTTTTTTCATAGCAAGGGTAAACCTCCCAAACCAAGCTCTAGGAGACTGCTTAAGCCCATACAGAGATTTCTTCAACCGACATGTTTCTCCAGTCTTGAAATTCTCATTGAATCCCGGTGGAGCCTCCATATAGACCTCCTCGTTCAGTTCTCCGTGAAGGAAGGCATTTTTTACATCAAATTGATGAAGAGGCCAACCTTTATTGGCAGCTATTGAAAAAAGAACTCTGATTGTATCGATTTTGGCTACTGGAGAGAAGGTTTCAGAGTAGTCAATTCCATAAGTCTGAGTATAACCCTTTGCAACCAGCCGTGCTTTGTATCTTTCAATCGTGCCATCAGGTCTGTGTTTGACTGAAAACACCCACCGACATCCCACGGGTTTCTTTCCTGGTGGAAGGGTGCATTTCTCCCACGTGTTATTCTTCTTGAGTGCTTCCATTTCGGTCTCCATGGCCTTTTTCCATTCTTCAGATTTCAAGGCTTCCTGTGTTGTAGATGGCATTTGTTCAGAGCACAAGGCAGCGGCAAACGCTTTAGCTTCCTTAGACAAATTTCCAGTGGCAATGTTTGCCACAGGATACCTAGACCTTGGAGCCACCTTTTCTGGTGAGTATCTCTTGGGAGGAACTCCTCTATTTTCTCTTGGAGGAAGAGAGTATCTTCCGGTTGTCTCTGTTGCAACTGGTTCAACATGTTCAACAACTGGTTCAACCTGTTCAACAACTGGTTCAACCTGTTCAACATCTGGCTCAACATGTTCTGTAGGTTCTGTTGTTGTCGGTTCTATGTGTTCCCCTGTTGTCTCATAGTTATAAGACGTAGAACATTTAGGGTTCTCAGTATTTCTTACCTCTGGTATCACGTTGGATGGACTTTCTTCAGTGGTACTGTGCTCCGCAGATTGTGTGGCTGTGTTTGAAGGACTCGAAGTACTGTGATGGTTTTCTGTTGTTACTTCTTCAGATGAGGGAAATTGGGTTAACCAACTCAGAGTGTCTATACATTCATTCTCCCCCTAACCACTGAGTTGGGTGTTATAAAAGTATTTTGTTTCAAGAAAGTCAACATTCATTGTAGTGAACATTTGACGAGTTGTTGGATTATAACACCGGTAACCTATTTGATCGATCCCATAGCCGACAAATACACATTTCTCAGCACATGGGCCAAGCTTGTTTCGGTTGGTTTTGGGTATGTGAACAAATGTTGTACACCCGAAGATTCGAGGTTCAAGTGTAAGAGGATGGGGAATACTGGCAGACTTAGATAAACAATCTAAGGGAGTCTTAAATTTAAGAACTTTTGTGGGGAGCCGATTTAGGAGATACACGGAGGTTGCAACCGCCTCCGGCCAGAAAGATTTAGGTACCTGAGATTCAATTAAAAGGGCTCGAGTCATTTCAAGAATAATACGGTTTTTCCGTTCGGAAACACCGTTTTGTTCGGGGGTATGAGCACAAGAAGTTTGATGAATTAATCCTTTGGTTTTAAAGAATTGTTTCATGGATGTATTGACAAATTCCCCCCCCCCCCCCCCCCCATTGTCGGATCGAAGGATTTGGATTTGAGTTTGGAATTGAGTTTGAATCATAGCATAAAACGTGATAAATTTCTCGTAAACTTCGGCTTTGTTTTTAAAAAAATATACCCATGCCATGCGAGTGCAATCATCCACGAATAGTATAAAGTACCGAAGACCCTGCCCCCCATCACAGGAGCAGGACCCCACACATCAGAATGGATTAGTGAAAAGGGTGAAGCAACTTTCGTATTGCTAGGTTTAAATGGCCGTCGATGGCTTTTAGCGCGAAAACAGGTTTCACAGTCTATTTTACCATTTGAAGGGAAGAGTTTTGGAAACAGAAGATGCGAATAACCGGTGGATGGGTGTCCCAAACGTCTATGCCATAGCCAGGCTTCCCGGTTTTCAGTTCCATGTGCCAACATCACAGTACCATGTTGAGCCACTTCATCCACGGAATACAATCCTTGGCGCTCAGTACCACGTCCAATAATCACACCCGTCCTGATATCCTGTAGGAGGCAAAAAGTAGGATGCATTAGTAATGTACAGTTTAATTCTTTGGTAATATGACTAATTGAGAGCAATTTGTGTGATAATGACGGAACATAAAGGCAATTTGATAATTTCATAGTTGGTGAAATTTCAATTGTTCCTCCTCCTCTCACTTGCATTGTTCTGTTGTCTGCGGTATGGATTTGAGTTTTTTTAGGTTTGGTCATTGAGCGTATGTCCAATGGTTCAAACGTCATGGTGTCAGTGGCACCAGAATCAATACTTAAGACCTGTTTTTTTTATGATTGATTGCCATATATATATATATTTTTTTTATTCTCAATTTATAATAAATAAGCTCTATTAATCTTTCCACCACAATACTCCTTCCACTTTCTCTTACATGAACTCCAACCAAACCCTAAAGTTCAAAAATAAAAAAAAAAATTTAGTCGCCTCCTATTCTCTTCTTCCTCTTTCAAACCCACAGATTTAAATACGCTGCTCAGGCGTAATTATCAAATACTCGCGTATTAAATACTGATCTTACCGGCGTATTTATCAAGTACGCCGGCAACTTGAACTCGCGTTCAAGATTTGAGTATGAGCGGATTTAATTGCTGGAAGTATAGGGTTGAATGACACGGCGGATTTAAGTGTGCAGCGGATTTATTGGACAGATTTGTTGGGAGTTTTAGGGTTAGGTGTGCGGCGGCAGTTGAAACAAAAGGTGTGCGGCGAAAAAGGAGCCCGATGAGGGTTATACAGCAGCGCCGGAGTAGGGCAGCGCCGCCGGATGAGGATTATGCCGCCGGTTAATTTTCTGGATTGACGAAGGTATAGATGTCGGTTGTTGTTGAGGTTGATTCGATTGATTCAATTTGTGGTGTTTTGATTTTGATTTTCAGGTTTCCCTGATTTGAGGTTGAATTGGTTTGGATCAATTGTAGATGATGAGCAAATCGGTTTCAAGAATCAGAAACCTGCTCTGATACCATGTTGTCTGGTATAGAAAATAAACTCTTGTGGTTGGGGTTTTTAATTGTATTGAATCAACTTTTGGGTTACATTAGAGGGGTGTTTATATAGAACACCATGTTATACATTTAGCCCCTACACTATACATTTAGTTTACTTTCCGACAATTTTGTGTGGAGTTGAGAGAACATGTTACTGTTCATCTGTATATTTTTTTTTTATATTTTTTAAAAGAGAGGAAAAAGTAATGATAAATATATAAAAATATTATTTAATTGACAAAGAGAGAAAATATAGTGATTTTTAATGTAGTTATAGAAATGGGGATAAAGGAAGAGTTGTGAATGCTCTTATAAAACATACTTCAAATAATTTATAAACTTTAAAATACTACTTCCTCCGTCCCATTAAATGTGTCTTATTTTGAATTTTCAAAGTCTTTATTTATAAACTTTGACTTTAATTATATATTTTTGTGTTATATAAAACTTGATGAAAATTAACCTGATAAAAACACTTGTAAAACACACTCAAATCATATAACTTTCATCAAGTATTATCTAACACAAACAAAATTATTTAAGGTCAAAGTTTACATATAAAGACTTTAAAAATTCAAAATATGACACTTTTAATGGGACGGAGGGAGTAGTTAGTATACAACATTTAAAGTTTATTTGTAATACAACATTTGAAGGGTAATAGGAGTAGATGGTAAATCTTTTTGATACCGTTTCGTCACAAAAGAAATAGGCAGTGCCCGTACAAATGTTAAGCCTATGGTAAATCAGGTTAGTAACTACTTTCAGATATCCTCTTTTGGGAGGTCAATAACATCTTTATATAATACTGACTAGGTTAAAATCCGGTGTGATACATTTCGTTGGGTTAAATTTTAACCGTTAAAAAGATAAATATTTAAAAACAACATTAAAAAGTTGGTTTAAAAAATTTGACTAAGAGTGTAGAAAGAAAAATACTACTCTTGAAGATTTACTAATAAATTTTAAAAAATTGGTCACTAACTTTGAAAATAGGTAAGTGATTATTATATCATATTTCTTGGTTTTATTCGTGGCAGAACGGGTTAAGATAAGTAAGTGATTATTATATCATATTATATGATCTATTCCATAAAAGTGATCACTATATGTTATATGATCTAGCCTATAATGGGATAATGTGAATATTATTGAGGTGATTAATGATCGTAACACAGATCACTACTACATGGGTATGCAATTTCTTTCGCAGAAAACAAAGACACTATGGAAGCTGGGAATCAAAGAAGAATTCGGTGCTTTATGGATGCACTAATTTTTAAGTTTAGTTTTGTTTTATGTAAATGCTATAAGTGTAATTCGACACATATTTAGTATGTTAACATTATATACAGATACCTTTAGTAACATGTACTTTCTTTGTATTTATTTTATTTATACACTTATGATCTATATAAATTAAATGGTCTAGCCCGTGTAGTACACAAAGAAAATAACTCATGAAAAAATAGAATTCAAATTCTAGATGACCTTTAATCTGGATCCAACTCTGGATCGAGTTTAGCTCTTACTCAGGTCTCCACCCGCATCAAAATCACTATTTTACTTAAAATGATAAGGTTGTTGGGTTATTTTTTAGCCCATGAGTTAGCCCATCAATTTTCTTTGGCCCATTTGGTTTTTTTGAAGATAAATGAAATGAAGAAGCATGTTTTTTTTTTCTAACACCCTCACAACACCCTCACAACAAAACACACAAAAACTCTCACACAAAAAGAAGAAGCATTTCCGTCACTCTCAAACCTAGCTGCAGAGGTCGTCCATTTCCCGGAGATTGAACCGTTGGATCGCTCTGATTTTTGGGCACAGTCATTTGCACACCAGGGCGACCTTATCCAACGGTGGGTTTGTCGAAATCAGGTCTGGAAGTTCGTCTGCACGGCCTCTGTTCGTAGCTGCAGAATTTCTGCAGAATTTGGTGATATTCCTTCTTTTGTCTTTGTATTTGATTCCATATGCTTGATGTTGTTGATTCCAAGTGTATGATGATTATTGTATGCCTCTAGTAGACCTAGGGAAGACTTTGTATTGCTCTAATTTGGTGATAGTGGATTTGAAGCGGCTCTAGTAGTCCCGTGGTTTTTACTCTCCTTTCTTGAGAGGTTTTCCACGCTAAAATTTGGTGTTCTTGCTATTATTGTTTTCAGGCTGTTTAGATTGTAGTTGGGATACCCTATTTGTTTGCATCCTCACCGGTTCATTCTAGTTTGGGAAAAGTCTTGGTCAAACGAAGTTTGCTTCCGCGTTTGTGTTTACCGTTTGTGACCGGGTTTCGGCGTTTTTTCCCATCATAGTGGTATCAGAGCCATTGGCTCTTGTTACTGGGTTGAAACTTGATTGAAAGATGGAAGCTAATACAAGTAGGATTGTGAATTTGAATGGTTCTAATTATCATGTTTGGAAAGGAAAAATGGAAGATCTCCTTTATGTGAAAGATTATTATATGCCTGTGTTTAATACCGATAAACCTGAAGGGAAAACAGATGAAGAATGGAATATCTTGCACAGAAAGGTTTGTGGTTATATTCGCCAGTGGGTTGATGATAATGTTTTGAACCATATTAGCGGGGAGACTCACGCTCGTACTTTATGGAACAAGCTTGAGGAATTGTATGCTCGGAAGACCGGAAACAATAAACTGTTCTTGATTAAACAGTTGATTAACTTGAAGTACAATGATGGAACTCCTGTTACTGATCATTTAAATGTTTTTCAGGGTCTCATTAATCAGCTTGCAGGAATGGGTATTAAGTTTGAAGACGAGGTACAAGGCTTATGGCTTCTTGGTACTTTACCGGATTCTTTGGAGACTTTTAGGACATCATTGTCCAACTCTGCAGCAAATGGTATTATTACTATGGAAATGGCTAAAGGCAGTGTTTTAAATGAAGAGATGAGAAGAAAATCACAGGGTTCCTCTTCACAATCAGATGTCTTGGCCACAGAGAGCAGGGGGAGAGGTCAAAGTAGAGGTCCGAGTAACAAAGAGAAGCATCGTAGTAAGTCTAGAGGTAAGTTTGCTGATTATGAGTTTCATCATTGTGGTAGGAAAGGGCACACAATTAAATTCTGCAGACAATTAAAAAGGGAGAAAAAGAAGGCTAATTACAACAATCAAAAGAACAATCATAAGAAAGATGATGGTGGCAATGACACAGCTGAAGTTAATACTGCTACCGAAGAGTTCTTCATTTGTTGTGATTATGATATGGTGAACATTGCTCGTGATGATTCAAGTTGGGTTGTTGACAGTGGTGCTACGTGTCATGTGACATCACAAAGGGAATTTTATTCATCTTACACACCTGGTGACTTTGGGGTTGTTAAGATGGGTAATAACGGGCTATCAAAGGTTGTAGGTGTTGTGGATGTTTGCTTGAAGTTTGACACTGGGATGGAGTTGGTTTTACACAATGTAAAACATGTTCCAGATATTAGACTTAATTTGATCTCCGCAGGTTTACTTGATGATGATGGTTACCATAGTACCTTTGGTGATGGTATTTGGAAACTCACTCGTGGTTCTTTGATTGTGGCAAGAGGTAAAAGAAGTTCAAAGTTATACAGAACACATCCGAAGATCTCCAAAGACTCGGTCAATTTGTTAGTGAATGCTGATATGACCGACTTGTGGCATAGGAGACTTGCTCACATGAGTGAAAAAGGGATGTCTATTTTGTTGAAGAAGAACGCCTTGCCCGATTTGCACGATGTTCATTTGAAGAAGTGTTCTCATTGTCTGGCAGGTAAGCAGAAAAGAGTTTCTTTCAAAAGTCACCCTCCTCATAGGAGAGACAATATACTTGATTTAATACATTCGGATGTTTGTGGTCCCATGAAGACTAGAACACTTGGGGGCTGCTTGTACTTTGTCACTTTTATCGACGATCATTCGAGAAAAGTTTGGGCCTATACTTTGAAGTCTAAAGATCAAGTATTAGATGTGTTTAAGCAGTTTCATGCCTTAGTTGAGAGACAAACTGAAAAGAAGCTCAAGTGTATTCGAACAGATAATGGAGGTGAGTACATTGGTCCTTTTGATGCTTATTGTAGAGAGAAAGGTATTCGGCACCAAAAGACTCCTCCAAAGACACCACAGTTGAATGGTTTAGCAGAGCGGATGAATAGAACATTGGCTGAAAGGGTTAGATGTTTGTTGTCACATGCAGGGTTGCCTAATTCCTTTTGGGGTGAAGCTTTGAACACCGCAGTAAATGTTATTAATCGTACTCCTTGTGTTCCTTTGTCTTTTGATGTTCCTGACAGGGTTTGGAGCGGCAAAGATGTTTCATACGATGATTTGCGGGTCTTTGGATGCAAGGCTTTTGTGCATATTCCGAAAGATGAAAGAACAAAGCTTGATGTAAAGACCAAGCCATGTATATTCGTTGGTTATGGGGGAGATGAGTTTGGACACAGGTTTTATGATCCAATCTCGAAGAAACTCATAAGAAGTTTCGATGCTGATTTTATTGAAGATCAAAGTTTGAAAGATATTGAGAAGACAAAGATAGTTCCTCAACATACTGATGATCTTACTGATTTGGATCCAGTTCCTCCACAGCACTCTGAGCCGCATAATGAAGATGATATTCAACATGATGAACAACACGGTACTGATAATCATGATATTCCAGAGCAGCAAGAGTTAGATGAGGGTCCTCATCCAGAGTTACCAGTACCAGATATGCCAACATTTGTCCCACTCAGACGGTCTACAAGAAACCGTCATCCTTCCACCCATTATTCTGCTGATGAGTATGTCTTGCTCACTGACGGGGGAGAGCCCGAGTGTTATGAAGAGGCCATGGAAGATGAACATAAAAGGGAGTGGGTTGAAGCCATGCAAGATGAGATGAATTCCTTGTATGAGAACAATACCTTTGAATTAGTAAAGTTTCCTAAAGGCAAGAAAGTTCTGAAGAACAAGTGGGTCTATAAGGTGAAGACTGAAGAACATACCTCGCGGCCTAGGTACAAAGCCAGATTGGTGGTTAAAGGATTCAGTCAAAGAAAGGGTATTGATTTTGATGAGATTTTCTCTCCAGTCGTGAAGATGAGTTCCATTAGGGTGATTCTTGGTTTGGCAGCTAGTCTTGATCTTGAGGTTGAGCAAATGGATGTCAAGACAGCGTTCCTTCATGGTGATTTGGATAAAGAAATCTATATGGAGCAACCTGAAGGTTTTCAGGTTAAAGGTAAAGAAGACTATGTCTGTAAGCTTCAGAAAAGTCTTTATGGGTTGAAGCAAGCACCAAGACAGTGGTACAAGAAATTTGAGTCTGTTATGGGGAAGCAAGGCTACCGAAAGACTATTTCAGATCACTGTGTTTTCTTTCAGAGGTTTGGTGATGATGATTTTATCATTTTATTACTCTATGTTGATGACATGTTGATTGTAGGCAAGAATGCAGAGAGAATTGTTCAGCTGAAGAAAGAATTAAGCAAGTCGTTTTCTATGAAAGACTTGGGCCCAGCAAAACAAATTCTTGGTATTCGGATTACTAGAGATAGAGCTTCAAAGAAGTTGCACATGTCACAAGAGCAATACATTGAGAAGGTGCTTAGCAGATTCAACATGGCTAAAGCTAAAGCGGTTAGTTCGCCTCTTACTCCCAATTTTAAACTAACCGATAAAGATTGCCCTTCTTCGAATGAGGAGATTGAAGACATGGATAAAGTTCCATACGCGTCAGCGGTTGGAAGCTTGATGTATGCAATGGTGTGTACAAGACCTGATATTGCCCATGCAGTAGGTGTTGTTAGTCGGTTTCTGTCAAATCCGGGTAAGAAGCATTGGGAAGCAGTTAAGTGGATCTTTAGATATCTACGTGGTTCTTCCAAATTGGGTATAACATTTGGGAATGAAGAGCCAATGCTTGTTGGTTACACAGATTCTGATTTGGCGGGAAATAAAGACAACATGAAATCCACTTCTGGATATTTGATGACTTTTGCAGGGGGAGCTGTCTCATGGCAGTCAAGATTGCAAAAGTATGTTGCTTTGTCTACAACTGAGGCTGAGTATGTGGCAGCAACAGAAGCATGCAAAGAACTGTTGTGGTTGAAAAGGTTTACGCAGGAGCTTGGCTTTATGCAACGGCGCTACGTGGTTCTTTGTGATAATCAAAGTGCTATTCACCTTGCTAAGAATTCTATGTTTCACAAGAGAACAAAACATATTGATGTGAAGTATCATTGGATTAGAGATGCGCTTGAAGACAAGTTGTTTGAACTTGATAAAGTTTATACCGATGATAATGGTTCCGATATGTTGACAAAATCTTTGGCAAGGGAGAAGTTGAAGATATGTTGCTCAATCGCCGGGATGGCGAACTCTTCCTCATAGGCCAAAAGGGGGAGAATTGTTGGGTTATTTTTTAGCCCATGAGTTAGCCCATCAATTTTCTTTGGCCCATTTGGTTTCTTTGAAGATAAATGAAATGAAGAAGCATGTTTTTTTTTTCTAACACCCTCACAACACCCTCACAACAAAACACACAAAAACTCACACAAAAAGAAGAAGCATTTCCGTCACTCTCAAACCTAGCTGCAGAGGTCGTCCATTTCCCGGAGATTGAACCGTTGGATCGCTCTGATTTTTGGGCACAGTCATTTGCACACCAGGGAGACCTTATCCAACGGTGGGTTTGTCGAAATCAGGTCTGGAAGTTCGTCTGCACGGCCTCTGTTCGTAGCTGCAGAATTTCTGCAGAATTTGGTGATATTCCTTCTTTTGTCTTTGTATTTGATTCCATATGCTTGATGTTGTTGATTCCAAGTGTATGATGATTATTGTATGCCTCTAGTAGACCTAGGGAAGACTTTGTATTGCTCTAATTTGGTGATAGTGGATTTGAAGCGGCTCTAGTAGTCCCGTGGTTTTTACTCTCCTTTCTTGAGAGGTTTTCCACGCTAAAATTTGGTGTTCTTGTTATTATTGTTTTCAGGCTGTTTAGATTGTAGTTGGGATACCCTATTTGTTTGCATCCTCACAGGTTCATTCTAGTTTGGGAAAAGTCTTGGTCAAACGAAGTTTGCTTCCGCGTTTGTGTTTACCGTTTGTGACCGGGTTTCGGCGTTTTTTCCCATCAAAGGTAGGCTATACAATTAACCAAAAGTTATTTGTAACCATGTGGTATGAGACAAAAATCACTATAGACGTCCCTAAGGAACTTATTGCCATCTACAACTTTAACGTTTGAAAAGCGCTATAGTTTACAATCCCATGGATCCGCCATTGCTTGTGTATAGCTTCATCAAGAGAATAAGATGTTGGTAAAAAAACACCAAGTGTGTATAAAAATCACTTTAATGTAACTTCTCATATAAAATAGTGTTAACAAAATCAAATATGTTGGGGGGTTTTTTTTCTAATATCAAACTTGGCAATATATAGTTTCATAAAGCATAAATATAATTAAGATTAACAGCTTTGTCAACAAATTTATTTTGGAAGGTACATTAAGCTTCCGTAACAAATAAAACAAGTTGGCGTTACTATTCTATGAGCCTTGGTTACTCCCAAAGGTGTTCTTCACGGCTCCAGCCGCACCTTCGGCTACGTTGGCTGCACCCGTTGCCGCACCTTGTGCTAAACCCATCACACCGCTTGCTGCTCCTCCAGCCATGTCCGCTGCCCCCTGTGCCATCGTCTTCACCGAATTCTCAGCCTGCATACACCAAATATATATCCTTTCAATATCCTAATTTTCGGGAATATTGGATTTTAATAATCCCAACTATTCGTCATTGGCCGCTAACAGTCTCAACTTCAAAAATATCCACTGGCAGTCCCAACTTTAAAACTATCAAATCAACTAAGATACGGCTTATAAACGAATAGAGTGTTGATTAAGTCATTTGACAAGAAGTTCCTTTGTGCACATTTATTTAACGAGTGAACACGAGCAATATATTTTTTATTCAACTAAAAGAACGAACATATGTCCCCTTCGTTTATTTATGTTTGTAAATGTCCATTTATGTCGCTTATTTAAATTCGCTTTCTGATCAATTAACATTCGTTAGTTACTTAGTTTAAGTTTGTTCGTTTATGTTCGTCCTCCATTTTATTTAACTCTTTTAGGTCCATTACAATTTGGCTCAACAGATTGATGTTAAAATTCGATTTTAATTAATGTTCGTGCATCTATGTTCAACTATTTTTGTTGTTCATCTATGTTCAATTATGTTTGTTCGTGAACCATGAATATAAACGAGCACGGACACGGACATGTTCATTTTCTTAATGAACGAACACAAACAAGAAAACCTGGTTCGTTTAATTGTTCGTGTTCGATACAGAGACATGAAAACACCGTTCATTTAATTATTTTTGTCAGATCGTACACTCTTTTAAATTTAAATAAACAATCATGAACATGTCTTTTATTCATGTTCATATAGTTCATTTAAAAGCCTAACTAAGATCACAATAAACGTATGAATTTAAGGCCGATTAACGTACAAAATGCCTTAAAGTACATTGCGTACGAGATTCAGTAACAACATGTGAAATTGATTTATAACATGCAACTTCCATTTTCTCCACATGCGAGTTTCCTTTTTTTAACCCATGCGATTTTAAGTTTTTTTTAAACACATGCGACTTTCATTGTTTATACTATAACGTGCGATTTCAGTTAAACACATGCGATTTTCATTTTTCAAAACATAATGTGCGATTTGCCTCGCGTACGCAATGTACGTTAAGGCATATTGTATGATATACTTTTCTAAGTAAATTTATATACAAATCCATTTCCGAGTATAATACCTGATTTAAAACACCTTCTTGTTGGCCTGATGGTGCATCTCTATGCAACTTTCACCATCATAAAAAATAACACAAAAACGTAGGTCAGGTCGAAATGATTATCGAAAGCGCAAATAATCAGTGGCGGATCTGGGGGGTTTCCTGGGTTCACAGGAACCCCCTCAGTTTGGAAAAAAAATGAAAAAAACTAGTGGAAACCATGTATGATTTGGAAAAAAATAGTGAAAATCTACCAAAAGAAACCCCATGAAAAAAAAAATTATGTATCCGCCACTGTAAATGCTAGCAGAGAAATCGTCGAAAATGCGATGATGGGAATACCTGACCTTGTTGGAAGGTGGATTGGGCGTCTAAGAGTGCTTCATTATGTTGACTCGCCATGTTTATCTTTCTTGTTGGTTTGATTTTGTTCTTGTTAACTTTGGTTTGGTATGGACAGAAATGAAAGAAAAAAAACGGTTATTTATATAAACTTTTGAGAAAAAGTCGTTACTACGAAACCAAAATGCATGGCATTGTGGACATATGGCATGTGACTGTAGCATGCCTCAAGATAAGCCACTTTTTAAGGAGACATCTTTTGGTATTCAAATAGTGGCGGATCCAGAGATTCTTTCCAAGGGATTCACTATTTTAAGTGTTCCAATATCATACATCCGAACATAAAAAAATACGGGTCGAACCGACGGTTCGGGTTGGGTAAGGTTATCACATAATAAAAATACGATACAATCATGGTTGTAAAACAAGGTTTCCAAGTCCGAGTACTCTCCGAGTAATCGCTCCAAGGTAGGCTACCGACGCGACTTTCTTCAACTCCGACTAATTAATCGGAATCGATCAAACGCGGTCAACCTTAGCCAAAATCGGATCTAGTAGGTCAATTCAGACCGAGTTTGACTTTAAAACAAATAAAATATACTTTATATGCCTATCATGTTAAAAAATAAATATCATTTTCACGTATTTTGTTATAATTATTAGTAAACTCATGTTATTTAACATATATTTAATTTCCGAAAACTAATTTCTTTATAATTTACCATGTCCGAGTACTCCCCGAGTACTCTCCGCCTAGACCGAGTACTCTCAACTCCCCGCTCGACCGACTAGGGAGTAAAAAGTGTAAAAGTCCAATTTGCCACGTTGTAGTTTGGTCCATATTGCATAAGGACACCATACCTTCCACGTTTTGCGTAGTGACACCCTGTGGTAGAAATTTCATCACACTATGCACCCAAAACATTAATTCCTGGACCCAACCACATGGTGGCAAACTGCAAACTGGACCAAACCACAGGGTTGCAGAGTATGATGAAATGTCCACCACAGGGTGTCATTACGCAAAAAGTGGAAGGTAGTGTGTCATTATGCAATCTAAACCAAACCACAGGATTGCAAATTGCACTTTACTCTTGTAGAACTAAAGATTGTTGTTAACTTGTTATCTTAGATAACAATGACATGCAAAAAAATGAGTCAAAACTTACCGAGCAACAAGAAGACTTTAGTTCAATACGACCTAAGCTTTTCAGCTCGGTTAGGCATATTGACTTGAGCAAAAAAAGAGTCGTGAAATTACTAAACACCAAACAGACTTTAGTTCAATCTGAGCAAAATTTTCAGCTCGGATTAGACATGTTGGCTTGAGCCAACTCAACTGGTATTGTTGTTGGCTCAAGACCCAGTTAACGTTGACTATTTGACTTTCAACTCTGAGTCAATGTTCATTTGTTTCAAATTTCAGATTAATGATACAAATCAACATTATAATGCTATCTTTGTGGTTCACTAGTTTTATATGTGTATCTTCATGTATAAACACTGCATCTTTATGTGAAGGCAACTTCATAATTCCATCCAAAGTCCATATCACATTACAATAATCAAACAACAAATTCCCATCTAAGAACCAATAATCCCAACACCCGAAAATCCTTATTTTATAACAACAAACATATGAAACAACATTTTATATATGTATACCATCCGATCCCCACCAAAGCGCCTCTACAATCCGTGTAAGTTTCTTGTTGTTCTTCGTTATTTTTTACGCAAACATTAGTTAACTTGATTAAGCCACTAATCTATCAGGCTCCAAGCCTTGTGTGTAGCCATTGACAAACTTCTTCCATCTCTTGAGGAACTGTGTAATGTCCTAACCTGTAAGATCACATCAAGAATCTTAATTATATTTCCGTTTTTAAGTATTGATCGAAATGGATTTGCGGTTTTGATTTCATACCCTTCATAGCCTTTGAATGTAACATAACGGAAACCAGCTGAACTCATCATTTGGGAAGACCTCTCTCCGTATTTGTATGGAACTACTTCATCGCCTGTATTCGATATGATATGACAATTTTGACTTATTTGCTTACGAGTGAGATCGATTTGAGTTATGTTTTATAACTTTATTTCTAATATGTAAAATCCGCAGAAAGTAAAAAAAAAAAAGGGAGTAAAAACGGGTCTAAAGTCGCCCAAACTATATTTTCAAACAGTGGCGGACATACCATATAACAAGGGATAGCCTCTGCTACCCCTTAAACGCTCGTCGGTAGTGAATTTTTTTTTTTTTGACGCTTTTCTCGATTTCGCTGCCCCCCTTTAGATTTTTTTTTTGAAACGTTGCCCCTATAATTATTTTCTAGATCCGCCACTGTTTTTAAGGTCAACGGTTAATAAACCTAACGGGTCTAAAGTCTCCCAAACAGTATTTTTAAAGTCAATGGTAAACCTTTTAAAAAAAAAGTCCTATCAACAGATAAATCCCTGGACTTTTATCTTTTTCATGATTAAATCATTTAACTTTTAGAACTTAAAATAGTCTTGATTTTTAAAAGGATAAAAATCCTTCAAATATCTTTTTAACTTTTACAGACTATACAAAAGGTCCTTATTTTTTTATTATGTTTATAAGAAAGGACCTTTTTCCATATTAAAAGTCAAGGATTTAATCATGTAAAGATATAATTCAAGTGAATTATGTGAGAATTTAAAAAAAATATCCTTTGCAGGTTGATACTTGACCCTAACTCTTGACAGTAAAAAGAAGCTGGACAAAAAATATTCGGGTCAACCCAATTTTGACCCAAACTATTTGACCCGTACATAAATTACGCATTTTGAACCACCCAAGCTGGACGGAAAAAATATTCGGGTCAACTCAATTCTGACCCAACCTATTTGACCCGTACATAAATTACGCATTTTGACCAGTTACCTCCTATCAGTAAAAGTTAGTTACAAGATGTAGAAATCAGCAACATGTATGAAAGTTGAAATACTTACACTGTCCATGACATAGCAAAACAGGCAATGAAGCAGCGCGTCTTGCAGCGTCATTTGATCCTATTTTGTTCCTTAAGCTCCTGCGCGCATTTTTCAACTACATGAATTTTTTTTATTTGCAAAAATCGTATATTAATTTTTTTTTTATTAAATTTACCGTGCACCCGGAAGCCATCCGCTTATTCCAACTACAGCTTTTAAGTTAATCGGGTACGGGTTTCCATTTCCATATTTTCCTTGAGCAAAACAAGTTGCAGAGTAAAGTGCACATGCAGCACCCATACTAAATCCGCCGATACCAAGTTTCACTGTTTATATAAACACAAATTTGCAGGTTTTTAAATTACAGAAGCATTTAAAAGATTGAAGACAATGTGCACAAGATTAAAAATAAATTTAAAAAAACGTCAAAATACCATCCGAAGGCTCGGTTGATAACAAGTTTGCTATGTGTGCTACCGAAGCATCTAAACCTTCCACATCGTTTGGACCGTCTTCAGAAAGCTCTCCATCGTCAAACCCTAACAAGAACCCGAAAATGTTACAAGATTATCAAAAACTTAACCAATTTATAAAAAGAAAATTATATATTTTTCATAATGTTTGATATATATTACATGCAGCACAAGGGAACCCCCCTAGCACGGTCACAGGGCGCGTAGGAGCAGTAGGACATATCCATTTAATCTACAAAATGTAACATGTTAAGGTGTCATTAAATTACTTAAATCCCATTTTAATGAAACTTGAAGACCCAAAAAAAAAATCTTACATTTGGAAGAGGAAGGTTATCCAAAAGTTGTGACCAGCTGCAACAACAAAAGATGTTAAAATTTTTGCGTTAGTTAGTTAGTTAGTTATAATACGACCCGAAAAGACAATCTTTACGACATAATCATGAACAACAGAAGAATCTACCTCGAACCGTTATCGCCAAGACCATGCAACCAAACTATGGTGGCTTGATGTTTCGCTTTCGGCCTCACGACATACGTCCTCCCGAATTCAACAGTTCTCCTAGCAGTTCTACTACCTGAAACTCATTGGAAACTTTCATCAAACACTTGGTATGCAACAACTGTTAATCACTCGAAAAACTCGAAACACCATGACTAAATTACATAAATCATGTTTAAAAAATGGAGTGTGAACAATTAAACTAACCAGAACCCATGGAAGCACTTGAATAACTCATCTTAGACATATAAATTGTAATTATATGATTTATTATATCAGTCACAATATGAAGAAACAGGTTTGTTGTGGCAGTGTGAATTTATAAGGGAAAATAGAGGGAATAGAATAAAAATAAGTGAATATTCAAACACTATGTGAACCAGCTGCACATTGTATCTAAAATCCAAAAAGAAACAAAACAATGGCATCCATGAAAAAGCAAGAAATCTTTTTCCAAAACTAATAGAAAGAGAATCAAATGCAGAAAATCATGAAATCCCACTTGAAGAAAGGAGATTAAGGGCTGAAAAACATGAGAGAATTTATGCTTGATGGTGCAGTGGACGTATAAAAAAATAAAAAAACAATTTTTGGTTTCTTTCAATTCATGAATGATTTGTTTTGTTAATATATATACATTTTTATGGTGATTGATGGATACCCATTATCTTCAAAGTGAAGTTCAAGTGTCTAACATGTCATGATTACCATCTGTGACTAGAAAGATTTGTGCTTTAATATTCAAGATTTTCTTTCAAGAACACCACCCGCCTGAATTTCAGGGTAAAAACAGAGACATGATAATAATAATAAGAGTAAATTACGTTTTTGGCCCCTGTGCTTATATCACTTTTACTATATTAGTCTAAAATAAAAAATTTTAACATATCTGCCCCCATGGTCTCTATAACTAACCATTTTGGCATTTTGGCCCCCAAAATGGTTAGTTATAGAGACCATGGGGGCAGATATGTAAAAAATTCTTATTTTGAGCTAATATAGTAAAAGTTATATAACCACAGGAGCCAAAAACGTAATTTACTCTAATAATAATAATAATAATAGTAAATTACGATTTTGACCCCAGTGGTTATATCACTTTTACCCTTTTAGCCCAAATATTTTTTTAACATCTGAGCCCCCAACGTCTTTTTTTCTAACCATTTTGGCCCCTAACGTCTTTTTTTCTAACCCTTTTGACCTCTAACATTTAATGGATGGGGTTAGTGTTAGGAGCCAAAAGGGTTAGAAAAAAAGACGTTGGCGGTTCAGATGTTAAAAAATTCTTTTTTGGGCTAAAAGGGTAAAAATGATATAATCACAGGGGTCAAAATCGTAATTTACTCTAATAACAACAACAAGAACAACAACAACAACAAGGGACCTAATAAAGACACACCCCAAAATCTTAATTTCACACCTTGTATACGAACCGCATAAAGTTAGACGACCCATATAGAATAATCTGACATGACAAATATTGGACCGTATAATGTTATACGCCTCATAGTATTAGTCGTATGACATTCTATATGGGTTGTATAACATTATACGGGTCGTATAACATTATATGAGGTTTGCGTCGTATAACATTCTATACGGGTAGTATAATGTTATACGGTCCGTATACATTGACACAAAAAAACATTCTTTGACATTTTGTCTTGTGCAACAATCAATTATACGGCTCGTATAACTGATTTTAGAGGTGTGGGAATAGTGAAAGCCTAATAATATTAGTAATAATAATAATAATAATAATAATAATAATAATAATAATAATAATCTGGAAGGTGAAATTTGGTAAAGTTTGATTAGGGTTTTTGGTAATTTAGTGCAGAGTATGAAGGCATCTTCTAGTTCTGCCTGTTTTGCTTTTGAATTTCAAAATGTTATTGATTCACTGTTCAATACTGCCAAACTCTTTCTGCCTGTTTTCGGGTACATTCCCCGTGCCCATTTTTTGGAACTACTCTTTCTGGTTTATCCTTTCACAAATGCAAACAATACAAATAAAATCAACTAAAATCTCACTCGCAAGCTATTGGTAGAGTTTGAGAAGAGTGAGATAATAAGATACTTTTGCTTAGTATGTTTTAAATACCAGTTCATACCAGCCGATTATACCGGTAATATCACCTACAGGCCTTGAGCCCGGTATGATAAGGGCCGGTTAAACTAGCAAACGGTAAATGCTATGTGCCGGTGGTAAATACCGATTCAAATCGTCATACCGGTTTTGTTAATCCACAAGTTTGATTTTTAAATTTTAATTATTTTATAAAATTTTGATAATTCCGAGATTTACGTTCCGTATTTCGATAAAAAAGGGAAAAACCTAGCATTCATTGATCACTTGCCACAAACAGTTCCAGGCTTCCCATTGAAGCTACCTGTCCATTCCATTGTTGCATTCGAAGTTCAAATCGAGTACCTTTGGATTTTTTTTATTTTTTTTTTTTATTATGGTCATGGAATCATGTACTTTTTTTATTAAATTTTTGAGTTGAAGTTGTATTGTTAAGGAATTATAGGGTTAACTAGTCAACCTGGTATTACCGTCCGGTATAACCGATTGAATCATTTCTGAGCCCTACCTAGTATAGTTTAAAAACCAGTCTTTAAAACAGTCGTTCTCACTAAAAAATAAGACCCACCAGCTTCAGTTTCGGTCCACCATACTTTTCGTTTTTTCCAAGTTTTTCGTTTCGTTCTAAATTTTGTGAGTTAACGCACCGCAACAAGCGTGTGGGTTTCAACATATTTTCGTATATTTTTTCCCTTTTGACTGGCCCGTCGCAACACATCTACTTTTCTCGATTTGACAAGTTCGTTGCAACGCGCGGGTCATGGATTGACTTAGTTATTTTTTTCTATGTTTTATGACGCTCGTGCGTGACATCTGCTTTTCGCTCGGCGTTATTTTTTTTCCGTTTTTATTTATTTTGTTTTTACGAACTTTTCCAGTGTTGGTGGTCGCTGACAATGGTATAGCATTGTACTACTTGACACACTTTTACAACAACCGTTGCAACACAGTGGCTTAATACTAGTAGTATAATTACGGATAACAGAAAATGATGATAAAAAACTATAAAAGAACAAAGAGATAAGAAGAACAAAGAACAAAGAGATGATAGATAAAAAAACAAAGGGATAACAAGAAGGTAGGACCAACCTTATTAAAAGGGGAAATTGGATTTAAATAATCCAAACTTTCACCTGTTGGCCAATAACACTCCGAACTTTCAGTTTGGCCAGCAGCACTCTCAACTTTCATCCTATTTTCCCAAAACACTCCCAAACTAACATATCACTAACCAAGTTAGTTTTTAAGTTTTATTTATTACACAAACAGTCCCTGTAGTTATAATTTACTAGTTTTAAGTTTTATTTATTACACAAACAGTCCCTGTAGTTATAAAAAAAATCATAAAAATAAAAAAAAATCTAAAAATTCAAAAAAATTCAAAAAAATCATAAAAATTCAAAAAAAATCAAAAAAATTCTAAAAAAATCAAAAAAAATCTAAAAAAATAAAAAAAAAATCATAAAAATTCTAAAAAATATCAAAACAATTCTAAAAAAATCATAAAAAACCGTTTCGACCCGTACCGTTTCGACGCGAACTGTTTCGACGCGTACCGTTTCGACCCGGACCGTTTCGACCCGTACCGTTTCGACGCGAACTGTTTCGAACCGTACCGTTTCGACCCGGACCGTTTCGACCCGTACCGTTTCGACGCGAACCGTTTCGACGCGTACCGTTTCGACCCGTACCGTTTTCGACCCGTACCGTTTCGACCCGGACCGTTTCGACCCGTACCGTTTCGACGCGAACTGTTTCGAACCGTACCGTTTCGACCCGGACCGTTTCGACCCGTACCGTTTTCGACCCGTACCGTTTCGACGCGAACCGTTTCGACGCGTACCGTTTCGACCCGTACCGTTTTCGACCCGTACCGGTTCGAAACGGTCCGGTTCGAAACGGTCCGGTTCGAAACGGTACGGTTTCGAAACGGTCCGGGTCGAAACGGTCCGGGTCGAAACGGTACGCGTCGAAACAGTTCGCGTCGAAACGGTACGGGTCGAAACGGTTTTTTATGATTTTTTTAGAATTTTTTTGATATTTTTTAGAATTTTTATGATTTTTTATGATTGTTTTTTATTTTTTTAGATTTTTTTTGATTTTTTTAGAATTTTTTTGATTTTTTTTGAATTTTTATGATTTTTTTGAATTTTTAGATTTTTTTTTTATTTTTATGATTTTTTTTATAACTACAGGGACTGTTTGTGTAATAAATAAAACTTAAAACTAGTAAATTATAACTACAGGGACTGTTTGTGTAATAAATAAAACTTAAAAACTAACTTGGTTAGTGATATGTTAGTTTGGGAGTGTTTTGGGAAAATAGGATGAAAGTTGAGAGTGCTGCTGGCCAAACTGATAGTTCGGAGTGTTATTGGCCAACAGGTGAAAGTTCGGATTATTTAAATCCAATTTCCCTATTAAAAGTGTTGTATTTTTACTTGTTATTTACTTTAATTTAATCCTAGTCGCTCTAAATATAAATATAAATGTAAATAATAACATATGCGTTATTGTGATATGTTATGTTATCACATATTACACAAGTTAATTTATTATATTATATTATGAGAAAATGTATGAAACACGAATATAAGTGAAGGTGAGTTTTTAACATGATAATATGAGTACAACACACACAAAAAATAATATATTTTGCGATTTTAATGGTAGGAAAATATTACCTTTAGAATAGATAATTAAAAGTAATCCTAGGTTAAAGTCAAGGTTTTGGGCTATGGTGAAGAAAGTAATTTGATTTGATACTTGGTTAATCTATCTGAGGTTGGATGATAATCTTGTAGGTATACACAAAGGCGCTGCAAGCCGTGATTGTTACAGTGTTTTGGAGGCTATGGAAATCTAGAACCGAAGTAGTTTTCAAATCTAAGGAGTTTAATGTGTCGAAGATCGATCGTGGAGGAGGTAAAAGCCCTTAGCTTTCTCTAGATAAGACATCGTTCTGGCAGTTTCGGGTTAACCTGGAAAGGATGTAAACGGTTTGATGTGAAGTACGTCTAAGTGTTTTTTTTTTTCTGTTGCGAGTTGTAATAGTTTTTTCCAGCTTCTAGCTGCTTGCGCTTGAATATAATTCAATTTTGTTGGTCGTTAAGAAAAAACAATGCGTGATGATAAGACGCCGCCGTAACATATCAATTTAATTTATCATTAATAGGGAAATTATTTCACGCGTATAAGTAAATATTGATTAAAAAAGTATTTTCTTGGTAAAAAAATTCTATAAAAAAAACAAGTAAATGTGTTAGAAATTTATTTGGATAGTTTTACAATTATGTGGTTGTAATGTCTTTATGCAAGAGAAGTTATTCAATATAAATAAGATATCATTTATCAATACTGTTTTAATTGTCTCTTTGAATAAGTTTATGAAATTAGAGTATTATACTTATAACTTTCTTAGCACCAAATTGAACTGCTTTTGTATTTGCATTCTTTTTACTTATCATGCACCAAATTGAACTGCTTTCGTATTAGCTACAATTGTTTCAAGCCATAAATTGCTTTAACTTTTAGTTTTGAGTTAACATATTTTAGATGTATATAGATATGGTTGCTTTATTGTATTTATATATTTACTGAAAGTGTAAAATATAATAAATATTTCTTAACGTGCTATGGTACGATATAAAATTACGTATGTTATAAAACTCAAAACCCTAAAATCACGTATGGACAAAAAACCATTATCACGCATAAATCATGCACAGTTATGGTTTTGTTCATGTGTGATTAAGGTTTTGAGTTTTATAAATACGCAATTTCATATCTTATCATTGCACGTTAAAGAATTAACTATACGTTAACATTTCCCTATATACATTACATGATTGTAATCTTCATACATAAAGCTTCTTAAAAGTTTTTCAATATATAAAAAAATCATTTATCAATATTATTTCATTTCATTTTCTTTGAGCTCAAAGTCAAAGTTTTGGGCTATGGTTAAAAAGGAACCTTTGATTGGAAACATGGTTAACCTTTCTAAGGGTGAGAGGGGCACTCCCCTCTTAGGGGAGTCCCCTCTCTTACGCACACCCAATCAGGTTATGCCACGTCAACTCCCCTCTTAAATTCCCCTCACACCCTAATTTGATGGCGGCACTCCCCTCTTAGGGGACTTTTTTTTTATTAAGACAAAAAAAAAGGAAAATACTGATTGGTTGAAAATGAGGGTGGCCCACCATCTCCTCTCTCCTCCTTGTGCTTCTTCTTCGGTGAACAAGCCCCGATCCCCCTCCCCACACCCCCTCCCCGCACCGATGGCGCCGGTGTTCCCGAGCGGTGAATGGGGTCACCGAACCACCTCCCCGCGAGTGCCCCGATCACCCTAAGGTTGCATAATAATCTTTGTGGATTACCTCGGATTAGTGTAATCAATGTTCTTTGATTAGAATATGTTTTGCCTTTATCATATTAGTGATGATACTTCTTAACTTTTATACCTTTTAATCATTATATAGTATTACAATGAAGATTTTATGATATGCATGTTCACATTTAGTGGGAGGGAAGAGGTCCACCGTTGCTTAGAGCCATGACCACATCTAGGGGCGGAGTTAGAGTCTTAATAGGGGTAGCACGGGTTACTCCTCAACCCCGTTTTCGTAGTGTAAAAATACCCCTTAACTCCATTTCTATAGTGTAAAAATACTCATCAACTCCGTCTCCGTTATATAAAGGATACCACTGATCCTAAAAAAAAAAAAAATAGGATACCCTTAAATTTTTGGGCTAGTTCTACCACTGACCACATCTATATTGATGTAAGGAGGGTTTGGAAACAAGTTACTAGTGTAGTAGTGTTGACCCTTTATTCTTGTTCTTGCAAACATTTACTACATTTTTTATTTATTTCTACTTTTTAACGTGTAGCTTTTGGAATTGGGTTTGCTAGCCTTTATTTTAGAGCTTAAAGTTTAAACCGGTCTTGTTAAGTCTAGATTATAGGAACGATAGATTCGCCAAACGTTTAACTACAATATAGGTGGCTACTTGCTAATATCGAATAGGAGGGCGTATCTAATCACTAGTCAACCCGAGTTTCTTAACCTGTAATGTAGGGCAAGATGAGTTTGCTAACGCTAAATTACATGGCGAATCACATTCGTCACTTTTATATAAACAAAAGAGTAAAAAAAGGAATCAATAACATTCATAGAATTTGTTATAACCCAAGTCACTAAGAGCATACATATTCAAGGGCTCAGAAACGCCCTTACTCTTCCACGTCGATAAGTACTTCACTTCTTCTCCTCCCACATTGGACTCTCTCTCTCCCCCCTCGGGTTTCTTCTTCCTCCCTCCACGTATCATTCATGTAGACCGAATTTCCCATCGAAAACTTGTGATGTTTTTAGACCTCTCTGATAAGAATTGTCTACAAGTGTATTATGCAGTTATCGTGATTCTCTATTTATAAAAGGTTATGTATTAATTAAACGGTTCTATATAATTTTATAATTTATATAACTTTAGCTTAATTTTAACTAATCCACATTAATTAAATCATATTTCATTTATATTATAAAAATTGTTATATCATTTGATCAATAAATAACATTTTTGTTGTTCATTTATGTAAAATTAACCAATGGTATTATTTTGACTTCACAGAATCATTTTCGGATTTTACTTTCAATAAACAACTATTATCAATGTTAATGCTTGATCCATTATGCTTAAATTATAGTTACTTTTTGACACTTGACAAACTTACTAAATTATAATATCATTTTCAAATGTTTATTTTTCTAAACCTGTCGTTAGAAATAACTAAGGTGTGAATTTAGGGTGCTTGCTAGCAGGTTAGTAGGTTGACGAATTAAGCTTGTCGAACTTAAATATGTTATTCATGTTAAAGATATTAAGCCTAATCCTAACACATTTATACTAGCTAACCTGGACACAACTTGTATAACCCGTTTATCTAAGTGAGTCAAATGAGTTGAGGGTTAAACAAATTTTAATCAACTTGTAAACGGATTGTAATTGAATTGTATTTGGGTCAAACCTAAAAAATGTATATTATTTGATATTTAAACGAGTTAATAGGCTTAGAATGCTTATTCATAACCAGTCCGAAATGACTCATTTATTAACTGGACTAGACATGACAACGTATTAATAAACGAAACCCGATTACACGTCAACTCAAAACTTAATTATCTATATCTATATTATATTATACCGCATGAGGAAGGGGCATTTTAAGATCCCAAAAAATAAGAAATTTTTTCTTCTTAATGCATAAATTACATCTCTAAAATAAGGGTAAATTAGTCTTTTAAACATTAATTACATTTTAATCATCTCATCTTATTACACTTAAATCCCTCAATTTTAACAAAATTATTTAAAATTAGGTAGTAGTTACAATTTTCCCCTTATAAAAACTAGGGGTGTGCAATAACCGAACCGTTAACCGAAATCGAACCGAAAACCGACAAAACCGAACAGAAATTAACAGAAACCGAATTAACCGAAAGTCGGTTAACGGATATTTTTTTTACCATCGGTTAACCGAAATTAACCGAACCGAACCGAATCATTTATTCTTTATATATTTCTAGCTTTTATACCTCTATTTCATGTATTTCATGTTCTATATTTTCATTTCATGTAATAATACCTCTATTTCATTTATTTATGCCTTCATTTCATTTATTTGTACCACTCATTTCATTTATTTATACCTCCATTTTATGTATTTAAACATCTATTCATGCATTTATATCTCCATCTCATTTATTTATACATCCATTTCATGTATTTATACATCTATTTAATGTATTTATACCTCCATTACATGTATTTCTAAGCAAAAAAATTAGCCCTTGTTTGAATTGGTTATTAACCGAAAATTAACCGAACCGAATCGAAAACCGACAAATTAACCGAATTAACCGAACCGATTAACCGATGACTTCGGTTACGGATAATGCTAGTAACCGAACCGAACCGAACCGTGCACACCCCTAATAAAAACTAACTTCCCTACGATTTTTAAACGGTCGTAACTTTTTCGTACGTGAATACATATTTTTTTTTTAAATTACACCATGAAAAGAATCATTTTGTTCTCTTTAATTTGTGTATAGAATAGCTATAGTTTTTTTAATTAAAAAATTGAGATGTTACGTGATTAACGATGTCTATGGGTGAGCAATAACTGAATCGAATCCGAAATCAAACAGGAAACAGACAATATCAACCCAAAATCAATGAATAACTGAACTAACTGAAAACCGATTAACCAAAAACCGGTTATCAGCTTTTCTGTACCATCGTTATACCAAAATTAACCGAACCAAACCGTTCATAATTTCACATATTTCTAGCAAGCAATCTATTTGATAAATAATAAATTTTATCTCCAGTTCATGTACTTCATATTTAATACCTCCTTTTCATGTATTTCTAAGCGAAGGTTTCGGCTTCAATTGAGGATAATAGCTGAACCATTCACATCATAATGATTGGAGTAACCGATGGCTACACTTGTGACGTATATCCACTGATAGATACTACAATAAATATTATACAAATAAAAAAATTACCAGAAACAAGTACCACAATGCAGAATATCGGTCGCATCGCATCACGCAAATACTCTGCTAGTTTCCATATAAAATTCGTACAATAAAGGACATAGCTTGCTATAAAGCTAAAGAGAGTGTAGAGAACTCGGTTGGTATCAAAACAATTAGCTTGGCAATTTCTTTGTTTTAAATTTTTTTATCTCAATATTCCATATTATTTTTTGTATTTAGTTTGTAATAAAATAAAATTTTGACGGTGCTCCTTTTCCCTTCTTTAGGGTGGACTTTATTTGAAAGAAAAGATTAGAGCCTTTAAACTTTAAAGGTTCCTTGTTAGGTTAATTCTTTTTTAAACACTAGACAACATATGCTGTTGCCACTTACTTTGTCAACTACTATTATAGTAACAAGTTTCCATACTAAAAAAAGGCGCAAATATAGCATCTTTTGTTGTAGCAAGTGAAAATGTTCGGCTATTTTGTCCATATGAAAATGTCAAGGGGTTAGATAAATAACTTATTTCCGTCTATCACATGACACAAACCTAACATGATTTTACGGATTGTTGTTTAGTTTTACGAGGTTGGGTCAGTTTACAGATGAACCTGCAAACACGCTAGCTAAACGTTTGGGTTTGGATTTGGATTTATCCATTTTAACCCATTTTTTTATTATTTCAAACTGTGTTTTAATAAGTTATAATGGCTAAGTTTTTGTTATAAGTTTACTAGATCACAATCCTGTGTATTACACGGGTTGATAAATATAATATTATATAAATAATTAAATAGTAATAAAAAAGTTATGTTTAAAAAAAATATATGCATTGTACGGTTGAGTAAACCCGTGTACTATACTAATATAATAAAATATAATGTAATTCGTTAACATATGTAATTCGTTAACATATATAGTCTTCAAGATATGTTATTAAAAATAATTTAACGTGGCAGTTATAAATTTTTAAAACAGTATTTATTTCAACTCGGTATTAAGTTTGATTTTTAAATACCACCTATTTTTATTATTTAACGTATTTTATTTTTACCATTCTTACCATGCAACCACATTAAATATTTGCAATTTTGTAGAAATCATTGATAAAAACAACTATTATCATTATTCTTCATCTTTTAATATTTAAACCAATATATAATATATAATTTTGAACTTGGTGAACCTTTTAAGTAAAAAAAAAATATAGGTTTATTTATAACATTAATAATTAATTTAATATTAAATTCATTTGGTTAATAATATACATCTTTAATTAAAAAAATAAATATTCATAATTAAGTAGGGAGAGGGGCGAGAAAACCAAAAAGTAGATGACTCTAATGGATGACGTGTATCCCCCATTGATTTTACTTTATTGCTCAGTATAGAAACTAAAAGAGAATTTGACATTATCTTTATAATTTATACATAATTCTTTTATATACATCTATACTTTTTGAGGTAAATTTGTAATTTGAGGGTACTTGTATAAAAACTTAAAAAAAATAGAAAAAACGGAGTCATGACAAGCAATGAATGTTCATACAACAAAATAACAACAATAGTACCCATTAAATCTTACAAATAGCAAAACTATTAGTAAGGTTTGGGAAAAATATGATTTATACAAACCATTCCTCTATCCTTAGAAATATAGAGGTTATTTCTAGAGAGGCCCCCAACAATAATATGTAAAACAAACAAACAAACAAACATAGCTAAAACTATAGACGTAGAAAACCATCAACTAACAGAATTATATAAACCACATATAGGAAGACACTAAGATGTCAAGTCCACATAAGTTGTAGGAAACTCTAAGCCCCCGAGACCCTTCTTAGACAACAACTCCCATCATGTCGTGTTCATGTTCTCCTCAAATTTCTAGTTTGAACTCGCCAATCTATGAACAAGGCAAGTTTAGCACACCTAATTATGTGCCCTTGATTGTGTAATTAGTACTTGATGGGTTATTTTCTTTGAGTTCTGATTATTAGATAGTGATTTATCAATAATGAATTAATTTGTATGGAAGCATTGAAATATACAACACATATATTGATGATCGTTGACAACATTAATTTATGAAAAACTATTGTTTAAAAAAGTGATCAAACAGTGAATTCTAGAGTAAAATGTGCTATCTCAAAAGGTGGAAATTTTTGTAGCATTTGCACCTCATTTTCCACTCATATAATATATTCATCTACTCATGTGTTATTTTCTAGAATTTAAGAAAAATATTCGATATGAATTCGAAACTTAAAGTCTGGAAAACAGAAAAAATAGATGGCCAATGATCGAGACGTAAGAATATCAATTTGTACGCTACTTTCTTCCAATAACTAAAGAAAAATAATATAAAATGGGAGTAAACTTTTTTTATTCGCCCCTTTTGTACTATAACTAGTTTTATGTTCCGTTTGCGTTGTGGGACGCTGACCGAATATTTCCCAATCAATTAATAAAAAATCATACCATAGTTTTACTAAAAATAAAAAAACTAAAACGATGACATGACTGTACTATTAAGCTGAGGGTAAAACTGTAATTTGTCAGGACCAATGAGCGAGTGTTAGGCAGCTGTCTGGCAAGAATAAAAATTAAATCGAGTCAAACAATTAAAACAAAACACTTCTATAATTTTGCTAAAAAAACTAAAACGATGGCAAAACTGTAATTTTGATCTGAGGGCAAAATTGTAATATTGAACTGGGGTAATATCGTAATTTGTCAAAGGCTAAAGCGATGGCACTACTGTAATTTTGAACTGGGGACAAAATCGTAATTTTGAACAGAGGCAAATTAACAATTTTGAATTGAGGGAAAAATAGCTGCTGCCTGGCACTATTCCCTCACGTAGCCTGACGCTATTCCTCCACGTACGTTTTGCGTTTTGCTGCCTGACACTATCCTCTCACATACGTTTTCCTGACACTATCCTCTCACATACGTTTTCCTGACACTATTCCTCCACTTTGTAGTAAATATAAATAAATCTATATAATAAAAGAAACCATTTTTGGGACACTTGTCATCATATTAGGCCATGTCTTATGGATAATTATTATTTTAGTTTAATATCTTCTAATTAATTATAGATAATCCTTCTACTAAATATTATTTAGTTTAATTATTACTTTTATATTTATCTATTTACTTCAAATTCAAACTTAGTTATCTAATTTGATATTAGAGTAAATTACGATTTTGGCCCCTGTGGTTATATCACTTTTACCCTTTTAGCCCAAAAAGGAAATCATTTAACATCTGAGCTCTCAACCTCTTTTTTTTTCTAATCATTTTGGACCCCAACGTCTTTTTTTCTAACCCTTTTAACCCCTAGAAGTAAATAGATGGGATTTGTGTTGAGGGCCAAAAGACTTAAAAAAGGGAGGCTCAAATGTTAAAAGATTCATGTTTTATCTAAAAGGGTAAAAGTAATATAATTATAGGGGCCAAAATCGTAATTTACTCTCGATATTAACTATATATTTGAATGTTTTGTTTTGTTTGGTATCAAATAGATTTTACGAAACTTAAAATAAAATTAACTAATATTATTTATCATTTCTACATTTACAAGTTTTTAATAAATGGTTAAATTTATTGAGACTTCGTTACATTTACCAGTTTTAAATAAATGGTTAAATTTATTGAGACTTCGTTAACAAATTTTACTACAATATAATAATCTATTTATATCAATCCAAATATATATCCATACTATACTATATAATAAAACATTAATGTGTGACACCTATCATTCGTTGTAAGCATTTATTTTATGATTTCCTCGCTTCATTTCCAAACTTATCTTATATTAATTAAATAAATAAATGAATAACGAGGTAATATTAAATAAAACAAATTATTTAACACGAAAACCAAACTTTGAATTAATATATGAAATATTTTTATTTTCATTACTAAAAAAATTATTATATCAATTTTATTACATAATTTATAAATCAATTTGTCAGAATTGTTACTAACATTTTATCACTCAAACAGATGCTAATTTGCTTCTTGAATAACATATCTTCTTTTCAAGAACCATCTTCAAAATCATCATATCTATCGCATATCGAGTATTATCCATTAGTATATTGAAAGATATGACTTGTTTATTATTGGTATATAAAATTAGATTTATTAAGCCCGTGTAAAACATGTGGTTTTTTAAATATATACCTTTTTTTATTATTTGCTACACAATATTACATTTATTCGACTCATGTAATATATGAAGTTTTTTAAGATATAACTTTTTATTATTTGATATATAAAATTATATTTATTCAATTCGTACAATACTCGGGTTTTTTTTAAGGATATATATTTTTTTATTATTTAGTATAGAAAATTACATTTATTCAACCCGTGTAATACACATATTTTTAAAGATATAACTTTTTTTATTTTTTGGTATATAAAATTACATTTATTCAACCCGTGTAATAAATGAGGTTTTTTAAAGATGTATTATTTTATTATTTGGTAAACAATATTACATTTATTTAATCCGTGTAATACACGTTGTTTTAAAGATATAACTTTTTTATTTGGTATATAAAATTATATTTATTCAACCCGTACAATATGGTTCTTATAGATATAACTTTTTATTATTTAATACATAAAATTATATTTATTCAACCCGTGTAATAAAGGAGGTTTTTAAAGATATATTGTTTAGTATATAAAATTCATTTAATCGACCCGTGTAATACACGGGTTATAACCTAGTATAAAATAAAATATAAATATAAATATAAATATAAATATAAATACCCATTTAAAAACACATTAGCAACATAGAAACTCGGATATGTTATTTCATATTCCTAATTTTGTCTTGTGTGGATGAGGGATGATAATATAAAACTATATTATAAATTAAATTTTATCGTAATCAGTATAAATCTACATTATCTAAAACTATATTATAAATTAAATTTTATCGTAATCAGTATAAATCTACATTACATATGAAATAAAAAATGAGAAACATAAACTCATCTATACTAAATAATAAAAGAAACCTGTTTTGGGACACTTGTCATTCTCTCATTTAATTGATTAAAATTATTAATAATACTAATAATAATAATAATATTTAATCTAAATTAATTCAAATTCTTATTATTGCAAGCTTTTTAAAATGTTATAGATAAATTCTTAATTTTATTGATAAAGGGTATTAAATTAAATTTACATATCGATATTATCACATGTTTTTATGTATACGGGTTTTTATCCATTTCAATAGTATGTTTATTGAGTTAATTCCTAATTGCCTTCCAAAAAAAAGTTAATTCCTAATTTTTCTCATTTTGGATCTACATAAATCGAAGATAATGAGAATAAGTTTATGACTAAATTGCAGAAATCAACCTTTATGTATACCCCAAACTGCACTTTATACCTTTCACTATGAAATCCGCCAAAACCAACCTTTACGTTCATGTTTTGTTACACATCATAACCTTTACACCAAACCTAGTAAAAAAAGTCAGTTAAATGGCCTCACATGTGTTGCACATGAGGGCATTACAGTCATTTCACATATCTTTTTAATGTCTTTTTGTTTTATATAAACCATAAATAAAATAGCAGGTTGTTCATCTTCATCCCCTTGTCATCTTCATCCCCCTCCATTAACCAAACCCTAATTCCAGCATGAGCAGCGAGAAACAAAGCAGTAACATCCGTCTTGAACTCCTCAAATTCAACTCGAACCTCACTCGAAGACTCATCGTGCAACACGATTTCTGTTTTCTTCGAATTCAAGCACACCTTTCCAATGAAATTCACATCAACAAACGGGTCCGCCAACCAATCGAGTGCCACTTTAAGATCATTCATATGCGTCGCTTCAATAAGGCGTTGTGAGATTTTCTCCTTGTAATCTTCCACTGGGAACACTTGTTTCGCGGCCAGATATCTTCCACCGCCAGAGGCAGACTCGCCGGTGGTCCGGCCATTGAACACCATCATGTTTTCCGGTGGTTTTCGGATTTGTTTATCACATATTGTTACATCGGTGTTGATTATCTGCATCATCAACTATCACCAGATCCTTATTTTATTAATTAAACTTTTTTTCGATCATCAATTTGACTAACCTTAGCTTCGAACTGGATCCCGATCTAAATTTGTATTGTTTTTGTTTGTAATCTGTTGGATGATGTTGTTCGTGTAATCACTTCTGATTTTGCAAAATCGGTTCCGCAATTACATATCCTCCTTCTTCCTCTTCTTAATCAATTATATATTTCCCTTTTATTGTGTTTCTTCTGCATTGTCACTGTAATACGGTTTCTACATGATCTGATTTGATTGTGTTTTTCATATGATTTGAATTTGATAGTCTATAGAAACTTACAGATGTTTTGTTTATTTCAGGATTATCGGTTTGGGGATGCTCACAATTATTATAATCTACTAGTTGGATAGTTTGTTGCAGTGAAGTATGGATCTGAATCATTTTTGTGTTATTAATTTTGAATACCCAATTTTTGCACTTACCTTTGGATTTTCTGGTAGCACTTCATAATTACACTTGAATAAGGTAAATTGTATTTTGGCATAATAACAGTCTCTGTAGATAGATTTTGGCACCTAGGTGTGGTTCTGTTTCAGAGTGGTGGGGATGGGTGGCAGTGGTGGTGAACAAGTTGATGATCTGGGAAGAAGATGAACATTATGCATTTAAGGTTTCATTAGTTTAAATGAATATTAAAATTAGAAAGGGAAATGACTTAAATGCCCTCATGTGCATCGCATGTGAGGCCATTTAACTGACTTTTTTGACTAGGTTTGGTGTAAAGGTTGTGATGTGTAACAAAACATGAACGTAAAGGTTGGTTTTGGCGGATTTCATAGTGAAAGGTATAAAGTGCAGTTTGGGGTATACATAAAGGTTGTTTTCTGCAATTTTGTCTAAGTTTATATGTGTTTTTTAATCAAATCTAAAATCTAATCTAATACAAATTTTTATTATCAATAATATTTAATCAAATCTAATAAAAATTCATACAAATTCCAAAGTTGATATTAACTTTCAAATAATTAAAAAAAAATCCACCTAACATCACAAATGTTTATGTTAAATTCGATTAATTAATTTGTTCAACAATCACTATTATCTTTATCATTCAGTACGGTTAACTAAATAAATAAAGATTAATATTCAATCTTATCCTACTTTAAATATAAAAAAATCCGGTAATTCAGATTAATATTCAATCTTATCCTACTTTAAATATAAAAAATCCGTTAGTTTTTTAAATATATATTTTTTATTATTTGGTATATAAAATCATATTTATTCAACCCATGTAATACACGGGGGTTTTTAAAAATATAACTTTTTTTTATTATTTGGTAAACAATATTACATTTATTCAACCCGTGTAATACAATGGTTTTAAAGATATAATTTTTTTTATTTGGTATATAATATTACATTTATTCAACCCGTACAATACATATGGTTTTTATAGATATAACTTATTTTATTATTTAATATATAAAATTACATTTCTTCAACCCGTGCAATAAAGGAGGCTTTTAAAAAGATAATGTTTTATTATTTGGTATATAAAATTCATTTATTTAACCCGTGTAATACACGGGGTTATAACCTAGTGAAGTTATATGATAATTTTGTTATCATTTTGATTCTTAAAAATAAAAAGTAAAAAAGAATACCATCCCCCCTTGGCAAGTCATCTCAACCCATCGTACATGTTCTAAAGATTCATTACCGAGCTTGTTTGTCCCGCTCGTTAGGTCACTGGTCATGTCACGTAGACAACATTACTGTGTTTATTACGTATCTTTTTACCGTTGTTATCAACGTGTAAGACTAATACATGAAGTGCCATCCACCAAAAACATATCTTTTTACCGTTGTTATCAACGTACAAGACTAATACATGAGGTGCCATCCACCAAATACGTATCTTTTTACCGTTGTTATCAACGTTTAAGACTAATACATGAGGTGCCATCCACCAAAAACATATCTTTTTACCGTTGTTATCAACGTATAAGACTAATACATGAGGTGTCGTCCACCAAAAAATGTGTTATGTCATCTAACACGTAAACAACAACACTTCCATCCTTCATACAATGTTTTTTTGTCACGCAACTTATTTATCCTTCACCGATCCTTCTACATTATAAACAGTTGTTTTTGATAACCAAATTGTTTTATTACAATAATTTTTTTTGTTTTTCGTAACATATAAATAAATCTAATAATAATAATAATAATCATGTTTACATTTTTATACATGCATTTTACAAACTTTTAAATTTTATTAAATTTCATAAAAAAATTCAAAATGTATTGAAAAAACCCTTAAAATTTCCTATTTTTTTAAGTTTAAAAAAGCTTTTTTAAAAGTTAATATAAATTTTACACATTCTTATAAATTTAAAAATAACTCAACCAAAAATAAAATAATAACAATTTAAGGCCCCACACATTTCCATCCGTAAATGTCCCACCCGTTGTCCCTACAAACAACCACATACGTAGCCTGGCAATATACAGCGTGCCAGTGGGTCTATTGTCCGTCAGCCGCCTATGCGGCGTTCTTGGCTGTCCATCCAACCAGTGGCGGATCTAGAAAATCCTTTTAGGGGTAACGTTTCAGAAAAAGGGGTAACGAAATCGAAAAAACGTTAAAAAAACGTAAACTTTTTCTAAAATTTACACTACCGCCGGAGCGTTAAGGGGTAGCGGAGGCTACCCCTTATTATAAGGCAGGTCCGCCACTACATCCAACCCGCATTCCAAGTGTTCTAAAGGAGACATGTTGGAGTCACTTGAGAGATCGAAAGCTATGGTAGTGATGTCAAGGGACAACAACACCAACAAAAGGTTCAGGTACGATTGAAGGCATGAATATGATGCCACATGCAACTTGAATAGAGGTGGGTTTTTTTTTTTCATAGAGTTAAATGTCATTTTAGTCCCTGTGGTTTAGTCCATTTTGCTAGTTTAGTCCAAATGTTTCATTTTTCACATGTGGGTCCAAAAAGGTTTCGCCGTTGCCACTTTAGTCCGCTGGGTTAACTTCATCCATTTTTTTGTTAACGATAAGGGCAATTCGGTCAATTTTATATGTAATTCTGTTAACTAGAAGGGCAATTCGACCATATAAAATGACCGAATTACCCTTCTCGTTAACAGAAAAAATGGATGAAGTTAACCCATTGGACTAAAATGGCAACGCTGAAACCTTTTTGAACCCACAGACGAAAAATGAAACTTTTGGACTAAACTAGCAAAATTGCTCAAACCACAGGGACTACAATGACATTTAACTCTTTTTAAAAAGAAGGGTCATATTCTTACATCAAGGAATATATTTTTGTTTGGCTAAATGTGCAAATTATATATGCTAGTGTTACTATCAAGAATATTTGTACGCGTTTACATATTTTGGATGCGTGTGTGATTATGGTTGCACACACGCGTTTTCATGAGTTTGGCCTCTATGAAGTTGAGATATGAGACAAGTTGCGAACTTGTTCCACAATTTGAATCTAAAATCACTTCATGATATGAATTGACATGCTAAGAATATGCACGGCAAATTAAGGATGTCAACCTCAAAGGGTGGCGTAAAGGTAAGCGCTTGAGTTTGTATATTAGGTCCGAACTTAGCTTTCACTGGTATTTAGCCTTTAACCCCCCCCCCCCCCCCCCCCCCCCTCCTTAAGTGCACTTGACCCCATAAGGTACTTTTAGGGTCCCGTTATTTTTCTCTAATTAATTTAAGTCAAACAAGATTAGTGTGGCTCGAGATATTACGAATCTGCATTTAAGATCAGTTTACCACAATGATGTTGTTCATAGATCAAATTATTTCGTGAATTGGATTTTTTCGATAACAGATGAGTTTCGCCATCTTAACAATGATGGTTCAAATGCTTGAGTTACAAATTATGAAATGGAGTACAAATGAACCATTCCCAAGATCAATTAAGCTAACTAAGGTAAGGTTAGGGTTGGAAATTGACAAAATAAGCTTCAAATAGGGCCAAAAATGCTTTGTGGGGTAATAAAAACAAAACACAAGACAAAATCTCTTGAATCCTGAGGCTGCAGAATATACTCTGCGTCATGTAATGTCACCAGAATTTTATATTTTTTCATTGAAGTTCACCTTTCATCACCATGAGTCCATGATTATCTCAAGGTCCACCTGAGCCCACACTTCGAACTATGCAAAAACATCAACATTTATTTATTAATATTAACCGCGGTTAAGTGACTTAAAATCACACACTCCTTAATCCTACTCTTAAATCCGTACGTTATGACCATCATGAGACTTAAAACCTTATTTACATGCGAACGAACACATTATTAACACACCTTAATATTGCTATATTATAAGTCCTTTGATCAATATGTCATTTATCACTTGATCATCATGGAATCTTTGGCTATGGTGTTTATTTATTGTGAAAATCACGAAAAACCACAAAAATTCGAAATATAGCCTTTGAATCTATTCTTTTTAAACGATTCCATCCGATGAAAACTTGTCGTTTTTCCAAAGAAATGTACCTTTACGCCATAGCGTAAACCCATTAGAGTTAGACACAAGGCGAACTACCATTGTTCATTAAAATATATTTCTTGACAAAGTCGAATTGAATAATTTTAAAGATGAAAAGTCAATAGCTATTTTCTAAATGTTTTTAGTCTACAAGGCTGGTTTCGTGATTTTCCCTTATTTATTTTTATTTTGCTTAAGGTCGAACTTAAGTAATACAAAATAAAGGAAAGAGCATAAGCAGACAGCTGATGTCGCACACACGGTCTCATGTTTCAGTTCATTCTAGAATCCAGACTCATTTACATATCTAACGGGTCAAATAAATATAGTTTAAGAATTAGCTTAATATAAAATAAATAGGTTAGATGAGTTAAAAGTCTCCAAAAGTTTATTTTTAATGTTAAAAACTATTATTCCAAAAAACTTAATTATTGTATTTAACATTTATAAGAAAAAATATCAGAAAATTTTCAGGTCAACTACTAAAACCAACCTGTTTTGACCCGTACGTAAAACTACCCATTTTGAACCATTAACCAACCCTCTCATATTGCCACTCAAGCTCTGGCTATGAATTACATCCCACCTACTAGCCCAGTTGGCCAGTTGGGCCGGTGTCCTCCATGGAGGCGCCGGTTCGACTCCTGGCTGCGGCATAGGGGTGGGACCAAGGCAATGATGGTAAGAACTTGTAAGCCAGTGGGTGCGCAAGTTCGAGCTTGAGCCGGCCCCGGTTTTAATCCGGCCATTACTCCAGCGGGGTCACCCGTGTGGAGGCGGTGCGGTTTCCGGGCGAACGCCGTAGCCAAGTCTGACCACTCCCAGCGCGGACCCGGTTAAGACAACGTAAGTCTGGGACAGATCTTGGTTAGGGTCCCCGACTTGGGGATGTAAATACCTAAAAAGAAGTTTACCGTTCAAAAAAAAAAGCTCTGGCTATGAATTAATTAAACTAGGTTTAAAAATGTCCGCCGCGTTGCGGCGAATTTATTTCGTTATTTAGTCTGTGTTTACATGTGTTTTGAAATCACTACGAGCATGTTGCGAATGGAACTGCTGCCAAGAATAAAAAGAAAATGTAGAAAAAAACACTAAAAGATAACCGAAAGAAAATCAACCAAAAAGTTGTATGGTAACGATGTTGTTCGTATGAAAGCCGTGGTCAGAGATGAGCAAATTGTGTTGGGTACCGGTACAAAATTTGTCGAACCGAAAGATCTTAAGTACCAATTCGATACCGACTTTTGGCGTTCCTGGTACCGGTTCACTATCGTTTTTTACCTTCATATACCGTTACCGTAACCGGTATTTTCGGTATCAGTACCGATTCTGTATTGATTGGCACCGAGCTCATCTCTAACCCTGAAACTAAAAAAAGAAAAAATTAAAAGTTGAAGAAAACAAAAAAAAAAAAGTTATACGATACCGTTGTTCGTACGGTAACCGTGATCAGGGATGAGCAAATGGTACCGGGTAGCAGCACTGAATTTCCCGAACCAAAAGATTTCCAATATCAATTCGGCACCAACTTTTGGCGTTTTCTGTATTAGTGTCGTTTTTTACCTTCATGTACTGATACCGAACAGGACCGTCCCAGTATTTTCGATACCAGTACTGGTTCGATACCGGTTGACACTAAGGTTATCCCAACCCCATTAAAAAAGAATAAAAGTTAAAAAGTAAAGAAAATAACTATTATTATAATATTAAAATAATAAAAGTATTTAAAAAACTATATATTATTATAATATTAAAATCACTATTTATTTCAATTCCTTTATTAATATATAGGAATAACTAGTCTAAGTCCCCGTGTGATACACGGGTGGCTAATAAGAATAATAACTACTTTAACATTGTTGACAAATATTTTAGTTATATATATGTTGGAATATTAATAGAAATGATAGACAATATACAAAATAATTGAAATACACTAATACAACAAAAAATCACAACTCGTTGAATATCTCTTTATAAAAAACATTAGTTGTTTTATTCGTAGGTTTGCCATCGTTGTCAAGTATTAGTAGCTTGACTCCATCTCGTGTTTTAACCCTTGATAAAGCTACGTACAATTGACCATGTGTGAAAATGGGTTGTCTCAAGTACAAACCAACTTTTAAGACCGTTGAGCACATTCAGTGAGTATATTCTTTGTTGTGTATGATTTGCATATTCAATTACACAACTATGCAATGCCAGTTTTTTGTGATTAACCGATATAACACTAAAATGTAGGGAAAACAACTTAATAGCAATTAAAACTTAAAAAGTTCATTTTGGTGCATAAAGTTAGGTTGGTAGATGTAGCATGTAAGGCTTGTTAATGGATCATGTTCAAACCATATCATCTCATGGTTCGATCTGATTCACTAATCATCATGGTCCAAATCACTATTAAAAACAATTTTAGCATTATCGTTTGGATTTAACTCCTATTTAAAAAACAGTTCTTAATGTAAATGATTTTCAATCAAACATAAATGTAAAATATATTGTCTATTACTCTTTGGTAAGAACACAAAATTTTTTTGTTGTGACCTTTGTTTTTGTTTTCTAAGAACTGCCGTTATTAAATCGCGACTAAGTGAAGGATGCATTAGGTCTTTTAGGCTTTTGACAGCTTAACCATCTGACTGGTTATACCAGGAGTTGAACAAATATGCCTCTAATGATTTCAGATTTGTAAAAACATAAAGCTTAGCAACTTTAACAAAAACTAAAATTAAAAATTAAAAAAAAAGCAAACAAAAGCAAACTTACCATAAATATATATAAATGAATACTAAAGTATTAACTATTTTCAAGATTGTGAATACCAAATATTATTTTTTTTCCATCTGCGGTAGCTTTTCATATTGCTTAAATTTGATAAACAAAAGTAGTTTTTAACCTTTATAAATCATTTTTTGACACTTCCATTATGAATATAATTTGATGTATTAGACTCTCTTCAACTCATTTAAGTTTTTTACTACAACAAAAATATGATCTAAAGTTAAAAGAGTGCCTGCAAAATCAAATCTACAGGACACATATGGGTCGTAGCAATGAAACAAATTAAATCTAAACTCAGCTTGCTAAAGTGTTCCCACAAAGCGACACCTTTTATGTACCAAATATATTATCAGAACAGGTTTTATTAAATAATAAACCCATTTCTTGTTGATATTTCTTTCCTTAAAAATGATGACCTAGAATCAAAAGTCCTTAATATTTGAAGATATTTACATCAGGCCAATACCAACGTCAAACAATACCTCAGCCAAACTAAATTTAGTAAAAGAGTTATCTTAATAGTATAATTAGAGTTATTCCAACACGCTAAGTTTCTCCAAGTTTGTTTAGGTATTCAATATTAAAGAAGGAATAAAAACATACCGGGTCCTATCAAACTCTCTCAAAAGCCTGGCTTTCTTTAAAACATACCTAAGATAACAGATATTTCATCAATCAAATGAGCCTAACAAACCGAGAATTATTCTGATTATAGTCAGAACACTTGGAACAATATCACCACATATGTGACACGAATTAATGATGGAAAATTAAACCTTACCTTTTCTTTTCACGTTGATGCTTCACAAATCACAAGTATTGGCGTATAGCAAAACCAAAAGATCCTTTCCATATCTACTCCAATATTTCATAGTTCTTCAATAGATCAAATCCAAATTCCAAACGTCTCCCAAATGAGTTCTGGTTAACAACCACTATAACTTGCATCAGACCCTTGGTCCCCGATGTGGCAAATTTCACAATGTCGCCAAGAACGCCCCATAACCATCCTGTCACGTTTCAATAGCTTAATAAATATCATCTTGCGGACGTTGTTTTAAGCCCCCAAAACACAAAACAACTATGCAGATATCACATGTAGTACATATACATCTTACACCTACATGCTCAAACAAACTAAGTACATACACACATGAAAAGATGATACAATGTAACTGTACCTATGAGTCTTTGGATTTAGACAAAAAATCGGGTGCAGAAATGAATCGCATCCAACTTTTGGGAGTTACTCCAGATTAATACATACGTATAATGGTTGAATTAATTAAACCTCACCTTCTATGATGACATGACTCATCGATAAAATCTCGGTTGAACCTTGACACACACACCCAATTTGCGAACGAAACATAAACATATTAGCTCTAAGTCTAAGAGATTGCACAACTCAGTCTCAACAAATGTATTAAAAGTGAGGGTTTGAGGACTAATACTAAAATGATTATTTAAAACAGTTACAATGTCGTCCTGTTTTTAAAAGTCGGTTATTATATCTATACCACAAAGTAAACCAACCAATATGATTAGACCATTTGTGAGTTAACCAAAAGAAATTTAAAAGTTAACCATGAAACGAACCCATGAGTTATTTGAATTAGTTTATTGTTTAAACTAAACTATTAACACTGCTAGTTGTTATTGATTACAAACCATGAAATGTAAAACTGAAGCAAAAGCGGAAGATATTCCAGGGATATACATACCATTCTTAGAAAACTCCGAGAGGATATAAAGAGAGCGTTTCACCAATGCGCCACCATGCCTGCGATTAATGGCGAAACAAATCAATTTATAAATCTCAAGTAATGTCAAGAAGTATAAAACCTTGTACAGAAACTGAGATTCACAAATCCACCTTCGTTTGCTAGAGTAGTAATTTGTGATGGTGATGTGCAAAATGATAATATTCAAGGTCAGATGTAATAAAAGTTGAATACTTTGTTTACCTCTGTGAAAAATGTGTGAACAAATGGATTGTAGATATAGGGAATTGCTACCTGAGAAGGCATTCATCTTCAAGAATATCGCTATTGAAAAATAAAACCTGTAAAATTGCTACCTGAGAACCATCACAAACCGAAAACATTTAACACACGATAATCAAGTTGTACAGAAGCTGTTTGCTTTAGAAAGATCTTTTTTATTATAGAAAACATTCAGATGTTACATGGTAATACTTCCCAATTTTGGCGAAGCATCTATCTTCAAATCACATTAATATTCTATAGATATATGTTCCTTGTGCTATTAAAGCCGTATATCTCTGCAGATGTTAGCAGTGTAATTGTGTTACGACAGACATATTAAAATGAAGGCGTCTAAATGTACCTGACTGATAACTAATTATAGGATACTCAGTTTCAATCACTTCATTTCACTGGCGCCTTTCCTGCAAAAAGATGATACCATAAAAAAGTTAATGGTTCCAACACATTAGTAATAACATACACCAACTGAAATTATAACTAATATCTCTATATACATTGTAGAAGCAAAGATCAAACTATTTTAGTGATCCAACAACACTCTCCACAAAAATCAAAGAATATAACATTAAAGAACATAATAACATCATTTAGATAAATTTGCATAAATAGGTCAAACCGGGCCAAAATAGATCAAATATATATATATCCTAATTTGCCCTTAAAATACTATTTTTCTAATGTATAAAATATTACCATAAACATTACAAAAAGATTACTGGGATTTCAAGTATTCAACAAAAGAAATCTAATGTATAAAATATACACAAAAGGAATATTGTTATCTCAAGCATAGAAACCCAAAATCTCAATTTTCCAGTAAAAGAATTTATATAGTAAAAGAATTTATATGGGATCAAAAATGTTCAGAATGCAATTCATTCTATCTGATAGATGAACCAAGATGCATGTTCAAAAAAAAAAAATAATAGAGCAAACATATTCCTTATCTTCATAAATAATTGAAGTATGAACTTCAGCAAAGTATGCATATCTTCACCTTTGGGTTCTTCAGCAAAGTGGAAAGCCTTACCCTTGTTATCAAACTTCGATAAAGAAATGATAAAAGCTTTAGCAAGTAATACTACTACGAAAATGGGTCGAGCGTAAGGTAGACAACTATAGTAGTAGTTACGGGTGACAATATATTGGACAACTTTACCCTTGTTATCAAACTTATACAAAGAAATGATAACATTATGCTTTGGTAAGTAATATTACTAAAAAAAAGGGTCGAGAAAAAGGTAGACAACTATAGTAGCAATTAGGGATGAGCAAACGTAACCGAAATAACCGATAAAATAACCGATAATCGAACCACAGCTGACATAACCAAACTGAACATAGCCGATAACCAACGGGTTCGGTTTAACGGATAGGAATAACTGATCGCCATAACCAAACCAAACCAATGCTATAATCATGAATTGAACTTTTCATGTTTGTGATTCTTCCGTCAAATTACACACCTGCCATACTCCAGGGAAAGCTTTCTCGTCTGCTACAATCGCTACAAGGCGTTCTTCTTCAACACCTAGAATCAATGATGGTATAGAAACTAAAATTAAACTTGTGGACAACACTAATAGTTTAAGTACCCGTGTGTGTTACTACACGGGTTACTCAAAGTAAATTATATAATATTTAATAGTGATGAAATGACCCTAAATACATATTCAAAAAAATCTACATGTGTATACACATATTTAACTTTAAAGGTCACGGGTATGAGTTATCGAGCTAAATAAGGTCGATTGATTTATCTAGTTAGTTTCTGCTCGTTTAATCCCATATGTGTTACCCAAACACAAATCATAACATAGTGAAATATCTAAACATTTAACTTAAGTTATTGGGTTCGAGTTGTTACCGAGCACTAAACCTGAGTTAATGTGCCCTGAACATCAATCAGCAAAATCCACCACAAATACCATCTTGGCTCATTTGCCAACTCTAGGTTAAAATCAGGTAGAACTTACAATGTGAACATGCATGAACAGCAAGGGCAAGTGGGATTGCAAATGCGGTGACATTCTCCATCAGGCTTTTCATATAGGTGTGTTTGTGGATGCTTTGGAACCACCTTTGCTTCACAATAAGTTGCCTTCTTGGTCTGAAAGATGCTTCCTTTACCATCCTGCAATATATACATTACAAAAATAAAATAAAATGCATAAAAAATAATTTTGGACTCCCTAATATCATCACAAATGGATAATGGTGATACAACTATGAAATTGACGACGAAACGATCCCCCTTAAAACAAATGAATCGAAAAATGATAAGTCTACAAATGGACTTTTTGTGTTGCATATAAAAAGTGTGAAATAGATCCAGGTTCCAAAACAAAAAGTCACATATCAGTCACTATTCTAAAAATTAGCAAAGTTAAATGATATATAAGCAAATAAACCCAACCAAATCAAAATATATATGCAACTAAATGAATATCAGGTTCCAAAACAGAAGTGCATGTAATTCATACACCAATTTTTGCATAATTACTAAATCAGTAAAGTGATAAAAATAAATAACCAAAATAAAATGAGTTGTTCATCAAACATATTTTATAATATGTTTCTTACTACTGTTTATTGCTAAAGCGAGAATGTATAGACAATGACCTTGAAGAGCAGAATAAAAAAGGGAAGCGAATAAAGAAAATGTAGCATCTACACTATCCACTGATGCATCTTCATCGTGCTTGAAAACTTTTAATTGCGTTCTTGTGCCACCAACTACATCCATAGCAAGCCTAATCTCAGATATTCCACAACTATCTGCTGAGGGTGATCTCCTTTTAGAAGAGGATCAAGTCATGCCTTCTGGTTGATAAGCATCAAAATGGTTAACGTCCTTTTTTATATTTCCAAGGAAAAGAGCGGCGTCGCTGAACTTTGATTGATAGTTTTCCTGGTGCGGTGAAGGAAAAAGCCTTTTCCTGTAATTAGGAGTTAGTACGCAGAGAAAAAGATGATTTAAGTAAATTGAGTAAAAAGGTTATGTTCATTCCTGTACTGCCGGTAACGCTCTGTAAGACTTGAATATAGAGGATCACAATTTAACTGGGAGAAGCATCCATGCCGAGGTTAATGGAGCATCAAAAGAGATGGTAAAAACGACAACAAATCTTATTTTTGAAAACAGCCCAGTAGCTAACACAGGTATGAAAATATTATAAAGCCACCAGAGTCACGTTTATATGATGTTACTTGAATGACAGTTCCCTGTTTGTTTTATGGATGGTTAAGGTGTGCATTTGTAGCTGAGGAATACAGTATTCACAATTTTTAAAGAATAAAACGTACCTCTCTGTTCACAAAGAGGCAGCAGATTTCAAGCTTGTATCCATGTGACATCCATCTCCTATCTCCCGAGTACTTTTATTTAGAGAGGATCTGTTGCATCTTCTAGTTCGATACTGGATATACTTTTATAAGCCATAAGCCCATAACTATTGCCCTATTAACAAACGAAATAAATAACATGTTAGTGTGTTATACCATGACTACTAAACTGAAATAATCTACCAATCCTCCATTAATTCCGATAGCTTTCATTAAAAACCAAAGAATTGGAGGTTAAGATGAATTTGAGATAGACGAATCATGAAAAAAAGCCACAACCTATACCTGGTTTAAAGCCACTTGTTGACATGTCGTTTTTAGTATCCTTTAGTGCCATATCAGAATGTTGACATCACCGTCGATTTTCCAGCCTCGCGCTTCATCTCTGCAGCTTTCTCGCTGCCCCGAAAATACATGTAAACTTGTTGTTAGCCTATCATGTTTTTTATAGCTACTTATTTTATAACAATATAGATTGCTATGTTAGACGTGATAGTTGAACCTCATCGTCACTGAAGCGCTGCGCTACAAACTTGTCAATTAGCTCTCCCCCAGCGACATATTCCAAATTATTTTGGAAAAAAATTAACATCAACAATTAGAAAGCAACTTATATGTTAAACTATCATAATGTATAGACTATTGTAGAAAAATTAAATTACATCTCAAATAAATTTGTAATCAAAGAGCATGGAATACTAAGAACCCAATTAAAAACATGTGAAATAGAAGTCACTTTTGCTGAAGCATTTCATCAAGCACTTGGTGTGCGTCTTAAAACTTTTCAATTGTAAACAAAATACTGGATATCAAACCTAATACTTGTATACATATAATAATCAATATACAGATATAATTCATATCCAAAAGAATTTACATACAACCGTACCGTTTATAGTATATTCTTCAATGGCGAGAGAAGTGTTCATATCCTCATACAATCTACCTTCTGAACTTTGAAGAAAGAAAAACACATTACAAAATATAGGAATTCAGATACAAAACATTACCAAGTGAAATTCTTCCATTCGAAAAAACGAAATTAGGACATTTATCTCAACAAAACGCACATCAATTGGGGGAAATAAAGAAACTAAGTCATGTATCTGATAAAATCACACAATATATTAGAGGAAAATAACGAAATTAGGTCATGTATCTGGTTAATGTTCTGACTCGCCATGGAAAAATAACGAAGTAATTGTCATACCTGTGACTTCAAGGAGATAGCCAAAGATGCTCTGGCTCGCCATGGATGCAGATTATATTTGAAATTTCTGTAACCTCGAGCATAATGATATCGGGTTAAATTTGTTAACGAATCGATTTTGAGAACCCTTTTCGATGGTGTGAGAACCCTAATTTCGGTTTGTGAATTCCGGCCAGATCTGCACCACCACAGCCCCACGTTTTCCTTCATCGATTATGATTGCCAGTGTTCAATCGAAGATGGTGATGGATTGGAAGATGAATCATAGAATAAGAAGAATCGTATATAAGATGATTGTAGAAGTCATGTTGGAGAAGTTTGTGAAAGAAACGATTTCATATTTTTGGAAACCTTTAATTGATTGAAGTGGGAGGATGAAGGAAATATATTGAAGATGAGAATGCCGCCCAAATACCCATTTCTCTGGCCAAAGAAAGCCGCCACCTCAAAGTCAAAAAGTCAACCTTTATTTTGCTTTAGTATAATAGATAGATGACTTAAAAGACGACAAGTTTTTAATTGGTTTGAAGAAAGATTTATGGACAATTAAATACAAAATTCATTGGTCATAGGTAGTATGATTTGATGTTTCCTAAAGGACAAATGATTATAATTTGACACATGAGATCACATTCTCAATGGCAATTAAAATGTACAAGATTTACAAAAATCAAAATTAACACTTAAAAGCTTAAAAGAATGTAAATGCTACAAACAAAATAGCAACTAGTTGATTTGAAAAATGTGTATACAATATTACAATATCAATTCAGTAATATTGACATCAACACTAAATAATTAAGTTTTCTCTCTCGTAGGCTAGGGTTCCGCCTGGAAAGCTCGACGAAGAAACCATCACCGGATTAGATTGCGAGGTTTAATCGGATTACTTATGGAGTATTCCTTGATCTAACCTTTCAAACTAATAGGGTTTTGACTATTGCATTCGCTTCTCGGGTAACCTTAGTGTCGCCAAGCTATGAGTGAGAAAGATGATGGAGGTAGTTGGAAGGACGTTCCAAACAAAAGGAAGCTGAGATCTAAAGGAAACCCAGGAGAGAGGAACTGCGGAGGCAACATTACGAAATTCTTTGTTTCTAACCTCCCTAATGGATGCAATCCTTGGGATGTATCTGAGTTTGTCAAGGTATTCGGGGAGGTGTCTAGGGTGTATATAGCCAGAAAAAAAGATAAAGAAGGGAAAAAATTTGGATTTATCAGCTTTAGAAACGTGGTTGATGTAAAAGAGATGGAGCGGGCACTCAACGAAACTAAAATGGGGGGTTTCAAGCTCAAGGTTAATCTAGAAAAATTTGCTACGGAAAACGTTGGTTTGGATGGGGGCGGTTATGAGAAGGAAAATGATAAAGCGAAGGAGCAGGTGAAACCACAGCAAGAACATTTGTTTCAGAATCACGCTTATATCAACAATGGAGGAGGAAAACTGTTTAGCGACTTATTCTCCAATCCTAAGGGAGGTCAGGAGGGTTCAAATCTTCAGGATGTGACGAAAGGGAGGACCATAACCATCCCTGACGATACATTGGCGTTTAAAGGAATTCTTGGCAAAGCTTTAGTAGGGAATGTAAGGACTTTACCATCCTTAGAACGCTTAATCTGTTATTGGCCGATGTCAGGGTTCAGGGAGTCTCATTGAGTTATCTCGGTGGGCTTTCCATGTTGATAAAATTTGATGATGAAGATGTTTGTAATAATTTCTTGCTTAACCACGCTGTTTGGGAGAAATGGTTTTCCACTCTTGATAACTGGAACGGTCAATCGTTCCCTTTCGAAAGGTTGGCTTGGGTGAGAGTGCTTGGCGTCCCAATTTATTTGGCGGATAATAATGTTTTCGACGCTATAGCAGGGCAGTTTGGAAAAATCGTGCATGGGTCGAGTGTGTCGGCAGAAGACGGTAACCTCTCGTTCAGTTGGATAGGAATTCTGGTAGGTGAAGGAGATCGGATTCATGATCATGTCACGATGAGATGGAAGAACAAAATGTATAGGGATTGGATTGAAGAAGAGATTGGTGAGTGGGCTCCTGATTGCGTGGGTATAGTTGAGTTACCTAAAGTCAATATTAACGTAGATAAGGACATGGAGGAGAAGAATGACGTTGCCGGATCGGAGACCAGGACACCGGATTTGCAGGTTTCGGTTATAGAAGTTGAAAAGGTTGGAACAGTTATCGAAGGTGGCGGCTTGGGGAACATCAATAATAATTCCACTTTGGTCGATGGGGACGATTCGGTTCCCCACATTGTTGGAACCCTAAAAAGTAAACATGAAGTATATGACAGCTGTGGATGTAACAGGTCACGTGATAAGGGGGTTTTCTTTTTTAAGTATGCTGATAACGAAAATAATAGGCCCAAAAGATTTATGAGCAAGATTAGGCCCATACACAAGGCCAACACCCAACCAGGCTACTCTAGCCCAACTTCGGATGAGAGGCCCAAAAAAAGAAGTAGGGACGATGGAGGGTTTAATTTTGATCTTAATTGATGTGTGTAAAATGCAACATATAAATTACATCAAATGAGGCATAAAACTAACCCTTTTTTAGTACTAATATTGGAAAAAGTGTGCTTTTGTCTTCCTTTTGTATTTTCAGGATTAAATGAGCTCAATTGAACAAAAGAAGCAAAAATGCAGCTAAATCTAACACAAATACAAGAAAAGGAATAAACGTGGCATGCCCGACCCCTCGACAGCATCTTCCCAAGCAAAAACAAGTCATCAGAAGACTGAACACGCCCCGTGCCCAGTGGACACGGGGGCGTGTGATGTGTTCAGAATTATACACATCTTATGTATCAAATTACCCATATTTTAGAATAATTGTGTGCGTTTCTCCTTTGTATTTGTTACTTAATCGATAAAATCATGAATTTTCAGGAATCGGTGAAATATCTGTGGATTATGCGAGGAAACGGTAAAGGATCGACGAAGGAAACAATACATGGGGAAACGTGTCACGGAAAACAAAGAAATTGCCTTTGGAAAACCCTTACGGACCTCAACATTAACAATGTGATGAATGGTTTAGGTTAAATACGAAGATTGGATGAGTTTTGGGGAATATTAATGGATTGAAAATGAAGATATTAGAAGATGGCATGATAGAGGGTTGAATTACGAAGACGTGGGCGAAAACGGCGAATAAAACGGAGTCCGAATGAAGAAGAAATGAAGAAAATACGCGCCAGAAACAGTCAGAACTTCATCTGGACATATTCGGAGCTAGGAAATGAGTTACGAGAACCATAATATATGCTTTTGGGGTAGCTCGACGAGAGAAATCCAAAAATAATGTTTGTTTTTGGAAAGAGCTTGCGCACCGCAACAAGGATAGTGTTACGGTGCGCAAGGGTTGTCGGCAGAGCAGGTGACACTTTTCTAGAAGACGTGGGCTTGCGCACCGCAACCCCCAGACTGTTACGGTGCGCAAGCGATGCCCAGATGCTCAAAATTTCAAGTATAAATAGCCACTCATTCTCATTCGAAAATACATCATCACAACTCGAAAACTCATCTGAAAGAGCTGAATTCAGGCGACCGTAAGCAGCTTGGAGTGAAGTCGAAGCACCTCGGAGTTCTCGGGAGTCGTAGAGCCGTTCGGTTCAAGTCCTAGGCGTTCCGGGTTTGTTAATCTTCCATGTTCAGTTCTTAATCTATCTTGTATGATGTTGTCAATTACTTTCAAACTTTGTTTAGTTGTAATGTTTAATTTTATGTCTAGCTAAACTTTGAAACTATCTAGGTTATGATGAACACTCGTTAATATGTAATTTTTACCGGGTATTGTGTGATTATGGTTTGTTCATGTTAAGTAAATAATTTGAGTTATATGTTTTGGTGTTTATGCATGTTTTAACTTGGTTTATACTTTTATCATTTGTTTCACATAAATTCTGGTGAATTTGTTTTCATAAAAAGAATTATGTCGATATTCAAGTCCTAATCGGGTTGGGTAATCTTATGGTGGATTGTGAAATAAACCATAGAACTAATGATTAAAGAATTAATCCGGTTTTAATGTTCTACTATTTTTAACACTGTAAGGTATAAAAATATTAATAGATCGAATTTAGTGTATTACTAAGATTGTGTTTTGTGAGAAACCAGTTTTAATTAAATTGTCGCTAATTTGTCTATTAAACCAAATCAAGTTTTCTTAAATTGCTTTAGACTTATAACTGAGAGGAAGTCAGTCTTTCCAAGCACTTTTCTAGAACACTAGATAACTGTAAAGAAGTCTAGTAAATCGGTAATCAAAATAAACCTTTCAAGTTATAGATAACTGTAAAGAAGTCGTCTTTAAAGGTCTAATATCTAAAGATCCCGGTTTCATATCACACAATTACCCGGTAGAAAGTATGTTATTAACAAGTGGGATTCTAACCTAGATAGTCCTTTATTATTATTGAATCTTCGTTATAAACTGTTTTAATTCACTTTTCTTAATTAGTTTCAAGTAATTTATTTTTCAAAGCAAAACCCCCCTTTAATCAAAAATACAAAAAAATTATTTACTCTTGTGTAATTTTTAGTATAAACAAATTATTTAACATAATTCAATAGTGTCCTTTGGGTTCGACATCCGGACTTACTTTTACTATACTATACTGATCGGTACACTGCCGGTTGTGTGGTTTAGTTTTAAGATCGAGTCTAAGTATAAATTTAAAGCCTAGAGTGTCTAGTTAAAGTTATTTTTAAAAGTTATTTATTTTTGATAGTTTTTATTCGTACACCTAACACACATCAAAGTTTTTGGCGCCGTTGCCGGGGACAACTTTGCAATTGTGTTAAATTAGTTTGTTTATATATATATATATATATATATATTTTAGTCTAAAATTCATTAGTGTAAATTTTATTACAAAATTTTTATTTTCAGTTTTTATTTAATCCTTAGTTAGATTTTGTTTACTTGTTTATTTCCAATTCCTAGTTTAAGTTTTCATTAGTTTATGCGACATACACGTTCCCGAGGACCACCTGAATACGAATCACAAGACGATCCTGAACATCTGTTCAGCCAACGTACAATTAATCAGGAAGGAGAAGCAAGTGAATTCCAAGTTTTTGGAAATCCTTACTTTGAATCCGAAACAACCACAGAAACCGATTCTTTCGAAATTTCACGTTCTCCGAGTCCAGAAACCAAAGCACAAATGGCTAACCGCACTGTTTACCAACAAGCCACAAGCGGTTTCACTGGTGAAATTTCACCCATCACCCTTCCCGCGATTCAAAATGAAAGATCTTGGCAAATCCCATCCTACATCATGACGGCTATCACTAACTCTTGCCAATTCCATGGCCATGACGATGAAGATGCACCCGCTCACATAAACCATATCACACGTCTTTGCACCACTTATTCTATCGAAGGTGTAAACCTTGATTCCCGTTACCTTCAAGTCTTTCCATTTTCTCTCGCTGGACGCGCAGCCATCTGGTTCGATTCGCAACCAGCAGGAACTTTCACCACCTGGGCAGATCTTCGAGATGCCTTCTTAGCCAAGTACTTCCCACCAGCCAAAGCGTCTCGCCTTCGTGATCAGATTCACTCCTTCCGTATGGAACCTGACGAGCCGTACCACTTAGCATGGGAGCGTTTTCAGACGCTTCTCTCCCGTTGTTCGCAGCATGGTTTGTCTGATTGGGCGTTAGTTGAAAAGTTTTACAATGGACTTACTCCTGAGATTAGAGCTCGTTTCGATACTTCAGCAGGAGGGCAGCTTATGGGAAAGAAGACGGTGAATGAGTGCAATGATTTGTTCGAGAGTTTTGCACATTCTGATATGGACTACAGCTCTACCCGTAGGACTTCCATTCCTATTCAACCCACCTCGGCCGGTCGAGGGGTAAACCAAGTTAGCTTGGATTCATCGGTAGCTGCTATAGTCGAGAGTTTGAGGCAAGAAATGAGGCAAGAGTTGAATGAGATCAAGAAGAAAGTTGATAGGTGTGAGGTTTGTAGGGGAGGTCACGACACGATCGATTGTCCCACTATTACACTTGAGCAGGTAGAGTACATAACTGGTCAGTCTAGGGGTCCCACGAATCCTTTCAATTCCAATTACAACTCCAACTGGCGCGGTAGTGGCAACAATAGTAATTTTCGTTCTTCTGGCAATCCCCTTGGTTTCCCATCCGGTCAGTATCAAAATAGGGGGCCGGGTCTTTACACGACTAGTGGTTCAGGTCAGAGTGGTCAGTTTAGTGGCTCAGGAGGTCAGTTTGCTAGTGGAGGTTCAAATCAAGAAAGTCAGGGCAGTGGCAAGGCGTTCGAGAGTAGGATGGAGGAGATGTTCGCCCAGATGATGACACAAAATCAGGCGACGCAGAAATCTTTCACTGAGTTCGCTAAAAATCAAGAGCAGATTAATAAAAATCACGAACTTCAGCTCAAAAGTCAGCAATCCACACTTCTAGATCTTCAAAGAACAGTAGGAGGGATTGCTAAGCAGTTGCAGGAGCATCCACCTGGTCAGTTCTTGGGAAATACTTTCACGAATCCCGCGAATCATTCAGCGAAAGCTATTACTACTCATAGTGGCAGGATTCTATGAGAGGTTACTCAAGAAAGACCAGAGACAGAAGATGAAGACAAAGTAGATGAAGAAATTATAATGGAAACTCCCGGAAAGGTGCAAGAGAAATCAGATCCAGCAAGTACCGCACAAACCGGAGAGCCCCAAGCTGAAAAAAAGGCCGAAAATCAACCAGTAGGAGTTAAGCCATCCCCTTTGGTTGATCATTCACGTGTCCCATATCCAGCTCGCCTTAAGCAACAACAATATGCTAAGGAATATGGTCACTTTCTAGAGATCTTTAAGCAATTAAAGATAAATCTTCCGTTCATCGAAGCACTTCAAACCATGCCTAAATATGCCAAATTCCTCAAGGACCTTCTTAAGAGAAAAGACAGGTTAGGTGAACTTTCAAACATTCCATTAACTGGAGGTTGTTCCGCGGTAGTCTTGAATAAGCTACCTGAGAAATTAACCGATCCAGGCACATTCACCATTCCATGTTTCTTCGGAGGTACCATTGCTCCCGCTAATGCGTTAGCCGACTTAGGTGCAAGCATTAATTTGATGCCATTTTCACTCTACGAAAGGCTAGGTTTAGGAGAGCTTACACCCACACGCATGTCACTGTCATTGGCCGATCGTTCAGTTAAATATCCTAGGGGGATTATAGAAAATCTGTTAGTCAAAGTCGATAAATTTGTTTTCCCCGTTGATTTCGTTGTCCTTGACATGGAGGCTGATGAAAAAGTTCCAATCATTTTAGGCCGTCCGTTCCTTCGAACCGCTAAAGCAGTTATTGATGTCTTCGACGGTAAAATCTCACTTCGTGCAGGTGACGAGATTGTCACATTCGAGATAGAAAGAGCCATGCAACATCCCAGGGATTTTGATAATGATGATTATGATACTTATCATTCCGCTTACTTTCTAGATTCCTTCATTTCGTGCATTTGTAGAGCCGATCCAGTTGAAGACGAGAATGAAGAAGAGGATGAGATTGAGATAGAAAATGATCCGGAGCCGATTCCGGAATCATTGGAGCTGTGTGAGATCAAGGAAGAGAATGAGAGCAAACCCATAGAGCCACCTCTAGAGCTCAAAGTCCTTCCTTCCAACCTAGAATACGTTTTCTTGGGAGAGGAGTCCAGTTTGCCCGTCATTATATCATCTAAGTTGACGGAGGATGAGAAAAGCAAGTTGATTAAGGTGCTACGAGAGCACAAAGAGGCCGTAGCATGGAAGTTGTCCGATATCAAAGGAATTAGTCCCACTTTTTGCACACACCGGATTCTCATGGAGGATGAATTCAAACCAGTAGTGCAACCTCAAAGGCGTTTAAATCCTAACATGAAAGAGGTAGTTAGGAAAGAGGTAATCAAGTTAATGGGAACCGGGCTAATTTATCCTATTTCTGATTCCGCGTGGGTTAGTCCGACCCAAGTCGTTCCTAAGAAAGGAGGAATGACCATCGTTATGAATGAGAAAAATGAGTTTATACCTTCCCGTACAGTCACCAGTTGGCGAGTGTGTATCGATTATCGCAAGCTTAATGATGCCACTCGGAAAGACCACTTTCCACTCCCGTTCATTGATCAAATGCTTGAACGCCTTACAGGCCAGCAGTTTTACTGTTTTCTCGATGGTTTTTCTGGCTATTTCCAAATTCCAATCGCACCAGAGGACCAAGAGAAAACCACTTTCACTTGTCCATACGGCACATATGCGTACCGACGCATGCCTTTTGGATTATGCAATGCACCGGCAACGTTTCAACGGTGTATGGTTGCCATCTTTCAAGACATGATTGAGAGGTCCATGGAGGTGTTCATGGATGATTTTTCTGTGTATGGAGACTCTTTTGAGCAGTGTTTAGCAAATCTTGAGGAAATGATGAAGAGATGTATTGAAACAAAGCTAATGCTGAATTGGGAAAAATGTCACTTTATGGTGACAGAAGGAATTGTGTTAGGACACAAAATTTCACGAGCCGGTATAGAGGTTGATAGAGCAAAGATTGATACCATCAGTAGGTTACCTCCACCGACGAATGTAAAATCCGTTCGCAGTTTTCTTGGTCATGCAGGCTTTTACAGACGCTTCATCAAAGACTTCTCGAAAATCACGCGTCCCATAACACGACTCCTCGAAAAAGACGTATCATTTGTCTTTGACGAGGAATGCCTGAAAGCCTTCGACTTTTTGAAAGAAAAACTTGTAAGTGCACCCATTCTTATTTCACCTGACTGGAGCTTACCTTTTGAGCTCATGTGCGATGCTAGTGATTATGCCGTAGGAGCAGTTTTGGGTCAAAGAATCGAAAAGCACTTTCATCCGATCTACTACGCGAGCAAAACTCTTAATGATGCACAAGAGAATTATACCACCACTGAGAAAGAGCTTCTCGCCGTAGTATTCGCATTCGACAAGTTTCGATCATATCTCGTCCTATCCAAAACCATCGTTTCACTTACCATGCTGCCTTGCGTTATCTTTTTAAAAAGAAAGACGCAAAACCCCGTCTCATACGGTGGATTCTACTCCTTTCCGAGTTCGACATAGAAATCAAAGACAAAAAGGGAGCAGAAAACACGGCCGCAGATCACTTATCACGATTAGAGGATCCTGAGAGAGAAGAGATTCGAGAAGAAGAAATTGGAGATAAATTCCCCTATGAGCATATAGATTTCATTGCAGCTGAAAAGGAGGGTATGCCATGGTTCACAGATTTGGCAAATTACCTGGCAAGAGGGGTGGTGCTTAAAGGTATGACCACCCAGCAAAAGAAGAAGTTCTTTCGGGATGCGAGGAGGTACATTTGGGATGACCCCTATCTTTTCAAGATAGGAGGAGACAGAATTTTGAGAAGATGTGTGAGTAAGGAAGAAGGTTTAGAGATTCTAAGACACATACATAAAGGATTAACAGGAGGCCACCAAGGTCCACACACTACCGCACAAAAGGTCTTTGATTGTGGTTTTTATTGGCCTTCGGTAGTGAAGGATGCGATAGAGTTCGTGAAGACCTGTGATCGTTGCCAACGTACTGGCAATATCTCATCCAAGGATGAGATGCCCCAAAACCCAAATCAAATTGTTGAAATATTCGATGTTTGGGGCATTGACTTCATAGGACCATTTCCCTCATCTAAAGGAAATCGATACATACTTGTGGCAATAGACTACGTGTCAAAGTGGGTGGAGGCACAAGCTCTTCCTACAAACGATGCCCGAGTAGTGGTTAAATTCCTCAAGAAACTTTTCACTAGATTCGGTACTCCTCGTGCTCTTATAAGTGACCGTGGCACTCATTTCTGCAACGCAATCATGGAAAAGACATTAGCTCGTTACGGTGTCACTCATCGCTTCTCCACCGCCTACCATCCACAAACTAGTGGGCAAGTCGAGAATGCGAATCGAGGAGTGAAACGAATTCTGGAGAAAACCGTAGGAAAAAGCAGGAAAGATTGGTCAGAAAAGCTTGACGATGCATTGTGGGCATTTCGCACCGCCTACAAAACACCCCTGGGCACCACACCATTCATGATCGTCTATGGCAAGGCTTGCCATCTTCCCGTTGAGTTAGAGCACCGAGCACTTTGGGCTCTTAAAACTGTTAATCTCAACTTAACGGAGGCCGCCAAGAGACGATACTTCCAAATTCATGAATTGGAAGCCCTGAGAGACGCCGCGTATGAACGATCTTGGAATATCAAGGAAAAGACAAAGGCGTTGCATGACAGGAAGCTTAAAGGGTTGAAAGAATTCAAAACAGGTGATAAAGTGCTTCTATACAATTCACGTTTAAAATTGTTTGCAGGAAAGCTGAAATCTAAGTGGACAGGACCGTATGTTGTGAACGGAGTTTTTCCATACGGGACAATTGAGTTAAAGAATGAAGCAAACGGAAGCACTTGGAAGGTGAATGGACATAGGTTGAAACATTACCTAGGGGGACCAATTAACACCACCGAGACGGAGGAAACTTGTCTCGGTGTCCAACCAATCGCCATCATTTAAAATCTTGAGTGAAAACTCAAGATTAGGGTAGATAGATAGTTTATGTGTGTTTTAAGTTATTTTTTAGGAGTCTAAATTAGTATAATTTGAGTCTTTAATTTTTTTAGGTATTACTTGGAATTTTTGCTTGTTTTTGTATTTGCAGGTTTGAATCGCACCACCCGTACTCAATCTCCATTCGGGTGATTTCGAAACTGCTGACAAATTCAACAACATCTCCAAGCGTGTGATCTAGATTTAAAATGCATCCGTTTGATTTTAATTTGCTTTGTTGTTTAGAATTTGCAAAACCAGGGTTATCTGTAGATCTTAGGGAGAAAATCTTTCTCCTAAGCGCTGAAGTAAGGAAAGAATGGCATCGAAAAGACCAAATGCCCCCATTTTGTGGAACATCCAAAAGTGCAATGAAAAGACGAGCAAAACGCTACGAGAGATGCATGGGATGTGGAAATTGGGCGCATACAGGAAGATGTAAACGAAGTCCTACTGAATCCCAAAGTGAGTACATACAACTAATGAGGGTGGGCGCTATTAGGCTTGATGCTGAACGGTCCATTAGAGTTGGGAGTTATGTAGACTATCGGGTTAAGGAAGACATCGCACTCATTTTCGAAAAAACTGGTCTTGATAAACAGACGCTACAGAAATCCCTCGGTTTGTAAATTATTTTTAGTGTTTCATTTATATTTTGCTTTGACTTTTGTGTGACTAATGATGTTTATTGTGTTTATTTCCTATGATGCGTTTATTTACAATGTTGCGAGTATCACAAAAACAGGAATCAAGGCAGAATTGACATAAAGTGGTGCTGCAACATTTAAACACGACATATCGCAACACATCAGGGAAGTAACATTCTAAATTTCAGTGTGCGTTTTATTTTACATTTTCAGTGTGCAACATATTTTCTTATTTTTTCACACATTGAGGACAATGTGTCTTTCAAGTGTAGGGATGAGGGAATATTTTACATAAAAAAAAAAAATTAAAAAAAAATAAATAAATAAAAATAAAAATAAAAAAATAAAAAAATAAAAAAAAATAATTTTTTTTTACTCGTCCTAGTCCTTTAAACACATATATAAAACATGAACATTTTTCAAAAACGTCTGTCGAAAAGCAATTTAAATGTTTAACTTACAAAACCAAAAACACATGTTTCTTTAAGTTGCGGGATAGTAGATTGATTAATTCAAGTTTTTACTGAAAAAAAAAAAAATTTACGGGATACCTAAGATAATAGATCGAACTGGAAAGTAAATTTATTATGCAATGTCAAAATCCATAACCCTTGTTCCACATGACAGTAAGTTTTGAGCCTAAAAGTGTTTAATACATAAAACACTACTTTCGTTTCATGTGTGTTTACCGACGTGTTGCATTACTTTAGAACTTGTACGTTTTGATACATTTCGAGACCTTTGGTTTAGACTTTGATACAAATTTGATAAGAGATATTAGGATCACCTTTTATGTAAAAATTCACCATTTTCATTTAGACACCACTTTGAACCTAAAACATTCTGTTGTTACCCAAATTAAACCGGAACGTATTGTGATATTATTGTTATCTCTGTTAAAAAAAAAAAAAAAAAAAAAAAAAACTAGAGAAAAAGAAAAAGAAAAAAATAGAATAAAGTATGGTCAAATGACCAAATTGCTGTTAATTCTTATTTCGTGTTTTTCCAGTTTATCGTAAAAATTTCCTGTTAGCTACTTTCACCCAAATAAACAACCTACCTTTCACCCCTACCTACCCATTGTCCTTTTTATTTGTATCAATTTCTAACAATTAGGTGGAGATCTGATTGACGTACAAGCTTATAATAGTCATGCTTCACAGTTCGGTTTCTGAGAGTTCACTCAAAATTTATATATATACATATTAACCGAGAGATGAGTGAATTTCGTGAGAGATGTTGATATTGCATAAATTGATTACTTGAAGGTAAGAAAGTTTGATTAGGTAGGCTCGGTTTCTCATTTCATTCTCTTGAATTATCAACCTTTTGAACGATGTAAGTCTTGGGAAACCTCTGTATTTAATAATTTTGTAGTTAGCATTTTAATTTGCTCGATACTTGCGTTCTTGTTAATCGTTTATGTTGAACATGTTGTTTAGGATTTTGCTTAGGGACAAGCAAAAGGTTAAGTGTGGGGATATTTGATGTGTTCAGAATTATACACATCTTATGTATCAAATTACCCATATTTTAGAATAATTGTGTGCGTTTCTCCTTTGTATTTGTTACTTAATCGATAAAATCATGAATTTTCAGGAATCGGTGAAATATCTGTGGATTATGCGAGGAAACGGTAAAGGATCGACGAAGGAAACAATACATGGGGAAACGTGTCACAGAAAACAAAGAAATTGCCTTTGGAAAACCCTTACGGACCTCAACATTAACAATGTGATGAATGGTTTAGGTTAAATACGAAGATTGGATGAGTTTTGGGGAATATTAATGGATTGAAAATGAAGATATTAGAAGATGGCATGATAGAGGGTTGAATTACGAAGACGTGGGCGAAAACGGCGAATAAAACGGAGTCCGAATGAAGAAGAAATGAAGAAAATACGCGCCAGAAACAGTCAGAACTTCATCTGGACATATTCGGAGCTAGGAAATGAGTTACGAGAACCATAATATATGCTTTTGGGGTAGCTCGACGAGAGAAATCCAAAAATAAAGTTGTTTTTTGAAAGAGCTTGCGCACCGCAACAAGGATAGTGTTATGGTGCGCAAGGGTTGTCGGCAGAGCAGGTGACACTTTTCTAGAAGACGTGGGCTTGCGCACCGCAACCCCCAGACTGTTACGGTGCGCAAGCGATGCCCAGATGCTCAAAATTTCAAGTATAAATAGCCACTCATTCTCATTCGAAAATACATCATCACAACTCGAAAACTCATCTGAAAGAGCTGAATTCAGGCGACCGTAAGCAGCTTGGAGTGAAGTCGAAGCACCTCGGAGTTCTCGGGAGTCGTAGAGCCGTTCGGTTCAAGTCCTAGGCGTTCCGGGTTTGTTAATCTTCCATGTTCAGTTCTTAATCTATCTTGTATGATGTTGTCAATTACTTTCAAACTTTGTTTAGTTGTAATGTTTAATTTTATGTCTAGCTAAACTTTGAAACTATCTAGGTTATGATGAACACTCGTTAATATGTAATTTTTACCGGGTATTGTGTGATTATGGTTTGTTCTTGTTAAGTAAATAATTTGAGTTATATGTTTTGGTGTTTATGCATGTTTTAACTTGGTTTATACTTTTATCATTTGTTTCACATAAATTCCGGTGAATTTGTTTTCATAAAAAGAATTATGTCGATATTCAAGTCCTAATCGGGTTGGGTAATCTTATGGTGGATTGTGAAATAAACCATAGAACTAATGATTAAAGAATTAATCCGGTTTTAATGTTCTACTATTTTTAACACTGTAAGGTATAAAAATATTAATAGATCGAATTTAGTGTATTACTAAGATTGTGTTTTGTGAGAAACCAGTTTTAATTAAATTGTCGCTAATTTGTCTATTAAACCAAATCAAGTTTTCTTAAATTGCTTTAGACTTATAACCGAGAGGAAGTCAGTCTTTCCAAGCACTTTTCTAGAACACTAGTTAACTGTAAAGAAGTCTAGTAAATCGGTAATCAAAATAAACCTTTCAAGTTATAGATAACTGTAAAGAAGTCGTCTTTAAAGGTCTAATATCTAAAGATCCCGGTTTCATATCACACAATTACCCGGTAGAAAGTATGTTATTAACAAGTGGGATTCTAACCTAGATAGTCCGTTATTATTATTGAGTCTTCGTTATAAACTGTTTTAATTCACTTTTCTTAATTAGTTTCAAGTAATTTATTTTTCAAAGCAAAACCCCCCTTTAATAAAAAATACAAAAAAAATATTTACTCTTGTGTAATTTTTAGTATAAACAAATTATTTAACATAATTCAATAGTGACCTTTGGGTTCGACATCCAGACTTACTTTTACTATACTATACTGATCGGTACACTGCCGGTTGTGTGGTTTAGTTTTAAGATCGAGCCTAAGTATAAATTTAAAGCCTAGAGTGTCTAGTTAAAGTTATTTTTAAAAGTTATTTATTTTTTATAGTTTTTATTCGTACACCTAACACACATCAGCGTGCCCAAGTGTCTGCAGAAAATACAAAGTTGTAGAAGCTTCTATTTCCCAACACGGGGGCGTGCCCAGCGGACACGTGGCCGTGGTCAACGCTAAAATTCGCAGAATCCAAGCAAATCTTGATAGTACAGATACGCTTCTGCACACGGGGGCGTGGTCAACTAATACTGACAAACTGCATTTAATGAAGAAAGAGAAGATGGATGGACACGGGGCCGTGCCCAACGGGCACGGGGCCGTGTCCGGGCTTCTGTGCAGGCTATAAATAGAGGTGCTTGGTTCACTTCAAAGGCATCCCTTGACAAACCACCTCTCTCACACTTCACCCACACTCCACCATCATCACAACCCACATCCACCACCATCACCCATCATCCATCATAGAGTGTGTGTAGTAGAGTCGGATCCAAGTGATTCATCTTGTCTATCTGTTTTATTTTTATTTTTATTTTCAGCATTTTTAGTTTTTATTTTCTTGCTTAAAACCTTTTTTCACAATTTTGATTTGATTAGACGTTGAGGATAAACCGGTAATAAAAGCTCTTGTGTCCTTGGACGACCTCGGTATCTTAACAACGCTATACTACGTTCACGATGGGTGCACTTACCCATATGTGTGTTTAGTGTTAGTAAAATATCGTGTTTTATAAATTTAAAACTTGACTAAAGTGTTAAAAAGGGCTTAAAATATACATAAAAACCTATCACACTCGACACGCATCAAGTTTTTGGCGCCGTTGCCGGGGACACAAGGATTTTAAGAAAGTTAGGAATCAACGGCCTAATCGTTTTTCTTATTTTTCTGTTTTTTTTAGGATTTTTTTTTTAAATTTTCAGTTTCTGCAGAGCTCAGCACGGGTCGTGCCCAACATTGTTACTGGTAGTTTTTATTTTCCGAGTTACAGAGAGCTGAGCACGGGGCCGTGTTGGTGCAGCACGGGGCCGTGTCAAGCTCCCCAGTAACAGGGGTCCGGAAAACAATTAGTGTATCTCCGACCACGGGCCGTGTTCATCTGAGCACGGGGCCGTGGTGAAACTTCTGACCAACGTTCTTTTTGTTTTTATTTCAGGACTTGGAACCCAGGCGCCGCACCTGAACTTTCTACGTAGTGTATGAGCTCCAGTTCCAGTAAAGACATAAAAGAACCTCTGGACGAACCCGAACGCTTTCTAAGAAAAAGACTTAAAGCTAAAAACCAAGAGAAAATTTCGGGGGACCCACTTTCAATGGCGGATCAACGTACTCTCATGGATTACCTACGGCCCACCGTAGGTAATCTTGGCGCCGCTATCAATGCACCGAATGTCGAGGCCAATAACTTCGAACTTCGGCCGCATTTGATACAAATGCTCCAAAATTCCGCAACCTTCCACGGGCTTGCGAACGAGGATCCTCATTTACATATTACTAACTTCTTCGAAATATGTGATACTCGGATCGAAAAGAAAAACTCGGATCGATTCCAACAACTGGAATAGAACTTTAGAAATCAACAAGCTAGTATTCAAAATATTGAAAAACAAATAAATCAACTAGCTCAAAATTTCTCCGAGAGACCACAAGGCGCGTTACCAAGCAATACCGAAACCAACTCAAAGGCTCAAGTGCATATCATCACGTTGAGAAACCGTACCGTAGGTCCCGAGGAGGCTCCGCTACCTCCAACAGAAAAGGGCCGATCCAGCCAAGCCACAAATTCGCCGACTCCACAACAAGAGACGACTCCCCCATAGAATCAAGAGCCCACCAAGATTCCTCCGGTACCATACCCCGGTCGGTTACTTCGCCAAAAGACCGATGAGCAATTCACAGAATTCGTAAATTTACTAAAACAATTGCATGTTAATATTCCATTTGTCGAAGTCCTAACTCAAATGCCTAAATATTCAAAATTTATGAGGGACTTCCTTACTCACAAAAGAAAAATCGAATCATTGCAATTAGTAAATTAAAGCGAAGAATGCTATGCCTTGCTACTCAACAAACTCCCGCAAAAGAAGAACGATCCCAGAAGCTTCACCATCTCTTGTTCAGTTGGGGAATCACCCAATCGCAACGCACTATAAGCCGACCTCGGGGCTAGTATCAACCTCATGCCCGCATCCATGTTCGACCGAATCGGCCTAGGAAAAACAAGCCCTACAAAAATGAATATACAACTCGCCGATAGGTCCATAAAATATCCACAAGGTGTCGCTGAAAATCTACTGGTTAAAGTCGGAGACTTTGTCTTCCCGGCCGACTTTGTCATACTAGATATGGAGGAAGATACCGAAGTACCACTCATCCTAGGAAGACCATTCCTAGCTACGGCCCACGCAGTGGTAGATATGAATGGTGGGACACTAACATTAAGGGTTGGGGACAGGGAGATGAAGTTCGGTGTAAGGACCTGCAAAAATGTCCCACAACACTCCGTAAGTGAAAACCCGGACCCCTAAAACCCTAATCCTTGTGAAAAACCAAGAAAAATCAAATTTTATTGGTTGGTCGCGGGCCGCGTAAGACTTAATGACATCTTACGCGGGGCGCGACAGCTTCACAATTTTCAGGATAAGCTCAAGGCCACGTGTCATAACACGTGGCAGACCTACACCGTGACACGGCAGCCCTAGCCGTAGCTAGGGTGGCCCTTGCGGGCCGCGTAGGTGTTCTTCGAAGTTTACGCGGGCCGCGTAAAACCTAAATTTCAGCTATAAATTAGACGTTGCATGGCATGGATTCTATGTTCGCAAAATCTTTCAAAACAACAAACATTCTGCTTATAAACGAGTGTTTTAGGGTCAAAACGCTGTTACGATTAAAGAGTAATAACTCGATCACTGCTACGATACAATGTCCGATCGATTGAAACCGATCCGATGGATGTTTAAGTGCTGCCCGAAGTCGGGCTATACTTTTTCATTCGTCATGAGGGTTTTGATTTCGTGAGTTTATCGTAAATGTTGTATTAAGTTACTAACCTAGTTTCGTGTGCATTGTTATTTAACTAGGTTACGATGCTAAATCAGTAGGTAAAACTCTGTCCAACTAAACTCGCAATGTGAGTCATTCTCTTTTTATCAAATTGTTTCCAAAACCCTATTTGTTTTCAAAGTTATAATTAAAGGGATTAAGTCTTTGTAATCTTCAATTACTGCCGGTATGTGGGGTTTTGTATACATTAGTTGTTAATCTTCACCATTGGACAACGGGTTAGCTAATGGGTGATATGACCATAGTCACAGATCCGTTCAAGTGACAAATACCGATTTGGGGTAATTGGTTGAAATAAACATTGTAATCGCTCTTAATACTGTAGATTATAATAATGTGTCGTTTTGTGCAAATTCAATGACTCGCCAGTATTTCCCCGCTGGTAAAATCTTTTTAAACATGTTTCAGGTGATTTACTGTGAACCAGGAAAAAGTGTCGTGCAGCACTCAAGCTTAAAGGATGTGGCTCAGTAAATAAATAAACATGTTTTTGTAAACAAAGGATTTCCTAGTGAAATTCCTTTATTGTAAAGTACGGGGTTTGTCCCGAAATTTGAATTGAAATACATGGGTATTTCAGTTAAAACGATCCTGTTAAAATTTCCACTGCCTAATTAAATACAAATACCACGGGTTTTCTGTCCCGCGACATCCGAAACGGGTAAAACCGGGTCGGGGGTCGTGACAGAAAAAGGCGGTATCAGAGCCACTGATTTAAGCCAATTAAGTATTTAGAAATACTTAATTTTTCAGATTGCCATTTTGTGATTCTGTGAAAATTTAATTTACAATACATAAAAGTTTAATTTGAATTTTTGTGTGTTTCTTCATGTGTGCTAACAGTAAGAATGAACTGTCGGAGGCACTCCGAAACTTTACAATCAATACCACCGATATGGATACAGCAGGAACCCAATCCGGCTATCAAGCGGATACAGAGGAGCCACTGGTATTCCAGGCCCAGTCCCAGGAGAAACCCAAGCCTAAAAAGAGGAGAAGAATCCTGGACTGGAAACGCGGACGAAGGAAGAAGCCATCTACCCAAAAGGTGAAAAGACGGAGGACCCAAAAGACAAGGGAAAGGGAAAGGAAGTTGGAGAAATTTTGGGGCAAGCCCAGGAGATGCCACCATGGGAAGAGCTTGATAGGAAACTAGCAAATTGTGACCACATCGGACCCACAGACGAGACTCTTTTCAATTTCCCAGCCCAATATGAACTTCCAATAAATTTGGAACCTGCTATCCCGAACCCTATTGTCAACCCACAACCTGTTACAGGCCAGCTGGAGGAATGGTGGAAGAGCGACTGGCATTTTCAGAATTTCATGAATAACCCCAACGTTGCTGAATTACGCCACTACGGCGAGGAACTGGTGGATGCGGGAAATCGGATTCGGGACGTGGGGGAAAGGATCACGTGGAAGTAAGACAAGAGGGAGCGTCGTTTCTGAAAGGCCAGCTAACTGTGGGTGTGTGTTTGTATAATAATAATAATAATAATAATATAATAATAATAATAATAATAATAATAATAATAATAATAATAATAATAATATAATATTGTATAATACTAACTAAAATAAAACATCTGTAAATACCTGGTGTGTACGGATGCATAATATTATAAAAAATATGTATGAATGTCGCAAAGTCGACGATTTTGGATATACGTGTTGATTTAACTATGTGTGATTACTTTGCTGTTTTTAATTATTATCAATTTGGTGCCAATAATTTATATATATTGTCAATGATTCAGATGGAAAACGTGGAAAACCAACCGGTAAATGAAGTTAACCAATTTGAACAAAATAATGAAGATCATTTTCTTAATCGGCAAGACAGAAAAAATATCGTTGCTCAGGGAATAGCCAACGCTATCCCAGCAATTGTCATTGCTGTTAAGAATCCTGCTGAACCTTCCCAAGCCAACCATAGTAAATGCACTCGCAATGATAATTTCAGCAACAGTGTAAATGGAGGTGGCAATAACGATAATAATGTGGTTTAAGCCCCATTCCTTAAGAAAATAAAAGGTGTAACACCCGGTTGCAGTTATAAAGAATTCCTTGCTTGTAAACCGGTCGAGTTTGCACGCAATGAAGGGGCGACTGACGCACTGCGTTGGTTAGAAAAGACCGAAGCAGTAATTAAAATCAGTAAGTGCGTAGAGGAAGACAAGGTTATGTATGCATCCCACCTTTTCAAAGAAGAGGCGTTAGAATGGAGGAACACGGTGCTACAAGCCAAGGGAAGTGACGTGTCTTATGCCATGAGTTGGGAGGAATTTAAAGGATTGGTGGAAAGAAAATTTTGTCCCGACTATGAAAAGGAACAAATGACGAATAAGTTCCTAAACCACCGGATGGTGGATGTTGACTGTAGGGGGTATACTTCGAAATTTTTCGAGTATGCTAGAATTGTACCAACTCTGGCCTCGCCAGAACCGGTACTCATTTCTCGTTATATTTGGGGGCTAATTAGCGAGATTCGTGATATCGTCAAAGCTGCAAGACCTTGCACAATCGACGATGCGGTCGAATTGGCAAACACTCTGACCGACGGGCTGGTACGCACTAGAGAAGAGAACAGGAAAAAGGAATTGGCCCAAAAGATTACCCAAGGATTTCGTGTGGGTAATAATAGTAGTAATTTCAAGAAAAAAGGAACTGGGCAATCTTCCACACCGCCCTTCTGAAGAAATTGTAAAAAGAAACATTTTGGAAAATGTAACGAAAATTGCAATTTTTGCAAGGCTCCAGGGCACCGAGAGGAGGAATGCAGAAAGAAAACAAGGATTTTCTACAACTGCGGAGAAGTTGGACATTATAAACCAGAATGCCCTAAACTGGTTAAGCCAGCTGACAACAAGGCCAAACCTGCTGAAGAAACCAATAAGAAAAATGCTAGAGCCTTCCAACTAACTACCCAGGAAGCAGATCTGATTCCAGATGTGATAGCTGGCACGTTTCTGGTACATGACATTTATGCAAAAGTATTTTTTGACTCTGGTGCAAACCAAAGTTTTATAAATACTTCATTCTGCCAAGCTCTTAGGCAACCTTTAACCAAACTTAAGCAGATTTATACGGTAGAAACGGCAGATGGAAATTCCGTTAATATAGATAAGGTTTTGCAAGAAGGAAAAATAGAACTCTCAGGCCATAAATTTTCTGCAAACCTACTACCTATGAATTTAGCTGGATTCGATGTCGTGCTAAGAATGGATTGGTTAGTGGCCAACCATGCTCGAATCCTCTGTGATAAGAATTCCATAGAAATTCATACACCCGCAGGAGAAACAGTTGTGGTTACAGGAGATAAACCACGTAAACCAATGAAGTTCATTTCAGTAATGAAAGTTGCTAGTTGTGAACGAAAACAAGGAATAGTGTATATGATTTCGGTAATCATTAACATCTTACGCGGGGCGCGACAGCTTCACAATGTTCCAGATAAGCACAAGGCCACGTGTCATAACACGTGGCAGACCTACACCGTGACACGGCAGCCCTAGCTGTAGCAAGGGTGGCCCTCGCGGGCCGCGTAGGTGTTCTTCGAAGTTTACGCGGACCGCGTAAAACCTAAATTTCAGCTATAAATTGAACGTTGCATGGCCTGGCTTCTGTGTTCGCAAAATCTTTCAAAACAGCAAACATTCTGCTTATAAACGAGTGTTTTAGGGTCAAAACGCTGCGACAATTACATGGTAATAACTCGATCACTGCTACGATACAATGTCCGATCGATTGAAACTGATCCGATGGATGTTTAATTGCTGCCCGAAGCCGGGCTATACTTTGTCATTCGTCGTGAGGGTTTTGATTTCGTGAGTTTATCGTAAATGTTGTATTAAGTTACTAACCTAGTTTCGTGTGCATTGTTATTTAACTAGGTTACGAGGCTAAATCAGTAGGCAAAACTCTGTCCAACTAAACTCGCAATGTGAGTCATTCCCTTTTTATCAAATTGTTTCCAAAACCCTATTTGTTTTCAAAGTTATAATTACAGGGATTAAGTCTTTGTAATCTTCAATTACTGCCGGTATGTGGGGTTTTGTATACATTACTTGATAATGTTCACCATTGGACAACGGGTTAGCCAATGGGTGATATGACCATAGTCACAGATCCGTTCAAGTGACAAATACCGATTTGGGGTAATTGGTTGATATAAACATTGTAATCGCTCCTAATACTGTAGATTATAACAAAGTCTTCTACAGAGGGGAAGCCTGTTGTGCAAATTGAATGACTCGCCAGTATTTCCCCGCTGATAAAATCTTTTTAAACATGTTTCAGGTGATTTACTATGAACCAGGAAAAAGTGCCGTGCAGCACTCAAGCTTAAAGGATGTGGCTCAGTAAATAAATAAACATGTTTGTGTAAACAAAGGATTTCCCAGTGAAATTCCTTTATTGTAAAGTACGGGGTTTGTCCTGAAATTTAAATTGAAATAAATGGGTATTTCAGTTTAAACGATCATGTTAAAATTTCCGTTGCCTTTTTAAATACAAATACCACGGGTTTTCTATCCCGCGGCATCCGAAACGGGTAAAACCGGGTCGGGGGTCGTGACATTCGGGGTCGGTAAGAGAGTAGAAGACGACGACCCGGTCAATTACATGAAAGTCATAGACTCAAGTTTGGATGATGATCTCCGACGGTGCAACATGGGATGCAAAACATCCCACTTGGGTAACATATGACTGACTTTAGGTCTAGCCAAGGACCCTTATAAACGTGGCGCACCATGGAGGCATTCCGCGGAACTATCCTTAGTTTTAGTTTAGATTAACTTTTATGCTTTCTAGTTTAATTTTAATTTTCAGGATTAAAACACACTCAGGATGGTGAAGGATACTAAGGGAAGCTTGAACCAACACCCCATGCACAAAAACAGAGCCTCCCGACAATTTTTCTTCATTACAGCAAGATCAGCACGTGTCGTGCTCAGCCAACACGACCCCGTGCTCAAGGGTCTGCGGAAAAATGCCCAGTTCAGGTATCTGGACAAGGGGCGTGTTCACTGAACACGCCCCCGTGCCCAGCCTTCTGTTAGTTTTTGACACTCTCTCTTACTGGCAACCTGAACACGGGGCCGTGCCCGGTCACCACTGCCCGTGTCCAGATGCCCAATAACAAGAAATTTTGTTTTTAACACACCTTTTTACACATTCAATCAACCTAAAAACTTATTTTTAGGACACATTGAGGACAATGTGTAATTTAAGTGTGGGGGTGTAACACTGTCACAACCCCCGTTCCCCTGATTCCCGGGAACGGGCGGACGTGATCACAGAGTTCGGTGGTATCAGTTTGTTTAGTCTTGCAGCGGAATTTACATCAGGACCGTAGTTAGGAAATATTTATCAGAGTAAAACCACCATATTTTATAATATTAAACAAATGGGATGAAACCCAAGTTCATAGTACACATGTTTTCATAGGAATAAATCCTATTTTATTTAATAAAAACATCTATTTTATTTTAGGTAACTTTATTGCCACTTTTCCAAGCCTTCAGTGCTATCCAGCTGACTTTTATTGGCTTCACACTAAGTTACCTGAAACACGTGTTTAAAACATTTTATCAGTATTAAATACTGGTGAGTGAATCCCAGTTTAATCAAGTTTATATACAAACTCATTTCACAGTGACCAGTATTGAGGGCACATCCGCAATTACATTTGTTTCCAAGATATACCAATTAACATCAGTGGTACTGTCATACTCAACTTGTGGAAATGTTACTCCTTGACCAGGTGGTAACAAATTTTGTATACAAAACCCCAACATACCCACTATAATTGTATTCTTACAAATACTCAATACGGTTATTCGCAGGGAAAGATATGTAAGTTAATGTTACTCCTTGACCAGGTGGTAACAAATTAATTATGTGAGGTTTTGTAAAATATTCCAAAAACATTAACAAAAAGAGGATAAATTCACAAAAAGGTTTACACAAAGAGAAGGATTACTCACATTGCTGTCTTAGGCTTTTCGTAAGGGTTTCCTAGCTATAATCTATAATATATACAAATATACATTGGTCAGTATCATAACCCTTTGAAATTATTAATAATACCCTCCCCGAGACGGCATTCCAACAACTACGTCGGGCAGAACCCCGACAGTTGTTACGGAACCCTAAATCGATCGGGCAGCGTAACTATTATAAAACTGGGGTTATAATACTTACAACGGAGCAGAACCTCGCTAATTAGGGGTATAATACCTGAGTATTATAACACTACTACAGAAATTGAGAGAAAGAAATGAATTGTGAACGACTGAAATGGACAGCCGATGCATTCTATTTATAGTGCTGATATTGGACTCGCTCGCGGCCCGCTTCAACTGAGAGCAGGTCTTACGCGGCCCGCGTTGACCCAAGTCAACTCAGTAGCTTAGCTGAGTCAATCTCTAGACCGCCACGATCATGACACGTGTCGCCCTCTGGTGCGATCGCGTAAACAAGTCACTCGCGGCCCGCTTCAACTTAACATAACCCTAAAGCGGCCCGCCTTGACTTAAGAAATCAGCGAAGTCAAACCTTGGTCCTAATACGGCCCGCTTTAGCTTGAGGTGATGTCTCACGCGGCCCGCCTCAGCCCTATATTTAAACTTTTATATTTTATTTACATACTATATTGTATCACGGGCTCGGTTTTCACCTACGGGGCATAATATGAGACATATTGAAACATTCTAAACCATAATAGGGTGTCGGAAATATTATAAGGGTGTTGGTTTTACCGAGGGTTGTTACATTCGCCCCACCTTAATTTAGAGCTCGTCCTCGAGATCTACTGAAAATAAGTGAGGATATTTTCTTTTCATTTGTAGAAAATGAGCTGACTTGGTTAATCTATCTACAATCATCCAGATTGTCTTTATTTCCTTTTCTAGTTTTGAGTAATCTAGTAACAAAATCCATTTGTTATCAATTCCTATTTTCACACCGGCATTTCCAATTGTTGTAATAACATGAAGGTTTCTGGTTTTTAGCCTTAATTTGTGAACAAGTTAAACCTTTGAAAACATAGACTGCTACGTCCTTTTTCATTTCTATCTACCAGAAATTTTTCCTTAAATCCTGGTACCTTTTATTATTTCCTGGATGCATCGTATATTTAAACTTATGGACTTAATATACGATTACACAGATTTCTTAATTTAGGTCTCCACATTTTCTTTTTATGGAATCTCCAAATTCCATTTGTTCCTTGTTTTAATTCTTTTAACATACCTTTTAACTTTTCAGTATCTTCCTTGATTACTGACTTTTGTGCTTCTCATATCTGATCATTTAAATTTACTTGCAGATTTAATTTAAGAGAACGTACCCTTCTTGGCTTTTCATGATACTTTCTACTTAAAGCATCTGCCACTATATTTGCTTTTTCTTCATAATTGACTAAATGTCCAAGGAGTTTTACCTGTTCTAACCAAAATGCATAATTTGGAAAACTTAGCATAAAGTTTTTCCTTTAGTGTTAGTGACTATAGAAATCAAATACACTATAGAACTTTTTCTTATAGGATTTGCAGTTTTCATCACAAAGGTGAATTTTGTGGATCTAGATGGCTTATTTCCTTTAATTGTGATCATTTTACCTTTAGAGGAATTTACTTGAATTGACTTTTGATCACATGAAATATTGGCTTTATTGGTTATTAATCAATCGATTCCTAAAACAATATCAAATCTGAAGAGATTCATTGGATAAAGGTTTGCCCTAAACGTTTGGTTTAAAATTTCTATTCTTGCTCTCCGCAAGATTTTAGAAATCCTAATGGTTTCTCCATTAGCTGTCTCTATTAAGCATTCGTGTGGTAGTTTAGTTAATGACTGATTTAGAAATTTGCAAAACGATGTATTAATAAAACTTTGGTTTGCACCAGAGTCAATTAATACTTTAGCAAAAACATCATTAACTAAAACGTACCAGTGATGACATCTGGAATCATCTTGGCTTCATCTGCAGTCAGAACAAATGCTCTAGCATTTTTAGTATTCTTGTTGTTCGTAGCTGGAGCCAGTTTTGGACAGTTTGGCTTGATATGACCTTTTTCTCCACAGTTAAAACACAATCCATTACTGGATTTCCTCCTGCAGTTCTCTTCATTATGTCCTGGTGCTTTGCAGAAATTACAGTGGGTGGAGCATTTTCCAGAATGCTTCTTTTTGCAGATCCCGCAATATGGTGCAAAGGTAGAATCTTCGTTCCTACGATTGAAATTCCCAGAACAAAATTCTTGAGTAAGCTTCTGGGTTAGGTTTCTCCTCTGATCTTCTTCTCTAGTACGAACTAGTTCATCAGTCAAGGTATTGGCTAGTTCTACAGCCTCTTCTATGGTTTGGGGTCTAGCTGCCTTGACTACATGTCTAATCTCTCCGATTAATCCCCAAATATAACGGGAGATTAACACCGGTTCTGGTGATGCAAGAGTTGGCACTATCCTAGCATATTCGAAGAATGTAGTAGTGTACCCTTTACTATCTACACCAGTCATCCTAAGGTTGAGGAACTTGTTTGCTATCTGTTCTTTTTCATTGGGTGGGCAGAATTTCCTTTCTACCTTTTCTTTAAATTCTTCCCATTCCATACTATAAGTTTTATCACTTCCTCTTGTCTGAAGGATAGTGTTCCACCATTCTAATGCTGCATTCTTAAACAGATTAGAAGCAAACAATATCTTGTCTTCTTCAGCACACTTACTTATCCTTAAGACTGCCTCAGTCTTCTCTATCCAGCGTAAAGTTGCAATAGCCCCTTCATTGCCTGAGAATTCCATTGGTTTACAAGACCAGAATTCTTTATAAGAACAACCATAAGGCATGGTTCTTCTTCTTTTGGGAATAGGCATTTGAAATACTGGTCCATTGTTTACACTGTTTTCAACGGGTCGCTTACTGCTATGTTTACTTTTATTATCAGCATCCTTAACAGTTTGAAGAATAAATGGCATAGCATCTATAATTCCCTGTGCCACTATGTGTTGAATAGCACTTTTATCCACCTGGTTCCCATTGTTATTGATGTTTGGATTATCATTAACCACGTTAATGTTACTCTGGTTATTGTTATTCAGATTTCCTTGATTTTCTTCGTCGGCCATCTGAATTTTAAACATTTATCCCATATTAATATCACAATTAATATTTTACTATAGTTAATCACATGACACGCATTTTTGCCAAAAGCGTCGATCATTGCTACTATACTCTTTTCATATACTATGCGTCTATTACACACTAGTACTGAAATAAAAATTTCAATACCAAAATAAAAACATACTAATAATATGCATCCGTACACATATTTTATTTTATTTCTTATTATCAATTATTAGGATCTTTTGGATTTCCTCATCAATATATATATTTCACATACTGTAATATACAGACCATTCATAAGGTCAAAGTATTTAACAAATTCCTGAATCAGATATCAGGTCATGGTACTATTTAGATAATTTTATCATCATAACATATACCCCATCTCACCCGGTCTTGCCGGAGAGGTAATTTCATCTCACTCAGTCTCGCCGGAGAGGTAACCCCATCTCACCCGGTCTCACCGGAGAGGTAACCTTATCTTACCCGGACAAGCTGGAGAGTCTACCGCACCATGCCCAGTTTTACCGGAGAGGTAATTATCATAGTATTTTCCACCCATAAACTTATTTCAAATCATGATCTTAAAAAGGCATCATTTATTATGGTTTACATCAAGAAACAAGGAAATTAGTATTCTCATGAGGAATCATATTCTAGAACCGAGTAGTATCAATAAACAAGAAATAACAGTGGCCAAGTGTTTTTGCTTATTTATCATACAGGCACTGTTCTAGTCATTATCCTCACAGGATACCAATAACCATCACACTTTATTTATGCAAGCAATTGGTTTATCTCAAAGTTTCATATTAAGGCATAGCATAAAAAAATTCTCTTGTATTTCTAGACCTTTATTCTAGTTTTCTTGGTTCACTTTTGTTGTTCATCCGAATGTTTATTTATCATAAACAAATATCTAGTACAATTATACGAACAAATTGATTAAAATGAAATATTGCGATTTATATATTTATTACAAACTAGAACTGAAATTCGAAATATATTATTGGTTATACATCCGTAACTTATTTTAGTCTAACTAGGTTATAGAAATATTATGCTCAACATGCATTTTAGGTAAGGTTTATTCTATCTCTTTCTTCTTACTAGGTTGTTGTCAAATGAACGAAGTTCTTTTAAAGTTTCTAGCTCGTAGGTGGCATGGGTGCTGGCACTGGTTTGACGATTCAACTATAAGTTAACATTTACTGCTGTAGTGGCTAACATGTAGAGATTTGCCCATTTTTCGTCTAATTTATCTTCCCAAGGTGGGTTACTGCCTATTTTCTGGTTTTCCTGAGACTTTTTCATATTCTCTTGACTTTTTCTAAGAATCCGACTTCTTTTACTAGGGGTAAGTGGATTTTCATACTGTGCTTTACGGACAAATATTCCTTCCTCGATATCTGCTGAATATTCTGAGAAATTTGTTTGGGATGAACTTCCCTTTTCTTTGGGTGAACTATCTAGTTTATGATAGATGTCCGTAATTCTTCTCTTACTCATACTGTAAACTAACAAATAGTCAATTAATATAAAACACATAATCACATAAATTATTTCCTAACATAGAGTTTAAAATTTAAGTGTCAGCATAACACTTCTTTGGCTTGAGCCAGTGGCTAGGCTCTGATACCACCTTCTGTCACAACCCCCGTTCCCCTGATTCCCGGGAACGGGCGGACGTGATCACAGAGTTCGGTGGTATCAGTTTGTTTAGTCTTGCAGCGGAATTTACATCAGGACCGTAGTTAGGAAATATTTATCAGAGTAAAACCACCATATTTTATAATATTAAACAAATGGGATGAAACCCAAGTTCATAGTACACATGTTTTCATAGGAATAAATCCTATTTTATTTAATAAAAACATCTATTTTATTTTAGGTAACTTTATTGCCACTTTTCCAAGCCTTCAGTGCTATCCAGCTGACTTTTATTGGCTTCACACTAAGTTACCTGAAACACGTGTTTAAAACATTTTATCAGTATTAAATACTGGTGAGTGAATCCCAGTTTAATCAAGTTTATATACAAACTCATTTCACAGTGACCAGTATTGAGGGCACATCCGCAATTACATTTGTTTCCAAGATATACCAATTAACATCAGTGGTACTGTCATACTCAACTTGTGGAAATGTTACTCCTTGACCAGGTGGTAACAAATTTTGTATACAAAACCCCAACATACCCACTATAATTGTATTCTTACAAATACTCAATACGGTTATTCGCAGGGAAAGATATGTAAGTTAATGTTACTCCTTGACCAGGTGGTAACAAATTAATTATGTGAGGTTTTGTAAAATATTCCCAAAACATTAACAAAAAGAGGATAAATTCACAAAAAGGTTTACACAAAAAGAAGGATTACTCACATTGCTGTCTTAGGCTTTTCGTAAGGGTTTCCTAGCTATAATCTATAATATATACAAATATACATTGGTCAGTATCATAACCCTTTGAAATTATTAATAATACCCTCCCCGAGACGGCATTCCAACAACTACGTCGGGCAGAACCCCGACAGTTGTTACGGAACCCTAAATCGATCGGGCAGCGTAACTATTATAAAACTGGGGTTATAATACTTACAACGGAGCAGAACCTCGCTAATTAGGGGTATAATACCTGAGTATTATAACACTACTACAGAAATTGAGAGAAAGAAATGAATTGTGAACGACTGAAATGGACAGCCGATGCATTCTATTTATAGTGCTGATATTGGACTCGCTCGCGGCCCGCTTCAACTGAGAGCAGGTCTTACGCGGCCCGCGTTGACCCAAGTCAACTCAGTAGCTTAGCTGAGTCAATCTCTAGACCGCCACGATCATGACACGTGTCGCCCTCTGGTGCGATCGCGTAAACAAGTCACTCGCGGCCCGCTTCAACTTAACATAACCCTAAAGCGGCCCGCCTTGACTTAAGAAATCAGCGAAGTCAAACCTTGGTCCTAATACGGCCCGCTTTAGCTTGAGGTGATGTCTCACGCGGCCCGCCTCAGCCCTATATTTAAACTTTTATATTTTATTTACATACTATATTGTATCACGGGCTCGGTTTTCACCTACGGGGCATAATATGAGACATATTGAAACATTCTAAACCATAATAGGGTGTCGGAAATATTATAAGGGTGTTGGTTTTACCGAGGGTTGTTACAAACACCTCGTAAAATCATGTCCAATATAATATCGACACGTGTCATGGACTTTAATCGAGTAACAAATTGATTACAAAGGACTAAAGTTGACAAACAAAGAAAGTATGTGTGTAGAAGGATTCAAAGTGTTAACATTTGATAATTATTACCTTTCAACAATCCTACACAATGTTTACACCCTTAAACGAATGAATCATAAATCGTATGAGACCGTTTGTGGAAGAAAGTGAAAGTTTACAAGCCGTAAGGGTTAAATGTGTCGACATGTTTAATTTATACCTCTGAATGACCTTTTAACGAACCCGAAGCTTTGTAATGATTAATTATGCTCCCGAGAATAAGTGATAAAAATTTCACAAGGTTTCGATATCGTATGAGGAAAATACGCTAACATTCGTAAATAAGGGGTTAAAAGCGTCAACGTTGAAATTCAGGACTTTTCGGTGATCGTATAACTAACCGGGAGTTTAACGGAGTTTGTTATGACTTAAAGACCTTAAAAGTCAAGTTTGGGGGTTAAAAGTGCAATAAAAACAAGTTAAAATCAAGTTTAGAAGGACCAGGGACCAAATGTGCAAAGCTGGAAACTTGTTGACCGGACCTGACCATTACACGGGCCGCGTAGACCCTCCCCCAAAATTTACGCGGGCCGCCTAAAACCTGCAGATGCAGTTTTCTTGGACAGTTGCCTGTTACAGCAGGTTACACCGCCTTAAAAGCCTGGTTTTCGATCCCAGGGGCTGCACCAACGGTTTTTCATGCATAGGGACACTTGGAATTCATCAGGAATCATGTGTAGACCTTGTTGTAATGATCTTCTGCAATTTAAATTTCTATATAAAGAGTTCTATGTTGCAACCATGAACTTGTTCACTTGGAAATCATTCTAACTCACTCTCTGGAGCTCTCTGGTGTAACAACCCTCAGTAAAACGACACTAGCTCTCGAATATTTCCGATGCCCTAGTATATCTTAAAATGTCCTAACATGTCTTTAAATACACCCCGTATGTGAAAACCGAGCCCGAAATATATTAAATAAATATTTAAAATAAATAAAACCTGATTTTTAAGCTGAGGCGGGCCGCGTAGGACCCACCCCAACACTCACGCGGGCGGTATCAAGGCTGAAACTGATTTCGTTAATTTCTTTATGTAACACCTCGAAAATTTACGTCCAATAATGTAGTGACACGTGTCATAAGCTTGGAATAGGTGAAACAGTACTTTAGAGGGACTAAAGTTGACATACAGTGAAACTGTGTGATTGTAAGAGACCAAAGTGTCAACAATGGATAAATAAGCTCTACATGGTGTTTATAACCTTAAACGGATAGATTATGGATCATACGAAACGGGAAATGAAAGAAAGTGAGGAATTACAAACTACAGGGGCTAAATGTGTCAACATGTTGAAAGTATACCTCTGAGTGACCCTTTGGCAAACCCGAAGGTTTGTAATGATAAAATATACTCACTAGATTATGTGGTAAAAATTTCATAAAGTTTCGTGAACGTATGAGAAAGTTGTGATCAAAACCGTACACGAAGGGTTAAATGCGTCAACGTTGAGTTTCGAGACTTTTCGGGTAAGCGCAAAGTTAACCGAGGACTTTACCATGTTTGTAAATGTCCCAAGGCCCTTAACAATCAGACTTGAGGGTCAAAAGTGCAAGATAATTAGCCAAAACCACATTACAAAAGACCAAGGACTGAATTGCAAAACAAGAAACAAAGATTTGGCCTGATGAAAGGCCTACGATGCGCAGGCCAAAAACCCCCTACGATGCGCAACCAGTGCCCAGGTGCGAAAAAAACGGGCAGATGCCAGTTATCAGGTCTGTTCCGAATGGTTAACAGCTGTACTTGATACCATGGGCTCTCCAATGGTTTTATATGATACTAGGGGCCCTTGAACAAGTCTTATAACATCAGTAGATCATTTGTAGCACCATTTTGATTGATCAAAGTTCATATTCAAGAACATTCAAGTTGCAACCAAACTCACTTTCACTTGCATGCTCAATCCTGGAGCTCCTCTGATCAACCTCAAGCTTTCTAGTGATCTCTAAGCATAATTAGGACTTTTGTAAGTGTTTATAACTCCTCCAAATTCGTTCTAGCTTAGTGTGTTAACCGAAAGTCAAACCATCGTAAAACTAGTTTGACTTCATGATTAAACGAGATGTGCTCAGTATTTTCTCAAATTGAAAGTACCCACATATTGGTATTTATGAGTGTAACAAACCCTCAAAAGGGTATTTTCAGATTTACACTCTAAGCATGTTAATTGTCGAGTCAAAGCTTTTCTTAAAAAGTCAACAGAATTGTTATTTGCAAATTTAAACATGATTAGCAATATAGGGCACATGCAACATGTTTGATCATCAAAATAACTTTATAATTAATGTAAGAATGTGTTTCAACATGATCAACTCGACAATTTTCTGTTTAAACCCGAATCGGAACCGAAAGTCACATAAATTGACTTTTCCTTTGACTTTCAGTTCTGATCCGTGCATGCATGTTAAGATCTGCATTAGAGCATATTTTGGGCCAAGTTTCATGTATGTACAACCCTCTGGAATTTTACATCTTGGTTCCATGTTTAACCGATTCATATGCATGTTTCCGATTTATGCTTAAAGTTGACTATTTTGCCCTTTTTGCTATAAAACGAGATATTTGGTAAAATGAATGGACAAATGACTTGGTTACTGATATTTAAAGATGTCCTTAAAATTTGACATCAATCCGAGGACTAGATTGTGAGATATGCTCAATATCGCAAATAAAACCGTTTTTATTAATTAAACGGCGATATGAGCATAACGCCTATCAAAACCAAATTTTTGACACCAAAATTTGTACCTACTGTTGTTAAATAATATTTTGGGATTTTTGAAGATTTTTATTAAATTTTTGGCCGAGCCTAACATGGGTCTCTAAGGTTCAATTCGGTTATGACGGTTTTGCCCTTATTAGCTATAAAATGAGTTTTACAAATCCTTTTGACTCCAAACCTTTTTCTACTGATTTTATTTGATAAATAAAATATTTCGAGCCTTCTAGAATTATAAAATTATCATCTTTCTTTTAAAAACCCGGAAATGGCCCAAATCGTCTTTTTAGGCGTTTTTAACGCATAGTATGTACTCAAACTATATTAAACATATAAGGTTGATACCTACTGATATTTTTAGTATATTTTTATAAAATAACAGTAAGTAAAAGTTTATAAACTCAGGTTTCCGGTTTTAACCTTTTAAGCCTAAGTGAAATTACCAAAATGCCCCTAAGGTGCATAGTTTGGTTTTAAATGATAAATTCTACGTATAGGTCATACCCTACTGTTATGACTTATTAAATTAAGTGTAATTACTGATTTAATCAGGCCTGTAATTCAAAATGATATTTAAACTCTTTTATGATCGTTAAAATGACCAAAATACCCCTACGGGGCTTATTTTGAGATTTAACTCGTTTTGGGCATAATAGAAGATATCCTACCGATATCACAACATATTAAAGGCATAATAACTTAGGAAACGTGTATATGACTCTTTTGGTTACTCATTACGCACTTGTCGCGTTTGGATCGGCTTATGTGACTAGTTCATTTATATTAGCCGAAGCGAGTCAAACTTTATCATTTTGTCTCCAAATCCAGAATGTGTTTAGTATACCCATATTATACAAGTCTTCAAACTTGTCGGGTCTAAATCACATTTCTATCCGGGCTTCGCTTAATCGTGCGTTTGAACCGTATATTCCTTAAGACTAACCGGTCTAAGCTTTGGCTTTATTAAAGACCCGTTAGCATTCTAATTGATTATTTATGTCATCATTTCAGACTAGAGCCTTCCGGTAAATGGTACCTACGCTTACTTAAGTAAATACGGCTGAGTTATTAAATTCTTATTAATTAAGACAGGAGCTAGCTCAGGTAAATACTTTTAACTTATTTTCCCTATACGGGCTTGGGATACGGTATTATAAAAATACCGCTTGGTCGGGTGTAGAAACCTTTTAATCGGAGATGATTAAATTGCATAATCCCGTTTTAATTCATATTGCTTGATAACAAATAACATTGGGGGTTAATGACCGTGTCCTGGATATCCTTGGCTCATTTTAAAAAGTGAATGGCCACGACGTAAGCACAAGGTGTAGACAAAACACCTCCTGTTGCATATGTAAAACGTATACTCATTCGTAAGGGTAACTTCTTGTGAGATTATATTTGTGGTGTGTCGATTAATCTTGTCCGGCTCGTATCGTATTGTATTGTATGATCACCGGCCCTAAATGTTGGACAAACATGTAAATCGGATACAAGATTTTTATTAACAAAATTGTCCCAAGTTATAAAAGATTAATCTTGCCTCTGTGCATTTTAATCAATGTGTCAAAAGACTTTGTGCCGTTTGCACTCAAATCAATTTTCAAACTCTTTTCAAAATGAGTCAGTTAAATTGTATTTACCAGTGAAAACTGACGTATTTTTCCAAAAGGTTAAGTGACAGGTACTGAACGTAATTGGCTGGAAGCTCGGGGCGATTATAAGGAATCTTGCAAGTCCTAGGCGTCTAAAGTCTGTTGAACAATGATTATGATTATTCGATCCGCCTGTGGATCTTTTTACTTTCCGTTGTAATACTCTGATATTACTTTATATTCGGATGGTAATATATTTATCTCTTGCTTCCGCTGTGCATTTATATATTGTGTTGTTTGACTATGATGATATCAATTACGTCACGATACTCCCCCACCGGGCCCACCGGTGACACGTGGAATTCGGGGTGTGACACTTTAGTTTAGGCGGGCTGCGTAAGAGTTTCCGTTAGTTAACGCGGGCCGCGAGAGTCCCAAAATGTGGCGCAGCCCTAGGCCGACACGTGTCAACATCGTGGCAGACCTACCTGATGACCCAGATAAGCTACGTCGACGACTGGAGTCAACGCGGGCCGCGTAAGCCCTTGCGTACATCTACGCGGGCCGCGAGAGAACCAAGATCAGCACCTATAAATAGAACGCACCGGATTTCATTTCAATTCGTTCATTCTTCGTTTCTCAATCTCAAATTCTGATAGTAGGCTTATAATACGCGGGTATTATACCCCCTAATTACCAAGGTTCTGCTCCGTTGTAAGTATTATAACCCCAGTTTCGTAATAGATACGCTGCCCGATTGATTTAGGGTTCCGTAACAACTGTCGTGGTTCTGCCCGACGTAGTTGTAGGAATGCCGTCTCGGGGAAGGTATCATTAATATTTTCAAAGGGTTATGACACTAACCTATGTACATTTGTATAAATTATAGATTATATCCAGGAAACCCTTACGCGAAGTCTAAGATAGCAATGTGAGTTTATCCTCTTTTTGTTAACCTTTTTGGAATATTTTACAAAACCTTAATTGTTTTACAATGTAATTAAGCGGTGATTGAGTCTTTGTAGTTCTTCAATTACTGCCAGTATGTTGGGGTTTTGTATACAAAATTTACTACTGCAAGTAGTAAGTCGGGGATGACAGTACGTTACCATTGGACAATGAGTTAGCCAATGCGTAATATGACCCACAAGTCAGGATTGACAGTACTGAATGAGTAATTGTGTAGAAATAAACAATGTGATCGCTCTCAATACTGTTTTAATTGATAAAATGTTTCTTGATTAAACTGGGATTCACTCACCAGTATTTCCCACTGACAAATGTTTTTAAAACGCGTTTCAGGTAACACAATGTGACAGCCAATTAGTAAAAAACCAGCTGGAGAGCACTGAAGGCTTGGTAAAAATGTGGCTATAAAAGTTACCTAAAAGACGATGTTTTAAATTCAATAAAATAGGGTTTATCCCTATAAACGTATTGTAATAAGAAACTTGGGTTTTGCCCATGTGATTATTAATATTAAATATGGTGGTTTTACTCTGATAAACATTTCCTAACTACGGTCCTGATGTAATTTCCGCTGCCAAATTAACAAGCTGATACCACCGAAAATCTGAGTTCGCATCCGCCCGTTCCCGGGACAGATAAGGGATCGGGGGTTGCGACATCTGGTCTTCAAACAAGATTCCCTAAGCTTCATTTTCGTACTAAGTACTTCAGTAAGCTTTCTTAACCTCTCTAATTCAAGTTTCATTAGCTTAATAACCAAAAGTCAAAGCCATCGTAATTAAGCTTTGACTTAGTGATTAGTCACTAATGGTCCAGTCATTTTTTGAATTGAAAGTGGCTATGAGTTGGTAATTATGTGGGTAATAAACCCTTAAAAGGGCACCCTCTAATTTCCACTCTAACTAGGTCAATTGTCGGGTCAAACTTAATTATGAAAAGTCAACAGAAAGCTATTTTTCAAATAAACTCATAATTAACAATGTAGAAGCTATGAAACCTGTTTCAACACTTATATAACTTGGTAATTAATGTAAGAACATGCCTAAGCATGTTCAACTCGACAATTTTGAGTTTAGGCTCGGTTCGGAACCGAAAGTCGCAAAAGTAGACTTTTGCTTTGACTTTCAGTTTTGACCCAATTTAGCTTAGTTTAAATATGCCTTAGAGTCCCATTAGGACCAGGTTATAGGTTAGTATAACTCTCTGAGGTTATACAACTTGGTTCACAATTTATCCAATTCATTTGCATGTTTTCGTTAATTGCTTAAATGTTGACCATTATGCCCTTTTGACCTTAAAATGAGATTTTTGAAAATGTGAGAGGACAAAAACCTTTGTTACTGATTTATAAATATGTCCTAAAAATTTTACATCAGTTTGAGGTCTAAATTAGGAGTTATGCTCAATAGCGTAATTTGAAAGCTTTTTATTAAGACAAAATTGCAAAAAACAACCTTTATGTTTGTCCCAAACTACACTTTATACCTTTCACTATGAAATCGGCAAAAATCAACCTTTATGTTTATGTTTTGCTACAGGTTCAACCTTTAACACAAACACTGTTAAATTTTTCTGGTTAATTCCCCTCACATGCTTTGCATGTGAGGGTATTTTGGTCTTTTCTAATTTTTTCAATACAATTTATTTATTTATGTATTTAGAGAGTGAGATCATTGAGAGTGAAAGCATAGAGAGAGAGACTAGATGAGAGAGAAAGCGTAGAGAGAGACCAGACGGAATCGTCGCCGGAGAGAGGTGATTTGGGAGGAAATCGAGGGTTTTGGGAGCTGAGAGGGGTGCAGTGGCGGACTGATTTGGGAGGACATCAGTCAAGCTTAAAGATTTGAATGAAGCTTTGTTTCTGATTCGATCGGAAAAAAATTGATTACAGAAGACATGTTGCAAATAAATTGAATCGATTCATTTGATTTCGTCCCAATTTAGTTTTTGGAATTCGAATCTCTGATTTTTTTTGTGAAGATCTGCCCTTTGTTGTATGTACTAGTGTGTTATTATCATTCAACGATTCTAGATCTAGGTTTTGTAGAATCGATCTTGTTAATATTTAGGTGTTGCCGTGTTGGTGAATTGATGGTGTTCTCCTGTTGTCAGTTTGTGTGTTTATTTATGTTAACCAGTGGAAGTCAGCTTGCTTGAAGGCTGCTGCAAATATTTTCTCTAAAACTACAATGAAAAAGTTCATGTAAAGGAATTTTCCAACAAATTCATGTGCAATGTACCTAAAGTTTGAACCAACATATTGGACTTGTTTGAAAAAAGAGATTGCATCTGCTATAGTTGTTGTTTAAATGGATGATCAAGCAATGGAAGTCATCGTTTGCTTTATACTGTGGAACTGGGTATGCTGCTTCTTCCCATCTAATTGGAAGTCATCACTCTCATCTGATCTCACTCTCTAAATACATAAATAAATAAATTGTATTGAAAAAATTAGAAAAGACCAAAATACCCTCACATGCTTTGCATGTGAGGGGAGTTAACCAGAAAAATTTAACGGGGTTTGTGATAAAGGTTGAACCTGTAGCAAAACATGAACATAAAGGTTGGTTTTTGCCGATTTCATAGTGAAATGTATAAAGTGCAGTTTGAGGCAAACATAAAGGTTGTTAATGCAATTTTGTCTTTTATTAATTAAACGGCATTATTGGCATAAAGCCTACTTAAACCCAAATTTTGACACCAAAACTTTTACCCACTGATGTAATATAATATTTTGGGATTGTTGAAGATTTTTAATTATTTTTAAGCTGATCACAACAAGGGGTTCTTGCTTTGATTCAGTAATTGTCGGTTATACCCTTTTTGCTAATAAAATGAGTTTTACATAACATTTTGATACCAAACCTTTTGCTACTGATTTTATAAGTTAAATAAAATATTTTAAGCCTTATGGACTGATAAAAATCTCAGCTTTCCTTAAATAACCCGAAAATCGCTTAAAAACGACTTTTTACGCGTTTTAAACGCATAGTATGGATTTAAACTATTTTTGACATGTAAGACTTAATACCTACTGATGTTTTAAGTACATTTTTATACTTTAACAGTAAGCAAAAGTTTTGAACTCAGATTTCCAAATTTGACCTTTAAAGCTTATGTGAAATTACCAAAATGCCCCTACGGTGCATAGTTTAGTTACAAATGATAAATTTTACATATATGCAATACCCTATTGTTATGACTTACAAAAATAATTATTTTTACTGATCAATTCAGACCAGAACCTCAGATTGTTATTTAATCTCTTTTATAACCCTTAAAATGACCAAAATACCCCTACGGGGCTTGATTTGAGTTTAAATCCGTTTTAGGCATAATGGAAGGTATCCTACTGATATCACAACATATTTAAGGAATATTAACTTAGGAAACCTGTTCATGACTCATTCGGTTACCCGTTATGCATTTATCGCATTCGGTACGGTTTATGTAACTAGTTTGCATAAATTAACCGAAACGGGTCAAACCTTATCATTTTCACTTCAAAATACAGAATGTGTTTAGTTTACCCATATTATACAAGTCTTCATACTTGTCGGGTCTAAACCACACTCTAATCCGGTCTTTGCTTAATCTTGCGTTTGAACCGTATACCTTTCTTTAAAACTAACCGGTCTAAGTTGAAACTTAAGTAAGACCCGTTAGGAATCTAATAGGTTAATTAAAACCTTCGTTCCAGATTTAGGAGACCAGTAAAAGATACTTGCACTTGCTGATTTATACGGCTGGGATAAATTTGTATAATTTGCTCAGGTAAATACTTTTAACTTATTTTCCATTATACGGGCTTGGGGTACGGTATATAAAATACCGCTTGGTCGGGTATTGAATTTTTAATCGTATGAAGGTTAAATCATTTAGATAACCCATTTAATCTGTTTTGTTTATTCTAAGCCTTTGGGGGGGGGGGGGGGTTAATGACCATGTCCTGGATATCCTCGGCTCATTCATTGAAATGGCCATGACTTAAGCACAGGGTGTAGGCATACACCTGCCGGTGCGTATGTAAAAATAATGTACCCACCTGTTCGAGAATAACTCGCCGTGGGATATATTATGTGGTGTGTCTATTAATCTTTAACCCGGTTTTCAACCCGGGCTACGGAACGTATATAAACATGTAATTCTTTAACAAGTTTATTTTTAAATAATTATCCCAAGTTCTAAAAGATATTTTGTGCCTTGTGCATTCAAATCAATTTTCTTAAACATTTTCAAAATGAGTCGGTTAATTGTATTTACCAGTGAAAACTGACGTATTTTCCAAAAAGGTTAAGTGCAGGTACTAATCAAAATGTACTGGATACTCCTAGCATCAATAAAGAGTCTTGCAAGCTTAGATGTTATTAAATCTGTTGAACAATGTTCCTTTATCTTTGATCCGCATGTGGATCCCTTTCTACCGTTTTTGTAATAATTGACATTACTTTCATTCGGTTTGTAATGTTTTTATCTTTCGACTTCCGTTGTGTATTAAACTGTGATAAATTGTCTATGATGATATCAACTACGTCACGATACTCCCCACCGGGCCCACTAGTAATAAGTGGAAATATCGGGGTGTGACAGGTTGGTATCTGAGCCAACATTGAGTGAATTAAACACTAGCCTTTTGTGTTTAATCTCAATGACACAGTTTGCACATTCCTCGACTTTCGAGTCTAGACAAAGAACTTAGGACTAATCCTGATTTATTTTATTTTATCCTTTATTGTTTTCCTTTGTTGTTCTTTTTGTTTGTTTTGACAGGATCAACAAAAATGCCGCCGAGGTTCCGAAGAGGAGGAAGAGGCAAGGGGCCATTCAACGCCCCCAACGATCACGAGGCCGGACCTTCCCACCGGCGAACTCCGTCTGTTACCATGAGCACCAGTCCTCAAGAAGACTGGAGGACCTATTTGGAGCCCACGAGGTGATCTGTCTCGCTAAGTTCATCACCCTCTTACCTGCATTCCTTTGTGCCGCAATCGGAAAACGAGCCCGAAGATTCACACCACTCCTTCTTGCCGTTACGACGGTCAACCTCACATCGGGCCTTTCAGGACCCGACCCCTTATTTCCAGAGCCGGTTCAACCCGGCAAACCAGATTGAAGAACCAATGGGTCACAACCCATTGGGCCATGAAGACCATTTCCCTGAAGCTCAGGGAATGGATATGGATGATGACCCAGGTCCTGCCGAACCACCATCTGGGACACCTACTCACCCCATCAAAATCTCGGATGGGTCGTCTTTTCATGGATCACCTTATCGTGGTCCAGACAGCTATGAGGCAAGTTTTGCCCAATATGACTGGGTGTTCACTCCCTCTTACAACCACTCTCAGCAGCAGCAGCAGCAGGATCCCTCTGAGGATTCACGTTTCGTAGCGGTCACGCCACCGCCACCACCACCGCTTGAGCAACAACTGCCTCCGGAGCCACCGAGGCGAAGAAGAACAGGTGCACGGATGTCCGTGCGAGGAGGGGATTTCCATTTCAGCACCCCTCAGCATTCAAGTGGCAGTCACTACCCGCCACTATATGAAGACCCACAGATGGGTGGGCCTTCAAACCCCATTTCTGAGGTGGACTCTGCGCCATTCGCACCACCACCAGTGGGTTATGACAACCCAATTCCTTCATACACCGGTACAGCGGCGTATAACCCTTTTGAACAGCCTGCCTACCCGGGGTACAACTACTACAATGCCCCCGATGTTAACCCATACCTTCTAGCAGCCAACTACAATGCTCTTCATCCTGAAGGGCCTTACGCATCCTCCTACCAAACCGGGTACCCACCTTATGGGTATCAATACCCACCACCTCCTCAACCTCCGCAGCAGCAGCCGCCACTGATTCAGCCCCAACAACAACAGGAGATTCTACAGAGGTTGAGCCAGGTGGAACGGGAGGTTCAAGAGGAACGTAGGAACCACCGGGGATTTCTCAAGGGTCTGGCGAACCTAATCAAGGGAAAGAAGAAAAGGGATTTTTGAAGATTCCTTATTTATTTATTTGTATTGTAATTTCCTTATTTCAATCAAGTCCCTGCGTGGACATCTATTTATGTATTCAGTCCCTGCGAGGACTTGTATTTTCAGTTTAGCCCCTGCGTGGGCAAGTTATTTCTGTTAAAGTCCCGTTTAGGGCAATTATGTACTCTTTTAATTTTAGTGGAATGTTTGAATTTAAAATTTTATTTTGTCATTATATGCATAAATATAAGATATATGAAATAAATAAATCCAAAATATGTCATTCCTTTTAAAATAATCTGCCTTTAATTATTAAATAAGAAAATCTTGAAGGCAAAACCTAGCCATGTGTCATTTTAAGACAGGGCCATGATGGTAGTTCCTTGTAAGATTCAAAACCCTTGTTAACATCTGAAAACATGTTAACACTCTTGGCAAATGTGATTCGGTAAAATCACATAAGTCATCCTTATATTGGATTCTTCCAATTCCTTCTTTATTATTTAAACATCCATTTGTGATGTAGGGCCTACGAGCCATAATCATTGTCATATAAGACAAAAGACAGTTATAGTCTATGACTCCCTGTCAAGAAAGGTAATGAACTGCGTTCAAACCTTAATACCTCAATTCTCTGAAATCATGACTTAAAATTGTACTTGTGACTAGGCCTTATGTGCCATTAATAATACCCTTAATACTTTATAATTAGGATAAATTATAATGAAAATCCTAAATAAATATGTTTAATAAATTAACCAAATGTGGTTTAAAATTGCCATAGTTAATGAATCAGCAAAGGGATGATCCCATAAATAACCTCTGAATAAATCATTGTCATCATTTTATGTAGCAATCAAGCTACATGGCAGAGTCTGAAGAAGTCAACAGTCACCCACTGGAAAACCATGACACTGCCAGGATTAACATAACTGGGGAGGAACTTCGAGCATTGATTGATAATCCTGTTGCTAAAGCAATGGATAGGCAGCTTAGGGAATCCAGTGGTACACATAGCAAAACCTTATCAGTACCCCATTCCAAAACACACCCTTAGACTCACTCTGAGGCTCATAGTAAGCCACCTTCTAAACATCATGAGTCAAAGAAGGATGATGCTCAACACTCCTCAAATCAGCATAGTGTTCCGTCTAAGAAGATTGTATTCGATCAAGGGCCACGTACAAAGACCTGCTCCTATAAGTATTTTGTATCCTGCAAGCCCAGGGATTTCACTGGGGAAAAAGGAGCCATTGACTGCATGACGTGGCTAGACGAGATGGATACCGTGGTTGGTATCAGTGGTTGTGCTGAGAGGGATATTGTGAAGTTTGTGTCGCAATCGTTTAAAGAAGAAGCTCTAGCTTGGTGGAGGTCATTGATCCAAGCTACTGGAAAGATCCCGTTATATAACATGACTTGGGATCAGTTTGTTGCTTTAATCAAGGATACTTTCTGTCCTCAACATGAAGTTGAGAAAATCGAGTCAAACTTCTTGTCATTGGTTATGAAAAACTTACACTGTCAAGCATACCTTACTAGCTTCAATACCATGTCTCGATTGGTTCCATACTTGGTTACACCGGAACCAAAACGTATAGCATGTTTTATTGGGGGTTTAGCCCCAGAGATTAAAGCTAGTGTGAAAGCATCCCGACCTACTACCTTTCGGTCTGTAGCTGATTTATCTTTGTCTCTTACCCTTGATGCGGTCAGGCAGAGATCGTTTTGGCATTCTGATGCGGGGAAGAGGAAACGTGAGGATGATAACTCACACCGTTCGGATAAGAAGCGTAAAAGGAACTCGGATCACAAGAAGAGTTCGGGATTTAAGAAAGATGACCAACAGTCGGGTGAAAAACCCAAGTGTAAGATTTGTAAGAAACGTCATCTGGGGAAATGCAGGTACGAATCGAAATCCCAATCACAGCCCAGGGCTTGTGGGATTTGTAAGTCAAATGAGCATAAGACGTTAGACTGCAAGAAGATAAAGGACGCGACGTGCTATAACTGTAACGAAAAGGGGCACATCAAGTCCAACTGCCCAAAATATGCCAAGAAACCTGAGGAAGGTAAAAAGACCAATGCTATGGTCTTTCAAATGAATGCTCAAGAAGCGATCCAGAATGACAACGTGATAACATGTACCTTCCTTATCAATGATGTTTATGCAAGGGTACTGTTTGATTCGGGTGCAGAAAAGTCGTTTGTAGATAATAAGTTTTGTAAGTTATTAAACCTGCCTGTTAAAATCCTGAGCATAAAGTATGAAGTAGAATTGGCCGATGGTACCATAGAAACCGCCTCAACTGTGTTAGATGGATGTTTTATATCCATTAGGAACCACTCTTTTCCATTGTCTTTGCTTCCTTTGAAATTAGCTGGTTTCGACATAGTGATAGGCATGGATTGGTTATCTCATAACCAAGCCCAGATTGTTTGTGACAAGAAACAAGTAGTTATCAAGACTCCGTATGGTGAGCTACTTACCATACAGGGAGATACTCAGTATGGGTTGCCTAAGCAAGTGTCTATGCTTATGGTGTCAAAGTGTATGAAGAAGGGTTGTGTCATCTACATGGCACAAGTAACTATTGATGAACCAAAACCAAAGATTGAAGACATCCCTATCATTTCTGAATACCCTAATGTATTCCCTGAAGAACTACCTGGTTTACCCCCAGATAGGCAAGTGGAGTTCAGAATCGACATTATACCTGGAGCAGCACCTGTTGCAAGAGCACCTACCGGTTGGCCCCAACTGAGATGAAAGAGTTGAGAACTCAGTTGGATGAATTGTTGGCAAAAGGATTTATTAGGCCTAGCTCATCTCCTTGGGGAGCACCGATTATGTTTGTGAAGAAGAAAGATGGATCAATGCGTCTATACATCGATTATCGAGAACTGAACAAGATCACAATCAAGAATAGATATCCATTACCCAGGATCGACGATCTATTCGATCAATTGCAAGGGACAAGTTATTTCTCCAAGATTGATTTAAGGTCAGGTTACCATCAGCTGAAGGTTAGAGATGAAGATGTGCACAAGACTGCATTCAGAACTCGCTATGGTCACTACGAGTTCTTAGTGATGCCGTTCGGGCACACTAATGCACCAGCAGCGTTCATGGACCTCATGAATCGCGTTTGCAAACCCTACGTAGACAAGTTTGTCATTTTCTTCATTGATGACATTCTTATTTATTCGAAAAATCAGGCTGATCATGAGAAGCACCTTCGATGTATTCTTAAACTGCTTCAACAAGAAAAGCTCTACGCCAAGTTTTCAAAGTGTGAATTTTGGTTTCGTGAAGTCCAATTCCTTGGACATGTGGTTAGTGAGCGTGGTATCTAGGTGGATCCCGCTAAGATTGAAGCTATCATGAATTGGTAAGAGCCGAAGACGCCCACAGAGATTCGCAGCTTCTTGGTCCTGGCAGGATTTTACAGGCGTTTTATTGAAAATTTCTCAAGAATTGCTGCACCCCTAACTTCGTTGACTAGGAAGAAATTAAGTAATGCTCCTGTGTTGACATTACTTGAAGGAATTGAAGAATTTGTGGTATACTGCGACGCATCACACACTGGCATGGGATGTGTGCTCATGCAGAAGGGCAAAGTTATTGCCTATGCTTCCCGACAATTAAAAGTGCACGAGCAGAATTATACCACCCACGATTTGGAGTTGGGTGCAGTTGTGTTTGCACTAAAACTGTGGAGGCATTATTTATATGGTACCAAATGTGTGATCTATTCTGATCACAAGAGCCTTCAGCATCTGTTTAACCAGAAGGATCTAAACATGAGACAGCGTCGATGGATGGAAACGCTGAACGATTATGATTGTGAAATCCGATACCATCCAGGCAAGGCAAATGTAGTTGCTGATGCCTTGAGCAGGAAGGAAAGGGTTAAGCCCATTAGAATCAATGCCAAGAGCATTGAATTGAAGAACAACTTGAATGAAAGGTTGTTAGCCGCTCAGAAGGAAGCTGTATTAGAAGTTAACTACCCGAATGAAAAGTTGGGAGTAACTGCTGAACAGTTATCATATGGCAAGGATGGAATCTTAAGATTGAATGGACGAATATGGGTTCCAATTTATGGAGGACTTCGAGAAGTGATTCTTCAAGAAGCACATAGCTCCAAATATTATGTTCATCCCGGCTGTGATAAGATGTACTAGGATTTAAAGGCAAATTATTGGTGGATACGCTTGAAGAAGTCTATAGCCACTTATGTGGCTAAATGTCTGACGTGTGCACAAGTTAAAGCCGAACACCAGAAGCCGTCAGGTTTGCTGCAACAGCCTGAACTTCCCATCTGGAAGTGAGAAATGGTAACTATGGATTTCATCACTAAGTTACCAAAAACAAAGCGAGGGAATGATACTATTTGGGTTATAGTGGATAGACTGACCAAGTCAGCCCACTTTTTACCTTTTAAGGAAACACATAGCTCTGATAAATTAGCTCAGCTATACGTGGACGAGATTGTATCTCTTCACGGAGTGCCTGTGTCGATCATCTCTGATAGGGATACAAGATATACATCGCATTTTTTAAAAAGCTTTCAGCAATTCCTAGGCACTCGATTGAACTTCAGCACTGCCTATCATCCTCAGACGGATGGCCAGAGTGAGCGTACGATTCAAACGCTGGAGGATATGTTAAGAGCTTGTGTTATTGATTTAGGTGGAAGTTGGGATGATCATCTCCCACTGATAGAATTCTCGTATAATAATAGCTATCATTCGAGTATTCAAGCTGCACCTTTTGAAGCTTTGTATGGAAGAAAGTGCAGGACGCCCGTTTGTTGGGCAGAAGTTGGAGATGTCCAACTGACAGGACCTGATATAGTCCTGGAGACGACAGATAAGATTGTGCAGATACGTGATCGTCTCAAAGATGCCAGGGATAGGCAGAAAAGCTACGCAGATAAAAGGCGTAAACCTCTAAAGTTCGAGGTAGGTGACAAAGTATTACTTAAGATATCACCCTGGAAAGGGGTAATGCGTTTTGGTAAGAAAGGAAAGTTAAGCCCAAGATACATAGGACCATTCGAGATCATCGAATGTGTCGGAACAGTGGCTTACAAATTAAACCTGCCTGAAGAGCTCAGTGGAATTCATAATGTGTTTCACATCTGCAATCTGAAGAAATATCTAGCTGATGAATCACTAGTCATGCCACATACGGATGTGCATATTGATGAGAGCTTAAATTTTGTCAAGAAACCTTTGTCGATCGAGGATCGACAGATTAAGAAGCTTCGAAAGAAGCATGTACCGATTGTAAAGGTTAAATGGGATGCCCGCAGAGGTCCCGAATATACGTGGGAGGTTGAGTCCACAATGAAACAGAAGTACCCTCAATTATTTCAGTAAATCTCGAGGTCGAGATTTCTTTTAAGGGGGTGAGGATGTAACACCTCATAAAATCATGTCCAATATAATATCGACACGTGTCATGGACTTTAATCGAGTAACAAATTGATTACAAAGGACTAAAGTTGACAAACAAAGAAAGTATGTGTGTAGAAGGATTCAAAGTGTTAACATTTGATAATTATTACCTTTCAACAATCCTACACGATGTTTATACCCTTAAACGAACGAATCATAAATCGTATGAGACCGTTTGTGGAAGAAAGTGAAAGTTTACAAGCCGCAAGGGTTAAATGTGTCGACATGTTTAATTTATACCTCTGAGTGACCTTTTAACGAACCCGAAGCTTTGTGATGATTAATTATGCTCCCGAGAATAAGTGATAAAAATTTCACAAGGTTTCGATATCGTATGAGGAAAATACGCTAACATTCGTAAATAAGGGGTTAAAAGCGTCAACGTTGAAATTCAGGACTTTTCGGTGATCGTATAACTAATCGGGAGTTTAACGGAGTTTGTTATGACTTAAAGTCCTTAAAAGTCAAGTTTGGGGGTTAAAAGTGCAATAAAAAAAGTTAAAATCAAGTTTAGAAGGACCATGGATCAAATGTGCAAAGCTGGAAACTTGTTGACCGGACCTGACCTTTACACGGGCCGCGTAGACCCTCCCCCAAAATTTACGCGGGCCGCCTAAAACCTGCAGATGCAGTTTTCTTGGACAGTTGCCTGTTACAGCAGGTTACACCGCCTTAAAAGCCTGGTTTTCGATCCCAGGGGCTGCACCAAAGGTTTTTCATGCATAGGGACACTTGGAATTCATCAGGGATCATGTGTAGACCTTGTTGTATTGATCTTGTGCAATTTAAATTCCTATATAAAGAGTTCTATGTTGCAAGCATTAACTTGTTCACTTGGAAATCATTCTAACTCACTCTCTGGAGCTCTCTGGTCTTCAAGCAAGATTCCCTAAGCTTCATTTTCGTACTAAGTACTTCAGTAAGCTTTCTTAACCTCTCTAATTCAAGTTTCATTAGCTTAATAACCAAAAGTCAAAGCCGTCGTAATTAAGCTTTGACTTAGTGATTAGTCACTAATGGTCCAGTCATTTTTTCGAATTAAAAGTGGCTATGAGTTGGTAATTATGTGGGTAATAAACCCTTAAAAGGGCACCCTCTAATTTCCACTCTAACTAGGTCAATTGTCGGGTCAAACTTAATTATAAAAAGTCAACAGAAAGCTATTTTTCAAATAAACTCATAATTAACAATGTAGAAGTTATGAAACCTGTTTCAACACTTATATAACTTGGTAATTAATTTAAGAACATGCCTAAGCATGTTCAACCCGACAATTTTGAGTTTAGGCTCGGTTCGGAACCGAAAGTCGTAAAAGTAGACTTTTGCTTTGACTTTCAGTTCTGACCCAATTTAGCTTAGTTTAAATATTCCTTAGAGTTCCATTAGGACCAGGTTATAGGTTAGTATAACTCTCTGAGGTTATTCAACTTGGTTCATAATTTATCCAATTCATTTGCATGTTTTCGTTAATTGCTTAAATGTTGACCATTATGCCCTTGTGACCTTAAAATGAGATTTTTGAAAATGTGAGAGGACAAAAACCTTTGTTACTGATTTATAAATATGTCTTAAAAATTTGACACAAGTTTGAGGTCTAAATTAGGAGTTATGCTCAATAGCGTAATTTGAAAGCTTTTTATTAATTAAACGGCATTATTGGCATAAAGCTTACTTAAACCCAAATTTTGACACCAAACCTTTTACCCACTGATGTAATATAATATTTTGGGATTTTTGAAGATTTTTAATTATTTTTAAGCTGATCACAACAAGGGGTTTTTGCTTTGATTCGGTAATTGTCGGTTATACCCTTTTTGCTAATAAAATGAGTTTTACATAACATTTTGATACCAAACCTTTTGCTGCTGATTTTATAAGTTAAATAACATATTTTAAGCCTTATGGACTGATAAAAATCTAAGCTTTCCTTAAATAACCCGAAAATCGCTTAAAGACGACTTTTTACGCGTTTTAAACGCATAGTATGGATTAAAACTATTTTTGACATGTAAGACTTAATACCTACTAATGTTTTAAGTAAATTTTTATACTTTAACAGTAAGCAAAAGTTTTGAACTCAGATTTCCAAATTTGACCTTTAAAGCTTATGTGAAATTACCAAAATGCCCCTACGGTGTATAGTTTGGTTACAAATGATAAATTTTACATATATGCAATACCCTATTGTTATGACTTACAAAAATAATTATTTTTACTGATCAATTCAGACCAGAACCTCAGATTGTTATTTAATCTCTTTTATAACCCTTAAAATGACCAAAATACCCATACGGGGCTTGATTTGAGTTTAAATCCGTTTTAGGCATAATGGAAGGTATCCTACTGATATCACAACATATTTAAGGAATATTAACTTAGGAAACCTGTTCATGACTCATTCGGTTACCCGTTATGCATTTATCGCATTCGGTACGGTTTATGTAACTAGTTTGCATAAATTAACCGAAACGGGTCAAACCTTATCATTTTCACTTCAAAATACAGAATGTGTTTAGTTTACCCATATTATACAAGTCTTCATACTTGTCGGGTCTAAACCACACTCTAATCCGGTCTTTGCTTAATCTTGCGTTTGAACCGTATACCTTTCTTTAAAACTAACCGGTCTAAGTTGAAACTTAAGTAAGACCCGTTAGGAATCTAATAGGTTAATTAAAACCTTCGTTCCAGATTTAGGAGACCAGTAAAAGATACTTGCACTTGCTGATTTATACGGCTGGGATAAATTTGTATAATTTGCTCAGGTAAATACTTTTAACTTATTTTCCCTTATACGGGCTTGGGGTACGGTATATAAAATACCGCTTGGTCGGGTATTGAATTTTTAATCGTATGAAGGTTAAATCATTGAGATAACCCGTTTAATCTGTTTTGTTTATTCTAAGCCTTTGGGGGGTTAATGACCATGTCCTGGATATCCTCGGCTCATTCATTGAAATGGCCACGACTTAAGCACGGGGTGTAGGCATACACCTGCCGGTGCGTATGTAAAAATAATGTACCCACCTGTTCGAGAATAACTAGCCGTGGGATATATTATGTGGTGTGTCTATTAATCTTTAACCCGATTTTCAACCCGGGCTACTGAACGTATATAAACATGTAATTCTTTAACAAGTTTATTTTTAAATAATTATCCCAAGTTATAAAAGATATTTTGAGCCTTGTGCATTCAAATCAATTTTCTTAAACATTTTCGAAATGAGTCGGTTAATTGTATTTACCAGTGAAAACTGACATATTTTTCAAAAAGGTTAAGTGCAGGTACTAATCGAAATGGACTGGCTACTCCTAGCATCAATAAAGAGTCTTGCAAGCTTAGATGTTATTAAATCTGTTGAACAGTGTTCCTTTTAACTTTGATCCGCTTGTGGATCCCTTTCTACCGTTTTTTGTAATAATTGACATTACTTTCATTCGGTTTGTAATGTTTTTATCTTTCGACTTCCGCTGTGTATTAAACTGTGATAAATTGTCTATGATGATATCAACTACGTCACGATACTCCCCACTGGGCCCACCGGTAATACGTGGAAATATCGGGGTGTGACAGGGTGGATGCTAAAACCTTGAATTTTGCAAGTCCTAATTACAAGCCTTACACAAAACTCTATTGGAACCGCTAAACACCCCAAATTTTTTCAAAAAACTTTTCGTTTTTTTTTCACTTGTCTTAGTTTAGGTTGGGAATATCAAGTTCTAAAAAGGTTATATTTTTACAAATTTACAACCGACAGCGTCATGATAAAAAAGAACCAACATAAAAAAATTATAAAACGGCATGACAAATCTAGTTAAAATTTGATTATATATACTTGATCACATTAAAAATCCATTCCCACAAAAAGTGAGTTTTGAGCCTTTAATTGAGCACACAAATACACATCTTTAGACTAAATGCTCATCTTTCGTTTCTTGTGTGAATAAGCCGCTTGGTTTCTTACGACTCTAGAACTTGTCATGATGATACATTCTCGGTCCTTATCAACTTAAACCCAAGTAAGTAAATGATGGAGGCATTAGGACTAACCCTTTTTCTTTTCAACACCATTATTTTTCTTTTTTTTACCACCTACCCAAAATCCCCCTAGTTAACCCCTTTGAGCATAAACCTTTTCATTTCTAAACCCACAAAACAAACACCCTTTACCCACCAAAACCCCTTTTCATTTTTAACACTTTATTTTAGTAAAAAGCTTGGTTTTCATGTGACATTTCTTATCAAAAAAAAAAAATGATGACAAAGTCTAGCAATAAGCAAACAAGTTCCTCAAAAGAAACTTTGTTTGAAAAATGTTTCGTTTGAATAAAAAGTCACAAAAACAAATTTTTTTTTTACGAAAACCGACGCTTTTTACGCCTTTCGCCCTTTTCTACTAACCACTAACCCAAAACCACCTACCTTTAACCCAAGCCTAACCCTTCCCCAAAGTCCTCTTGATATTTACAAAAGTGTATAGTTAAAAAGGAGGAGGATTGATTGCTTGGCAAGCATATGGTAGAAGTAAGTTTCATGCCGGTCTCGGGTGTTTCACAAAAATACTTCTTCGGCCGAGTGTTGAGTGATCCCCCGTGAGGTATGTGAACTTGTATATAAATGGAATTTTAAAGAGGCATGTTATGCCCAAATAAGTAATTTATCTTATGAAACGTTATAAATAAATCATAACGAATAGGATTGTAAATAACATAAAAATAAAACCTAATAAAGATCTTAGAAACCCGACCCTCAAAGACAAGCCCAAAACCTTCTCTTCTACCCATTCCATTTGGGTGTGTAAGCCACATTATAAAGAGTTTTGCTTGAGGACAAGCAAATATTCAAGTGTGGGGGTATTTGATGTGTGTAAAATGCAACATATAAATTACATCAAATGAGGCATAAAACTAACCATTTTTTAGTACTAATGTTGGAAAAGTGTGCGTTTGTCTTCCTTTTGTATTTTCAGGATTAAATGAGCTCAATTGAACAAAAGAAGCAAAAATGCAGCTAAATCTAACACAAATACAAGAAAAGGAATAAACGTGGCATGCCCGACCCCTCGACAACATCTTCCCAAGCAAAAACAAGACATCAGAAGGCTGAACACACCCCGTGCCCAGCGGACACGGTGGCGTGCCCAAGTGTCTGCAGAAAAGACAAAGTTGTAGAAGCTTCTATTTCCCAACACGGGGGCGTGCCCAGCGGACACGGGGCCGTGGTCAACGCTAAGATTCGCAGAATCCAAGCAAATCTTGATAGTACATATACGCTTCTGCACACGGGGTTGTGCCCAGCGGACACGAGGACGTGGTCAACTAATACAGACAAACTGCATTTAATGAAGAAAGAGAAGATGGATGGACATGGGGCCGTGCCCAGCGGGCACGGGGCCGTGTCCGGGCTTCTGTGCAGGCTATAAATAGATGTGTTTGGTTCACTTCAAAGGCATCCCTTGGCAAACCACCTCTCTCACACTTCACCCACACTCCACTACCATCACAACCCACATCCACCACCATCATACATCGTCCATCATAGAGTGTGTGTAGTAGAGTCGGATCCAAGTGATTCATCTTGTCTATCTGTTTTATTTTTATTTTTATTTTCAGCATTTTTAGTTTTTATTTTCATGCTTAAAACCTTTTTTCAAAATTTTGTTTTAATTAGACGTTGAGGATAAACCGGTACTAAAAGCTCTTGTGTCCTTGGACGACCTCAGTATCTTACCAACGCTATACTACGCTCATGATGGGTGCACTTGCCCATATGTGTGTTTAGTGTTAGTAAAATATCGTGTTTTATAAATTTAATACTTGACTAAAGTGTTAAAAAGGGCTTAAAATATACATAAAAACCTATCACACTCGACACGCATCATAATACCCGAGCGGCTGGTCCAGGTTCAGACTTGGATTCTAGGCTATCACTTTCAGGTGACATTAACAATCTGGAAAGTTCTCCGATTCAGGACTCCGGCGGGAATGATATGCTTAGTCCGAGAGCGTCTGTATCTTTTAGTGGACAAGAAGACGTGGTCAAAGATTCATTTGACAATCAAAACGATGTGGAAATCAGTGCGACTGTTGATGTAGGGAAGATTGTGGGAGTAGATCTGGACAATCACGGTGATCTTGTCAGGAAGATGATCTTAGACGAAGGTATCAATGGGGTATATCAATGAATTTCTTATCTTTTAATATCAGAGGTATATTGGGGTATTGTAAAGCGGTGTGGCTCAAAAACATCTTGTCTTCTAACAAAATTAGTGTCCTGGCTCTGCAAGAAACCAAGGTTGAGTCGGTGTCTGATTTGGTGATTTCGAAGATCTAGGGAAATTGGAAGTTCGAATCTGCGTCTGCGGCGTCGGTGGGCTTGTCGGGGGGTCTATTATGGATTTGGGATCCTAATGTTCTAAAGATTGATTCTGTTATTCAAAATAGACATTATTTAGTCATTAAAGGCTCGGTGAAAGGAAGTGGTGACTTAATCAATTTGATTAATGTCTATGCCCCTCAAACTACGGCTGCCAAATTGGAACTGTGGAATGAGTTATCTGAAATTGTTTTCTCTTTCGACGGGCAGTGGGTAGTTGTTGGCGACTTCAATGCTGTTAGGTCGCAGGAGGAAAGAAAACGGTCAAAATTCAAACCGGTATGTTCCGCAAATTTTAACAACTTTATCTTTGATAATGGTCTGCGTGAATACCCAATGCAGGGTAGGAAATTTACATGTATAAGGGATTCTGGAAGAAATATGAGCAAACTGTACCGTTTTTTGGTATGTTCCAATATTTTTAATAAGCGGCCTACGGCGTGTGTCCGGGCCCTGCACAGCCGTTATTCAGATTATTGTCCGATCATCTTAGAGATGGCTAATTTGAAATTCGGTCCGCGTCCCTTTCGGGTGTTTAGCTCTTGGATTGGGAAACCGGGGTTTGAGGATTGTGTGAAGGAGGCGGTGGACGGTTTTGTTCCTTTCGATCCTCCGGACTCATGTCTCAGTGCTAAATTTTCTAGAATTAAATCAGCTATTAAACTTTGGAGAGACGATTTTCTGGCCAAGGAAAAGGAAGCTGAAAATTTAGCCTTATCGGAGTTGGAATGACTGGAGCTTGAGTTAGAATCTAGAGATCTTTCGGAGGAAGAAGAGTGGATTTTGGCAGAAAACAAGAAAGTTCTTAAAGAGGTCGAAGAAAGGAAGATGTTGGATATTAAACAAAGAGCGCGTGTTAAATGGTCAGTTGGTGGCGATGAGAACTCTTGTTAATTACACGCATTGGTTAATAACAGAAAAGCAGTTAACAACATTCATGGCCTTATCATTGACGGCGAATGGTGCACTAAGCCAGTCAAGATAAAAAACAGGTTTTTTCTTTTTTCCGTGATAAGTTTAAGGAGTCTATTCCTATTAGACCCGAGCTCATTTTCCATGGTTTGAAAAGTATCTCGGAAGATGATAACAGTATGTTGGTAGAACCATTCCTGGACCTAGAGATCAAAAACGTTGTTTTTGAGTGCGGTGATGACAAGTCCCCGGGCTCCGATGGGTTTAATTTGCGTTTTATAAAACATTTCTGAGAGTTTCTCAAAGAAGACTTTTCTAGAATTTTCGCTTGGTTTCACTGTAAGGGAGAGTTTAGTGGAGATAGTGGGGCGTCTTATATTACTCTTATTCCCAAGATTAGCGATCTGATCACCCTTAATAATTTCAGGCCAATTCATTTGGTGGGGGTCATTAGCAAAGTAATTTCTAAAGTTATGGCAAACCGAATGAGGAAAGTTTTGGATGGAGTGATTTCTGAAGCGCAATCGGCATTCTTAAAAAGTAGATATATATTGGACGGTCCTTTAATTGTTAACGAACTTATGTCTTGGATAAAAAAGAGGAAATCGAAAGCTTTTCTTCTCAAGATTGATTTCAAGAAGGCCTACGATAACGTGAACTGGAAGTTTGTGATCAACACTCTTACCCAAATGGGTTTTCCGATTAAGTGGTGTAACTGGATCTCGAGTATCTTAGCTTCAGCTAGCTCGTCGGTGTTGGTAAATGGGGCCCCCACTTTCAAATTTAGGTGCGAAAAAGGTATGAGACAAGGGGACCCGTTATCTCTTTTTCTCTTCTTAGTGGTAATGGAGGCTCTTTCTTGTATGTTCAATCGGGCAAAAGAAGCGGGGATCATCAAAGGCATTATTATGCCTAACAATGGGCCGGTAATTACTCACCTTTTATACGCGGATGACGCAATTGTTTTGGGGGAATGGTCTAAAAGCGAAGTGATTAACATTGTGAGAATCCTCCGGTGTTTTAATGTTTGTTCGGGCCTCAAAATTAACATTGATAAATCTAATCTTTATGGCATTGGGGCGGAGATGGAGGAGATTGATGATTTGGCCAATGAAGTGGGTTGTAAGTCGGATGCGCCTCCGTTCAAGTATCTCGGCTTAAAAGTTGGAGCCAATATGAAGCGGATTTCTAATTGGCAACCGGTGCTCGACACGTTCCGTGTTAGACTTGCTAATTGGAAGTCTCACCTTCTTTCGATTGGAGGAAGGATTGTTATTATCAAATTGGTCATGGAAAGTCTTCCAAGTTATTACTTCTCGCTTTATCAAGCTCCTAAAAAGGTTATTTCGGAATTGGAATCTTTGATAAAAAAAATTTTGTGGGGAGGTTCCACCTAGGAGAAGAAGATGCATTGGGTGGCTTGGGATCGGGTCTCTTGTCCCAAGAAAGATGGGGGCTTAGGATTGAGAAAACTATCGGATGTGAATATATCTCTCCTCGCTAAGTGGGGATGGAGATATAAAACCGAAAAAAATAACCTTTGGAGAAAAATCATCGACGCTCTTCATTTTAGTCGGGTTGGATGGGAATGTGTCCCTTTCAAAAAGACGCTTAGTGGTGTGTGGAGCAACTTAGCGAAAATTTTTATTAACTTGAAAATAGGAGGGGTTTCGTTGAGGAACTGTTTGAAAGGTGAAGCCGAATGAGGTAATGACTTATCTTTTTGGTTGGATCCGTGGGTGACTAACGAGCCTCTCAGAAATAAGTTCCCAGATTTATTCAGATTGGAAGCAAAAAAGAAATGCGCTGTTGCGGATAGGATTCAATTTGCAGGTTCAGTCCGTGTGTTTCGTTAGGAGTAGAAGGATCCGATGACAGATCCTCGACTGACATCTTCATTCCAGCAACTTCTTTCGATCCTGGACTCGTGCCAGTTGACCGACAATGATGATATTTGGAGATGGAGTCCCGCTGCGGATGGTGTCTTCTCGGTTAAAGATGTTAAAAGGATCATTCAAGAGGACCGAGTGCTGGACAGCAGGTACGTGATGGAATGGTGTAAGTGGGTTCCGGCCAAATGCAATGTTCACGTTTGGAGGATGGAGCTGGACAGATTACCGACTTGTGAAGCGTTAAGAAAAAGAAATATTCAGGTCGGAGATGGGTTATGTCGGATGTGTATGGCTGCCGAAGAGAATGCTGACCACGTCTTTATTGGTTGTTTCGTTGCGGCTAATGTTTGGATCGGTGTGAGCAAGTGGTGCAAAATTCCGGATATATTTGCGTTCTCACTTAAAGACCTCCTCGAAGTTCACAAAAACCTTAGAGTCTCGGAAAAAAAAGAAAGATCCGGTTCATGGTATTATAATAATTGCGTGCTGGAGTTTGTGGGGAGCTAGGAACAAGCTGATTTTTTCTAATTGTCCGATCAAAATAGAAAGTATTCTTAGTGAGATAAAGGCTTTGGGTTATCTATGGTTCTCGAATAGGTCGAAACATAAGGGGATAGGATGGGAAGAGTGGTGTTCATTTTTGAATATGTAAGTTTTCTTTTTGTTTGTTTGTAGTTTGTGGTCGGCCTGGTTTGGGCCGGCTTGTCGTTAATGAAGTTTAAGTTAAAAAAAAGCTTAATTTTCTCTTGATTAAGAAAAGCCAATGATGTCTTAAAGAAAGCAACAAAAGTTAGGTGTAGTTTAGCATGATCCGAAATCACGAAACAAGATAAAAGTTTGAAAAAAAAAAAACCAAGTCATAATAAGCAAATCACCAAACAAGATCAATGTTTGACAATAAAGACAAGTCATAATAACCATTTACACTATTAGATTCACCAACATAAAAGTACATGAATGATGGCATTTGCATGTGTTGGCCTCTTCCTTTAATTATTATGTGTTTTACTAATATTGTTTGTATCTATTAGGGATGAGCATATGCCACCGAATACCGATCCCATACCGATCCCGATCCCGAAATACCGATACCGACCCTCTTTCGGTATCCCGGTCGGTATCCACTTTTTGGCGTTTTCGGTATCGGTACGGTACGGTATCGGTATAATACCGATACCGACCCTCAAAATACCGATACCGTACCGTACCGATACCGATACCGACATGTTTCGGTATCGGTATCGGTACCTAGTTTGGGTGAAATTCGGGATCGGTATTAGGCGGTATCGGTATCGGTTCGGTATCGGATACCGATTTGCTCATCCCTAGTATCTATATACCTTTGAAGGCGGCTCATTTGATCCCTTATTTATAGTCTAAACTCTGAAATAAACCGCTAAAGTACACAGATACATATATATCCATAGAAAATAAACAATTTCCTTAGAAGTGAGAGCTTCGAGGACCAATGACCAAAGAACGAATACAACTTGATTTAAGCTAAATAACAACAACAACAATCACTGTACCCAGTATAATCCCACATATAGCCAAGCTATTATAATCAAGCTACTGGTAGGGTCTGGGTAAGGGATAGAGATGTTGCTTCTAGTGAGACCCCCCAACTCTTAAACCATATCCAGACATAAGAGTCAAATAAACTTACAAAACACAAAACACACATACAAACGATAACACACACATGCTATCAATATAAGATGAAAAGCTAAGACCCTAAGTCAAATATCTAATACAAAATCGAACTATCCTCCTAAATGTCGCTAACGTGTGAAGGCCTTTGGGCCGGTTTTATTTAGGGGCCCGATTTTGGTTCCTGAGTTGTGTCGCCCCTAATCTTGTTATTATGTATATCCTGTGTCATGTAATTGCAATCTTTGGTTGTGTGCTTAGACCATCCGTAGTGGGGGGGTTTTTGGGCTTTTTTTCCCCAAAAAAACGCCCCACAACGCCCAAGGACCGCCCCCGGGGTTCAAAAAAAACCCTTCAAGGCGTGCTTTTATCAACGCCTTTCTTCAAATTGTTTGGCCAATGAGATCATTCCAAATCAAATATCATTAGTTTTAAATTAAAAAAACACGAAAATAATAATTGGGTGATCATTGATAAGGCATTATTGGGCATTATCCCACTACGCCCATTTGTGAAAAACGCCCCATAATGCCCCTTTGCTGATTGGGATGACACATGTCGCACAATGCCCATGGGTGGGGGCATTATTCATGTTTACCACTACACATGGTCTTAATGAGAAAACCCTAGCTGCAGCCCGTGGACGTAGGTCCCTCACTGGGACTGAACCACGTAAAATCTTGTGTCGTGTATCGTTTACTATTTTCGGTTCTGTGTGTTTATGTCGTTTGTGTGTGTGTGTTGATTCTGTTGCGCCTCTTGATACCTAACACCTTAATCCTACGTCTCCAACCAAGAACTCATATCCTCGATCATGTCCTCATCTTAATTTAAGCTAACTTAACGCAAAAATAAATTTATACAAAACCATAAAAATCAACAAATGTTGGCAACACAAGTGAGTTGGTGAATTGTGATCAAGGAATAAGTTCATGATTCATGAGGCCACATAGTAGTTAGTGCTGATAACTTTCCTTACCCTAACAAGCTAGCAAGCTTAAAATTTTTGTCTAAAATTTCTTCTGTTATTACAGAATACCAATACACTAGAACGTACAAAACCACTATGGCGTTTAGCAGGGCGATGCGGCAATAGATCGCAATCTGATTTTGGTGCCTCCGTAGCATGGAAATAGCGGGATTATAGGTTCTTAGTTTTTTTTTGTTTTAATATAAATAGCGATAAAATATACCTATAAAATAGCGGGATTTGAGTTTTTTTAATAAATATACATATAAAACAACGTATTTTGATAAATTATACATATAAAATACTTCTAAAATTTTCTTCTACTGTATCGCTAAACATAAAATAGCACCTGCTATTCCCTATTAACAACTACGTCTGACATACAGACTTTGACTTTTGCTAATTGACCCCTAGTTTGACTTTTAAATTTGACTCCTAATTTACTATATTATCTTGATTACACAAATCCAACAATCATTTCAGGCTACTGTGAGTCAATAGCCTGCTGAAAACCTAACATGAAAAGGGCAAACCCGGTGCACGAGGTGGACTCCAGTGGAGTGTCGGGCTAAGCTGGGCCTGATGTACGCATCCTTACCCTGCATTTCTACAAGAGGCTATTTCCACTTCTAGAGCCTAGAAATGCTAATATGAAACATTTGGCTAAAATACATTCACAAATCTGATATCCAATGTTTCAGACATTTAAGAGTTATAAGTCTTCATATTAATAAAGAAGTCTATCGATCTACCGTGCGTGAGAATGAGATACGGGAAGAAACGATCAGTTTTTGCGAGAGGACTGTAGCGGGAACCGGTTAAGGCCATAAGAACCGAAGATGTTTATTTTCGTTCGTTAAGCTTTTACTTGACAAACGAATGGTTTAGGAACACATAATCGAACAAAATTTTGTGCTCATGTTCGTTCATTAGCTAAATAAGTAAATGATATCGTTTGTGTTAGTTTGTTACTTTTATAAAAGAATACAAACAAAACCACAAGAAAGAACAAACAAACAAACATATATAATTATCAAGTGAAAAACATTCTTAAACTAATGCAATAGGAATTAAAAATATAAGAAGTTTCTAGTTTAAATGTAGGAGGAATAAACTAAAAGTTAAAATATATAAGAACTTCAAAAGTTGTGGCAATATCTTACAGAAATATAGAATACCTTTAATAACCGGACATAAATAAATGAACATGGACGCACATAAATAATTCATGATCGAGTGCTCATGAACACAATCAAAAGAACAGCACTTGTGCTCATATTCGTCCATTTAATTAATCAAACAAAATTCCTTGTTCATCTTCACTCACTTATTAAGTGAACGAACGTAAATAAACTTCCCCCTAAATTGTTCACGAATGGTTCAGGCTCGGCTTAGGCTCGAGCTCGGGCTCGTGAACTAAACGAGCTCTATTTCAGGTTCGGGCTCGTTAAGGCTTTGTTCGTTCGAGCTTTTAGCCGAGCCGATCACGAGTAGCTCTCGAGCCTTTGGGAATGTTTATGCCCCTAGTTTGAACTTGAGCCAAAATATCGAATACATTGTTTGTCGGAAAACCGGTTGCGCTCAGGCCTTTGAACAAGATGGTTGAATTTTATATACACAAGTTATTATTCTGTTGTTAAATGGTCATTAGGGTGAATCAGGATGGATTTGTTGGTTAATGAACCTGATAATGATACTAAAGAGACATTAACAAACGACTACGATTTGTTTTATTTAGAAAAAATGAAAAAAATTAAATTTGTGTTCATTTATCTATACTATAAATATGCTATTTTGTTACATCAAGCATTAACCAACTTTAGCTCCTCAACTTTAATAATAATAATAATATGTTTAGTCCCTCAACTTCGATAATGACCTGTTTAGCCTCTTTAACTAAAACAACTTTAGCCCCTCAACTTTAATAATAAACAACTTTAGCCCCTCAACTTTAATAATGATATGTTTAGCCCCTTAACTACATCAAACAACTTTAGCCCCTCAACTTTAAAAGTGATATGTTTAGTCCCTCAACTTTAATAATGACATGTTTAGCCCCTTAACTAACAGATCAAACAACTTTAACTCTCACAGTTTGCTTATTTTTATGGTTTTTATCTACGTTTCAAAATCGCTGCGGAACACAAGTGATAACCCACTAGTTTTAGATAAAATTAATGTGATACTCTCTCCCTCATAGAAGAATCACTTAAGTTCATCCTTTCACCCCACGGGCGAAGTATTGTGGGTGCCCGGGGGTGCACCCGCCCACCTCAATGTTTTGGTTATAAGTGTACAAGTTTCGATTTTTCGTCCGAAAATTTTAAAATTATATAGTATCGCCCCCCGATTATTTTTCCTAAATTGTATATCCTGAATATTTATAAACTTTGTATATAAATGATGGGTAGTTTGGTAAATATACACTTTGTTTTATTTGGAACTATTATTATTTGACCCGACTTGAATCGAATAGCCAACCCGACCCGACCCGAAACATAATGATATGAGTACTTCAATCCTTATGCCCCCTCAAAAACTTTTGGTGAAGCTCCGCCACTGTCTCACCCTATATATAATATTCTTATATTAATTTTCAGCAGTTTTAGCCAATTGCCCTACGGAACAGGTTAAAAACGACGCCACGTTGCTTGTCTGCTGCATCCAGAAAAATCTACACAAAAGTGAAAACGATGATATTTGACCGGGAGTGTAACAGTATTCAACAAGTGGCCCAATCAAATGACCCGACCGAATCTCAGCCGTTGATCTCCTCTCAAATACCATCCTTCCCTCCTTTCCTGTAACTGCTTGATAACTCCTCTAATCATCGGTTCCATAATAATCATGAGTAATTAACTAATCACATATACAAATATAATTTCATTTTTTTTTTAACTTCTGTTTTGGTGTTTGATTTATGCAGGTTTGGGCAACAAGGTTAACGTAGGGATTGACGGTAATGATTTCACATATCCTAATTAAATTGAATCAAGACTTGTTAAACTCCACTCTATCGTATTATTATATATATATATGTTAGAGTAAATTGCTAAAATAGTCACTAACGTTTTTTCACATTTGCTAGATCCATCCAAAAAAATATTTTTTCTCATATGAACCACTGAGGTTTCAAAAAAGTTGCTAAATCCATCCAAACTTCAGGGACGATTTTAGCAATTTAATAAAACAAACTTTTTTTGGATGGATCTAGCAAATGTGAACAAACGTCAGGGACGATTTTAGCAATTTACTCTATTTATTTTTTTATTTTCATCTTTTTATTAAATTTCTTATTTAACATAAAATCTACTAGTTTTTTTTTTTGAACGGCGAATTTCTACAACAGGCGATAGATTCGCACCTGCTTTTGCAGGCCCTCCACCCCACTCTGGCCAAGACTATGTTGTCTTAACCGGGCTCACGCTTGGCATCAGAGTTTGGTTTGGCGCTCCCCGACAAAATTTCCAGCCTACTGCCATATGCGAGTAGTTGCACCCTCCACAAGAGCCGAAAACTCTCTGGAGTAAATGCACTGTAATAGAAAACTCGGGTGTACTCCGCGGGTTTCGAACCTGTGACCAGGCCTTCACCCAATATTTTTTTGTTCATTTATAAAATAAAATACACGTTCTTGCTAAACAGGTAACAAATTAAACCGTTGAAAAGATTTTGTCGTATAATTAACTTTATTAAAGGATTAGTAATGAGTAAAATGTTTACATTTTAAATGACTTGGTTAGATGGTTAGATGATTATAAATATAAAACCGTATTCATAATTGTAAAATATAAATGATTAATCTTTATTATGGAGTGGGTGAAGGCCTGGTCACAGGTTCGAAACCCGCAGAGCACACCCGAGTTTTCTATTACAGTGCATTTACTCTAGAGAGTTTTCGGCTCTTGTGGAGGGTGCAACTACTCGCATATGGCAGTAGGCTGGAAATTTTGTCGGGGAGCGCCAAACCAAACTCTGATGCCAAGCGTGAGCCCGGTTAAGACAACATAGTCTTGGCCAGAGTGGGGTGGAGGGCCTGCAAAAAGCAGGTGCGAATCTATCGCCTGTTGTTGAAATTCGCCGTTCAAAAAAAAAACTAGTAGATTTTATGTTAAATAAGAAATTTAATAAAAAGATGAAAATAAAAAAATAAATAGATTTTATGTTAATTAAGAGATATAATAAAAAGATGAAAATAAAAAAATAGAGTAAATTGCTAAAATCGTCCCTGACGTTTGTTCACATTTGCTAGATCCATCCAAAAAAAGTTTGTTTTATTAAATTGCTAAAATCGTCCCTGAAGTTTGGATGGATTTAGCAACTTTTTTGAAACCTCAGTGGTTCATATGAGAAAAAATCTTTTTTTGGATGGATCTAGCAAATGTGAACAAACGTTAGGGACTATTTTAGCAATTTACTCTATATGTTACTATGTGACTGTTTAAGATGGGGTGTGCACAGTTCGGTTCGGTTATTAGCATTAACCGTATCCATAACCGAAGTCATCGGTTTGGTTAATTTGTCGGTTTTTGGTTTGGTTTGGTTCGGTTAATAACCAAATCAAACAACGGTTAAATTTTTTGCTTAGAAATAGATGATGGAGGTATAAATACTTGAAATGGAGGTATAAATACATGAAATAGAGGTATAAATACATGAAATGAAGATATAAATAAATGGAATTATGGTATAAATACATGAAATGAAAATATAAAACATGAAATGAAGGTATAAAAGCTAGAAATTTATAAAAATATAAATGGTTCGGTTCGGTTAATTTTGGTTAACCGATGGTGGTTAATTTTGGTTAACTGATGGTAAAAAAACATACTGATAACCGACTTTCGGTTCGGTTAAATTTGGTTCGGTTTTCGGTTCGTTTGATGATACCGTTGTACCCTGAGGATGAACCGTGCCCGGTTTGTCGGAAGGTGTGTCTTGATAGCTTCGGGGAACATGCCCTTCACTGCAAAGAGCTTCCTGGCTTCAAGTACAGACACGATCTGGTTAGAGATGTGTTGTTTGACGTTCTCAAGCGAGCTGGTATCGCTGCTAAAAAAGAGGCTCCGGTTAATTTCCTAACGGACCCGAAGGAGGGGAGGTCTTCCCTTCGACCAGCCGATGTGCTGGTTTTTGGATGGTCCGGGGGTAAGCATGCTTGCATTGATCTCACGGGGGTGTCGCCTCTTGCCGGTTTCAGGGGCAGTGGTTTTGTTTCAGGGCAAGCGGCGCGGAAGGCTGAGGCGGGGAAAATATCCAAGCACGAGCAGGCCTGCATAGATAATCAACATGCCTTCCTTCCTTTCGCGTTCGATACCTTTGGTTGTCTGGCCCCTGTGGCGTCCGGTTTCTTGAAGCGGGTTCAAAAGGCAGCACTTGCGCATGCGACAGTGTCTGTAGGCCATAGTTATGTGTTTAGCCGAGTAGGATTTGCAATTCAAAAGGGGGTGGCGGCGCAGCTTGTTGCCCGTCTACCAACCCATGATTTGTAATTTGCTCTAACCTTCTATTAAAAATATAAAAATTGAGTGTCTTTTTCGGTTTGGTTTCGGTCAACGGTTTGGTTATTGCATACCCTTAGTTAACGGTTAAAAACAGTTAATAACAGTTGATCATCAAATAGCCGTTTAACTGTTGGGTAACGGTCCTATGATCATGTATTTATAACTCTATGGATAATGTTATAGAAAAAATATGCCTTAACGTACATTGCGTGCACGATGGCAAAATCGCACGTTATGTTACAACAAAAATAAAATCGCATGTTTATAGAAACCTGGAAATCGCATGTGAAAAAAAAAAGTAGGAAATCGCATGCACAAGCTTTTTTTTTTGAAATCGCATGTTATAAACCCAATTCGCATGTTGATAATGCCTCGCGTACGCAATGTATGTTAAGCCCAATTGTACGTTAATCGGCCTCTAATGTTATAATCACCAAGTCTAAACAATTTTTCTGTGTTATTATCGTTCGCTACCAAAAGTGATTGCGATCTTTGATAGCTAACAAATAAGCCAAATCTGTGTTTTCGTTCGTTTTTGAGCTCTGATGATTTGATTTTGCATTAGGTTTTAGACGGATTGGTCGTTTTGTATCTGGAGTTACTTGTAAGAGAGAAAGTTCCAAGGTTTTGAATGTCAATGCTGAACCAGAGGTTACAAACATTAAGGTATTGAGTTTTGATCTATTGACATGTGTTTCTGTCATCATGATTTCTTAGATTGTGAACAATCAGGTTTAGATGGTTTGTAGATAACTATGAACGATTTAGGTAGTAGCTTAGTCGCTGTTTGTATCAGCTCTTAGTGGGCTCTTAATGGTTTAGACCTCGACTTCTTACTGATTCAGCACTTAATGGATCAAACTGTTTGTTTCACGAGCAGATGTGAGATGTCTGAATGTTTCAGACATTTGCCTCTGAATGGTTAAGCATTATATATTAAAAAATGTAGTAGTTAAAATCCCATTCAGGTCATTCTAGTAATTATGTGTTAATGTATGCTTGTTTTCCAATCATCAGCTTGAGGTTTGGGGATGGTTTTTATTTTATTGGTGTTGTTTCGGTATAATATCAGTAATTCTTCCTGATATATATATCTATATATATTTTTTGGTAAACAAGATCACCTGCCATCAACATACTTTGTTTCGGAACATGGTCAAGACGGATCTGGCTCTCGTTCAATGACTTCATTAAGGATGTTTGGCCTTTTAGGTGCAGGAATTTCCGGACTCTTAGGATTCACAACCGTTGCTTATGCTGCTGACGAGGCAGAGCATGGCTTAGAGTGTCCTAACTATCCTTGGCCTCACCAAGGCATTCTCAGTTCATACGACCACGCTTCGTAAGTAAATATCGTTCACCATGCAAAAATAATATGCCATTTTCGTCCCTGAGGTTTGACCACTTTTGCGACTTTCGTCCAAAGGTTTGTTTTTCCGCATCTAGATCCAAAAGGTTTAAAATCTTGTCATGTTCATCCGACTCGTTAACTCCATCCATTTTTTAACGTTAAGTTAAATCAGGGGTATTTTTGTCCTTTTATCTGTTTGTTAATGTTTATAAGGAAAGTCATAACTAGAAAGTCAACATAGGTGTATCTTTATTTCTTAATAGTGTTTTTTATTTAAATAAAAAATGTCTAAAAAGACGGAAATACCCCTCATTTAAAGAAGAAAAAATGGATGGAGTTAACGAGTCGGATGAAAAAGGCAAGATTTCAAACCTTTTGGATCTAGATGCGGAAAACAAACCTTTGGACGAAAGTCGGAAAAGTGGTCAAACCTCAGGGACAAAAATGGCATTTTACTCCATAATCTAATAATCTATATAGTTTTTAGGAAATTTTTCCATCTTAATATGATTTTTTTTTATGTAAATTCTTGTGAGCAGGATCCGAAGAGGCCATCAGGTGTACCAACAAGTTTGTGCTTCATGTCACTCAATGTCACTTATATCTTACAGAGATCTTGTTGGTGTTGCATACACCGAAGAAGAAACAAAAGCTATGGCAGCCGAAATTGAAGTTGTCGACGGGCCTAATGATGAGGGTGAGATGTTTACCAGGCCCGGTAAGCTAAGCGATCGGTTTCCTCAACCGTATGAAAATGAACAAGCAGCTAGGTTTGCTAATGGTGGTGCTTACCCACCTGATCTAAGTCTCATTACCAAAGTAAGTTACTAATTTACCAGCTACAGTAGAAACTCTATAAAATAATACACTTGGGACCACCAAAATTTATTAATTAAAAGAGTTATTAATTAATCGATAAATTAATAATTATTAATTTATATATTAATTAATATTTTATTAATTTATAGTAGAATACTTGGTTTACAAACACCTTTCAAGCTTCCACGTAATTATTGCCACCAAACACAACTTCAAAAATTCAACCTTGTGACGCGGGGATCATACGAGCTTTTAAGATGCATTATCGTCGTCGATTTTATAGAAGTCTTTTGGAGGGTTATGAATTAGGGGTTCCAAATCCAGCAAAAATAAATGTATTAGATGTAATGAATCTTGCAATTTCAGCATGGACTATGGATGTTCGTGCAAATACAATTGCGAACTGCTTTCGTCATTGTAAACTTCGATCAACAGATAACATGACTTTTGAGAACTCAGATGAAGGTGGTGAAAGCACTCAAGAACTCCAGAATTTGATCAAAGAGTTGGGTTATCGCAATGCAATGGATGTCGAAGATGTTCTGACTCACCCAGAAGAAAATGTAGTTGCATAGTTGTTGACTGATGAAGAAATTATTGAAAGCGTTATTGGAATTAATAAAGATGATATCGATGAAGAAGAAGATGATGAAAGTTCTACAATGGAGCCCCCTTCGCGAAACGAAGCTATTAAAGCGGCAATCACATTGAACAATTTCTTGTTGAGCTATGATAAAACAACACCAGAAGTTCTTACCATGCTAAGGAAAATTAGAGACGAGATTCAAGGGGAAATTGATTTCAACAAAAAACAAAAGACAATTGAGTCATTTTTCAAGAAACCTTCATAAATCATTCATGTAATATGCTATATATAAGGAATTATTAATTTATATGGGGTCTAAAGAAATTATCAAAATGTATTATCTTATAATTTTAGCGAATTATTAATTTAGCACCCTATCCCCGAGTCGGGACCGGCAAAAAATATTATCTTAGAGAGTTTATTAAATAATCGAGTATTAATTTATCGAGTTTCTACTGTAAGTCTCACTTGTTTTTTTTTTTCTTAACATCATTATTTTTATTCTTTTAGGCCCGCCATAATGGTCAAAACTATGTATTTGCCCTTCTTACCGGCTATCGTGACCCTCCTGCTGGTGTTTCGGTAATACTTTGGACTTTTTCTACAAATATTGAAAAATATCTAACCATGCTTTTTAATAATATCTTTTAGAGTTAACTGCCATTTTCGTCCTCTGGTTGTCGAATTATGCTAGTCTAGACCAAATTTCAAATTTGTACCATTTCCGTCCCTGACATTCTTGAAATATGCCAGTTCCATCCGAAAACTTAACGTCCGTTAAAACCTGTCTTTTAACGAAGGGTAAAACCGTCATTGTTTTTATTTTATTTTTTCTTTCTTCAACCCTGTTAATGGAAAACAAAAAAAGGAAAACGGTGTAAAAAAAGAAAATAAAGAAAAAGGAAATGACGTCTTTACCCTCCATTAAAAGGCAGATTTTAACAGCCGTTAAGTTTTTGGACAAAACTGGCATGTTTCAAGAATGTCAGTGACGGAAATGGTACAAATTTGAAATTTGGCCTGGACTGGCATAATTGGACAACCCATAGAGAGGATAATGGCAGTTAACTCTATCTTATATTTTTGTTATTGAAATTAGATCAGAGAGGGACTGCATTACAATCCTTACTTTCCCGGTGGAGCAATTGCGATGCCAAAAATGCTTAATGATGGTGCTGTTGAATATGAGGATGGAACACCTGCAACAGAGGCACAAGTAACTGTCTATCAACCCGTCCGTTTTAGTTGTTTTTTTTTTCAGGGCAACACATAGTTTCCTGATGCATTATCAATGATCACTGGCTCAGATGGGAAAAGATGTTGTGAGCTTTTTGTCATGGGCTGCAGAGCCGGAGATGGAAGAACGAAAATTGGTAACTTCTTTATCTGACCGCTTCTAATCCAAAATAATAAGCATTGGGTTGACCTGTAAACACTTTTTTTCTTTGAAATACAAGTTAAAAAAATTAATATGCTTGTTATGATCATAAAAAGCAATATCATGGCGTCGTTATATCAAATATCGTTTAAAGAACTGTGTAAAAATAGAATCTGAACGACTTGTTGGTATCAAACTCATTCGACCCGTTTGGGTTGCACAGTTAATACTCATTTGCTCTTCTTTTAAATAAAATATATAATAATTAATGTTTTAATTATGATACTAATAGCAATATTATGATGCTCATCATGCCATCATCTCCTTACAGATGGGATTTAAATGGATATTTGTATTGTCACTTGCCCTTCTACAAGCTGCTTACTATCGACGCTTGAAATGGTCGGTTTTCAAGTCTCGTAAGCTTGTGCTTGATGTAGTCAACTGATCTGAGTGTTGACTTTTGTGTACACAAATCAGGAGGTAAACATCAATAAACTTTGTATTGATCAAATGCGATATTCGATTAGTTACATATGTTTAGAGTTAGCTACATGTTTGTAAAAATGTTATGTGGAGATGAAAACATATGTGTGTATGTAAGTGTTTATATTCCTTGAGTTCTATATTGTTACAAATGAGAAGATATATGATAGCAATCGGTTTGGTAACGGCTAGGAAATTAAAACTCTAAATAAAACGGATAGATCTAACGGTTTCTTGTGATACAGAAACACCACACAAGAAAAACGATTAGGGCAAAACTAAACGAGAATCAAGATAAAGATACACCACTTGACTCTAATCTAGACTCCAAGAACACCAGTCAAATATGCCAAGTTTGAACTAGCAAGGAATAATTTTAACTCTAACTCATAATCCAATGAGTAAAATTAACATAGATATTTTAAAAAAACAAAAAACCCCTTTGCATCTTGCCATTTGCTCGTACATATAGAAAAAAAAAAGAAACTGACCAACTACCTAAAAACATGCAAACTGAGTTTGACCACTGTGATAAACTTTGAACTAAAATGCAGAAAAATAAAAAGAAGGAAAACAAGGGAATTAAGTTGCATAAATTGGAAATAAAATAGAAAATAAAAACATGGCTCTAATTTGCTGCAGATGGGTTGGATCATGGCGGGTTTTGGGTTCGGATGCGGGTAAAAATGTGACCCAATTAACCCATTTTAGTAACCGAACCTGACATATATCAATATATACAGAAAATGTACCGCTAACTAAAGAAACTAAACAATCCTCATAAAGAGGAGATGTCCACAAATAATGTCAATGATCTTGTGAGAGAATATTGGCCAACAGTCCCCCGCAGTTTGAGCCGTAGATGAGCAAAGGCATAAACTGGACCTGAACTGTTGAAACAGATGCTTCGGTCAGATTTTGATTTTGGATGAAAATGACAGCAAAATTGAAACCACAGGGACCCAGATTCAAAAGGTTTGAGTTTTGGACTAAAGTGGCAAAAGTGACCAAACCTCAGGGATCATTTTGGCAGTTTACATTGTTTACTCAATAAACAAAGATATCGAACATACCAAAATAATGATTAAAACTGCGAGGGGGCATAATATGCTACATCCTGAAAGTTCGGTTATGTGTTTGATCAAAAACTGAAACCCGTTTTTGAAACTTAAACCAAACCCCAAGGACCTTTTCTGACAAACAAACCAAACTTTTGAAAAAAATAATTTTCCCACGCTGCTAACCATGTCGATCGGACCTGTGATCTCAGGATATTCGCTTCTTTACGAAGATCGTGTTTTCCAAATTGAACAAAATACACCTTATTAGAATCGTATCTCGCTATTTCGTAACCGAATCGGAGAATGGATCAAACCCGGATTTGATTTTGCGAATCATTCCATCTAGACCATGTGTAGTGGAAGTGGCAAAATTGACTAAACTACAGGGACGAAAATGGCTATTAACTCATATATATATAATGGATTTAATGAGAACGCATCTAGTCCATTGGTCTAGTGCAACTTGATCCATTGATAAGTACATTTCTCATTTTCTTTTTGGTGTAATACTTATTTTTTCTTCTAAATCTATTCATGGGTCATATATTGTGTGGATCTATTTTGTTGCATGTAGTGACATAAAATAAGCATAAGATGCAAATGTTTCAAGTTTCAAGTTTGGTTCGGTTTCGGTTATATTGGTTAATCAAAACTTCATAACCATAACCGTAACTGATCAATCAATCAATTAACCAAAATTTAATAACCATAACCATCGGTTGTGTCAGTTATCGGTTAAAATCGATTCGATCATGTCAGTTATGGTTCGGTTATCAGTTATGATGATTAATTTGGTCACCCCTAGTTTACATAAAAGAAAAGGCCAAGCAAGCAACACAAGTAGAGTCTATTTATTTAAAAGGGTAAAGTGACAAGAGACTTCAAAATTAGGTAGAACAAAACACATATGTATGTATGTATGCTTCTAGTTAACAACCAACTCCTAATCAAACTTTCAAATCTTCCAACTTTGTGCCAATATCATCACTTGTCATGGGCCCATTTTGAACAGACCTTTCTTTCTCCTTTGGATTCAAAGACCCTGTTTGCCATATTCTTATGGTTCCGTCTTCCGACCCAGACGCATATGATTCACCACCAGGCGAGAACCGCACACAATGGACTGGACCGTGGTGACCCTTGTTGCACCCTACAACAATATCCACATGCATGTCAGCATGTGCATGTGATCGGTTGAATTATTATTATTATTACAACTACTACTATTATGTTTTAGTACAATTTGCAACACTCGTACCGATTTCTTCACCAGTGTTGAAATCAAACAGGCGAATCCACATGTCTTCCCCTCCAGCAATAAACTTATCACCAAACTTCGGTTCCAATGATGCTGATTCCACGTTGCAGGGCATATCATAACTTTTCACCAATCCAAAACTATAAGACAAAAATAAAAAATAAAAAATAAAAGAGATTAAGTATATGCATAGGATAGATATATGACGTGATTAATAAGGGTTGAAAACATACTGATTTGCATCCCAGAATTTAACAGACGATCCATCTGCAGTGGTTATGTAACGACCATCCTTGCTGACCTCAGCACTGGTCACAGGTGATTTGGTTTCAAGTGTATGAGCCATTTTCCCGCTTCTCACATCCCATAGCCTGCCATTATTATAATAAATATCACATAATAAATTTTTTTTAAATATAATATGAACAAATTCAAGTACCAAATGATTGAAGAACATATTAGGTAACATAAATGTACGCTGATTAATCTGTGTAGATGCATGCATACCTCACTCCCCCAGAATCAGAGCAAGAACTCAATATTGTTTGGTCACTATGGAGCCATACAACGGTCCTGACAGAACCTGGAGAACGCTCAATTTCTCTTGGAGATGCATCTGGTCGATTTAAATCAAATATGCGAAGTTTTTTCTCAAAACCACCAGTCAGCAGAAAATGTGTATCCTGTAAGTTTATGCACAAGTTGTTTTATCCATCAACGATAGATAAACAAAAACAAAAATTAACTTCATCCATAGGTAAAAGAATCCGATTTTCATCCAGAGTCTGCATTATGGTACCAACTAAAGTTTCATAACTCCTTTATGATGAACCTTTATGCATTCATTATTAATTACAAAAGTGGATAACAATGTTGATCAGTCAGTCAGACCGAAATATAGAGAAAGAAGTTACCTCAGAAAAGGAACATGCTCTGACAATATGTTTGTGGTCAAACGAGTGTAGCACATCCCCGGTTAATGCATCCCACAATTTACTGAAAATTCAACAGATGTAGAACAAAATGATATTCTATAGCCATTAAAGATAACGTGTTTGTTACACCAAAAATTCTACCTTCACCTTGTTGTCAGTGTATGTAAAAACAAAACATGTTCTTTTTTCCCATTGTATGCATCATATTTCCATTTTGTTACTAATGGTAAAAAGTTAGGAACGATTTGTCTATATAACATACTATGGAGAGAAAAAAAAGTCTTACATACAATGACAAAAGAGTAAAAAAAGTGGCACTTTGACGTAACTAAGTCAAGATAATATAAACAAAACAAACTTCTTTTTGTCATTGTATGTAGAAAATAAAAGTCACATTACAAACGTCACGTCCTAAATTATATAATGTGTGTATTCTTTTTGTCATTGTATGTAGAAAATAAAAGTCACATTATAAACGTCACGTCCTAAATTATATAATGTGTACGACACTGGAATTTCGAAAGTACAAGACATAACATGAAGGAAAAAGAAATTCTTACACACAATGACAAAAAGGTGAACGTAATCAATCCATGGTTTAAAAAACGGCTGAGGTGTACGCCTCAAGGCAAAACACCCAAAAATGAGTCTGAGGCGCGCCTCAGGGGGTTGTTTTTGTATGTGCGCCTCACAAGGCTGAGTCGCTAAGAAAAGCTACGCCTCGGGTGCGCCTCAGGAGATTTTTATGTATGTTTTTTTATTTTTTGAGTATTTCATGTCTTTTTAAGTGTGTTTTTGATGAATCTGATGATATAATTGGTTAGTATTTTATTCTTTATAAGATATATAATTTTTATATTTATATTTTAATTCCGCCTCGGTTCGCCTCAAGGCATACGCCTTGTGAGGCGAAGGGAAAACGCCTCGAGGCATGATTCCGTACTTTTTTAAACATTGAATCAACCTAAGATAATATAAACAAAACACAGAAGTTATATAACAAGGATGAATAATGAAGTAAATATCGACCACATACGCTGAAAAATCCGCAGACGCTGATGCAGCACGCAGAGCATGCGTATCGAGACAACAACTCCAAACCGCACCTTTATGCCCCTCAAAGGTTCCTATCCAGTCTCCAGTTTCTCCATTTCTAAGCATAGGAGTGGAATCTAAATCATAAATTTATGCCTATTAGTAACACTCTATGGCAATATGATATCGAAAGGTATTATATAGCTCCATTAATGAAGCAATACTCTAAGAAATAGAATGCCTAAAACGTGTCACAACGATCACATCAAATCAAATCAAACAAATCATACTCGTCATGTGAAATTGACAACAAAATTTTTGATCGGGAATTTAAGTTTCATTGAGTCAATAAAGTTTCTTGTCAATGATTTATCCTTTCCTTTTCTAAACTTAGTTAATTTGTTAGCTATAGTTTATGCCCAATAATGAGAAACAACATACAGTGGTCTCCAAACATAGTTGTTAATGGCGAATAGCGACAAATAGCGATAAGGCACCTATATGCTACACAGCGAATAGCGATAAATAGCGGGCGGCTATTTTATAAATAGCGATACACTAGAATTTTTTTTAAATTTATATGTATACTTAACAAAAACCTAAAATCCAGCTATTTTATAGCTATAGTTAATTTCTATTTATATTAAAAAACGCTATTATCGCCATCTATCGCTACAACCCTAATAGCGAGCCAAGACCTATACGCTACATAGCGCGCTATAGCGATCGCTACGCTCGCTATGACAACTATGTCTCCAAAGTATTAACTTTCCTACTAAAACTCGTATATTTAATCACTGAATTAGAGGATACATGCATCTATTAATAATTATTTAGGACTAGGGCTACAAACGAACATAACATTCAGTAAATAGTTCGTGAACCGTTCGGCGGGAAGTTGTGTCCGTTCGTTTATCCAATGAATGAAAACGAATACGAAAGCCGCGTTCGTTCATTTATGCTCGTGAGCGTTTGGTAACATGTTCCTTCATCAGTGTTCTTTATAATTCTTATATTTTATTTAAATACTTCAAAATTCCCATTAATAGAATATTAAACATATAATGCCTTTAAATATATGTTCATTTGTGTTCGTTTACGTTCATGAATGTTTGCTTGTGTTCATTCGTATCCGTTTGCGTTCGTTACCTAAAATTAACAAACGAACACAAACACCTTCATTTCCACGGTGCTCATGAACACATAACACGGTTCGGTTCGTTTGCAGCCCTAACTAACACTTAAAACATACATTTTCATAAACAGCACATTCATAATCATAATCAAATAACATAATACTGAAAGCATAAATTCAAAATTGAAATAGACAACAAACCTTTGCTAGCACTGATGAGAAAATATCCATCTGGAGTGACCGGACTGTAGAACAAATCAACTACCGGCCGTGAATGTCCATGACACACAAGAGGCACTGCAACCTTCTTCTTATCCATTTCCCAAATTCAAATCACACAAAAACCCTAATTATCCGATCCGTCAAATTGAAACGCAAACCCTAACCCTAGAAATCGACAATTGATCCCCAAAAAACACGCACAATTGCCTCTGCAGATAGATTACCGAAATCGAAATCGAAATCGCACAAGAAATAGGTTGATTGTTTGCTAAAAAGATATTAAAAAAAAATTATTAATAATAGTAAAAAAAAGTAATAATATATAGAGTACTGCGAACAGGGCTATGCGCAAAGATGAAATGGATGCATTTTTCTTGATTTTATAGGTTGATTTTTGTTTTATGATGGTGGTCCCTTGTGTTTCTTGAAATTCTGTTTTGATCCCTCAGGTTGTGGAATATTCGGCAAGATGTTCTTATGGAGTTATGACTAGATAACTACATAATATTATATATCCTTTTTAAGAGCTATTATTATGTTGATAAAGTTTAGTTCGTTGTTTCTCTTTGGTTATTGTATATATAAGTATGAGAAAAAGGAATGTATAAGATTACCATACTCTTCAAAATTGGAGAGTTTCGTATTGCCTAATTTTGGCCAGACTATGTTGTCTAACTGGGCCATGTATATAGTTACCATACTCTACAAAATTGGAGGGAGCATTACCCAACTTTGGTCATACTATGTTGTCTTAACCGCGCCCACGCTGACTTCAAAATTTGGCTTTTTGGGTGTCCCTCGAAAAACCATACCGTTAGCTGCCACCACAATAGTAGAACTTTCTATTATAACGCACGGTGGGAGGAAACCCCGATTGGGCTCGGGAATCGAACTGACAACCTCACACAAGGCCTAGTCCAAAACTTTCAATGCTTATATCCACCCTAATATGACACATGTGGGAATTGAACTTTAGTCTCCATTGGAAAACCCAAGCCTCCTTGTCGCAACCCCCGTCCCCCTAGTCAAATACAGGAACGGGCGGTCGTGACCAGTTTCGGTGGTATCTTGTTATTGTCTAATTTGGCAGCTGAATTTTCATCAGGACCGTAGTTAGGAAATATTTGATCAGAGTAAAATACCACACTTTCATAATATTAAACACATGGGATAAAACCCAAGTTTTAAGTACACACATTAGGAATAAATCCTATTTTTATTTAATAAAAACATCTATTTCTTTTTAGGTAACTTTATTGCCACTTTTTCAAGCCTTCAGTGTTGTCCAGCTGGCTTCTATTTGGCTTTCACATTTTGTTACCTGAAACGCGTTTAAAAACATTTTGTCAGTGGGAAATACTGGTGAGTGAATCCCAGTTTAATAAAGTTTAAATAAAATCCATTGTACAGTATTGAGGGCGGTCTCGCAATTATATTTGTTTCCAAGTCATACCAATTACCACCCGCGGTACTGTCAGACCCGACTTGTGGAAATGTTACCCCTCCAGTAACAAATTTTGAATACAAAACCCCAACATACCGACGATAATTGTATCCTTACAAATACTCAATAACTGCTTAATATATAATTAATTGTGTGAGGTTTTGTAAAAACAATTTGCAAAAAAGGAGATTACTCACATTGTTGTCTTAGATTATCCTTTAGGGTTTCCTGGTGACAATCTATAAATTACACAAATGCACACGTGATAGTATAATAACCCATTTTAACATTAGTAATACCCTCCCCGAGACGGCATTCCAACGACTACGTCAGGCAGAACCACGACAGCCGTTACGGAACCCTAGATCAATCGGGCAGAGTATCTAATACGTATCCAGGGGTTATGATACTTACAACGTAGCAAAACCTCGTTATTTAGGGGGGGTATTATATCCAAGTATAATGCCTACTATATGAAAATTTGAGAAAGAATTAGAAAGATTGAGCGACGAAAATGAACTGCAGAGCTCCAACTTTATAGGGCTGGTTAGCCAAGCCGTCGCGCCCCGCGACGGACATCAGGAGGGGACGTCGCGCCCCACGACTAGGGGTCGTAGGCCCTAGCTGTGATGTGTCACCTGTATAGCTTCGCCACGTGGCGGCTCCCGGAGGAGGGCGGGTGTCCAAGCTCGTCGCGGCCCGCGTCGACTAAAGGCAAGGGGCGTCGCGCCCCGCGACGACCCAATTATTTTTGTTTTTATTTTATTTTTTATGTTTTAACGTATTTTGGGTTCGGTTTTCACGTACGGGGTATATTTTAAGACATATTGGGATATTTTAAATATTTTTAGGGTATCGAAAAATATTACGAGGGTATCGGTTTAGGGTTGTTACATCCTCCCCACCTTGTTTTAGAGCTCGTCCTCGAGGTCTACTAGAAAAGGTGTGGATATTTCCTTTGCATTTCTGATTCGAGCTCCCATGAGTATTCGGGTCCTCTTTTGGAGTCCCATTTTACTTTGACCAGAACTATTCTCTTATGCTTGAGGTTCTTAACTTTTCTGTCTTCAATTTGTAGAGGCCTTTCTACAAATTTGAGTTGTTCATTTACCTCTATATCTTTAAGAGGTACCATCAGTGATTCATCAGCTAAGCATTTCTTGAGATTAGATACATGAAATACATCATGTATTCCTGCCATTTCCTCTGGCAGTTGTAGCTGATAAGCTACAGGTCCTATTCTTCTAATAATTTCAAAAGGTCCAACATACCTGGGACTTAACTTCCCTCTTTTAATGAATCTTACCACTCCTTTCCAATGAGATACTTTTAAAAATACCTTATATCCTACTTGAAATTCCAATGGTTTCCGCCTATTGTCAGCATAGCTTTTCTGTTTATCACGTGCTGCTTTCAGTCGTTCCTTGACTTGAATGATCTTATTGGTTGTCTCTTGCACTATCTCAGGTCCAGATAGTTGCTTTTCCCCAATTTCTACCCAACAGACTGGGGTTCGACACTTTCGTCCATAAAGTGCTTCGAATGGTGCAGCATTAATACTTGTGTGATAACTATTATTATAAGAAAATTCTATTAAAGGTAAGTGGTCGTCCCAATTACCTCCGAAATCAATTACACAAGCTCTAAGCATGTCTTCCATTGTCTGAATTGTCCTTTCGCTTTGTCCGTCTGTTTGAGGATGATAAGCGGTACTTAGATTCAGCTTGGTTCCCATTGCTTTTTGGGAACTTGTCCAAAAATGAGAGGTAAAACGGCTATCTCTATCAGAAACAATTGATAAAGGTATTCCATGTAAAGAAACTATTTCATTTACATATAATTTAGCTAGCTGTTCCATACTGAAAATTTCCTTCATTGGTAGGAAGTGAGCTGACTTAGTTAGTCTATCTACAATCACCCAGATTGTATCATTACCTTTCTTTGTTTTGGGTAATTTAGTAACAAAATCCATTGTTATCAATTCCCATTTCCACACTGGCATTTCTAACTGTTGTAACAAACCTGAGGGTTTCTGATGTTCAGCTTTAACTTGTGAGCAAGTTAAACATTTAGAAACATAGGTTGCTATGTCCTTTCTCATTCCTATCCACCAGAAATTCTTTCTTAAATCCTGGTACATCTTATTACTTCCTGAATGCATCGTATACTTAGACTTATGGGCTTCTGCTAATATACGATGACGTAGGTTTCCTAATTTAGGTATCCACATTCTCTTTTCATGGAATCTCCAAATTCCATCTGTTCCTTGTTCTAATTCCTTAATCATATCTTTTAATTTTTCAGTATCCTCCTTGATTACTGATTCTTGAGCTTCTCTTATCTGATCATTTAAATCTACTTGCAGATTTAATTTAAGAGAACGTACCCTTTTTGGCTTTTCGTGATACTTTCGGCTTAAAGAATCTGCCACTACATTTGCTTTTCCTTCATGATACTGGATATCACAATCATAATCACTAAGCATCTCCATCCAGCGTCTTTGTCTATATTCAATTCTTTTTGCCTAAAAACATACAGTATCTTAAACTTTTATGATCGGTAAATATGGTAAACTTACTACCATAAAGGTAATGTCTCCAAATTTTCAAAGCAAAAATTATTGCTCCTAATTCAAGATCATGGGTTGAATAATTCTCTTCATGATTCTTAAGTTGTCTAGATGCGTAAGCTATAACCTTTTGGCGTTGCATTAACACACATCCATAACCTAATTTAGAAGCGTCACAATAAACTACTAAATCTTCAGTTCCTTCTGGTAACGCTAACATGTGTGCATGGGTTAATCTTTGCTTAAGAATTCTAAAGGCTTCTTCTTGCTTTGGTCCCCATTCAAACTTAATGGATTTACAGGTTAACTTAGTTAAAGGAATGGCTATTCTAGAAAAATCTCGAATAAATCTTCTATAATAACCTGCCAATCCTAAGAAACTTCTAACCTCGGTTGGTGACTCAGGGGTTTTCCATTTTGTAATTGCCTCGATCTTTGTTGGATCCACATGAATTCCTTCATGATTAACTAAGTGTCCAAGAAACTGTACCTGTTCTAACCAAAACTCGCACTTTGAAAATTTAGCGTAAAGCTTTTCCTTTCTTAATAGACTTAAAAGTACGTGCAAATGCTTTGCATGATCCTCTTTACTTTTAGAGTAAATGAGAATATCATCAATAAAAACTATTATAAATTTATCCAAATATGGCTTACATATTCGGTTCATCATGTTCATAAATGCGGCTGGGGCATTGGTTAAACCAAATGGCATGACAGTAAATTCATAATGGCCATACCTTGTTCTGAATGCAGTTTTAGGAATGTCTTCTTCTTGTACCTTTAGTTGATGATATCCTGATCTTAGATCGATTTTAGAGAAAAATCGAGCTCCTTGCAGTTGATCAAACAGATCATCGATTCTTGGTAATGGGTACCGGTTCTTAATCGTGACCTTGTTCAATTCACGGTAGTCAATGCACATACGCATTGATCCGTCCTTCTTTTTGACAAATAAAATCGGTGCTCCCCAAGGCGATGAGCTTGGCTGTGTGAATCCCTTCTCTAATAATTCATCTAACTGTTTCTTTAGTTCCTGCATTTCGGCGGGTGCCAAACGGTAGGGTGCTTTGGCAATTGGTGCTGTTCCGGGTAGCAGATGGATTCTGAATTCGAATTCTCTGTCTGGTGGTAGCCCTGGCAACTCTTCTGGAAATACATCTGAAAACTGAGACACTACTGGAATGTTTTTTAGTTCTTTTCCTTTAATGTTAGTGATTATAGAAATCAAATACACTATAGATCCATTTCTTATATAGCTTGCAGTTTTCATCACAAAGATGAATTTTGTGGATCTACAGGGTTTATCTCCTTTAATTGTGATCTTTTCACCCTTTGGTGAACTTGCTTGAATTGACTTTTGATCACATAAAATATTAGCTTTATTGGCTATTAACCAATCCATTCCTAATACGATATCAAATCCTGCCAGATTCATTGGGTAAAGATTTGCAATATACTTTTGGTTTAAAAATTCTATTCTTGCTTCCTGCAAGAATTCAGAAATCCTAACCGTTTCTCCATTTGCTGTCCCGACTAGACATTCTTGTGAGAGTTTAGTTAATGGTTGTTTAAGAAGTTTGCAAAATGAAGTATTAATAAAACTTTGGTTTGCACCAGAGTCAAATAATACTTTAGCAAAAACATCATTAACTAAAAACGTACCGGCTATTACGTCCGGAATCATTTTGGCTTCATCTGCAGTCAGAAATAATGCTCTAGCATTTTTAGTGTTCTTGTTGTTCCGGCTGGAGCTAGTTTCGGACAGTTCGGCTTGATGTGACCTTTTTCTCCACTGTTGAAGCATAGTCCATTACTGGATTTTCTCCTGCAATCTTCTTCCTTGTGTCCTGGTGCCTTGCAGAAATTGCAGTGAGTTGAGCATTTTCCCGAATGCTTTTTCTTGCAGGCCTTGCAGTATGGTGCATGTGACAACCGTTAAAATTGCATGTGTCCGTACAATTAATTAATGTTGATTTATGCTTAATAACTGTGCCTAATTACAACTGATGATATAAACTGCTTTATGATTCCTGTATCATACATACATGTGCATCATTTTTCATACTATCACACCATTTATTATATACAAACTTTATTGACATACATGATGCACAAGGCACAGTTAGCACCATTAGCGGATAACTCAGAAATATACTGACAGTGCCAGTACATAGACAGACAATGTTTTGAGGCCCAGTATGAGCCAGATGTAAGATTAAATATATTATGTATTAATATTTAATCTATAGCCATTATAATCATTTACATAATATAGATCAAAATATATAATAACCTATTAAATAATTAGTTGGTAATTGTTGATGGACCATATTACCCTTATTAACTAATTAGGTTTCCTCCTGGGTGCTTATATAAGGAGAATTATGTGGAGGTTAAGGGGTTACTCAGTTACACAATTAGACACACCCCATTAGTCATAACATCATCATCGACCTCCTCTCCTAAGCCGATACCCCTTTTCGGTTTTCTAAGTCCCCATCATCAGTCAGCACCCTAAGGAGGAACCAGATCACGATGACAAGCATGTCGAACTCCATTACTGGATTCTCCAACGCAATGTCTGCTGTAACAGGTATGTTTTAATGTTTTCCCTCATGTATAAACAGAACTGAACCAACATGTGGTATCAGAGCATATGTTGATTAGTCAGTTCTGTTTTGTATCCGTAAATCTGGATTAAAGCAGGAAAACATGATTTGAAAACCATAATAAAATTCGGTTTTATCATCCGAGATATCATCTCGGATCATATATATTGATTCATTATAACTGTTCCGAAATCATTAGTTTGAGAAACATGTTTAAATGTGTAATTATTTCCAGATTTCGGATATAAGTTTAAGGTTATTTTTTTATTTAGGGTTCATCATGTTCTTAGTTAAAAATTCAAAATTTCCTTTATGTTTTGGAATGTGTTTTGAATTGTGGAATGTTTTCCTAATTTTGATCTTATTTTATCTAATAAGTTTTTTCGAAATATGTTAATAAGATAAACAGATTATGATTTCAAAATTTACTGATAAAATTAGATCAATGTTAAAATAGGAAACTCTATCACAATTCCTAAGATTTCGAATTTTCTGTTAAGATTTCACATTAACAGCTGTAACAGCTTGAGGAACACATTACGGATGACCATTATGAATGAGCAACTGCCTGATCATTCCGGATGAACATCTGTTCACCCATTACGGATCAGCCACTGCCTGATCATTTCGGACCATTTCGGACTAAGCATCACGGATCATCAAGAACTGACCATTTCGGATGAATCTCGGACTAAACATTACCATCCGAAATCATCCGAAATGCATCACGGATCATCAAGAACTGCCCATTTCGGATGAATCTCAGACTAAGCATCATAATCCGAAATCATCTGAAATGACTCGACTTATGCGTCTTGGACACATCCGAAATCATTCGAAATCATCCATTTCGGATAATCCGAAATGATTCGAAATTAGTCATTTCGGATGGATCTAAGACATGATTCATCCGAAATCATGAGTGTTCATAAAATTTGCCAGCTAACGGGTGGTTTGCTATTAAATAAATGGTTTTGTAAATACTTAGTTAATTAATCAGAATCAGATAATGTTTTACAAAACCAAAATGGCTTAACTTGAATGAGTTTTTGATATATCATTTCTGGCCAAAGCTGACTTGATACATCTACTTATCGTTCAAGTATTACGAAAGCTATGTTGTGTGTGCATCATAAGCATGAATGTCTTAATTTCTGGCCAAAGTTGATTTAATTCATTCATAGATGGCATACTCAACAAGTGCATAACTAAAGTGATTGTCTCAATTTCTGGCCAAAACTGATTTGTTACAACCACTTTGCACATATGCTTAAATGATTACACTTCTGGCCAAAGCTGATTTGTTTTCATTTAAGTAGAATTTTTAGCTAAGTCTATTATTTTGATGTTAGTAATAGACAATATCACAGCTTCATAATGTAAAATGGTTATTATTTATGCCTGCCTTAGTTTAACATGCCCTTAGATCACATTAGAACTTCTTCCTAAGTATCATAACTTGCTCATCTTATTTCCACTATCAGCGCCTAATTGCGGGATTCCACCTTTGACTGGTGATAACTTTGCTGCATGGAAGGATGCTCTCATGCTTACTCTTGGGCTGCTGGATTTCGATTATGCTCTAAGAGAGAAGAAGCCAGCGGGCCTTACTCCACAAAGTACTGCTGCTGACCAGTTGACTCATGAAAAGTGGACTAGGTGTAACCGCATGTCTCTCATGTTTATGAAGCAGTCCATCAATAATGCAATCAGAGGAGCCATTCCTGATTCTGAAGATGCTAAAACCTACTTGGAACATGTGGAGGCGCAGTTCAAAGGGACGTCTAAAGCACACGCTAGTACCCTTATCCTCAAACTGGTGACAACTAAGTATGATGGGAGGAGCGGCATTCGCGAACACATCATGATGATGAATGACATGGCCAATAAGCTGAAAGGGCTGGAAATGGAGATCAGTGATGGTTTCCTTGTTCATTTTATCATTACTTCGCTTCCTTCATCCTTTGAAGCATTTAAGATCAATTACAACACTCAGAAGGACAAATGGACGATGAGTGAGCTGGTCGCTATGTGCATACAGGAGGAAGAGCGTATGAGGATGGATCGCCCTATTGATGTTGCAAACTTCACTACCTCCAACTCTAAGAAAAGGAAGAACAATTATCAGAGGAAGGATGCTTCAAAAGTCCAAAGTCCTAATCCTAATACAAGTGCACCCTCCAGCTCTAAGAACTCTTTAGGCAAAATCCGCTGCAAGTTCTGTAAAAAGACAGGACACATGCAGAAGGAATGCCCTGACTTTAAGGAGTGGCTGGCTAAGAAAGGTAACGATTATTTTATGATACTTGAGTCCTATAATTTAAGTGTTCCTGCTAATTCTTGGTGGTTTTGATTCTGGTTCTATGGTTCATGTTACCAATTCAACTCAGGGATTCCTTTCAATCCAGAAGCTGGAAAGAAACCAAAGAACGCTTAAGGTTGGGGATGATCGAGAATTAGAAGTGAAGGCCATTGGAACATTACAATTAGTTATGAAAACTGGTTTATGTATTAAACTTTATGATACCTTATATGTTCCTGAGGTAACTCGGAACCTTGTATCAGGACCAAAGTTAGACATGGACGGTTTTATTGTTTCCCATGGTCATCGCAAACTCTCTATCCTCTATGATTCTGTTCTTTATGGTACTAGTATTCTGGATGGTGGTCTCTATAGATTAGAACTAGATGATGGCTTTTCCAAATCTTTGTTGTCATATAACATTAATGAATCACTCACAAAGATGAAAGAGAAACGAGACTTAGAGACTTCATCCATGTTGTGGCATCAGCGTTTAGGCCACATTTCAAAAGAACGATTAAATCGTCTTGTAAAGGATGAAGTCTTACCTCCTCTCGATTTCTCTGATTTTGGAACATGTGTCAAATGTCTTAAAGGTAAAATGACATTAGCGAATAAGAAAGGTGCCACTAGGAGCTCTAATTTATTAGAACTCATTCATACTGACATTAGTGGTCCCTACCAAATCGCTGGCATAACAGGACATACTTCATTTATCACTTTTATTGATGATTATTCTCGTTACATGTACTTGTATCTAATTAAGGAGAAATCTGAATCTCTAACAACTTTTAAAGATTATAAGGCTGAAGTTGAAAAGCAATTAGATCGTCGGATTAAAGTTGTGAGATCAGATAGAGGCGGTGAATATTATGGAAGACATACTGATGTGGGTCAAGCTCCTGGTCCATTTTATGAGTTTTGTAAGGGCCAGGGGATTGTGAACCAATACACCATGCCTGGTACACCTCAGCAGAATGGTGTTGCTGAAAGAAGAAACCGTACCCTTATGAACATGGTGCGAAGTATGTTAGCCAACACTAATTTACCATTATTTCTCTGGACTGAAGCATTAAAAGCAACTGTTCATATACTCAATAGAGTTCCTTCTAAGTCTGTCCTTAAAACTCCTTATGAACTTTGGACAGGAAGGAAACCGAGTCTTAAATATATGAAAGTATGGGGCTGCATTGCTGAAGCAAAACTTTACAATCCTTTCCTAAGGAAACTTGACCCTAAAACAGTTACCTATTTCTTTATCGGGTATCCTGAGAACTCTAAGGGTTATCGTTTCTATTGTCCTTCTCATGTCACCCGTATTGTTGAAACCAAGCGTGCTGCGTTCCTGGAGGATTTCAAGGTCAGTGGGAGCAGTACCAACCCTTACGAAGAATTGCAAGAAGTACAAGACGCGGGGGGAGAGACTCGTCGCTTACCATTACTCCGATTACTCCTCTTGTACCCAATGCAACTACTGTACCTGAAGCTACTGCACCAACTGCAAATTCACCTCTACAATCAGAACCCATTATACCTCATGACGAAGGCATATCAAACGCTCAAAACCAAGACAACGCTGAACCCGATAATCCACTCAGGAGGTCATCTAGGCAAAGAAGGCCTACTAATTGGGATGATTATGTTACCTACCTGACTGAAATGGATCCCGGAAAGCTCAATGATCCTATTTCTTACAATGAAGCCATAAGCAGTGATCAGTCTTCTGAATGGAATAAAGCGATGATTGATGAGCTTGAATCCATGAAGAAAAATGACATTTGGGATTTGGTAGAATTACCCAACGGTGTGAAACCCGTAGGATGCAAATGGGTGTTCAAAACAAAACTGGATCCGAATGGGAACATTGAACGCTACAAAGCGAGATTGGTTGCAAAGGGCTACACTCAGAAAGAGGGAATTGATTATCAAGAGACGTTTTCACCTGTATCTCGTAAAGATTCATTAAGGATCGTCATGGCCCTAGTAGCTCATTTTGATTTAGAGCTGCATCAGATGGACGTTAAAACCGCTTTCCTTAACGGAGATTTGGACGAAGATGTTTACATGAAACAACCTGAAGGCTTTAAACCTGAAGGTGAGGAGCATCTAGTCTGTAAGTTGAAGAAATCCATTTATGGGTTAAAACAAGCATCACGTCAGTGGTACCTCAAGTTTGATGAAGTCATGAAGAAACAAGGTTTTATGAAGAATCAAGTGGATCAATGCACCTACCTCAAGATGAGTGGGAGCAACTTTACTATACTTGTCCTTTACGTAGATGATATTCTATTGGCAAGTAATAGTTTAGACATGTTGCATGAGTCGAAGCGGTTACTCTCGCATAACTTCGACATGAAGGATCTCGGAGATGCTTCTTATGTCATTGGCATCGAAATTCACCGAGATAGACACAAGGGGATTTTAGAATTGTCCCAGAAGGCTTACATAGATCGTGTTCTTACACGGTACAACATGCAACAGTGCAAACCCTCCGTCGCTCCAGTAGTTAAGGGAGATGTTTTCGGTTCATTCCAGTGTCCGACAACAGAGGTTGAGAAGGAGCAAATGAGCCAGATACCTTACGCGTCAGTAGTCGGGAGCCTGATGTATGCTCAAGTCTGTACTCGCCCAGATATTGCTTATATTGCTGGAATGCTAGGCCGTTATCAGACTAATCCTGGCCTAGATCACTGGAAAGCAGCTAAGAAGGTACTTCGATATCTGCAAGGGACGAAAGACTATAAACTGACTTATAGAAGAAGTGATCATTTAGAAGTGATGGGCTATTCTGATTCTGACTTTGCAAAGTGCTAAGATGACAAGAAATCCACTTCGGGCTATATCTATATGTTAGCAGGCGGCCCTATCTCATGGAAGAGTCATAAACAACAGTTGACCACAACTTCCACTATGATGGCAGAGTACATTGCTGTTTATAACGCAACCTGTCATGGAATGTTGCTTAGAAATCTGATCACTGGACTCAAAATTGTTAATTCCATTTCTAGACCATTGAAGCTTTACTGTGATAATTCAGCTGCCGTTAGTTTCTCGAACACTAACAGTTCGACTAGAGCTGGTTTATATCTCGATACAAAATATATGTTTGTACGTGAACGAGTTAAGGAAAATAATCTTTGTATCGAGTATATTAGTACTAAAGATATGCTTACGGATCCGATGACTAAAGGTCTCCCTCCTAAGGTTTACGAAGAACATGTTCGGAATATGGGATTTAGTAAAGACCTTATTTGAGCATATTGTACTAGCTTATGTTTTATGATTAATGAAATTTCCTCAGTTTGATTTTGTATGTCTCTTAGAATATGTTCAACCGGTATAATGTCATATAGACAAATAAAGTTACAAATCAAACAAAGGGCTTACGCGTATTTTGATCATGACGTTTAGGTTTTAAATTAAGGCTATAGTATGATTAATGGGGGTCCTGAGTCGCATAATGATTCAACGGCTGTATTTCTCTGCTATAGTACTTGTTTAAGGCTAAAATGAGTGTTAACTCCTGATCAGGCTTATCTAATACTCATAGTAAATGATTACTCGGCTAAGTGGGAGAATGTAAGATTAAATATATTATGTATTAATATTTAATCTATAGCCATTATAATCATTTACATAATATAGATCAAAATATATAATAACCTATTAAATATTACCCTTATTAACTAATTAGGTTTCCTCCTGGGTGCTTATATAAGGAGAATTATGTGGAGGTTAAGGGGTTACTCAGTTACACAATTAGACACACCCCATTAGTCATAACATCATCATCGACCTCCTCTCCTAAGCCGATACCCCTTTTCGGTTTTCTAAGTCCCCATCATCAGTCAGCACCCTAAGGAGGAACCAGATCACGATGACAAGCATGTCGAACTCCATTACTAGATTCTCCAACGCACTGTCTGCTGTAACAGGTATGTTTTAATGTTTTCCCTCATGTATAAACAGAACTGAACCAACACCAAAGACAAGGTACTACACTAGTATGGAGTGTAGGGAAGTAAGGACCATAAAACTGCGTCACTAGGTGATAGTTTAAGTGCCAGAAAGTGCCTAAAACCCATTCAAAGTGCAGAATTCTGCATTAATTACCAAAATTCAGCATTTTAACATGCTAGTAATGTGCAAAAATATGGCAAAATGGTCTTGTATGCTTTCCTAAGTGTCGGGAATTAAAAGTGTCACAAAAAGTTACATAAAAGACACTATACGGAATAACTTAGCACTTTAACGAAACGGTATCTAACCGAACAACCGGACAGTTCCGTGAACACTAAAATATTGCAAAAAGCATTGTTTTTGTTTTTCTGAGCTAGTTATGGTTCCCGAGCACTATAACATATTACATAAAGCATGAAACATATTAAACACAAGTCTTACACTTAACACCCCCCCCCCCCCACTAAATCACCTACTTATCATTCAACTTTCATTTAACCCCCCCCCCCCCTTATGTAATCGGCCCACTTGGTGGCCCCACCTCAAGATTTTCCAATCTTCTAAATCCTGCCAAAGATCCTAGATGATCTTGATTTGATATGAGCTAGATTGTGTATGTACTCTTGTAGACACAAAATCCATTGGATATTAGCATCTTGGTTATAAGTTAAACACTCCATCTTCTAAACTTATCACCACACCACTTCTTCCTCCTCCTTGACCCCCATCTCGGCCGACCCCCTACACCCACACCACCATTCTTTTTTTTTTTTTCAAGTTCAAGTGTTCCAAGGTTTTCTCAAGGTGCTAGAAGGTCACTAACGAGGCTCGGTACTCACGGAACTTGAAGGACCACCTTCGTTTGCTATTATCCACCACATTTTCAACCTTGTTCTTCCCTAGCTTTAAGCTAGTTGTAAGACTTCTTTGATCCTTGTTTACTTCATGTTTTTAGTGGTTAAAAGATATATCTTGTTGAAATCATATAAACACTAATGAACATACACATAACCATGAACATAAAGCTTTACATAAGATGAAAAATTGATGAAACATGATGTAATATTGTTAGAATGATGTTGTTTTGAATATGTTGATGATTGATTATTGATTTCTTGGTAATGTGATGTTAATCATCATATGGAACTTGTTACATTATGATTAAAAACATGATTTAACAAGTTAGGAGGTGTTATGGGTTTACATAAAGTGATCACCTTCATACTTAGACATGAACTTGATAATAAAGATGATTTCTTGAAATATAAGTAAACAAGTAGGTTGATGATCATGTAAATCCGAGATTTACAAATGACTTTTCTAAACAAACCAAGTTCAAGAGACGGTTTTTGAAAGATCATAACTTTTCTTGCACTTACATTATTTTTTGGAAATAAAATAAGTGTAGGAATGCTAGTAAAACAAGAAGATGTTGTAAATAAATATTTTTGTTAAATAGTTCACAAGTTGTAAAGATCTAGAAATCCCGAGAATGAGATTTTAACAAAAGTAAATACACTTTGGAAGGTGACTAAAACCACTAAGCACCTCACCAAGTTACTACGTGTTTTTTTTATAAAACATCAAGTTCATGTTGTATTATAAATGGAATAGTTTTGCACTTGGTAAGTGTAATATTGTTTAGAGTATGATTGTTGATGGTTTGAATGATTTTCGAAAAGAAAATGATATGCTAAATAGCATGGACAACTCCGTTTACAAAGGAAACTATGGCGAAATTTTCTAAAAATCCCAACACTTAGAAAATATTTTCTAACAAGTGATTACAAGTTATTTTTTTAACTTTGTTTTTCAAAATAAACTTTTCCATAGGTTTTGGTTACAAAAATACAAAGTATCGGAGGTTGGTTTTGTAAATAAAAATGGATAAATATATATTTAGAATATATATTTTATAGTAAGACACTTGTGTGAATATTTGTTTACTTGGTGGAATAGTTATATTATGTTAGGGTAAAATAATATAACTTACAAATTACCATTACAAATTACCATGACAAATTACAACTCCAAAATAATACCAAAAATCTCACGGAATAAATATTTAAGTTACACACTTAATATTGTGAAGCCAAACGATAAAACGTAACTTATGGAATATTCCGGAAAATACTTTTACGAATATATATTTTGGTAAATATTGTTTTGGATACAAGAAGTGAAAATATATTATTTTTGGGAATATATATATATATATATATTTTGGAATACATTATTATTTTTGACAAATAAGTTATATATATTTTCTAAGTGGGACTTAAAAATATATTCTCGGAACTACAATATACATGTATAAATACCCCCATCCTTGGGAAGGAAATACGGAGTTAAATACTTTAGAAGTATTAATACAAAAATATTGATTAAACAATTATTCCATAACTAAATATAATTTAAATTTAAAATAATTATTATTTTAACAAATAATTAAAACTTGGAATAACTTAAGAACGCAACTCAAAACGTTAAACTCTAAGCCAAGGCATGGCCCGTTCGTCTAATAGACGTTAGTACACTGTAGGTAGTCGTGATTAGCTGCGGAGATTTGAGTTGACGATACTGAAGACGCACCACTGTGAGTTCATGTCCCCCTTTTCTTTTTAACTGTTTTCAGTTTTATACTTCGGGGGTGAAATACATGTTACAATTATTACAAACATTTTTATACATGGTATGGTTAGCTTAAGGAGGGTTTACTACTTAGATCATGTGAAAGGTGGGTATAACACTTAAGGCCATTAATCCTCGTCGTAGGACCGAGGGACATGAGTGATAGATCTATTTGGGTGTAGCGAGCCCACACCCATGCGGACCAGGGTGGCCCATGTGGTGACTATGTCTTATTCCAGGAGACAAGTTTGCTAGGTTTGAGTACTTCCTGCACCATTTCACACATACCAGTGGCTTTGCAACCCATTGGTGATCTCTTTTTCCTTAATGCTACATACCAGGGACTTACATACATACAGACGTACTTTAAAGGTTTATACACACAGACATACACATGAACTCGCTCAACTTTTGTTGATGTTTTTCAAATTACATATATTTCAGGGAACTAGTGGATCTGGCAGGGTATGCGTGTGTCGTCAAGCTGTGTTTGAATAAAAGATGTTATCCATGGTTGTTGAGTTTAGAGGGTGTATCCTAATCCTGGACGGGATACGTGATTCTAAACTCAGGTTTTATTTAAGTACTTTTGTTGAGTCTTTATGAACTTATTTAAACACGTCATGGTTTGTAACTTAATTTGGTATTGATGTTTTCAGACAATGGTATTGTGGTATTTTCTAAACTTTATTAATGGATAAACATCTCGTGTTTTTATCATATAGCATTGTTGTGATTGTTGCTATGGTATTAAGAAGTCACACCAAATAACCACGCTTCCGCAAAAGTCAGGGTGTGACAGCTTGGTATCAGAGCTTCGATCGTAGCGAACTAGGATTCTTTCTCGAGTCTAGACTACGATCATTAGGGCTCTCACGAAAATGTTTTCAAACATTTTTACATTGCATACACTAAACGTCCAGATCCAGGGAACAAACATTTTTACAGACAAAAAGGGGCACAAAAAACACATTTCAAAAAATTATGTTTATAATTCACTCTTAGAGACTGAGGGAGTTCAGTCTTAGAGACTGAGGGAGTTCAGTCTTAGAGACTGAGGGAGGATCAGTCTTAGAGACTGAGGGAGGTTTAGTCTTAGAGACTGGGAAAGTTTGGTCTTAGAGACCAGGGAGTTAGTCTTAGAGACTGAGGAAGTTGGTCTTAGAGACCAGGGAGTTGGTCTTAGAGACCAGGAAGTTGGTCTTAGAGACCAGGGAGTTAGTCTGAGAGACTAGGGAGTTCAGTCTAAGAGACTGGGTGGGATAGTATGGGGAAGACTAGGATGATTACTTGCTTACATTGTCATTACATACATGCTCATTCGCTGATTGTTGATATATGTACATATGTGTGATTGTTTTGTCACAGACACCATGTCATCATCCTCCAAGAGTGGAGTGTCAGACACCGTAGACCCGATAGCCATCATCTCAGATGACGAGATCCTTCCAAAGGACGAGGTTTTCACTTCAGATACTACGAGTAGTGACGACGATGACTTTCAGCCCTTCGCCTTACCGGATTTAGGAGATGATTTACCTTTAGCTGATGGTTTTCTCGATGGGGATCTACCTCTTGCTCAGATCCCTGCACCTATTCCTCTTGCTGCTTTTCCTGTTGAGGATCTGCCTCTCGACGATATGTCGGACGATGACGTCAATCTCTTCATCGAGGGTCCCCCTGAGGATGACCAGGATGGCGGGGCTCCGATTGATGATGATGTTGGTATTCCTCTTGATGAAATTCCAGTTGTCGATGCCATTGTTATTCCACCTGTCGAGGTTCCTGTTATGGATGTTTTATCTGACCCGTCTGGTCCCGACTCGTTTGAGTCCGTATCTTCCGCCACCTTACACGCGCAGGGCGTACAACATTATCCCATTGACACTGATTCCGACACCGCGATGTCTGCTGCACCTGTCCCTCCTTTGTACTTCGAGTTTGACGACGATCCCATCTTTCCACACGACTTTGATCCGGACCATGAGATGGAGTTTATCCCTGATGAGCAGCCTAATGAGGCACCTATACTTCCTGATGATCAGCCCCTTGATATACCTGCTGATCATGAGCTTGCTCCAGCTGATCCAGAACCTGAGGTTGCACCAGAGCCTGTTCTTGCTCACGACCTTCCACCTGTGCATGACCCTATCCCGTCTGATGTCCCAGTTGTTGCACCTCTGCCTGACCCTATACCTGTATTTGTTGATCACGCCCCTTTTGCTACACACGTTGACCCTAGATATGCTCACACCCGCAATGGGTGGATTGAGGATGACGACGACTATCCTCTTTTTATCAGACCAGTTACTCCCCCTTCTGCACCTGTTCAGGCACCCGTTGATGTCACCCAGTTTCGCCCGCACTTGTCAGATGCGCACCGCACAGATCTACCAGTTACATTTCTTCAGGACATTCCTCCTCCCCGTCAAGGGGAAGGACCTTCGAGTCAGCAGCACACTCACATACCTTTCGTGTCAGCAACCGATCAGTTCATGCCGCAGTTTCCACACACTGCTTCTTCTTCTTTTGCACCCATGGGCGAGCCATTTATGTGGTTTCCGCCCAACGTCATGCCTATATCGGATCAATACCATCCCTTCCACATCGGATATTCGAGGGATGATCTGCTTTTATCCTTGCAGCTACAACATGATATGTTGAGTCGTAGAGTCACTGAGCTCGAGAGGATCCCGCGTCCTCCACCTGATGATGGTCCGTCACAGTTTGTTGCTCCACCTGCTCCACTATTTCCTTACCCGGATTTTGACATCCGATTCCTTACCATGAAGCAGCAGATTAGCTGTTTGTTGCAGCTTGTTCATGCTCTCGAGGAGGAGTTAGCGCGTATTCGCCGTTTGCTTTTCATTCCTCCACCTCCTCCTCCTCCCCCATCAGCTTAGAGGTTTTTGGTTTGATGCAGGTAGCATTTCTTTTGATGAGAGTGCAACTATTGAGCCAGATTGCACAGCTTTTTGAAGCCCACAGTGTGACTTTTGACTGATGTAGTTTGTTAGACGATTCGGACGAGGATGATGCGACCCTGTAGACCCTTTTGTTAAGATACGATACACTTGATGAACTTACAAAACTGTATTCGTGGCCATCGATATATGAAAGCTCAATCACAATATTCTCATTATACACGTTGATGAATTACTTGTTTATGCTATGATTATGATGCAATGTGCTTACCTGCTTAATGAAAGCCTAATTGTAATGTTCTCGATAAACGTGCTACCAATATAACAGGAATGTGCTATGATTGTGATATACGTGTTTGTTTATTATACTCTCATTAGACATGATTCCATTTACTTGCTTGTACCATGAGTGTGCTGTTGCTTGATGTGTTGATATGATAATTTAATACGTGCAAATACATATGATCTCCAAACAACTATTTACATTCCCTGAACAGATGAGACCTGACTAACCCGAACTTCTTCCTAGAAGATGTCTCATCAAGAGATCATTCGACTGACCGAGGCAGAATGGCAAGCGCACGCCTCACGAGTTATAGCTCGGCACGACGTTCTTCGCTACAAACGCAGCGGAGGTACCTCAAGGAATGACCCACCTAACGGTTGTACCTAAAAACAGTTTCTAGAATGCAAACCCCTGAACTACGGTGACACTGGAGGTGCCATAGCTTTTGTGAAATGGGTTGAGAATGTGGATGCTGTTGTGCGAATGAGCAGATGTACGCTAGAGCAACAAGTCCCATACGTTTCCGGATTGCTTCAAGATGAGGCTCTGTTATGGTGGAACCTTAGGGTTCGAGTAATGGCGAGGCTGCAGCATATGCGTTAACATGGAGTGAGCTGAAGGAAATGATGCGTAGGGAGTATTGTTCTCAGATGGAGATCCAAAAGCTGGAATTCGAATTCTGGAAGCTAAAGATGGAAGGTCCAAAAGTGGTGGAGCACGTGCAGAGGCTTCATGATTTGTCGCGAGTCGTTCCGTACCTGGTGGAACCCGAATTGAAGAGAATGGAGCAATCTATTTGGGAACTGGCGCCTCAAGCCTTGAGCTTAATGATAGCATCAATGCACCAACAACTATGGTTGCATATATGATGAGTCTGGCACTCACTAAGGAAGCACTTAGATTGGAAAGACTCTCAACCCCTGACGAGAAGAAGGAAACTCCGATAGAGTCATCTGAAAAGAACAAAAGGAAGCTCAGTGAATTCCAAGGAGGTGATCGGGCAAATAACAAGAACAAGGCCAAAAAGGGAAAAGAGTACAGGGGTAAACTACCTAAGTGCGACGAATGTCAACGTCATCATACCGGGCAATGCAAAAATGGAAAGTGTGATAACTATGGCAGAGTGGGACACTGCAAGGAGGTGTGTTGGTGCCGGACGAAACGTGTAAATCAAGGTCAAGTTGGTAGTAGAAAACACAAAGTAAACAACGACAACAGTAACTATCAGGACGGAAATGGTGACAACCAAAAGCGTAGACAAGAGTGTTTTAACTGTGGTGACATGGGGCACTTTCGGAAAGATTGCCCAAGGGAGATTAATCAAGACTGTGAAAGAACACCCAACATCGGAGCTCGTGAAGCACGCCAAGATCCAGATATGGTTGCTGGTACGTTCTCTGTCAACCAAAATTTTGCATCTACGTTACTTGATACCAGTGCCGACCATAGCTTCGTATCTCATGAATTTAAGAATATACTTGGTATGGTAAAAGGATAAGTTATATAACCTGCACTCGATAGAACTAGTTAATGGGAAGCCTCGACGTGGTATCAGCGAGACTGCTTAACACATTTGAAACACTACATTTCTTTAGCGTACTGCATCTGTCTAGCTGATGTACTATCATTTCCCCTTTTTACACAAACTCTTTTTTACTTTTTCAATGTTTTTGGATTTTGAAATTTTATCATGTTTTTGGATTTTTTGCAAAACTTTCTCCCCCTAAAAACAAAAACATATTTTTGTGTTTTTGGTTTTATCAAAAACAGAAAATAAACAGTACAAAAACTTTGACAACACAACGTGGATCACATCAGATCGCCGTCCTCCTCGGCTTCACATTCTATTACCCTCCCAGAAAACAAATTTTTCATCCCATTTAATTTCAAAAGATAGTTAAATCTCTTTTTATCAAACGGTTTGGTGTAAAAATCAGCTTTCTGTTCATCGGTGTGTATATGTTCGATGCGAATCAATTTCTTCTCGTGACAATCACGGATGAAATAATGTCAAATTTCTATATGCTTTGTTTTAGAATGGTGAACCGGGTTTTTCGTTATGTTAATCGCTGCTTCATTGTCCACAAATATAGGTGTGTCCAAGAACTGCAAACCAAAGTCTCGCATCTGCTGTTGGATCCAAAGGATCTGAGAGCAACAGCTTGAGGCCAAAACGTATTCAGCCTCGCACGTAGAGAGCGCTACTGAGGTTTGTTTCTTGCACTGCCAAGTGATAAGTCGAGTTCCGAAGAACTGACACCCAGCAGTGGTGGACTTAGCATTTTGCTTGCAGCAACCAAAATCCGAATCGGCAAAACCTGTGAGAGAGAAATCGCCAGACTTAGGATACCACAAGCCGGTGCTTGGGCAGCCTTTCAAATACCGTAAGATGCGTTTCACGATTGTCAAGTGTGACTAGCGTGGGCTGGACTGATATCGGGCGCATAAACACGTCGGATACATGATGTCTGGGCGAGAAGCAGTAAGATACATCAAAGATCCAATTATCGACCGGTAATATGTCTCGTCCACCTTTTCTCCACTCTCGTCTGGGCAAATCCCATGATTCTGAGCCAGGGGGTTGATGTCGGAGTAGATTCAGACATGTTAAACTTTTCCAGAACATCGTTCATGTATTTAGTTTGATGAATGAAGATTCCTTCAGGCATTTGTTCCACCTGCAACCCTAGGAAGAACTTCATCTCCCCCATCGAACTCATCTCGAACTTCTTCTTCATAACTTTCTCAAAATCTTTACACAAATTGTCATTTGTCGAACCAAATATGATATCATCAACGTAGATCTGCACGATTAAAAGATGTCCTGCAACCTCTTTTGTGAACAGAGTGCTATCAACCGTCCCTCTGATGAACCCGTTGGCCAGCAGATGTTGGGAAAGCGTCTCATACCAGGCTCTCGGGGCCTGGTGAAGTCCGTAAAGCGCGTTATCCAGAAGATAGATGTGACACCCCAGGAAAACTACGCAACCTAACTAGCTTCCTCAGTAACTACGTGCTAAATTTCGGGACGAAATTTCTTTCAAGTTGGGGATGATGTGACAACCCGAACCTTTGAGGTTAGTAATGTCTAACTTTCTAATCTAATTCCTTACTGTTTCACTTCGACGTGTTATAAGTTCCGCGTTGTTTGTTGGTTTTGCCGAGCCCAACTATCTCATGTGTGTTTTGATTTAAACAAATCATGCTAGCAAGCAAGTTATGGGATCGGCCCACCTGAAAGCCCAATTAGTTCGTAAAACCCAAGTGGGATTTGGCAGCCCACTTAATGCTCCTAGTTAATGTCTGTGCATTCGTTTATGGCCTTAGGCCTGGCCCAGTTACTCATGTGAATACCTTAGTCACGGCCCAAGTCCTTTTCTTGTCCCACATTTAATTATTATCGGCCCAAACCCAAAAGGGTTACATATGTTATATGCGTAGTAATTACATAGATTGATAACAAACACATAACCCTAAACACTTCTTCCCTGATCGCACGACTTCAGCAGCATAGCAGACCCTCCCCCTTCAAAACTTGTGCACTCGAACACCACTCTGCAACCTTCGGTTAGTGACGTTACTATTCATGTTGAGTCTATTAGTTGTGGTTAATTATGTGCAAGGTATTAATGTCTTATATGTGCATCACTGGTTAAGTATAATTAGATTAGGTGGAATCGGTTAGGGCTGCATGTTAGTGTTAATAAACCTGTTATGATAACCATTTGAATGATGGGGACTGTAAAGGCACATGCTATTATTGAATGATAATCGAAAACTATATTCAAATTATTTATTCTATTGGCCCTTTTAGTTTTACCGGACTGTTGAGAATTAATGGATCTGACAATACACATGCATAGGGCCGATAATATGATTAGATCACATGCAAATGGATTACACAAATATAATGGCCATAGAATATTATGATGAATGGACTGTGATATGTTAATTAAAAATCAAAGATGATATGCTAATAGATGATACTGTGTGATATTTTTGGGCCGATTATATGCAATAACTGTTCATGGAGTGTTCATGCGTGGTTAGGATAGGTTATAGTTGTTAGAGTTATAATAATAACTATTCGATGTAGTTCTAATTAAATGGTTATAGGGATAAAAAGAATGTCATGTTGATCAATGGTAGCTTTGATTTAATTATGCAGCTACTATTGATGGTGATATATGTTGGATATATAGAATTGGTGTTTGTGCATGGCAGCATGGTAGTTACTGTACAAAATTCATAACATGTTAAATTAGGCTGAGACACTTTTGTGGGTATTGTTGTTGATTTGGGATGTTTAAGTGGGCTGAGCATGATATAAAGAGGGCGGGTTAGGTGTTGTGGATGGGCTTGATGTGGGATTAAACCTGGGCCGCACACCCAAGATTGGGTCACACACTCACGGGTAGCCACAAAGTGAACATGGACCACTCACTTTTTGTTTGAGCTTTGAATGAATTATGGGCCGCGCACGATTAACAATCGGTTTGGGTAACATAACAGGCTGTGTACAATTGTTTGAGGATGTGTGTGTATGTTACTTGGATCATACGTGCTGCATTTTTGTGTTAAGAGACTAGGGACTAATTGTTACTGGTAACCATGTTAGGGCGTGTTTGATCAACTGTTAAATAATTAACTAATCATACCGAGCAAACCAAGGTGAGTTCACACTCCTAAGGCATGGGATTCTCGGTGGGTTGGGAATGGGATTGAATAACTACTCGTACTATCATTACTATCAAACTACTTTTTACTGTCCTCGGATTGAAGGGCACGTACGTAAAACCTACGTACACTCATACTCACTACTGTCCTCGGATTGAAGGGCACGTACGTAAAACCTACGTACACTCATACTCGCTACGGTCCTTGGATCAAGAAAGGCACGTACAGATACGACTAGTCTAGTAACATACAACATGGGAAGCCCCCACTATTCATCGCAAACATGTTCGGGGAACCGCGATACGGATTAATACGATACACATGGGAAGCCCCCACTAATCATCGCAAACATGTTTGGGAAACCGCGATACAGATTAATACAGTACATGGTTTACGAAATAAACATATGATTTATGAACACTATAACTAAACAACCAACTGTGAACATGCCTTGCAGGTCGTTAGGCACTCATGGAGCTTGCATTGGAGTGGGAAGAGTCGTTATGGGACATGGACAGCTGTGTGCCATGCTAAACATTTGAAACGTTTAAACTTATGACTTGGTTTTAAACTTTATGCTTCCGCTTGCAACTTAAACTATGTTTTGTTTAGACACCAATTGTATTGTGTTGGATTTTATATATTACTTACATGCTTGTTCAATATGATTGGTGGCTTGATCCTGGTCAGTCACGCCTCCAAGCGGTGATACTCCGCGTGTGGATTTTTAGGGGTGTGACAATAGACTTTGTTTTTGTGTAGTGGATCAGTGAAACCCGACGGTTGTCCAACATACACTTCTTCTTTGATTTTGCCGTACAGGAATGCAGATTTCACATCTAATTGGTAGACTTTGAATCCTTTCCAAGACGCGAACGCCAGGAAGATCCTAATCGCCTTAAGTCTAGCAATAGGCGCATACACCTCTGTAAAGTCAATGCCTTCTTACTGACTGAATCCCTGTACTACCAAATGTGCTTTGTTTCGAACAATGACTCCTCTATCATCTCTTTTACATTTGAATACCCACTTTGTTTTTATCAACTTTTGATTTTCAGGAAGGTCTACTAATCTCCAGACTCCCAGTTTCTCAAACTGCTGCAGCTCTTCCTGCATAGTGTTAACCCAGCTTTCTTCAGTTAAAGCTTCTTTATATGTCTTGGGTTCAACCTGCGAAATGAAACACTTAAGTGAGAATTCTTCCTGTAAAGGAGCAACAGATGTATAAAAACATGTAAGAGCTCTGTTGATCTGATCTCCCATTTTTACTCCGCTCTGAAGATCACCAATAATCTGCTCTGAAGGATGATACGACAAAGTTCTTGGCATAGCAGTGTCAGGCACGCTCACTTCCGATTGTAAGTTCGTAATATCTTGATCACCGGTGTGATCCTCAGCTTCTGTCGTTGCAACATTTGGTTCCTCGTCAAAAGTTGGACCATCTTCCGATTCTGAGTCGTCAAAATTATCAACGTTGGAGCTGGTTCCTCTGGGGGTTCGTGTGTCGTTCCACTTGGACCGGCCTCGTGATCGTTTGTACCACTTGTAGGGTCACTTGTACCCACTTCGGGCTGAGAAACTACCAACGGTCTTGGCACCTGATCTTGTGACATAGATTGTTGATGTTGGTATAGAAAACGAGTTCCTCGACACTTGGCTCAGTCGGCAGTTGGAAAGACTCCCAGAGTTTATCGTAATCGAACAGAAATCTTTGTCCGGGAAGTTGTGGTGGAGCAGTATGCTTCTGACAATCAACATGCTGAACTTGAATTATCTTCCCCAGGCACGGTACGAATACCCTCTTCAGCGGACTCGCATATCCTATGAAGAAACCATCATTACTTTTAGCACCAAACTTACCATCTGGATCAATGAAAGTACAAGGCGATCCAAACGGTTCTAAAAACTTCAAATTTGGTTTATAACGATGAAGAAGTTCAAAACACGTTTTCTTATATTTCTTCACTGTGTGAACGCGATTCAATGTATAGCACGCTGTTCTGCTTCACTCCAGAAAAATATCGGCAGTTTGGAATCGGCGAGCATCGTTCGAGCTGTTTCAATCAAAGTGCGATTCTTTCGTTCAGCTACACCATTTTGCTGTGGAGTGTATGGTGCACTGAATTCATGAAGAATTCCTTTTTCATTGCAAAACTCGAGCATCCGATTGTTCTTGAACTCCGTTCCATTATCACTCCGAATTCTTCTGATCGGCACTTTGTACAGCGTTTCCATCTTCTTGAATAGAAACATCAGAGACTCAAAAGTTTGATCTTTACTTTCCATACACACTACCCATGAAAACCTTGTGAAGTCGTCAGTGACCACAAGACAGTACAAGTCTCCGCTTACGCTTTTCACATTGACTGGCCCAAAGAGATCCATATGGAGTCTCTCGAGCGGTACTCTGATTGAATTCGGTAGCTTCTGCGGGTGTGTCTTCTTCGTCTGTTTTCCTTTCTTGCACTCTACACAATCATCATTTAAATGAAAGTTTTTCAAATTTACACCTTCAACCAAATCATTATGCACAAGAAAATTCATTTTTCTGACATGAATGTGGCCCATCTTTCGATGCCACATTCTTGACTCTTTTTCAGTCGCTATCGTTTTTATCACAAAACATTGTTTCTGATAATCTGTTGTTGTTGCGACACTCATATCAAGAACATACAAATCATTTTCTCGTGGAGCTCGCATCAACACCATGTCCTCAGGAATTTTAAAACCAGGTTTTATGATTAAACATTCATTTTTAGTGAAGTGTACTGTAAAAGACTTGTCACAGATCTGTGAGATGCTCAACAGATTGTTTTCAAGTTCGATGATATAGTTCACTTTTTCAAACGACACAACTCCATTTATTAGAGTTCCTTCACCAACTATTCTGCCACCCTGATTCCCTGTAAATCCAACATAACCACCGTTGATAGATTTGACGTCGTAGAGTAAAGTTAGCATTCCAGTCATATGTCTTGAAGCTCCGCTGTCCATGATCCATTTTGAAATTATCGACCTCGGCAGCCCCTGCATACATCACATAAATTCATTCAAATAATGAAGCCCATGATTTCTTTACCTTTGGAACACTACCAAACACTAGATCACATGACACATCAACTTTCGTAATGTTAAAAATGACGTTTGGAACAACAGGTTCAACTTTTGGTTTTAAATTTTTCTCTTTGATTGGAGGAAATTCCTCAAGCAACTTGTCTAGTTCAAATTCCAGTTTTTCAACATCATTTTCAAACACTTTTGGTTCAGATTTTAGCTCATTTTCCATCTTCTTTACTTCAACTGACTGTTTTGGTTTTGCCACCCATGATTGGTTTTCAAAAATTTTTGTCTTCGGATAAACCTTTGAAGTCTTTTGAATTTTCGAAGATTCACCAATCTCAAATGTTGATTTCGGTTTATCTTCGGACTTCAAAGATTCACCCCTTTTCAAGATACGAACAGGGGAAACCATTGGCTTTTTACCCTTAACATCAGTTGAAGTTTTAGATTTGGGTTTTTGCAAAACTGGTTTCTTAATCTTTTTCACACACTGCTTGGCCATATGACCAATTTCATTGCAGCGGTAACAGATTCTTTTGTCATATTCGACAAAAGTTGATCTGTAGGTCTCCTGTTTCAACTTCTTAGCTGCATTGAAATCGTCAATGGCTTTTTGACTGAAGATATAATCCTTTTCAGCATCAACACTAGGAACAGCAACAAAAACATCACTCATCTTTTCTTTTGGCTTGACATTCTTAGCCATCTTCTTTTCAAAACCAATACCTTTGTTTTTAAAGTTGTTACCATTTCTTTTGTTCGACCCATTTTTACCCACCCAATCCTTTTTACCAGAGTTGTTCGGTTGTTGTTTCACAAAAGACTTTTTAGGTTTTGAAAGAAACTCGTTATTGTTAACCTCATAAATGTCAATCTCAACAAGTTTAAACACTTTCTCAACATTTTCCAGTCTGGCATTTTGAATTGGATACTCAAAATCAGAATAGAGTTTGTCAGTTCCGGTCATTGTGTAAACCACAATGATCGAATCATCATTCATAACCTTTTCTGATTTTGGTATAAACTTGTCTAAGAAGTTTCCATCTTCTTCAGAATCAGAAATGGAGTTTTCAAAATAAGTTTTCACAGTATCAAACTCCGAGCTATCACTTTCTTCATCTAACACTTGATCAACAACGGTTTTGATCACCTGTGACTCATTATCAGTATCGGATGGAGAAAATGTAACATCAATGCTCTCAGGCAACTCATTCTCAATGGTTCTCAATTTGAGATTCAAAGCACATTCCACCCCATCTGGATACTTTTGAGTGTAATGATTCCACATTGGGGGTGGAACACTTTTGAAGACAGGTTTCGCATCAGGTTGTTTTGGAACAATTTGATCAATAACACATGATGAAGCATCATAACTCATCAGTTTCTTATCAATTCTCTCAGTTTCAATTCTCATTAACTCAAGTTCTCTTTTCAAAGAAGCAATTGTGTCTAGATGAATGTTAATTTCCATCTGTTTATCCATGACAGTAGATTTTAGCAATTTTGTGGCTTTATCATTTTCAAAACTTTCTGTTTTAATCATCTTGATCGATCGTGCCAAAGTGTCATATGCTTCTTTTATCTCACTGAGATCAAATTTTACTTCATCAGTAAATTTCTTCAATTCTTGAAATTGCTTGTCTTTTTCAAGACAATCCATGCATGGTTTTGAACAGTTATTGCATGGAATTTCAAGAATCGAATCAACCCTTTCGGTAATCTTTTCTTCTTGATCAATTTTAATATCTGTTTTACCAAAACCATCAGACTCTGACTCAGACTCGTCTCCTGATTTGATCTCCTCATTTTCCGATTTCTCGTCAGACTCCTTTTTGACCGTTTCGACAGACACACTTTCAACTGACCCAGTTTCGACAGACTTTGATTCGACAGATTCTGTTTCTACCTCTTTTAGCTTGCCCATCAATGCTTTGTCAGCAATCTCTTTTAGAGTCTCTTCATTCATTTCTTTTGAAACGTCTATTATTTCTTCAACTAGAGAGGAGCCGCGGGACAGGAACCCGTGGTATTTATTAATTTATGCGACAGCGGAAGATTTTCACAGGATCTTTTAAAACTTGAAATGCCCGATTATTTTATTTCATAATTCGGGATAAACCCCGTAAATTACAATAGAGGAATTTCAAAAGTAAATTCCCTGATTTATAAATCACGTTTATTTATTTTAACTGAGCCACCTCTTCAAGCTGGTTAGTGCTCCGTACCACGTTTCCATGATTTACAGCAGGTCGCCTGAAACATGTTTTAAAAATATTTTATCAGCGGGGAAATGCTGGCGAGTTATTCAAATTTGATTAAACGACACATGGTTATAATTTACAGCATAAGAGCGATTACAATGACTTCTATCTTATATTTTATCTGGCGCCGTGTCACCTGGTGACGATGGTCATACCACTATTGGGTCTTTCCCCAAGTAGTGACGTTTATCACTGTTAGGATTTATTAGCCTAATCCGTGAGAAAATAGTAATGTGCACAATACCCCACTAGCCAGTGATTTAAGATAACCACGACTTAATCCCTGTAATTATAACATTTGAAAAATGGAGTATTGTAAAATATTTGATAAAAAGAGAATAACTCACTTTGCAGATTTAATACGGGCAGAGTCTAGCCTGCTGATTAGCCTTGTTAACCTAGTTCAAATAACAATGCACACAAAAACTAGGTTAGTAACTTTAATCCAACTTTTTACGACAACTCACGAGATCAAAACCTTCACAACGAATGACAAAGTGCAATACTTAAACATCCATCGAATTCACGACGAATGACAAAGTATAACCCAAGTTTGAGCAGCACTTAAACATCCATTGGATTGATTTCTATCGATCGGACATTTAATCGTAATAGTGATCGAGTTATTACCCTGTTATTGCGGCAGCGTTTCGTGATTGTGTGTGTTTTTATAGTATACAGACAATAACTCAGCGTATGAATTGAGTTTTTACGTCGAAATGAAGCCAGAAATTAAGTCCCAAACTCCCCTATTTATATCTGAAAAACCGACTCCCTCGCGTGGCGCGAGGGGTACTACCCTACCATAGGGTAGCCTCGTGTCTTGGTAGGCTTGCTGAGTTGGTCGTTCATGCAAATTCAATTTACACGTAAAACTGTTTAGATAATACTAACGGGGAAATACCCCCCCTGAGTTTTAGGGGCCCTGATCCTGATTCTAATTGTTCTGAAAATTTTAGGGTTTATTCAGAATCACTTGGGGGTCTTAACTAGGGTTTCCTATTGGACAATAAATCATAAGAAATAGTAATTTTTAATGAGAGTCGTTACATCCTCCCCACCTTAATAAGAATCTCGTCCTCGAGATTTACTGGAATAAGTAGGGATATTTCCGCTTCATCTCTGATTCCAGCTCCCAAGTGTATTCAGGCCCTCTCCTTGAATCCCACTTGACTTTGACCAACACTAGCCGCTTGTGCTTGAGAAACTTGATCTTTCTATCTTCTATTTGTAATGGCTTCTCAACGAATTTTAACTTTTCATTTACCTCTACATCTTGAAGAGGTACTACCAGAGATTCGTCTGATAGACATTTCTTGAGATTGGATACATGAAACACGTCATGTACTCCAGCTAGCTCTTCTGGTAGCTGTAAGCGATAAGCAACTGGTCCTATACGTTGGATCACTGGAAATGGTCCTACATATCGTGGACTTAGCTTTCCTTTCTTACCGAATCGAACTCCTTTCCAAGGAGAAACTTTCAAGAGTACCTTGTCTCCCACTTGGAATTCCAACGGCTTCCGTCTATTGTCTGCATAACTCTTCTGGCGATCTCGAGCTGTTTTCAGTCTTTCCTTGATTTGCGTGATCTTGTCGGTGGTTTCTTGTACTATTTCAGGACCTGATAACTGACTTTCTCCTATTTCTGCCCAGCAGACTGGAGTTCTGCATTTTCGCCCATACAGTGCCTCGAATGGGGCAGCTTCAATGCTTGCATGATAACTATTGTTATAGGAGAATTCAATTAAAGGTAGGTGGTCGTCCCAGTTTCCACCAAAATCTATTACACAAGCCCTAAGCATGTCCTCCAGGGTTTGGATCGTCCTTTCACTTTTTCCGTCTGTCTGAGGATGATATGCAGTGCTTAGATTTAGTCGGGTTCCCATTGCTTCTTGGAAACTTGTCCAGAAATGGGAAGTAAAACGACTATCCCTATCCGATACAATGGAGAGTGGAACTCCATGTAAGGATACTACTTCATCTACGTACAACTTGGCTAACCTTTCCATGCTAAAGGTTTCTTTTATTGGTAGAAAATGAGCTGATTTGGTTAATCGATCCACAATTACCCAAATCGCATCATTACCTTTTCTGGTTTTGGGTAACTTAGTAACAAAATCCATTGTTATGAGTTCCCATTTCCATACAGGCATTTCTAATTGTTGTAGTAGACCTGAAGGTTTCTGGTGTTCTGCCTTAACTTGTGAACAAGTAAGACACTTAGAAACATATCCACCAGAAGTTATTTCTTAAATCTTGGTACATTTTATTGTTACCAGGATGCATGGTATACCTAGATTTATGGGCTTCCTCTAAAATTTTATTTCTTAATTCTCCCTGTTTAGGTACCCAAATTCGTTTCTTATGGAATCTCCAAATTCCATCAGCTCCTTGCTCTAATTCCTTTATTCTTCCTTTCATTCCTTCAGCATTATCCTTGATTGCGGTTTCTTGAATGCTTTTCAGTTGTTCCATTAAGTCGAATTGTAAACTTAATCTAAGAGCAAGAACTCGCTTTTGTTTTTCATGATACTTACGACTTAAGGCATCAGTAACTACGTTGGCTTTTCCTTCGTGATACTGAATATCACAGTCGTAGTCGCTTAGGATTTCCATCCATCTCCTTTGCCTCATGTTCAATTCTTTTTTTCCAAATATGTATCTTAAGCTTTTATGATCTGTATAGACAGTAAACTTACTTCCATACAAATAATATCTCCAAATCTTAAGGGCAAAAATTATGGCTCTTAACTCTAAGTCATGAGTCGTATAATTTTCTTCGTGCTTTTTCAATTGCCTTGAAGCATACGCAATTACCTTCTTGCGCTGCATTAACACACATCCAAATCCTTGTTTTGAAGCATCACAGTATACTTCAAAATCCTCTGTTCCTTCTGGTAAGGCTAGAATAGGAGCATTTGTTAACTTTTGCTTCAAAATCCTAAAGGCTTCTTCTTGCTTAGGTCCCCATTCAAACTTAGCTGCTTTACAGGTTAACTTAGTTAATGGTACAACTATTTTGGAAAAATCCTTAATAAATCGTCTATAGTATTCATCTAACCCTAAAAAGCTTCTAATTTCCATAGCTGATTGCGGAACCTTCCACTTGGTGATTGCTTCTATCTTGGAGGGATCTACGTGAATACCTTCGTGATTCACCATATGTCCTAAAAATTGCACCTCCTGTAGTCAAAATTCACATTTTGAGAATTTGGCATAGAGCTTCTCTTTTCTTAATAAAGTTAAGAATGCATGCAGGTGCTCACAATGCTTCTCCTGACTTTTAGAATAAATGAGTATATCTTCGATGAAGACAATTACAAATTTATCCAAATACGGTTTACAGATCCTATTCATCATGTCCATAAATGCTGCAGGTGCATTTGTTAATCCAAAGGGCATGACTGTAAACTCGTAATGACCGTACCTAGTTCTGAAAGCAGTTTTAGGTATGTCTTCTTCTTGTACCTTCAATTGATGGTATCCGGAGCGTAAATCTATCTTAGAAAAGTATCTAGCTCCTTGAAGTTGATCATAAAGATCATCAATCCTAGGCAATGGGTATCGATTCTTAATTGTAACCTTATTTAATTCCCTATAATCAATACACATTCTCATGGAACCATCCTTCTTTTTCACAAACAACAATGGAGCTCCCCACGGGGATGAACTAGGTTGTATGAATCCTTTGCTTAGTAATTCATCTAATTGCTTTTTCAATTCTAGCATTTCAGTGGGTGCTAACCGATAAGGTGCCTTAGCTATCGGTGTAGTTCCAGGGATTAGATGAATTCTAAATTCGACTTCCCTATCAGGAGGTAAGCCCGGTAGTTCTTCCGAAAAGACATCCAGGAATTCTGATACTATAGGAATTTCGTTGAGTTCTTTACCTTTTGTGTTAATGATTACTGAAATCATATACACCATTTCTTGTTTTCTTGAATAACTGGCCAACTTCATTACTGAAATGAATTTCAGTGGCTTTTGTGGCTTATCTCCTGTAATCACCACTAATTCTCCTGTGGGTGTATGAATTTCTATAGAATTCTTATCACAAAGAATTTGAGCATGATTGGCTACCAACCAATCCATTCCTAATACAACGTCGAATCCTGCTAAATCCATAGGTAATAGTTTTGCATAAAATTTATGACCTAATAGTTTTATCTTTACATTTTGCAAAACCTTATCTATTTTAACAGAATTTCTATCTGCAGTTTCGACTGTAAAAATCTGCCTAAGTTTGGTTAAAGGTAAGTTAAAAGCTTGGCAGAATGAAGTATTTATAAAACTTTGGTTTACACCAGAGTCAAATAATACTTTTTCATAGACGTTGTGAACTAAGAATGTACCAGCTATCACGTCCGGAATTAATTCTGCTTCCTGAGTACTCAACTGGAAGGCTCTTACATTCTTCTTGGTAGCTCCTTCTGCAGGTTTGGCTTTGTTATCAGCTGATTTAACCAATTTAGGGCAATCTGGACTAAAATGTCCAGCTTCTCCACAGTTGTAGCAGATTGTGGATTTCTTCTTCCTGCAGTCTTCTTCTTGGTGCCCCGAGATTTTACAGAAATTGCAATACCCTTTGCATTTTCCAAAATGCTTCCTTTTGCATATATTGCAAAATGGACTAGTGGAAGATTGCCCGGTTCCTTTTCTCTTGAAATTACTACGATTACCCACACGGAATCCTTGGGTAATCTTTTGGACTACTTCCTTTTTCCGGGTTTCTTCTCTTGTGCGTATCAGCTCGTCAGTTAGGGTGTTAGCTAATTCCACAGCATCGTCAATAGTGCGAGGTCTCGCAGCTTTAACGATATTACGGATTTCGCCAATCAATCCCCAAATATAGCGAGAAATAAGCACCGGTTCTGGCGAAGCCAGGGTTGGTACTACTCTAGCATATTCAAAGAATGTCGAAGTATACCCTCGACAATCTTCACCCATCATCCGATGATTCAGGAATTTATTTGCCATTTGTTCCTTTTCGTATTCGGGACATAATTTTCTTTCCATTAGCTGTTTAAATTCTTCCCAATTCATGGCTTAGGCCATATTTCTTCCTTTAGCTTGAAGTATTGTATTCCACCATTCTAGTGCCCCTTCTTTGAAAAGATGCGATGCGTACATGACCTTGTCTTCTTCGGCACATTTACTTATCATAATTACTGCTTCGGTTTTCTCCAACCAACGCAGTGCCGCAGTCGCCCCTTCGTTACCTGCAAACTCAGTCGGTTTACATGCAAGAAACTCCTTGTAAGTGCAACCAGGCGTTGCAGCTTTCATTTTCTTAAGGAGTGGAGCTTGCAACCCATCATTGTCGTTATTAATATGGTTGCCGCCTCCGTTTACACTATTACTAAAATTGTCGCCTTCTGTGCGTTTACTAGGAATAGTTTGTTGAGATTCCACATGTTTTTTAGCAACAGCAAGGATTGCGGGAATAGCATTGGCTATTCCTTGAGCAACGATATTCTCGATATCTTGCCTATTCAAAAATTGATCTTCATTGTTATGCTCAGATTGATTAACTTCATTAACTGGTTCATTACTAGCATGTGCCATCTGGTAATTAATTTATATAAATAATTAGTATAAGGTAATAAATAACCAAACATAACAAAATAATTACACATAATCACAGAAAACAAATATATAGCCAAAATTGTCGATTTCTCGACTTCCATTTTATATATTATATTATGCATCCGTACACACTGTTATCTTACAGAAGTTTTATTGTTTTAGGTTATTTTACAGAGTTATATTGTTATTACTATTATTATTATATAACCCCAACTTTATAACCACAGCTTCATTATCCATCATCAGCTGACACCTCAGAAGCGACGTTCCCTCTCGTCGTACTTCCAGGAGATCTGTTCTCCCACCTCTCGGATCCTATTCCCTGCATCCACCAACTCCTTGCCAAAGTGGCAGAGTTCAGCTAGGTTTTCATTACTCAATGGTGGGTTTGGTACAGGTTCTGGGTCGAACTGAGGGAAAAAGGTGTAAGGATTATTGAGGAGGTTTTGAAACTGCCAATCGTTGGTCCACCATTCATCCATTCCTAGAGGTTGAGTATGGATCAGAGGTTCTGGGATGGCTGGTTCCAAGTTTATTGGAAGTTGGGTTTCAGCAGGATAAGGAAAGAGGTTTTCATTGATAGGCCTAATAATATCACAGCTTGCCAGTATACGATCCAATTCCTCCTGTAATGGTAATTCCTCGGCTTGCTTAGAACTTTCCCCAATTTCCATTCCTGCCTGTCTAAAATCTTCCCCAATCTTGATCCCTTTTCCTTTATCCATGGGATTTTCTATTTTGGGAACTTTCCTAGTTGCTGGTTTCCTTCTGCGCACACGCCTCCATCCCACAAATCTTCTTCTTTTCTTAGGCTTTGCTTTCTCCGGCGGTGGAGCTTGAAATTCTATGGGTTCCTCCACATCGGCCAAGTAACCAGTAAAGTCTCTGGAAACTTCTATTTTCACAGGGTATAGATTGAGATTCTCAAGGGCTTCAGATAATTCATTCATGCTGTTTAGCATTTATGAAGAAACATACAAAATTCTAGGTTAAAATTTTCACATAGTCACCGAAAGGAAATTAGACAAATCTAAGTAATTATACAAACCCTTTATTGAAATAACTCCTTTTTATTACAACTAAATATTCGAAATATACTAGTGGTTACTTATTATTTTAAAGTTTTTGACTCATGGATAATATAGGTGTTAATACTGGATCGGGGTGTTAGAAGTTTAAAGGTTAACATTTACTGCTACAGCGGCTAACATGCAGAGATCTGCCCATTTTTCATCTAACTCATCTTCCCATGGTGGGTTATTGCCTATTTTCTGGGTTTCCTTATTATCCATCACTCCTTTTTGTTGGGACTTCTTTATTTTCTCTTGACTTTTTCTAATAATCAAACTTCTTTTATTAGGGGAAAGTGGTTTCTCATACTGTGCCTTACGAACAAATATTCCCTCCTCAGTATCTACTGAGTATCTTGAGGAATTTGATTGGGATGAGGATCCCTTATCTTTTGGTACACTATCTAAGTGACGATAGATGTCCGAAAGCTTTTGCTTACCCATACTGTAACTAACAAATAGTCAGTTAATAAAACACATAATCACAAAATGGCAATCAGGAAAATTAAGTATTTCATAAATACTTAATAGGCTTAAATCAGTGGCTCTGATACCACCTTTTCCTGTCAAAAAGTTACAGTATGGGTAAGCAAAAGCTTTCGGACATCTATCGTCCGAAAGTTAGCCAAAAAGTTACCGTATGGCCAAAAAGTTAGCCAATAGTAGCATGACCACAAGCACATGGGAATTGTGCCCCAGTAGCCATAGCCCATAACTAATATTATTTTTACATTACTAATAAATTTAATGTATGATTAAAATAAATATAAATGGTTTGTATATAAAATAGAGCTTTATTAATCATTATTAAAATATATTAGTTATATTAAAGAAAATATAACTAATAAACATATTAAAATAATTTTGGCTCATGTTAAGACATATTATAATAGAACTATATATATTTTAATAGTCATATTCTTTGAATATGCTATTGAAATATATATAAAATCCTTTCCAACGTATGTGTTATTCCATTTAGATGTTCTTTAATATAACTTTTAATATGTGTTCTTTTATATCAGGGTTTAATGTTACAATTTAATATGTGTTAAATAATTAGAGAACCACTATTAAAAGATTATATAATTAGAGAACCACTATATTAAGATTATGTATATAAGGTACCACTTGACACCATTAATATATTAGGTACCATTTTTATAATATATTAATTATATTATATGTGTTATTTTTGTATATATGCTTTTGTAGCGAGTCTTGATACAGGGAATATTACATATATTTTCTTTATATAGGTGCATATAAAGTGAATATATATATATATATATATAAAATATATAAAGTAAATATTACATACAATAAGCATGGGGACTAAAACTTCAATAGCCATAACCCCTATTAATCTATTACTATACATGTATAGTTGGGTTATGTATTCAGCAGTTACTACCAATATGTGAAGTTTGGTATACATTATTTGATAAGAGTCACTAGTTGAGAGAAAGATAAACAGTGACATGACCAAAGGCACTAGTTGAGAGAATGATCAACAGTGTTATGACCAGGGTCACTAGTTGAAAGAATGATCAACAGTGACATGACCAAAGGCACTAGTTGAGAGAATGATCAACAGTGTTATGACCAGAGTCACTAGTTGAAAGAATGATCAACAGTGATATGACCACAATTACTAGTTGAGATAATGATCAACAGTAATATGACCCGAGTCACTAGTTGAAAGAATGATCAACAGTGATATGACCACCGTCACAGAAATCGCCTAGTGACAGATACTTTGAAAAATAGTAAAATATAATTACTTGATAAATTCACTATTGGACAAAAGTAGCCAATGAGTAATATGACCACCGTCACATCGGAACTGCCATCATGTGACAAATACTGATTGAGTTTTTGGGTAAATATAAACAAATATAAAAACCTGGTTGCTGTAAAAGTATAACAATATATTTTTATAAAAATTGAATGAACTCGCCAGTATTTATTACTGATAAAATGTTTTCAAAACACGTTTCAGGTAACTTGATGTAAGGATAGTAGAAGCCGGCTATGGAGCACTGAAGGCTTAAATAAAGTGGCTATAATAAAAGAAGAAAATTATGTTTTATTTATTTGGATTTATCCCTATAAAAACAATTGAATAAAATACGGGTTTTAGCCCATTTGTTTAATATTAAAATTTTGGTGTTTTACAAACTCTGAAATTATTTCCTAACTACGATCCTGATGAAAATTCTAAATGCTATCATGTGTGCTACCAGTTAATAGCAATTTCCTAACTCTTTTATTTAGGCTTAGGTATTATTATCACAACACCTATTGGCTTAAATTAGTGGCTCTGATACCACCTTAGTATAAGCTTCGAGATAAGCTAAATACTTGTGTAAATAAAGTGTGATGGGTTTTGATATGCAATGAGGATGAGAACTAGAACGTTGCAAGTATAATAAATAAGCAATAACACTTGATCACTGTTATTTCTTATTTATTGGTACTACTTTGTTCTAGAACATGATCCGTCATGTGAATATTAATTTGCTTAGTCTTTGTTGAAAGTCATAATGCACTTTCCAAATCATGATTTAAGAAAGATCTATTTATGGGAAATACAAATTTCTTCTCCGGCAAGACTGGGTATGGTGTAGCAGACTCTCCAGCTTGTCCGGATATAATGGGGTTACCTCTCCGGCAAGAACCGGATAAGACGGGGTATATAATATGTCAAACAAGTTACAAGATTTCCCTAAATAGTATCATGACCTGATATCTGACTTGTTTTTGGAAATAAGAATCTGTTAAATACATTGACCTTATGAAGGGTATGTATATTACAGCATGTGAAATATATAATTATATAGATATGCATATCTATAAGGAATTCCAAAAGCCATAACAATTGACAATTAAGAATAAAGCACAAGCATATGTGTCAATAATAAATCTAAATTTCTTTATCAGGAATCTCTTGCATATATCTATAATTCCGATATCAAACTTTTGTTTGATCATCTACCTCGTAACTCGTGCGACAATATAAACAATGGAAAACCCTTTAAGTTGGGACGCCATCAAAAGTATAAGAATTTCCAATGCGTTACCATAAACTATTAACGCAAGTGGAAAACATGTAAAGTTGTGCTAGTACACAAATATACACATGAAACTTAAATTATACGTCCACAAACGTCGAAGTATATCACACACGACTTCCAAGGCAAGACCTTTGGAAAATATGATTGGGCACGACGACACCAATGCTAATCCCGTCAGTGGAAGAACTACTAATAAAAAAGCAGCACTTTTGCCACGTGATCCTACAAACAACATGAATCTCGCTGAGGTACGATAGAACAAGGTTTTCACAACAATCGGTGCATAGTCTAATCGGACTCATAAATTACTGGCGCTGCAAAAGGAGTCACATACCTTTGCAAATCCCCTATTTCATTTTATTCGACATTCCCTGGTAATGTCACTTAATAACTGTTATCACACAAAATTCCAGAATAAAATTTTTAAATTTCTTTTGTTAAAATTCTGACCTCTGTGAATATACTTTTGCATTGCTACTCCCCCTAATGGTCATCATACCATGAGGATTTCTTTCATAGTAACGAATGTTGATCTGTTTCATTTCTTGGTAAATCCACACATTACACATGTACTGTTTGTTGCGCCTGTGGTTCGTTTGATTTATGAAGACCACTGGAGGGCTTCATTCTAAGTTGTTGTTTTATCAAAACTCAAACATCATTCCGCTATACTTGATTTTGCATTTTGAACCGCATTATTGCAAAACGATGACTCTTTGATACTCAATTTCCTTTGGCATACATGGGTTTCGTTGTGACCATGTCCGAACTTTCTTATTGATACATGAACTCGTTTTGTTTAAACCAAGTTCAATTGTTTGAACTTGCTCACATTGCGTATTCAATTCAAAGTCCCATATGATAAATTGAAGCCATCATCCCCGAAATAATCCCAACAAGCACTTCAATTCTCTTAAACCATAACATGCTTGTTGGTCTTCTATTTCATTGAATCGTTTCTTTAATCACGATCACCTTGTGGTGACGTTTTCACAAATTTGAAGCTTGCGCTAATCTCGTTGCACACATCATATACGGAATTATTTATTTATTTATTTATTTATTTATTTATATTGAATCCGCTTTGTTGGTTTATCCTATAAAAGTAATCTTAACACAATCGTGTGCTAAGATAATGGTACACAAATTCATGTCATATTTAAGTGTATCTCTTAACAATTCCTACAACATCGATCGAGCATTTCTTGATCTTTTCGATCGAAAAACATTATTCAATTGTTTCATTTTCAATCAAAAAACCTACTAGATTGTTTGAAACGAACATTCGGATTTACTTCGTTGAACTTTCATTTGGTTTCAAGCATGGTGAACTCATTCAGTCACCACTATTATTATTTCGATTACTATGACACCTTGTGGCGTCGCTATAAACTTGTAGCTTGAGCTAATATATATATATACCTTTCGCTTGACTCATCCTTGAAAATGGTCTTAATACAAATATGTGTTAAGACAATGATACACTAAACTCTGTTGTATATCGGTGTATCTTTGTAATTCAATAATGTCAACCCATTGATTTATCCTCATATTATGATTTGATAATTGACACATCATCTTCGTACTCCTATTCGATTAAACTTGTTGATTCTAAATCTTTTATAAGTGACAACCAAGGTAAATTTCCTTTCAACAGTAAATTCTATTGTTTCTAAAAATAGTTCACATTCGATTTAGACATCTAGTGGTCATAAATCTTTCTTTTGTTTAACCCATGTAAACTTAGTCATTCTATATCATTCCACTTCATCCATTTGATACCGATTTCTGAACTTTATTCAGTTGAACGATTGGATTCTATTTCTTATAAACAGTTCTTCTATTCACAAAATTTGAACATATTTTGATTCAATGAGAGTGTCACTTACCTTAATCCTATTATTTAAAATATGACATAACTCGGAAAGAGATACCGTAGCCCAAATCTCGAGGACGAGATTTTAATTAAGGTGGGGAGGATGTAAGGACCTGCAAAAATGTCCCACAACACTCCGTAAGTGAAAACCCGGACCCCTAAAACCCTAATCCTTGTGAAAAATCAAGAAATCAAATTTTATTAGTCTGTCGCGGGCCGCGAAAGACTCAAGGAGAGTCTACGCGGGGCGCGACAGCTCTGCAAGTTCCGGATAAGCTTAAGGGACACGTGTCGTCCACGTGTCAAGACCACCGATGACTCAGCAACCCTTACCGCCGCCCTTATGGCCCTCGCGGGCCGCGTAAGATACATCAAAGGGTTTACGCGGGCCGCGTAAACCCTAATTTTCAGCTATAAATTGCTTGAATCAGGGCCTGTTCATCTGGGTCGAAATCTCATTCTCAAATCGCCTCTATTCTGCAGAAAACGAAATTTACAGGTGTCAAGACGCTGCTACAAATCCAGGGTATTAGCTCGATCACTGCTACGTTTCAAACTGTTCAATTCTTTTCTTTCCTTCAGCTTTTATTATAGAAAATAGTAGCTCAGGATTATACCTTCTAAATCCCGAAACTCTGTCCGTTATTAGGGTAATAAATTTAATCACTGGTACGATACTTTATCCGATCGATTGAAACTATCCGATGGATGTTTAAGTGCTACCCACATTAGGGCTATACTTTATCATTCGTCGTGAATTCGATGGATGTTTAAGTGTTGCACTTTGTCATTCATTGTGAGGGTTTCGATCTCGTGATTATCGTTAAAGTTGAATTGAGTTAATACACTAATACGAGTTCTTGTGTCTAGAAATTAGAACTCATAATCAGGAAGCTGTTAAACTAGAATACTTAGCAATTAAGTAAATTTAATGGTTATGTAAAACTTAACAGTTAAGGAAACTTAGCAGTTAAGCTAAGTAAGTTAATTAATCTAATTACGTTATTTAATTAATCGGCTAAGTAAATTACTTAATTAAACCGCTAAGGAAAATTAATTAATTAAGTAAGATTAATTAATCAGTTAAGTAAGATTTATTTAAGTATGATTAATTAATCAGTTAAACAAGATTAATTAAGCTAAGCAAGATTAATTAAGCTAAGCAAGATTAATTAAAGCTAAGCAAGATTAATTAAGCTAAGCAAGATTAATTAAGCTAAGTAAGATTTATTAAACACCTAAGTAGATATACATGAAAAATAGATATATATGGGGTAGATATTATCTAAGGAAGATTTTACCTAAGGAAAGTGTTATCTAGGGAAGGTTTTATCTAGGGAAGATTCAGCTAAGGAAGATAACACCTATATAGGGGTAAGACTTATCCCTTAGCTATAAATAGGAAGCTTAGGATTCATTTTCCTTTGCTCATTTCTTCTATTCTTCTCTCTATACGTTGGTGTTCTAACCAATAATCACCTATGCGATATTCTGTCCGATCGATTCAGGAACCAATTAACGGATGCCAAAGTGCTATACTTTGTGAGTTCATTAAACGGATGCCAAAGTGCTATACTTTGTGAGTTCGTTAAACAGATGCCAAAGTACTGTCTGAATAAGACTATACTTTGTGAATTTCGTTAAGGTTCGAATCTCATGACCATCGTTAGGTTTGATTTGGTTTAACACTAATACGTATTCCATTCTGTTAAACTAAATGTTTAACTATTCGAAGCTCTACACCATGCTCTTACAATCAAAATGGATGCTTAATCATCAGAAGGTTCAAAACAATAAAGTATATGCTTAATTCTCAGGAGTAGAATCAAGTAGCTTGTTAAATCAATACTGCATGCTTATAAAGTGAGTCATTCTCTTTTATCAAAAGTATTTTACAATACTCCATTTTCAAATGTTATAATTACAGGGATTAAATCATGGTTATCTTGAATCACTGGCTAGTGGGGTATTGTGCACATTACTAATTTCTCACAGTTAGGCTAATAAATCCTAACCGTGATAATCATCACTACTTGGGGAAGGACCCAATAGTGGTATGACCATCGTCACCAGGTGACACGGCGCCAGATAAAAATAAGATAGAAGCCATTGTAATCGCTCTTATGCTGTAATTCATAACTAAGGTGTCATTTTATAAAACCTGAATGAACTCACCAGTATTTACTGCTGACCAAATGTTTTTAAAACACGTTTCAGGTAATTACAGTAGATCGGAATAAGAGTTGGATACGGCACCAAAAAGGCTTACGGAAGTGGCTTGATTTATCAATTAAATTAAATTAAGAAAAGTTGTTTTATTTATTCGGATTTATCCTATACTAAAGCTACCTTTCAAAACATGGGTTTATCCCATCTATTTAATAAATAAAATCCGGTGTTTTCTAAACTCTGATATTTTTCCTAACTCACGGTCCTGATGATATTTCCGCTGCAATGTTTTTCAAAATAACCACCGGTACCACTAAACTGCTCGCGGCTCCCGATCCCGACCCCTATCTGGTTCAACATCATATCTTGGACAAAGACCAGTAGTAGGCTCACTGAAGAAACCTGCAAAAGATTCAAACATATTAGGAGGAATTATTGATTTGAAAGAACTAGCAATAATCTCCTGTTCAGACTGGTAGTAATAGACTTCTGCAGCAACTTCTTAAAGATCAGCTAAACTTTCTTAAGATATCATTTCACTGACTTCTTCTGTCTCAACAACGAATTCTGGTTGTTCCACAATCTCTGCCATCATTGCCCTACCCTCACTACCAGGGATGTACTTATCCCAACTAAAACCTTCAGCAACTTTCTCATCATCTTGGTTGACTAAGAGAGCTTTTTTAGGCTTATTCTCGATCTGAGGACTTTGAGTGAATGGTTGTTGACATATCAGGGTTTCTAATTCTACCTGCATTCCCCATTTGATGTCGAACAATTCCAACTCCTCTGGATCTATCTGATCATAGTCTTCCTTTGTCATATCAGGGTTTCTAATTCTACCTGCAACCAAGCTTTCATACGATTCAAGCACCGAAGCAAGAAGTGCTATGTGCTGCTTTGCTGATGATTCAGTAAAGTCTTGAGCATTCTTTATGTTCACTGTTATGTTGCACAGAATTCCTGGACCTTGACTTTGACTGTTTGATCCTGACGAACTTTGAGTGTAGGATTGATCAGGTGAGTTTTGAACTTTTGGATTTGGCTCAAAACTTGCAAATGGTGAGTTATTGTTGCTTGATGTGACAGATGATACTCCGGATGTTGAGTCTGCACTAAAGGTTGTCTGTACTTTCGGACTTAGATTTGATGTTGCTGGAGTACTTCCTTTGTAATACAACGAGACATCTTTTTGAACACTTGAAGACTTCATCTTTCTAATCTTTGTCAACTCAAGCTCATGTGATTCTATCTTTTCAATGAATGTGCTAAGGTTGAATCCTACATACTCCAAATTATTCTTCAACACCAACAGATAAGTTCCCCATTCATCATATGGCAATGCATCCGCCAATTTATCGACCCATTCCTCATCCGTCTTGGTTATGCCCAACCTCTTCATCTCAACAACTAGATGGCAATATCGTTCAATCAACTGCTTTGTTGTTTCACCCTTTATACCCATAAAGATATCAAACTCTTTCTTCATCAAAGCAGTTTTACTTTTGATCATAGACACGCTTCCAAGAAACTTTACTTTCAATGAATTCCAAACGGATTGTGAATCACCCTGATGTTGTAGCAGAACTAAGATATCCTCTTTGATGGCTTGTTGTAGAATGCTCATCATTTTCTTTTCTGCCTTAAAATCTTCTTGTTCTTGTGGAGTCAAACTTCCGATAGATTTATCTAAACCCGAACCATTCTTTGGAGGAACATATTTAGACTCGATTTTCATCCAGCATTCAAAATGGTTAGCTTGCACCCAAGTCTTAAACCTTTCCGACCATCCAGCATACTCATCAATGTTCATCAACTTCGGCGGTTTCTGCGTAGTGCCGAGTTCATTTTCCATGTTCACATTTTGCACGATACTGGCTGGTGTTTGTGCTGCCGTCATTCCCCCACCGACAATGAAATTGTAAAACTCTTGATTATCCATTTTACGAAAACAGTTTTTCGAAAAAAAAAAATTCAAGTTTTGAAAACAGGTTACTTTCAAGCGAAAACACTTTCTACACACGAAATAGACTTTCGTACGACATACCACGAACGAAATGGACTTTCACACGAAATCAGACCTTTCAAGCGAAATCAGGTTTTTCAAGCGAAATTAAGTTTTCAAACGAGATCACTTTTCAAACGAAATTACCTTCTCAAGCGGAATAGCACTTTCAAGCGAAATCAAGTGCTATTTCAAACGAAATTAACCCAAGACTTGTTTTCAAGCGAAATAGCCAAACGGAATTAAGTTTTCAAACGAAATCAGTAATTTCGTGTGAAATTACCTCAACTTTTCAAACGGAATTAGTTATTTCGAGCGAAATAACCTCTTTTTTTCAAACGAAATTAGTTGGCTCGTTCAAACGAAATCAAGTCTTTGGCCCATTTTTATCACTTTTAGTCTGAATTTAGGTCTGATTCTTTCAAGGGTTTGTTAAAACTGTATTTTACACACAATATCAAAAAAATCAGTCCATTTTGTCCATGAATTTGTCCAGAAATCCAAAATTGAGTAGAAAACATCACTGATTCAAGTGTATTGACTCATCCTGAGCTCTGATACCACTTGTAGGATCGTATTGACGACCAAATGAGTCAATCAGAGACAATACACAACTGTTTGAGAGGCGGAAACAAACAAATAGCCTAGAATCAGTGTAGAAATGAGTAGAAAACAGAGTATGATACTTAAAACAAGCTTCTCATTAATATTTGACTTGAAAATCGGGCAGCACTTCATTACACCACAGCTAATTCCGTGCCAAATGAGAAGACAACATGGCATATATATAGGCATCTGATTTCGCTTGAAATGACCACATGTCATTTCAAGCGGAATTACATCAAAATAACATAAATTTACATTTAGACCCCTATACAAGCTACAAACATGCCCTAGATTTAAGATGTAGGCTATAGACATTATGCACCAACACCTCTTGACTGGAGGATAGTGTTCCACCACTCTAATGCTGAGTTCTTAAACAGGTTGGAAGCAAACATTATCTTGTCTTCTTCATCACACTTGCTTATTTTTAAAACAGCCTCAGTATTTTCTATCCAGCGTGGAGCTGCAATGGGTCCTTCATTGCCCGAGAATTCTATTGGTTTGCAGGACCAGAATTCTTTGTAAGAACAACCATAAGGCATTGTTCTTCTTCTTTTGGGAATGGGCACTTGAAGTATGTGTCCATTGTTCACGCTGTTTGCAGGTTCAGAGTGTCGCTTACTGCTATGTTTACTTTTATTATCAGCATCCTTAACAGTTTGAAGAATATATGGCATTGCATCTATAATTCCTTGTGCCACTATGTGTTAGATGGCACTATTATCCACTTGGTTTCCATTGTTATTGATGTTGTTCGGATTTTCATTAACCAAGTTATTGTTACCTTCGTCGGCCATCTGAATTTTAAACATTTACCACGTATTAATATCACAAAATAATATTTAATATAGCCAATCACATGACACGCATTTTGGTCAAAAGCGTCGATCATTGCGACTTTACTCTATTCATATAGTATGCATCTATTACACACCAGTACTGAAATTAAAATTACAATACCGACTGAAATTTAAAGTTACACTACTACTAATAGGCATCTGTAGTTTTTTTTTTTCATACACATACACACATATTTTATTATTATTATTACTACCGTTTCCATCATCACATCTACGGATATGGATTCATCCAGAAATCCATATTGCGCTCGTCGTACTTCCAGACGAGTCGCTCTCCCACCTGTCGCATTCTTTCACTACTCTCTAAAATTTCCTCACCAAATGTCCTAAGTTCTTGTACATTTTCTGCACTCATTGGGGGTGTAGGTTCTAGGACTGGGTTCGGAAACTGAGGTGCGGGTTCCTGGTATGGAGGTGTAGGGGCCTGGTATGGGTAAGGATTTTCTAGGATCTCCCTAATGAATACATCATTATCATAATAGGGATCTAGAGGATCTAACCCTGGGTAGGCTCCTAGGTTTAGCATGGGCAAGTCTTCGTGTATCGGGTAACGTTGCACATAGTCTCTATTGTCGTCCCACCATGGGTCGTAATTTGGGTTTAAGGGGTCAGGGGCTGGTACCCTAGGTATTTCCTCCGGGTTGAAATCATGCATTTCTACTTGATTTTCAGGGTTTTCTATCTCCATTGGTTGGTCAGGAATTGGTGGTTGTGGATGGGGTGCTATCATTTATTCCAGGTTAGGGTCAGCTGCAGTGGTTGCTAGGATGTGGATTGTCACACCCCCAAAATCCACCATGTGGAGTATCACTGCTTGGAGGCGTGACATGACCAGGATCGAGCCACCAGTCATATTGAACGGCGTAATTAAGTAAATAAAACCAACCACAATACAATTGGTGACCAAAAGAAAGTAACCGACTTTAAGTTAACAGCGGAAGCATAAAACGTAAGTCCAAAGCATAAGTTCCATAGTTCATAAGTTTAAAGACCAAAACGTAGATTTAATAAGTTCATAAGGATTAAATGTTTAGCACGGGGCATAACAATCCCTATTCCACAACGACCTCCTCCTCGTGCAAGCTCCATAAGCATCTAACGACCTGTAAGGCATGTAACAACGAGTCAACAACAAAGTTGAGTGAGTTCACGGTTGGTTATTTAGTTTTAAGTTGTTTCCAAAAACATGGTTTGTCTTTCGCTGGCTTATTTGCCGTGGGGGTTACCCCATAGTTGCAAGTATGATTAACCAGTTCCTTCTTTATTACCCAAACCATATCCATAATCAGTGGGGGCTTCCCCATGTGAACCACTAGACCGTTACCATATCGACTACTAATGAAATTAAGTTGTGCCCTACATAATGTCTATCATCATTGACAGTTTGCCATAGTCCATTAGTACACGCCCGTCCGACTGGCACGGTGTGAGGTTTGTTAAACCTAATAGCGCTATTAACTAATGACCCACTCGCCATTGGCCTCGGCGATTAAGTCGATATAAAATGAGGGACTTAATGATAGAGTTTTGTCTAGTAAGTTTTAAGGTTGTTGTCCTACCCAAGGAGGACGAACGTACGTATTCTACCCAAGGAGAATACGCAGGATTAATATTGGCATCCTACATGTGGAGGATGGCGGTACATATCCTACCCAAGGAGGATATGTAGGTTCTATTTTAGTTTCTTAACCCATTCCCAAACCACCGGGAATCCCATGCCTTGTAGAAAGTGTGAACTCACCTAGGTTTGCTCGGTTAGATTAATTACTCAAATAATCAGGAAATCAAGCACGTCCTAATAAGGTACAGATATCAATCAGTTTCTCACGCATAACACATATCCTACATATGGTTTATCTACTCATTACTTCTATCACATACCACACAATTCAAATGTCAAGTTATATCGTCAAGTTACATTATTTTACCCTAAAGTAATATAACTATCTCACAAAATAAACAAGTATACACACAAGTGTTCTAGTGTAAGATATATATTCTAAATATATATATTTACCCATTTTTATTTATGAAAACCAACCTCCGCCCCTTTGTATTTTGTTAGAAAAATTATGGCGAAGTTTATATTCGAGACACATGTTATAAAATATACTTGTAACGCTTGTTTAGAAAAATATTTTCTAAGTGTTGGGATTTTTAGAAAATTTTTCCAGAGTTTCCTTTGTAAACGGAGGTATCCATGCTATTAAGCATATCATTTTCTTTTCCAAAAATTATTCAACAATCAACAATATAAAATCTTTACCTATCAATCTTTGTTAAACAAGCATTAATTTCTATATCATGAACTTGAAAGTTTATAAAATGTGTAGTAACTTACTAGTGTGTTTAGTAAATCTTGTTACCCTTTAAAGTGTGATTGCTTCTTTAAAAACCCCATTTTTTAAAGAATATGATTCCTTACAACTTATGTTCATATTTTCTAAAAATACTTCTTCATGTATTTTTCTTGTTACACATGTGTTTCTTTACTTTGTTAACCACCAAAAATGATGTTTATTTATGTAAGAACCAGGATTTAGTAAAACTTGCATTTTAACTTGGTTTCTTTAAAAATCATTCATAAATATTTAGATCTATGTGTTTAACAACTTACTTTGTTTATTACTTTTCAAGAAAACAAAGCTGTTCTTTCAAGTTCAAGACTTTAGTGAGGATGGTCCATAACCTTTAACATGTTCATCCTCTCATCTTGCTAGATTATGTTTATAATCATGATCTAGCAAGACTACATGATGATCAACACCATTTCCACAAACAAACAATAATCAACAAGCATATCAACAGTAAAATAACATGGTTTCTTCATGATTTAAGCTTATGTAAAGGTTTTATTCTTTTGATTCTTAGTGTTCTTTAAGCTTAACATCATGTATTCTACCTTAACCACTTTCCTAAGATGTAAAATGAAGGGATTCAAGTTCCTACCACTAGCTCAAGGCTAGGGAAGTTCAAGAGGAGAAAAGTGGTGGTTAATAGCAAGTAGAGAAGGTCCTTCAACTTTCGAGAACACCAAGCTTCGTTGTATAACCCTTAACACCTTTGTATGGCCTTAGAATGGTTGAAGAAGATTGAATGATGATGATGATGGTGGTGGTGGCTCACGGCCGTGAAAAGGGGAGGAGGGAGAGAGAGTTTGAAGTGTGTTGATGAAGATGGTGAGTTTGTTTATAAATCAAGTTCTTGAGTTTTGTCCAAAGGTTAAGGTGTCCCCTAAAGTACAAACAAAATCCATCAAATCCCAAAGAGATATCTAATTGGATTTTAAGAAGATTGTAAAAATCTTGGAGTGGTGGGGCCCCTTGGTGTCGTGAACAATGAGGGGGAGGGGGGTTAAGTGTAATTTGTTGTGGGTAAATGGTAATTAGGGAGGTGTTAAATGTAAAATCTGATGTTTAGTGTGTTACATGTATCATGTAGTGTGTTTAAGTGTTCGGGGACCAAGACTAGCTCAGAAAAATAAAAACAATGTTTCCTGCAATATTTCAGTGTTCCGGGTAATGTCCGGTTGTTCGGTTAGATACCGTTCCGTTAAAGTGCTAAGTTATTCCATATAGTGTCTTATCTGTTTCTTTTTGTAACACTTGTAATTCCCAACACTCAGGAAAGCATACAGGACGATTTAGTAACTTTTCTGCACAAGACTAGTATGTTAACAAGCACATGTAAGTATGACACAGTAATCAGAAAGCAGTTAAGTAATTCAGTACAGTCATCAAGCACTTTAATTAACATTAATAAATCGTACGGATACATGAAATTTTGAGTGTTGTCACATTCTTCCCCTGTCAAGAAAATTTCGTCCCGAAATTTAGCACGTGGTTACTGAGGAAGCTAGTTAAGTTGTGTGGTTTCCTGGTTTTCCTGGGGTGTCACATCTTCCCCCCGTTGGTTTGGAATTTCGTCTCGAAATTCTGCAGTAGCTTCAGCCTCAGTAGTGGTTACACTTTTCTTAAACAACTGGGGATACTTGAGTTTCATTTGGTCTTCTCGTTCCCAGGTATACTCTGGGCCATGACGGGAATCCCAACGAACTCGGACAAGAGGTATTCTGGTACGCTTGAGAATCTTAACATCTCGATCCGTAATCTCTACTGGTTCCTCGACGAATCGCAGCTGGTCGTCGATAGTGAGCCCCTTTAAGGGAACTATGAGGGTCTCATCTGACAGACACTTTTTCAGATTCGACACGTGGAATACGTTGTGAACTTCGCTGAGTTCTTCAGGTAGATTCAATTTGTAAGCGACCTTGCCAATTTTCTCAATGATTTCGAACGGCCGACATAACGCGGATTGAGTTTGCCTCGTTTGCCAAAACGAACTACACCTTTCCATGGTGAGACTTTAAGTAGCACTCGGTCCCCAACCTGGAACTCGAGTGGCTTTCTTCGCTTATCAGCATAGCTTTTCTGACGGTCACGAGCTGCCGCCATTCGTTGCCGTATCTGAGCAATTCTATCGGTTGTATCTACTACAAGTTCTGGGCCAGTGATTTGACTGTCGCCAACCTCTGCCCAACAAAGAGGTGATCGGCACTTCCGTCCGTACAATGCCTCGAAAGGAGCGGCCTGGATACTGGTGTGGTAGCTGTTGTTATATGAAAATTCCACTAACGGGAGGTGTTTTTCCCAGCCATTACCAAAATCGATTACACATGCCCTAAGCATGTCTTCGAGGGTTTGGATGGTGCGTTCAAATTGCCCATCCGTCTGTGGATGATATGCTGTGCTCATGTCTAATCGAGAGCCAAAGGACTTGTGCATAGCTTGCCACAATTCAGATGTAAAATGTGAGTCACGATCAGAAATGATGGAGGTTGGCACTCCGTGCCTTGATACTACTTCCTTTAGGTAGACGTCTGCTAGAGTAGAAAACTTATCCGTTTCTTTAATAGCCAGAAAATGTGCAGACTTGGTCAGTCGATCCACGATCACCCAAATGGTATCATTTCCTCGTTGAGATCTAGGCAGGCCGGTAACGAAATCCATGGAAATTTGCTCCCATTTCCATTTAGGTATCTCTGGTTGTTGAAGTAGGCCTGATGGTTTCTGATATTCAGTCTTGACGCTGGCACAAGTCAAGCATTTACTGACGTAGGTTGCTATGTTGGCTTTCATACCAGGCCACTAATACGTAGTCTTGAGGTCGTGGTACATCTTATCCGAACCAGGATGTACTGAATAACGAGACTTATGTGCTTCATCCATCACAAGCTCGCGTAAGTTTCCATAAAGTGGAACCCAGATGCGCCCTGTTACATAGTAGGTGCCGTCTTCCTTTTGTTCTAGCCGCTGCCTCGATCCTCGTAGGGACTCAGCCCTGATGTTCTCTGCTCTCAACACTTCAACCTGAGCGTCGCGTATTTGAGCGGGAAGGCTAGAGTGTATGGTAAGTTGTAGCGCACGTACACGCTTAGGTATAGTATCCTTTCGACTGAGGGCATCGGCCACAACATTGGCTTTGCCCGGATGGTACTTGATCGCACATTTGTAATCATTCAAGAGCTCGACCCATCGGCGTTGTCGCATGTTTAACTCCTTTTGCTTGAAGATATGCTCGAGACTCCTGTGATCGGTGTAAATGGTGCACTTGGTACCGTACAGGTAATGTCTCCATATCTTAAGTTCGAAAACAACTGCTCCCAATTCCAAGTCGTGCGTAGTATAATTCCTTTCGTGAACTTTAAGTTGGCGTGATGCGTAGGCAATGACCTTGTCACGTTGCATCAACACGCAACCAAGTCCTTGGATGGAAGCGTCGCAATAAACCACAAAATCATCTGTGCCTTCAGGCAATGAGAGGATAGGCGCGCTACAAAGTCTATCTTTTAAGTGCTAAAATGCGGACTCCTGTGCATCACCCCAACGATAGGTGACACCCTTCTGAGTCAGTGAAGTGAGAGGTTGCGCAATCTTTGAGAAATCCTTGATAAACCTTCTGTAATATCCTGCCAAACCCAAGAATTGGCGGATTTCTGTCGGTGTACGGGGTGCAGGCCAGTTCTTGATCGAGTCAACCTTGGATGGATCCATATGAATCCCATCCTTGTTTACCACATGGCCTAGAAAGTGGACTTCGCGGAGCCAGAAGTCACATTTCGAAAACTTGGCATACAACTGCTCCTTTCGAAGAAGTTCCAGAATAAGCCTCAGGTGTTGCTCGTGTTCCTCCTGACTCTTAGAATAGATCAGGATGTCGTCGATGAAGACTATGACAAATTTATCCAGGTAAGGTTTGCACACTCGGTTCATGAGATCCATGAAGACCGCAGGTGCATTCGTTAATCCGAAAGGCATAACCAGAAACTCGTAATGGCCGTAACGAGTTCTGAATGCTATTTTGGAGACGTCCTCCTCTCGGACTCTCAGTTGATGGTAGCCTGACCTTAGGTCAATCTTGGAATAGAAACTCGACCCTTGCAACTGGTCGAATAAGTCATCAATGCGTGGGAGAGGATAACGATTCTTCACGGTCACCTTGTTGAGTTCGCGGTAGTCAATACACATTCTGAAGGTACCGTCTTTCTTTTTCACGAATAACACTGGAGCTCCCCAGGGCGAAGAGCTAGGACGTATGAAACCCTTTTCCAAGAGTTCTTGTAGTTGTGTGGACAGTTCTTCAAGTTCTGATGGGGCTAGACGATAAGGTGCTCGAGCTATGGGCGCTGCTCCAGGAGCTAGCTCGATTTGAAATTCAACTTGCCGATGAGGTGGAAGACCAGGTAATTCCTCAGGAAATACCTCAGGAAAATCACGTACAATAGGTATGTCTTCTATCTTCCTTTCTTCTGAGGATGTATCAGAAACGAGGGCTAGAATAGCAGTGTGGCCCTTTCGCAAACACTTTTGGGCCTTAAGGAAAGAGATAATGCCCACAACAGCACCACTCTTGTCGCCACGAATTACGAGGGGTTCTTTACCAGAACGAGGGATGCGGATAATCTTCTAGTTGCAAAGAATTTCCGCTTGCTGATGAGATAACCAATCCATCCCAATAACAACGTCGAAACTACCCAGAACGATAGGAATAAGATCGATAGAGAAGGTCTGACCAGCTAAGACGAGGTTACAGCCCTTAACTATATGTGTGACTTCCAGACTTTTACCGTTTGCTAGTTCTACCATGTGTTTGGTGTCTAGAAGTGTTGGAGTACGCTTAAGCATTTGGCTAACTTTTAAGGACATATAACTAGTGTCGGCACCCGAATCAAATAAAACAGTAACAAAGAAGTCATCCAGAAGAAACTTACCCATCACAACGTTGGGATCGTTCCTTGCATCACCCTGACCAATCACGAAGGCACGACCTCGGGCACCATTGCCATTATTGTTACCCCCGTTGTTGCCTCCATTGTTGTTCCCGTTTCCTTGGTTGTTGTTGTTCTGATTCTGGTTCAGCCGAGGACAGTTCCTCTTAAAGTGGCCTTCGGCGCCACACTGAAAGCATCCTTTATTACCCTGCTGTTGCTGCTGCTGGTGGTTCTGTGGAGCTTGTTCTGCAGAGCTCAGCACGGGCCGTGCCTGGTCGGACACGGGCCGTGCCCAGCATTATCACTGGCTGTTTTTATTTTCCGAGTTACAGAGAGCTGAGCACGGGGCCGTGTCGGTGCAACACGGGGCCGTGTCCAACTCCCAGTAACAGGGATCCGGAAAACAATCACTGTACCTTCGACCACGGGACGTGTTCACTAAGCACGGGGCCGTGGTGAACCTCCTGACCAACGTTCTTTTCTGTTTTTATTGCAGGATTTGGAACCCAGTTGCCACATTTGAACTTCCTACGTAGTGCATGAGCTCCAGTTCTAGTAGAGACATAAAAGAACCTCTAGAAGAACCCGAACACTTTCTCAGAAAAAGACTTAAAGCTAAAAATCAAGAGAAAGTTTCGGGGGACCCACTTCCAATGGCGGACCAACGTACCCTCATGGATTACCTACGGCCCACCGTAGGTAATCTTGGCGCCGCTATCAATGCACCGAATGTCGAAGCCAATAACTTCGAACTTCGACCGCATTTGATACAAATGCTTCAAAACTCCGCGACCTTTCATGGGCTTGCGAACGAGGATCCCCATCTACATATTACTAATTTCTTATAAATATGTGATATCTTTCGGATCAATGGAGCATCAAATGACGCCATCCGCCTTCGAATGTTTCCATTTTCGCTAAAAGACCGAGCTAAGGCTTGGCTTAACACCCTCCCAGTTGGATCGGTAAACACCTGGGATGAACTAGCCCAAAAGTTTCTATATAAGTATTTCCCTCCTGCTAAAACGGCTAAATTAATGACTGAAATTAATACATACTCACAAGAGGATGGGGAATCCTTATATGAAACTTGGGAAAGGTTCAAGGAGCTACTAAGAAAGTGTCCTCACCACGGTCTAGCAGTGTGGCAACAAGTATCCACTTTCTACAATGGGTTGTTGCCACACACAAGACAAACACTTGATTCTAGCTCCGAGGGACTTCTAGGTAATCGTCGCCCAAATGAAATATATAATCAAATTGAGGAAATTACGCAAACCAATTTTCAGTGGCACACTCCCCGAGGCAATAAATCTATTGCCTCGGGCGCCCATAAGGTTGATGAAAGCACTTCTTTACAAGCCCAAATCGAGGCCCTTTCTTCAAAAATAAAAAAAATTAGAAATGGCAAAAACGGCCTCGGTTATGGCTTGTGAAGGGTGTGGTGGACCACATGAAAATTGGAGTTGTATGAAAGAAGTAGATGATCAAACGGAAACGGTAAACTACATTGATAATAGACCTAGGCCATCGGGTCCACCAACGGGTACCTACAACCAAGGATGGCGTAACCACCCTAACCTTGGTTTGAGAGATCCCGGCAATAGTAGTAACCAACAAAACCAACGAACTAACTTTCAACAACCACAAAATTTTTCTCAACAACAAGGTGGAAGAGAAAGGCTTGAAGATACTGTATCTCGCCTCATCTCCGAAACCGAAAAGAAAAACTCGGATCGGTTTCAACAACTGGAATCGAATTTTAGAAATCAACAAGCTAGCATTCAAAACATTGAAAAACAATTAAATCAAGTAGCTCAAAATTTCTCCGAGAGACCACAAGGCGCGTTACCAAGCAATACCGAAACCAACCCAAAGGCCCAAGTACATCTCATCACCTTAAGAAACCGAACCGTAGGTCCCGAGGAGGCTCCATTACTTCCAGCAGAGAAGGGCCAATCCAGCCAAACCACGACTCCACCCAATCCCCAGCCAGAAACGGCTTCTCCACCAAATCAAGAGCCCACCAAGACTCCTCCGGTTCCATACCCCGGTCGGTTAAATCGTCAAAAGACCGATGAGCAATTCGCAAAGTTCAAAAATTTACTAAAACAATTGCATGTTAATATCCCTTTTATTGAGGTCCTAACCCAAATGCCTAAATATGCAAAATTTATGAGGGACTTCCTCACTCACAAAAGGAAAATTGAATCATTGCAATTAGTTAACTTAGGCGAACAATGCTCCGCCTTAGTACTCAACAAACTTCCTCAAAAGAAAATTGATCCCGGAAGCTTCACGATTCCTTGCTCGATCGGGGAATCCCCCATTCGTAATGCATTAGCCGATCTTGGGGCTAGCATTAACCTCATGCCCACATCGATGTTCAAACGACTCGACCTAGGAACAACGAGCCCTACAAAGATAAGCATACAACTCGCCGACAGATCCGTCAAAATTCCACAAGGTGTCGCTGAAAATCTATTGGTCAAAGTTGACAATTTCGTTTTCCCGACCGATTTTGTCATCCTAGACATGGAGGAAGACACCGATGTCCCTCTCATCCTCGGGAGGCCATTTCTAGCCACCGCCCAACCAGTGGTGGATATGAATGACGGAACACTAATATTAAAGTTTGGGGACAAGGAAGTGAAGTTTGAATGTGGAAAGAGAGTAGAGGACGAAGACCCGGTCAACTACATGAAGGTCATAGACTCAAGCTTGGATGACGCTCTCCGACGGTGTAGCATGGGATGCAAAACATCCCACTTGGGTAACATATGACCAGGCTTTGGGTCTAGCTAAGGACCCTTATAAACGTGGCGCACCACGGAGGCATTCCGCGGAACTATCCTTAGTTTAGTTTAGATTAATCTTTATGTTTTCTAGTTAGTTTTAATTTTCAGGAATAAAACACACTTGAGATGGCAAAGGAAACAAGGGAAACTTGAACCAGCACCCCATGCAGGAAAACAGGACCATCCGACAAAAATTTCTTCGTTTACAGTAAGTTCGGCACGGGCCGTGTCCGCCCAACACGGCCCCGTGCTGCACAGTCTGCAGAAATACCCAGTTCAGGTAAACTGGACACGGGCCGTGCTCACCCAACACGCCCCCGTGTCCAGGCTTCTGTTTCTCTTGATTTAATTTTGTTACTGGCACTTGAACACGGGGTCGTGCCCGGACACCACGTGGCCGTGTTCAGCGCCCAGTAACAGAAAATTTTTGCTTTTTCACACCTTTTTACACATTCAATCCACCTAAAAATTTATTTTTGGGACACATTGAGGACAATGTGTAATTTAAGTGTGGGGGGGGGATGCTAAACCTTGAATCTTGCAAGTCCTAATAACAAGCCTTACACAAAACTCTATTGGAACCGCTAATCACCCCAAATTTTTTTCAAAAATTTTCATTTTTTTTTACTTGTCTAGGTTTAACTTGGGAATTTCAAGTTCTAAAAAGGTTATATTTTTACAAATTTACAACCGATAGCGTCGTGATAAAAAGAACCAACATAAGAAAATTATGAAAAGGCATGACAAGCTTAGTTAAAATTTGATTATATATACTTGATCACATAAAAAAAAACCCATTCCCACAAAAGTGAGTTTTGAGCCTTTATTGAGCATACAAATACATATCTTTAAATTAAATGCTCATTTTTCGTTTCTTGTGTGAATAGCCGCTTGGTTCTTACGACTCTAGAACTTGCCATGACGATACATTCCCGGTCCTTACCAACTTAAACCCGAGTAAGTAAATGATGGAGGCATTAGGACTAACCCTTTTTATTTCTACACCATTATTTTTCTTTTTTTTTTTTACCACCTACCCAAAATCCCCCTAGCTAGCCCCTTTGAGCCTAAACCTTTTCATTTCATAACCCAAAACCAAACACCCTTTCACCACCAAAACCTTTTTCATTTTTAACCCCTTGTTTTAGTAACTAGCTCGGTTTGTCGTATGACTTTTCAAAAAAAAATGTTGATGATGAAGCAAAAGAAAAAAAATAAACAAACAAGTTCATCAAAAATAACTTTGTTTGAATAATAGCTTCATCAAAATAAAAGTTACAAAAATAAAAAGTCTTACGAAAACCGACGCTTGTTACGCTTTTCGCCCTTTCACTAACCACTAACCCAACCACCTACCTTTAAGCCAAGCCAAACCCTTCACCCAAAAAGTCCTCTTGATATTTACAAAGGTATATAGTTAAAAAGGAGGAGGATTGATTGCTTGGCAAGCTTATGGTAGGAGTAAGTTCCATGCCGCTCTCGAGTGATCCACTAAAATACATTTCGGCCGAGTGTTGAGTGATCCCCGTGAGGTATGTGAACTTGTATATAAATGGAATTTTAAAGAGGCATGTTATGCCCTAATAAGTAATTTATCTTATGAAAATTTTTAAATAAATCATGACTGTAGGTCCCCTTGATGTGTATGGATCTTCACAGAATTGTCTTTCCAATCAAGAGTGCGGAATCCTCTTGATCAGAATATAGCAGAATGTGTAGAAACAGAAATCACTTTCAAACTGGGTTTCTATTGATTATCAAACAAACGTATTACAATCAATCTAAACCCTAACCACACTCAAATTCGTCCAAGTCTAGCTCTCACGAATTTCAATGCCTCTCAAACTCTGTTTTTGGCTGATTAACCTAAACCCTAAAGCCTAACCTTGTTTATATAACACAAGGTTGCAACATTAGGCTGGGTTTGCTACATGGGCTAGGCCCAAATCGTCCCCCATCACCCAATGTGGGTTTTGTTTAGCCCAAACTCTATTATCTCACTAATACAAAGCTAAACCCGCTAACCGTTTATCGTTTAACTAATTACAAGATATCCAAAGACCAAATCTAAGCTGTTGTCACAAACATGCACCAACAAACTCCCCCTTGACAATAGCTTCATAAAATAACTTTGTCTTCAGTCATCTTGCAATCTTCATATAGTCTTGCACTGTCTTTGGTCTTTGGATAGCTTCAGCTTCAATAGCTTCTGTCAGCAACAGACTCCCCCTAAGCTGATGCATCCAATCACCAAATCTTCAAAAACTTTAGCGTTTGAGTAAACTCCAGTTCAGCATTTGTATAGCAATCTTCAAACTCTTCATCTTTGTCTGCAATATAGAAAGGAGGTTCTACCATGCATCCAATCAAACTCTCATCTTTACAGCAACTCATCACTTTAACTTCTTAGCAACATACTGCTTCAATCTGTATACTATAAAACAAACATCTCGAGAAACCATAAGAATTTTTCAACATAGTTAAATAAATTATTATTATTCAAGAGATAGTCAAACTGTATCACAGATTAAGCATTTTCAATTTCATCACCAACACACAAAACTTTTTAATCACACACCCTATAACCCGCATGATTTAAAATTTTGAACTCACTTTCTAACACCGTCTCCCCCTATCAGTAACAATTCCTCCAAGAATAACAGTCTTTCATACGTTAAGAATTTTAAACAGAAAAAGACACTATTTTTGTATTTTTGTATTTTCTGAAAGCAAGTAAATAACAAAAACAATAAACACTCTATTTTTGTGAGAATCACTGGTAAGAAGATCATATCAACAAAATCAAACTGTTTTCACACTATTAGATAATTCTTTATTTAATTTTTCATGAAAAGCAGTCCAAAACGATTACCAGTATGTTTGTCCACTTAAACAAAATGCATGAACATTTCAAGTACCATTACCATATGATACGTTAAGGTAATATTAATTACTGATATACTAGCGTGTCCCACTTCAAGATATACCCCCGCGATCAAGGTATGCACAAAGATTCATCGTAGTAGGTGAGTATACTGAATTCATCCGTTTTGTTTTTCAACGTTTAGATAATTGGTGAACAGGTCAGTACTTTCGTACAGCAGAGAGACCAAAATATCTAACGAGGGCTAAGACAAATACCAATGTTTTGGTACGATTTATGCTTTTTGCACATTTTGAATAACTCTCTTTGAGAGCTTCTTCATTTTCAAGGTTTTGGCATTTTTAGCTCTTTTAAGATATCCTGGGTGTGTCTAGCTCAGCGTATATCTGGATGCAGCAGAAGGACACCCCTGATATCCCCAGATGAAATAACAGTATAAAGACCCAAAACTTCAGATTTTGGCAATCTATCAACGCAAGATTTAAGGTCATTAAACCATACACCACTGATGTGTTCCCCACTCATACACAGTTTATTTAAGTTTATATCACATTGGTAAGTTGATTATTTCATGCTTTTTGCCTACTGGTACATCATATGATGAAGCTGCTATCACACTTATGCAATTTAATTTCATTTTCAGTGTGACAGTCTAACTTGCTGATGCACTATCATTTCTTCTTTTTCACACAATGAAATCTCATTTTTTTATTTTCTATTTTTTTATGTTTTTTATTTTTCAATGTTTTTGTATTTTTTTATTTTAAAGAAAAGCAGTAAACTATTTACAAAAATTCTTATGAAAAACCAGTTATTCAGGATTCCTCGTCCCGTTGAGTTCGACTAAATGTTCAAAGCGAGCCCTGTCAAAAGCTTTAGTATAAAGATCTGCCAGGTTATCTAGTGTGTCGACTCAGCACTTTGAACTTCAATTTAAATCAAACAATATAAATATATTAACAATCTCACATCCCCCTTCATGTGCCTAGAGCAGCCATTATCAACATAAGTTGATAATCCTCCTTAGCAGCTCCTGCACACACCAACTAAGAAATTAGTTAGATTGGGGGACCCAAGCCTTAATGGTCTTGGGTCGTCCAAATTCACCAACTACTGGAACATCCATCCAATATCCATTACTCCTAACTGGAGTCTTGGATCTCAGACCTGTTGATGGAATTTGATTTTGATTTCCACTAGGACTATGGTCCTGAGGGTTCATATACGTGTTTGGACTATTTGACCTTTGAAAATTTTGATTTTGATACCATGAGTTTTGATTCCAAGAAGCATTATTGTTGTAATTTCTAAAGCCATTGTTATAAAAAGTTCGACCACCATTATTTTGGTATCGATTTTGATATTGACCTTGACTTCTGAAATTACTTGTATTTCCATTAAAATTGTTCATTCTAGGTGAACTGCTTCTAGGTCTCTCAAATCTGCCTGGTGGAGATCTAGGCTGAAATCTTTGTTGATTTCTTTGAAAACGTGGAACTTGTGGAGTTCCTGTTCCAGCCTTATCTACACCAACAGCAACATTCTCTGGTTGCTTAGGAGCAGATTGCTTTGGAGAATTTGCAACTTTCTCCTCATTATCACCTTTCTTCTCAGGTAATTTCCCTCTCTGTTTTTCACTAAGTTGTGCTTCACTCTTTTTGTTAGGACAACAGCTAGCTACATGTCCCTTTATGTGACACTTGAAGCACGATCTCCTTTTCAAAGACTTTTTAGCTGGAGTCTCTGAGGTAGATCCCTTATCAGATGGTGATGATCCCTTAGATGAACCTTGTTTAGTTTGCTTGGATTCAGATTTTTCTTTGTTTTTATTTTTAGCAAACTCTACATTTGATTCATTTTCAATAACAGTAGTTTCATTTTTCATATCACTACCTTGAACAAAATTAATCTTTTTAACAAAAGCTTGATTTTTATTCTTCGGAGGTGAATTTTTCTTTTTCAAAGGTTCCCTGTTATTGTTTTCCTTAGCATCATCACTCTCAGATCCATCACCTTGACTTGATGTGGATGGAAAACTACTTGGTGCAGATGCTATAAAGTCTGCTAGCTCATCTTCACTAGGCAGGAATGAATAGTCATGACTAAGAGGAGGTGGAACTTCATTAAAGCCCTGGAAGCCCACACTGGTCTTGTCATTACTCTTCTTTAACCCACCCATCATGTGTTTCATTACAAAAGACGAATCTCTGAATTGACTCAATTTCTTTTCAAGTTCAACAATTTTGAGTTGTGCATCTGACAACTCTTTGCATTTTTCAGGAATCTCTTTTGTTTTCTCAGCCATCATGTCATGAACTAAATCTATTACTTGAAGTTTTTCATTTAACTTGCATGTTAAAGCTTCAATTTCACTTTCATAACCTCTTATCTTCTTCAAGTATGTAGATTCATTTCTTTTAGCAAAAAAATTTGACTCTTTTACGTTTGACATCTCGCTTACCAGACTTTGGTTTTGTGTTCTCAACCTGTCAACCTCACCCTGTAGTTCACGACATCTTAAACACACAGAATTAGATTGTACCTCTTTCTCATGAACTTCTGAGGTTTCATCAGCAACAACCTGTTCAGCTTCACTCTCCTTCTCTACTTCAGCATCCACTTTTGCTTCAGCATTCTCCACTTGAGCTTCAGCATTTTTCACTTCAGATTCAGCATCACTCACAGTAGTTTCAGCCTCATCAACTGGCACTATCTCTGCCATGAATGCCTGAGTGGCACTCTCATTCCCCTGATATCGGTTTTGTAATGCATCCCACATATCCTTTGAATTAGTGTACTTTGTGAAGGTATGCTTGATGCTATCAGGTAAGGACATATTTATCGCAGCCAAGGCTCTCTTTTCAGCCTCATACATCTTTTTATCATCCTCTTTCATGTTCACATAGTCTGTTCTACGTGGTCTGCCCTCAAAGTCGTGTGTTGGGTTTGTGTACCCATCTTCAATACAGATCCACATGCGTACATCCTGAGATTCAATGAAGGATTTGAAGTTGTCCTTCCAAGTAAGATAATTCTCCACCTTCATCATCTTAGGTGCATTCAATTTTGTCATGTTCGACATTTTAACGCAAACAGACTGGTAAAACCGTACAAAATATCTCCGAAAACAGTGGTTACCAAATTACACCGTTAGAATCGTCTCGAAAAGACGAATCCAATGATATCTAATGTCGAAAACCAAATTCGGGATTTGCAAGAGTTTTTTTTTTTTACCCTAAAAATCCAAGGAATTCAACGGTCCAAACGGTTCTGTCTAACGAGCTACGGATCAATTTCTATTTGCAAAACACTGAAATTTTATCGATGCTTGCCAACAAAAATTCCACCCTGTTAATTCACTGGTCTCACTTAATTTCGCTGGTTTTTCTGTTAATTTCGCTGGTCTGTTTAAATTCGCTGGTTATGCTGCTTAATTCGCCGGTCAATTTCGCGATTACGACGACCTGTAAAGTCGCCGAAAACCGTAATAATTTCGCTAAGGAAAATTATACGGTTACCAAAGTCGCCTTTGGATTTAACTTCGCCGATAATTATGCTGATCTCAGTTAATTTCGCAGGTCATCAAATTCGCTAGTTTTGAAAATTGGAAACTTAATCTTCTCAGAATTCAGCAGATTTCGTATCAATTTCCTGCAAAATCAAACAAGCAAATCAGCAAACTTTTGACAAATTTCTGATGAACTTAATGAAGAACACGAAAACAGTTTTCGAATCTTCAAGAAATTCAGCCAAAAACTCTTCCAGAATCAACCAAAACTTTCCTGAAAAACCTAAAACCTGCAAAACAGCAATCAAACAAAACAGAAGATCAAAACAGCCAACAAAAATCGAAAAAACACACAAAAAAATTTTGAAACCCTAATTGTCAAATTTCAAGAAATTTCGAAAATCTCCCTATTTCTCCAAGCACAATTCTGAACCGAGCCTTCAAGAGCCTAATGCTCTGATACCAATTGTAGGTCCCCTTGATGTGTATGGATCTTCACAAAATTGTCTTTCCAATCAAGAGTGCGGAATCCTCTTGATCAGAATATAGCAGAATGAGTAGAAACAGAAATCACTTTCAAACTGGGTTTCTATTGATTATCAAACAAACGTATTACAATCAATCTAAACCCTAACCACACTCAAATTCGTCCAAGTCTAGCTCTCACGAATTTCAATGCCTCTCAAACTCTGTTTTTGGCTGATTAACCTAAACCCTAAAGCCTAACCTTGTTTATATAACACAAAGTTGCAACATTAGGCTGGGTTTGCTACATGGGCTAGGCCCAAATCGTCCCCCATCACCCAATGTGGGTTTTGTTTAGCCCAAACTCTATTATCTCACTAATACAAAGCTAAACCCGCTAACCGTTTATCGTTTAACTAATTACAAGATATCCAAAGACCAAATCTAAGCTGTTGTCACAAACATGCACCAACAATGACGAATAGGATTGTAAATAAATAAAAATAAAACTTAATATAGAATCTTGGAAATCCCGACACTCTATGACAAGCCCAAAAACTTTCTCTTCTACCCATTCCATTTGGGAGTGTAAAGCCACATTATAAAGGGTTTTGCTTGAGGACAAACAAAGATTCAAGTGTGGGGGTATTTGATGTGTGCAAAATGCAACATATAAATTACATCAATTGTGGCATAAAACTAACCCTTTTTAGTACTAATGTTGGAAAAAGTGTGCTTTTGTCTTCCTTTTGTATTTTCAGGATTAAATGAGCTCAAATTAACAAAAGAAGCAAAAAGACAGCAAAATCTAACATAAATACAAGAAAAGGAACAAACGTGACATGCCCGACCCCACGACAGCATCTTCCCAAGCAAAACAAGAAGACAGAAGACTGAACACGCCCCGTGCTCAGCCAGCACGGGGGCGTGCCCAAGTGTCAGCAGAAAAGACAAAGTGGTAGAAGCTTCCATTGCCCACCACGGGGCCGTGCTCAGCGGGCACGGGGCCGTGGTCAACTATAAGATTCGCAGAATCCAGGAAAATCTTCATAGTACAGATATGCTTCTGCACACGGGGTCGTGCTCAGCGGACACGGGGGCGTGGTCAACTAATACAGACAAGCTGCAATAAATGAAGAAAGAGAAGGATGTGGACACGGGGCCGTGCCCACTGGACACGGGGCCGTGCCCGAGCTTCTGTTCAGCCTATAAATAGGAGTGCTTGGCTCAAGCTCAAACCACCTTTTGGCACACCACCTCTCTCACACTTCACCCACCACCCACCACCACCATAACACCATCATCCACCACCATCATCCATTGTCCATCATAGAGTGTGTGAGTCGTCTTGGGATCCAAGATTGATCGTAAGAGTTCTTGACAATCAAGGCCATGTTTGCCTAAGTCTCTTACATCACTTGGTGAAGACAAAGTGTCTAGTGTAATACTTTTTATTTTTATTATTTTCGCACTTTTTAATTGGTTATGTATTAATGACTTTAATAACTAGTTTCTTATGTTGAAGGTGATTCTTCCTTATCGTTTGTCCGTGGTGTCTTGACATTATTTTATTGTCTATATAAAATAAAAGATTTTCACCATTCATATCTCCACGGTCTATATGGAGGTATGTTGGCTACCTGGTCGGGGGTTAAGGGAACGGTTTGGTAAGAGTCTTGCCGTTGTTCAGTGTTTAGAGATCCTGCAAGGGACCTGGGTCAAATTTAGTAGGACCTCCTTCAATACTTAACGGTATTGGATGGCGGGGGTCCAAACTCTTTGATCCCCTCATAAGTTAAACTACTATTAATACTATAACCCGGCTACTTAGGACTGTATCCTTGCTGACTCAGACTACTTAGTCGAGGGTAACGTCACCTTCAAAAGAGGGGCCTACCATAATTTGCATTAATAACTTAATTAATTATCTTTCAATAGTCCGACCCTTTAGGATTGTATCCTTGCTGACTCAAACTACTGGGTTGAGGGTAACGTCACCTTCAAAAGAGGGGCCTACTACAATAACTAAGATAATCTCTTAAAAAAGTGCAAAAGTGCGGAAATAATCAAAGGTTACACTAAACACGAGTCGGAACCAAGTGATTCATCTTGTCTATCTGTTTTTATTTTATTTTTATTTTTCAGCATTTTAGTTAGTTTTTATTTTTCTACTTTAAAACCTTTTTCTAACTTTTTGATTTGATTAGACGTTGAGGATAAACCGGTACTAAAAGCTCTTGTGTCCTTGGACGACCTCGGTATCTTACCAACACTATACTACGCTCACGATGGGTGCACTTGCCCATATGTGTGTTTAGTGTTAGTAAATATCGTGTTTTATAAATTTAAAACTTGGCTAAAGAAAGTGTAAAATGGCTTAAAATATACTTAAACCTATATATACACCTAACGCACATCACCCCGTCATCTTCAAATTGAAAAATTCCACCTCTAGTTTGTGGATGCCGTCGCGACTACAGTACTCTTCCTTGATCAACTCTTTGAAGTCGTTCCATGGGGTGGCATTAGCAACCGCCAGCCCTAGCAGTTGAACCTGTGCTTTCCACCAGGTTAGCGCAGCACCTTCAAGTGTTCCAGTAGCAAATTTCACCCTACGATCTTCAGGGCATTCATACATCTCAAAAACAGACTCAAGCTTCTCGAACCAGTGAAGAAGGCCTACGGCTCCTTCTGTGCCGCTGAAAGTAGTAGGTCTGCAATCCATGAATGTTTTGAACGTGCACACAGGAGGTTGAGCAGGTTGACCTGTCGTGCGAGAATAAAGATAAGGTTAAGCACAAGGGTTGGTTTGCGAAGGTAGGATCTAAACGTCCTAAGATGGGTTGATATGGCAGGTTATACCTCCTGCAGGGACAGCTGCGAGTGCCTCAGCAACTCGTTCATTGATCAAAGCCGTCAACTGGGCTTGAGTTAGGTTGATACGTCCTCCGCGTCCGTTCATGATCTTAACAACGAAGCAACGTAAGTGAGAAAAGTGTCGCGAAAGTGCGTAAGTGTGGGACGACAGTAGAGAGTAAACACACAAGGTTTAGATAGCAATTATCACGTTAATTAATGCACAATGTGAACTATCTAACCGGCAATATAACATAGATCATACCACCTATTGTGTCGAGTCTTGCACATGGAGCGAAGCGTCGTTGTGGATCGTTGAGCACTGTACAGGTTATAGTCTGGTTTTGTCAAAAAGCTTTTCTCTTTTTAAAACCAAGTTCACTATAACCAATGGCTCTGATACCAATCTGTCACACCCCCAAAATCCACCATGCGGAGTATCACCGCTTGGAGGCGTGACATGACCAGGATCGAGCCACCAATCATATTGAACAACGTAATTAAGTAAATAAAACCAACCACAATACAATTGGTGACCAAAAGAAAGTAACCGACTTTAAGTTAACAGCGGAAGCATAAAACGTAAGTCCAAAGCATAAGTTCCATAGTTCATAAGTTTAAAGACCAAAACGTAGATTTAATAAGTTCATAAGGATTAAATGTTTAGCACGGGGCATAACAATCCCTATTCCACAACGACCTCCTCCTCGTGCAAGCTCCATAAGCATCTAACGACCTGTAAGGCATGTAACAACGAATCAACAACAAAGTTGAGTGAGTTCACGGTTGGTTATTTAGTTTTAAGTTGTTTCCGAAAACATGGTTTGTCTTTCGCTGGCTTATTTGTCGTGGGGGTTACCCCATAGTTGAAAGTATGATTAACCAGTTCCTTCTTTATTACCCAAACCATATCCATAATCAGTGGGGGCTTCCCCATGTGAACCACTAGACCATTACCATTTCGACTACTAACGAAATTAAGTTGTGCCCTACGTCAATGTCTATCATCATTGACAGTTTGCCATAGTCCATTAGTACACGCCCGTCCGACTGGCACGGTGTGAGGTTTGTTAAACCTAATAGCGCTATTAACTAATGACCCGCTCGCCATTGGCCTCGGCGATTAAGTCGATATAAAATGAGGGATTTAATGATAGAGTTTTGTCTAGTAAGTTTTAAGGTTGTTGTCCTACCCAAGGTGGACGAACGTACGTATTCTACCCAAGGAGAATACGCAGGATTAATATTGACATCCTACCTATGGAGGATGGCGGTACATATCCTACCCAAGGAGGATATGTAGGTTCTATTTTAGTTTCTTAACCCATTCCCAAACCACCGGGAAATCAAGGAAATCAAGTAATATAACTATCTCACAAAATAAACAAGTATCCACACAAGTGTTCTAGTGTAAGATATATATTCTAAATATATATATTTACCCATTTTTATTTATGAAAACCAACCTCCGCCCCTTTGTATTTTGTTACAAAAATTATGGCGAAGTTTATATTCGAGACACATGTTATAAAATATACTTGTAACGCTTGTTTAGAAAAATATTTTCTAAGTGTTTGGATTTTTAGAAAATTTCGCCAGAGTTTCCTTTGTAAACGGAGGTGTCCATGCTATTAAGCATATCATTTTCTTTTCCAAAAATTATTCAACAATCAACAATCAACAATATAAAATCTTTACCTATCAATCTTTGTTAAACAAGCATTAATTTCTATATCATGAACTTGAAAGTTTATAAAAATGTGTAGTAACTTACTAGTGTGTTTAGTAAATCTTGTTACATTTTAAAGTGTGATTGCTTCTTTAAAAACCCCATTTTTTTAAAGAATATGATTCTTTACAACTTATGTTCGTATTTTCTAAAAATACTTCTTCATGTATTTTTCTTGTTACACATGTGTTTCTTTACTTTGTTAACCACCAAAAATGATGTTTATTTATGTAAGAACCAAGATTTAGTAAAACTTGCATTTTAACTTAGTTTCTTTCAAAATCATTCATAAATATTTAGATCTATGTGTTTAACAACTTACTTTGTTTATTACTTTTCAAGAAAACAAAGTTGTTCTTTCAAGTTCAAGACTTTAGTGAGGATGGTGCATAACCTTTAACATGTTCATCCTCTCATCTTGCTAGATTATGTTTATAATCATGATCTAGCAAGACTACATGATGATCAACACCATTTCCACAAACAAGCAATAATCAACAAGCATATCAACACTAAAATAACATGGTTTCTTCATGATTTAAGCTTATGTAAAGGTTTTATTCTTTTGATTCTTAGTGTTCTTTAAGCTTAACATCATGTATTCTACTTTAACCACTTTCCTAAGATGTAAAATGAAGGGATTCAAGTTCTTACCACTAGCTCAAGGCTAGGGAAGTTCAAGAGGAGAAAAGTGGTGGTTAATAGCAAGTAGAGAAGGTCCTTCAACTTCCGAGAACACCAAGCTTCGTTGTATAACCCTTAGCACCTTTGTATGGCCTTAGAATGGTTGAAGAAGATTGAATGATGATGATGGTGGTGGTGGTGGTGGCTCACGGCCGTGACAAGGGGAGGAGGGAGAGAGAGTTTGAAGTGTGTTGATGAAGATGGTGAGTTTGTTTATAAATCAAGTTCTTGAGTTTTGTCCAAAGGTTAAGGTGTCCCCTAAAGTACAAACAAAATCCACCAAATCCCAAAGAGATATCTAATTGGATTTTAAGAAGATTGTAAAAATCTTGGAGTGGTGGGGCCCCTTGGTGCCGTGAACAATGAGGGGGGAGGGGGTTAAGTGTAATTTGTTGGTAATTAGTGAGGTGTTAAATGTAAAATCTGATGTTTAGTGTGTTACATGTATCATGTAGTGTGTTTAAGTGTTCGGGGACCAAGACTAGCTCAAAAAAATAAAAACAATGTTTCTTGCAATATTTCAGTGTTCCGGGTAATGTCCGGTTGTTCGGTTAGATACCGTTCCGTTAAAGTGCTAAGTTATTCCATATAGTGTCTTATATGATTCTTTTTGTAACACTTTTAATTCCCAACACTCAGGAAAGCATACAGGACTATTTAGTAACTTTTCTGCGCAAGACTAGTATGTTAACAAGCACATGTAAGTATGACACAGTAATCAGAAAGCAGTTAAGTAATTCAGTACAGTCATCAAGCACTTTAATTAACATTAATAAATCGTACGGATACTTGAAATTTTGAGGGTTGTCACATGGATGTTGGCTATACCCCTATTAATCATTTCCTGGGCATAGGCATCGGTTTCTCTTTTAGCTGCTGCTAGTGCTCTCTGGTCTTGTAACTTTTTCATACACTTCCTACGCTCATGTGCCCTTCGACTAAACCATCCTCTCTTTTTCTGAGGGAATGGCTCTTCAGACTGAGCCTTAAACACGAATATTCCTTCTTCCGTATCAGCAGAGTACCCTGAGAGGGCAGGCTGAGAAGAGGCACCTTCGCTTCTAGGCGAACCAGACAATTGACGGTACGCGTCAGATGGTCCTTGGTCGCTCATACTGTAAACTAACAAATAGTCAAATAACACATAACAAGAAAATACAATTATACACGTATTCCCGTAATTTATTTCCTAACAATTTGAATTTTGGTGTCAGCAGAACACTTTTGTGGCTGAATCAGTGGCTTAGCTCTGATACCACCCTCTGTCGCAACCCCCGTCCCCCTAGTCAAATACAGGAATGGGCGGCCGCGACCAGTTTCGGTGGTATCTTGTTATTGTCTAATTTGGCAGCGGAATTTTCATCAGGACCGTAGTTAGGAAATATTTGATCAGAGTAAAATACCACACTTTCATAATATTAAACACATGGGATAAAACCCAAGTTTTAAGTACACACATTTTCATAGGAATAAATCCTATTTTTATTTAATAAAAACATCTATTTATTTTTAGGTAACTTTATTGCCACTTTTCCAAGCCTTCAGTGCTGTCCAGCTGGCTTCTATTTGGCTTTCACATTTTGTTACCTGAAACGCGTTTAAAAACATTTTGTCAGTAGAAAATACTGGTGAGTGAATCCCAGTTTAATAAAGTTTAAATAAAATCCATTTTACAGTATTGAGGGCGGTCTCGCAATTATATTTGTTTCCAAGTCATACCAATTACCACCCGCGGTACTGTCAGACCCGACTTGTGGAAATGTTACCCCTCCAGTAACAAATTGTGTATACAAAACCCCAACATACCAATGATAATTGTATCCTTACAAATACTCAATAACTGCTTAATATATAATTAATTGTGTGAGGTTTTGTAAAAACAATTTGCAAAAAGGAGATTACTCACATTACTGTCTTAGATTATCCTTTAGGGTTTCCTGGTGACAATCTATAAATTACACAAATGCACACGTGTTAGTATAATAACCCATTTTAACATTAGTAATACCCTCCCCGAGACGGCATTCCAACGACTACGTCGGGCAGAACCACGACAGCCGTTACAGAACCCTAGATCGATCGGGCAGAATATCTAATACGTATCCAGGGGTTATGATACTTACAACGGAGCAGAACCTCGTTATTTAGGGGGGTTTTATATCCAAGTATAATGCCTACTATGTGAAAATTTGAGAGAGAATTAGAAAGATTGAGCGACAAAAATGAACTGTAGAGCTCCAACTTTATAGGGCTGGTTGGCCAAGCCGTCGCGCCCCGCGACGGACATCAGGAGGGGCCGTCGCGCCCCGCGACGGACATCAGGAGGGGCCGTCGCGCCCCGCGATGGACATCAGGAGGGGCCGTCGCGCCCCGCGACTAGGGGTCGTAGGTCCTAGCTGTGATGTGTCACCGGTATAGCTTTGTCACGTGTCGCCACGTGGCGGCTTCCGGAGGAGGGCGGGTGTCCAAGCTCGTCGCGGCCCGCGTCGACTAAAGGCAAGGGGCGTCGCGCCCCGCGACGACCCAATTATTTTTGTTTTTATTTTATTTTTAATGTTTTAACGTATTTTGGGTTCGGTTTTCACGTACGGGGTATATTTTAAGACATATTGGGATATTCTAAATATTTTTAGGGTATCGAAAAATATTACAAGGGTATCGGTTTAGGGTTGTTACACTCCTACCACTAGACCACAAGTGGGGGGCAGGAATGTTAGAGTTGATGGGATTAAATAATACACCAATTCAATAGGAAACCCAATAAATTTGAGAAAAACTTCTTTGTAGGAATCAAACCCAGGACCTAATAGTCCCTGAAAATAGGTATAAATCTCATGCTTTGTTATTTGATATCTCTGAACTATATAAAAATTACATGAGTTGACCTATTCTATATTTTGATAGGAATATACGTAACAATGACTAAATATTACACGTGTTACAAATGATTCTAATTGATTCTAATACACCCCTGCAGTCGAAACGGGAGGATGACGTACAGTGAGACTGGATCGAACATCGTCAAAGAGAATCTTGGGTAAGCCTTTGGTAAAAATGTATGCAATTTGATACCTAGATGAAACATGGAGCACGCGAACAAGACCCTTAGCTACCTTTTCGCGCACAAAGTGTATGTCCATTTCGATATCCTTGGTGTGTTGGTGTTGAACGGGGTTCCCGATTAGATAGATTATTAGATTGCACTAACGTTATCGCAAGAGACAACTGTGGCATGAGTGGGAGGAGTGTGTAGCTCGAGGAGTAAATTTTGCAGCCAATACACTTCGGAAACAACATTAGCAACACCTTTGTGCTCAGCTTCGGCACTAGAACGCGCTAAAGTGGGTTGTCGTTTAGACGACCAAGAGAGTAGATTATCTCCCATATACACACCATACCCTAATGTAAATCGTCTTGTGTCGGGGAACCCGCCGTCTGTGTATGTAACACGAGACGTGGTTGGAAACAAAGTAATGTGCAAACCAAAGGATATATCGTTGAATTCTTTTAAGAACATTCATATGGACTGTTGTGGGGGCATGCATATGTATACACACTAGTTGAACCGCGTACGTAATGTTGAAGGGGCATGCATATTATAACAACTCTCCCAAAATTCTTAAAACACCCCTATATGTCCTAAAATACACCCCGTATACGAAAAACGGCCCCGAAATACCTTTATTTTAATAAAAATCAAATAAAACAAAAATCAGGGGGCCCTCACGGGGCGCGACAACTCCTCTTGGTCTGTCGCGGGGCGCAACCGAGTGATAGGTGGCGAAACCCCAGCCTGCCACGTGGCGTGACACCCGACGAACCTATAGTGGTGACTGGCCAAGGCTAGGCCTAGCCAGCCTAGCTCGCGGGCCGCGAAGGCCCTTAGTGTTTCTCTCACGGGGCGCGAGAAAGTGCTCGATCAGCACTATATGTAGAAGCCATCGTCTTCAGTTTCCAAATCATTCACAATCAAAATTCTCTCTCAATCTCTAAATTCTCTAATAGCTAAAGTAATACCCGGGCATTATACCCACTAAATAGCAAAGCTCTGCCTCGATGTAAGTATCATAACCCCCGGTTACGTATTAGATACGTTGCCCGATCGATCTAGTGCTCCGTAACGCATGTCAAGGCTCTGCCTGACTCAGTCGTTGGAGTTCTGTCTCGGGGAGGGTATAGTTAATGTAAATTGGGTTATTATACTAACGCGTGTGCATTGTTTAAATTAATAGATTATAATCGGGAAGTCACAAGGAAATACCTAAGTTAGCAATATGAGTTAATTCCCTTTTTGTGTAAACTTCTTGTGAGTAATTCCTCTTTTTGCAAACTGTTTTTACAAAACCTCAATTGTTTTAAATTATATTTCAAAGTGATTGAGTATTTGTAATTCTACAATTATCGTCGGTATGTTGGGGTTTTGTATACAAAATTTGTTACTATACTGTGAGTAGTAACATTTCCACCAGTCAGGATTGACAGTACCGTGAGTGGTAATTAAAGTAGATGTAAACAAATCTAATTGTTGGATTGCCCTCAATATTGTAAAATGATAAAACTTGTTTTGATTAAACTGGGATTCACTCGCCAGTATTTCTTGCTGATAAAATTTTTTAAACGCGTTTTAGGTAACAAAATGTGAAAGCCAATTAGAAGCCAGCTGGAGAGTACTGAAGGCTTGGAAAAGTGACTATAAAAGTTACCTAAATAAAGAAGAAGTTTTATTTCAATAAATTGGGGTTTATCCCTAAAAACATGTTTGTAATGGAAACTTGGGTTTTTTCCATGTATTTATTATTATAAAAATGTGGTGTTTTACTCTGATAAACTATTTCCTAACTATGGTCCTGATGAAATTTCCGCTGCCAAATTAATAAACACCGATACCACCGGCTCTGAGTAGGCCACGACCGCCCGCCTCGAAGGTCGGGGGTTGCGACACATATGCATACACACTAGTTGAACCGCATACATAATGTCTGGTCTTGTGAAAGTGAGGTTTTAGAAGCCTGATTCCACCCTAAAATGTCGCTAGGCTATAATGTCATGGGTAGGTAATGTAAAACAAAATCAAGTAATGAATATTGCTTTTTACACCCAGATAATTTGTTGTTCAGGTGAAAGAAAAAAAATATTTATAATGTAAAACATGCGTAGAAAAGCTTGTGTTCATGGTTAGGGTGAAGGGAGTGGTTAAACAGGTAAAAGTGGCAAACTTCAAAATCAACCAATGAGAGGGTGCCATGTCAACACGTCTAAAGAGTTTAAACTTTGGTGAAAAGTGTTGGCATTGGTTAAACACTTGAAAGTGGTAAACTTTTTTTTTTCATTTAAAAAAAATATATATATATATGTGTTAAAGTCAAACATACACACACATCACTGCAATGGTCTTGTCCCCCTCCCTCTTTGTCGATCGGTGGCCAGTTGCCGAGTTCACCAGTTTGCCGCGCGGGAAAAAGGAATGGCGGCGGTGTTGCCGCTCGGCAATCGGCTTTGCCGATGCCTTTGCCGCCCCACTCCCTTCACCCTTATACAAGTTTATTATAATTCACATGATTTTCGGTCTTGAAACAAGTTTTATTTATGTCATTTAAAAGTAGATTTTGTGTACCAAATGCTACATATCAAAATTTATAAGAAAATGAATTAGAAAGATGAATAGGATATAAAACTAGGTTCTTTCAAAAATGATAGACTGGAGTTATTGGAATATATTCAAAACTTTTGATTTAAACTTGTAATATTGATTTGAAATAAAGTTTATTCTTATGACTATTATATTTTGTAATTTTTTTATTATGTTTTAGTTCTCTCAATACAACTTATCGAATTTTCAATCTCCATCTGTAATGAGTTTGACTCGAAGTATTGATAGCGACTGTGTAAGTCCAATCGAGAAACTAGCGCCCAAAGTGCTTGCATAGCCTATTACTGTTTGGCAAATATTTGTTAGTTGTATTTGTTTGGCAATTTCTTTTTTAATTGTCACCTGTATATAATCAAAATTTTCAAGATATTTTTAATTATGGGCTTTTTACATACTTTCCCCTCTTAAGAGGGCTTATTACATATTTCTCTTCCTAACCCATATAAATTAAGTATTTTCTCTTTTCATTAAAATTGCTCTTATTAATTATAATTTTACCCTTAATGAACTTATTAAACAACAAATTACATATTTCCCCTCGGTTGAATGCTTGTGGGCCTGTGGCCGGAGGTAGCAAAATGGGCCGATCGTAATGGGTTTGGACCAGATCTTGTAACTTTTAAATATATGGCCTGCCAACAACTATTTAGCCCAATTTATCAAACCAAAAGTGGTTTAAAAGGTTGTAAGCATTTAGGTGAACGGGTCAAAATTATCACCTCTACTCAATCGTGGCAAAAAACTTGTCTAGTGAGTGTTGATGTGGTTGTTTTAATATTAGTTTCGTATGGGAATAAAATAATTGCTAATAGTTCTACAATCAGGGGCGTAGCTTAGAAGGGAGGGGGCGATCTCCTGAACTTTTCGTTCAGCAGTGTTATGTATGTAGCTTTCGTATAGAAATTTTTGGGTATATACGTTTTCGACCCCACGGTTCTATAGAATTTTTTGGGTATATACATTTTCGGCCCCCCGTCGAAAATCTCAAACTTCGCCACCCTCTAGAATAGTGTTTTTTATTTGAACTCAACCCTATGATACACACAAGTACACAACTACCAACTACCACATTAAAAACAAAAAAAACTGCTTCAAAAGTATGTTCAAAGAAAATTAAAGTGGGAATTGTTTGCTCAAAATTAGAACTTGTGAACAAACTTGCTTTTGGGTCAGATTTTACAATTGACCTACAGATAACAAGATTTTACAACTAGATAAATGATAAACCATTAACTTGCTACACAAGCAACATAATGTTCAACAATCATAAAAATAGAAGTGTAACCAATTGATATCAATCATTATCTACTTAAACTAAACCGATTAAAATGTAACTGAATCGTAGCTTATACAAGCTCGAGCCTTCAAATAAACTTGATTAGTCTTATAGACCTAAACAATATATATTATAACATACCCAGCATGTGAGAGAGATATTACTTTTTTATTGTTTATTCATCGTCGCCATTTTCCGGAGCACAATCGACCTCCCTCAATTTCAACAACAAAAACAACACGATCCCGCACACAAACCCCAAAGCAGCACTCGACCCAGTGAGCGATACAGCCGCACACACCAACATAACAAACGATTCTTCTTTCGTATTCATATCCTTGGACGCCATAGCTAACACTATCCCCGCGAACAAAAGCAACGCCCCCAAAATCCCCACTGGAAACTGATTCAAAATCCTCACAAACGAGTTCCCAAACAAGAGCCCCAGCACCAATTTCCCAACTCCCAACAGCAAAACCGAAGCACCGGTTCGCCCACCAAACCGGTACTGACCCGCTAACCCACCCGCACCGTGACAAACCGGCATAGCCCCAAACCAACACCCCACCAAATTCATCATTCCCACACTAACAGACACTGCAGTCACCGACGCCTCACGCTCCGGAAACAAATCATCGGATAATTTACAAACCGCAATAACCGAATTCAGTATCGAAAGCGGGATTTGCGGTACCGATCCCCGGATAAACCCGGTTTTAAAATCATCCCAGGTGATTTTCAAAACATGAAACTTCGAGGGACCTAATTGTAAGTTTCCAAAAATTGTGGGGTCTATAACAAAACATAATATTATTCCGGTTATAAAAACAATGAGAGCAGACGGTACGGATGAAAGCATCCGTAACCGTCTAGTCACACGTCTTTTACCGGCTTCTGGTGAAACGTTATCATCATACGTTTCACCAGAGCCGGTAGTAATAATTAAAAAAACAATAGCGGAAACCGCTACAACCAGCCCGTCGAGTCCAAACCACGGGCGCGCTTCGCCCTGTTTGTTCGCGGCAAAGTCCTGCTCGTACCGGACGTATTTAATCGCGGTGAAGGCGAACGAGAGGCCTTGGGAGAGCTGGACGCCGCGAACAACGGGCAACGGGATGAACTTATAAAGAAACGACATGAGGCCGGTGGCGCCGAGGAAGAGGAGAACGGAAGCGGTACCGATACCGGCAGCGGCGATTTGGGAGAGAGTGAGAAGTGGGGTTTCTGAGATGGCTACAGACGCGATCGATTTCATGGGTTGGACGGGCATAGGGATGCCGAAAAGGAGGCCGGTGATGATGTTGTAGAAGGCGGTGAAGATGAGGGTGGTGCTGAGGTCGAGTTTTGAGACGAGGGTTAAGGCTAGGACGATTGGGATGTAGGTCCCGAGGTCGCCTACTGAGCCACCGAGTTCGGACCATAAGGTGGTTTTGTGGAAGGTGAGGGAGGTGATGGTGTTGATTGGGATTTGGCGCCACCAGTTTTGGTGGTGGGGGTGGTGGTTGTGGAGGAGTGGGGTGGTGGTGGTGGTGGGTGGTGGTGATTCTTCATCCATGTTTTCCGGTGATGGTTAGGTATTGTGTTTGGGAAGTGATGGTATTGGATTGGATTTTGCTCATTATTATAATTTAATGAATGTTAATGATCCTTGGAATATTCCATAAATTACAATTCAAGTCTATCTAGTTTCTTAAGTTTTGAAATCACCATTGTGACTAGTAACTTTTATTTAGGTTGTTTGTTATACATGTTGAATTGTGTTTACATGGGGGATTGAGGGGAACATCATTCCTCTAGTTGGGATGTGCAATGACTGAACTGTTAATCAAAACTGAACTAAAAACTAACAAAAAAACGATTTGAAATTAACCGAAAGTCGATTATCAGTAATTTTTTTTTAAACGAACCTGTCAAACATGGAAAATAGACGCGTTGCGACTTGCGATGGGCCCGTCAAACGGAAAAAATAGATGAAAAAACGTTGAACCTCACACGCACGTTGCGGCTTGTTCACTGCAAAATTTAGAACGAAGTATAAAACAAAAAATTTGCAAAAGATGAAAAACATGGGGGATCAACATTGAAAATAAAAAAGTGTTCGGATTAAGTTGCAAAGATAAAAAACTTTGGGTTAAAAGTAAACAATCAAAGGAGTTAGAATACAAAAAATAAATCAATTGGGCTAGAAGTAGAATTTTTTTTTTTTTTTTTGGAAAACTCCCAATACTTAATGTACAACTTCATAAAGCACCAAGATGTTGTTAATTTATAGTATGAAAATATGTTTGTATTGGTATGTTTTGACAAGCCTATTCTTTAAATTATTATTAAATAACACAAAATTATTATTGTGTCTTTAAGTCGTGACAATCAAGTAAATACCCGTCCAAACATTTTTAACTGCTATTGTTAATATCTTTTTCTTTACAAAGACAATGCTACAAAGGAAATTGAATCACTTTCAAAATTATAAAACAAGACTTTAGTTTTGAGTTTTGACAATGACATGAAAGAATCAATAAAAAGTTAGAGGATTTGTTTTGCTTTGTGATAAAGATGAAGGGGTGGAAATTAAATTAGTAGAAACAAAAAAAAAAACTCTTGGATCGCATCAAGAGCCGTATTGTTGAAAATTGTTAAGAACAAGGAAGGACATAATTGTAAATTAGGTAAACATAACAAAATCCATCTTATCTTATATTTTATGTGGTTATATCATGTTATAAGGGGAGGGGAATAGTCACTAATGATAGAATTCTATCACTACTAATATCCAATCAACTCATGCCATGTCATCACCCAATATTCTATCACTAGTGATAGAATTGTAGTGGGGGTGGTCACTAGTAATTTTTTATTGGAGCCGAGGGTCTCTTCTGGAAGCAGCCTCTCTATCCCTAGGGATAGAGGCAAGGTCTGTCTACATCTCACCCTCCCCAGACCCTATAAGTAGCTTTGCTATTTGTGGGATTTACTGGGTATGGTTGTTGTTGTTGTTATTTTAAATTAACAATAAAACACTAAAATTATAAATTTCAATTAAATTAAAACATACTACTTCAATTTAACATACTAGAAATATTTTAGGCTACAAATTAAAAAAAAAAAACTACTTCTCGTCCAACTCATGAAACTCCAAACCTAGAGAACCTACTAGTTCGATTAAATCGTATCTCAACCGAAAGTGAGTTTCTTCATTACAGAATTCTAGTTGGATATTTTGTGGAACTTGAACTTGTGTAGGAGGATCCAGCACCCAATCCGGGGATATTGCACGTCCGTCTCCTTTGATTATCATATTGTGAAATATGATACATGCATACACTATGTTATCTATTGATTTCTTGTTCGTCGCACGAACCGGTCGATGTAGTATACCCCATCTACCATTTAAAACACCAAATGCCCTCTCAGCATCTTTTCTTGCCGATTCTTGCAATTTTTTGAACACAATTTCTTTAGGCTCGACAGGAAATGAGGGAGCTTTCACAAAAACAGACCATGACGGGTAGATACCATCCACAAGAAAAAAAGCCTCGTTTGTAATGTCGTCCGTTAACATAGAAAGGAGAGGAAGGTGCGGTACCATCCGTTAGGGTTTGAAACAACAGCGACGTGTGCAACACATTGCTGTCGTTGTTTGAACCTGGAACACCGAAATACGAATGCCAAATCCATAAATCATTCGACGCCACCGCTTCTAGTATGATGGTTGGTCTTTTGATGTCTCCCCTAACATACGCCTCTCGCAACTCTCTTGGACAATTTTTCCACTCGATATGTGTACAATCGATGCTACCGAGCATCCTGGGAAAATGTCATCTAGCCTCATGTGCGGCGTAAATACGTGAGATGTCGTGGCTCGTCGGTTTACGTAAAAACTCTTTAGCATACAACTTAATGACCGCGTTGCAAAAAAATGCAAACATTCACGTAAAGTTCTGGCCGACATAGCTAGGTATTCATCATATTGATCGGGAGGGTTACCTGTCGCTGGTTGGCGAATGGCGGACGTGCATTTTTGTATCGGCGTGAAACTTGGTTTCCCTCTCGCATCGTAACCTTCTTGAAACCATTCATCGCTTGCTTCGATGTCTCCAACAATCTTTAAAAATAATTCTTTGGGTAAACGAAACCGATCTCTAAACGTTTCGGCATTGTAGAGCGGATTTTCCACAAAATAATCGTTCATCAACACTTCGTTGGCACGTATACGATCACGGTCTACCATCTTCTTCTTTGGGCGGGACGACTCGGCATCAAGTTCGTTATACACCGACACAAAATATTTTAGCGTCTCATTGTTGGAAGACGACTCGGTATCGCTATCGCTAGACATCGGAAACGTCGAATCCGTAGGGAACTCCATTTGAGAAAGATGTAGATTGTGTGAAATTGGTTTATGTTTTGGTGTGTGTAAAATGGTTTAAAATAGAGATATATATAGATAAAAGGTTAAAGGTTAATTTTTTTTATTGAAGTTTATCGTTGAATAACGGTCAAATACCAAGCAACGTTCGAATTTTGTAAAGTTTCAACGCGTGACCGATTCAACGCGTTTCAAAAATAACGCGTGACCACTTTGGAGGCGGCGGTGTTCGTGATTTAATCACTCATGGCCGGGCGTCCATCACGGACCGCCCCGCCTGGCCTAAGGTGTATCAAATACATACGTAAATTAATATTCTGATGGTTACATATGAATAATTATTCTGAATCATAAATAATGTATGAAAAGAGTGAGAATATTTTGATGTTCATATCAAATAAATTAATCTAGAAAATGTCACGTTTCTAAATATTTAGATGTTGTGTTAATTGTTAGACGACTCGCTAGGTTCGAAGGTTGTTCGGATCGATATTTTCTTAAATATTGTAATGTTTCCTCAAGTATTATGTTGCAACATGGATCAAGATAGAAATGAGAACAGTCACATAAGTTGAGGAGATGAATCAGCCACACTTCGTCTTATCTGCCTTACATCGAGACTGTAAAACACCATGAAAAACTCGTTAAAAGGGTCAAAGGCCGAAGCCTCGGGACCATAGTTTAACGTTCAAGTCAGTATAGGATATTAGGATTCGCCATCATCCATATGTTTTCATGTGAGAGTGTACATGAGAAGGATGTAGAATATGAGAGTGGTAAGGAGAGGATATCTCCATGGGAGGGGGCAGTCCCAACAATAGGGCGAACTGCAGGGTTAATATGTATTTGGTCTCAACCCGTTGGAACAGACCTAGATCGAATTGTACCATAGATACTATAACAAACGTGTAGTTACTTGTTAAATATAGTGTAAAGATCAAATACAAATGAGTTTTTAACATACAAATTGTAAAGATCAAATACAAATGAGTTTTTAACGTACAAATGAGTTTTAACATGAGAAGTGAAGGAACTTTATTTTCTGAATTCTTTTTCTATCTACTTAAGCATTAGTTGCAAAATTAAAAAAATCGTGTATTTACTCTAATAGAGTAATTAAATACTGTAGAGTAATTATAATTACTTTACTAGTGTAAATATAATATATCTTTTAGATTTTATGACTAAAATACGTGCTTGACAATATAGGAAAAAATTATCTCCTTCATTTATTGTGTTAAGACTCATTTGTACCGAAACCTCACTCGTTACATATATCCACGGTACATCACATACCAAAATAGTAGGTTTTCACCTAATTGCACAAAAGGATAATTGACTCACTAAATAGTTTTCATAAGTTTAAAAGTAGTTAATTTAATTTATGAAAATACCATGTTAAATCATTTTTAAAATATTTATGTACTCATTTTTGTTATGTCAAAAGTCAAAACCTTCACTATTCTGAATTGATTTTCTAACTCTTTTTGCCACAATCACCTATAATCGTGCCATTTACTGATTCATTTCATATTATAAATGCTTATCTTTCAAAAGCTCACAATTTCATCAAAATGTAACTCAATTTCAACATTTTGGTAACCGGGTTTGCTTCTAATGCTCACCAAAATGCCTTGATGTATACTTTAAGGGGTCTTTTGGCAACTTTTGAATGGTTAAGTGTTGAACCAGTAAGATGTTTGAACCATTAAGTGATGAACCAGTAAGAGGTCTGAACCATTAAGAGCGAACCATTAAGAGCCAGTATAATGTTTAACCGTTCAGAGGCCAATGTCTGACCAATTCAGATTAGAAGTCTTAATCATTCAGACTCGATATAATGCTTAACCATTCAGAGGCAAATGTCTTAACCATTCAGACATTTGCTCATGAAACAAACAGTCGAAACCATTAAGTGCTGAACCAGTAAGAGGTCTGAACTATTAAGAGTCTTATTAAGAGGTAAACAAACAACCCCTAGGTGCCACATCACTTATTTTTCCCCATTTCTATGCCTTGATGTATATTTAACTCCTTAACTTTACCTAGGTGCCACATCACGTACTTTTCCTCATTTCACTTCACCTCATATCAAGGAAATGGTTTAATCTTGTTAACTCCACATAACCCTATTCGTTTAGTGGTTTGGGTGTTAAAAAAAAAAAAACCAAACTGAGACAATCTCTTAACATCTCGTTAACATGTTAGCAAACAATCATTTTAACGCCCCTTAACCATGAATACCCAAGTTTATCTTCTAAAACACTCAAGGTAGTGTTATTAATCAAGTTTAACAAACGATTTGGTGTTTTAAACACCCTTTGTTTTTGCCATTTTAGGTCAATTTTATTAACTAAATATATCTAAAACGAAGATGTAGGCACGTGATTAGAAATAGATATCATATTTGTGCTTGGATTCAATAAATGGATATAGTGGACAGTGGCGAAGCTTCGCCCCCCCCCCCCCCATTTTTCAGAAACCGGGGGGTGGAAACGTATATACCTAAAAATTTTCTATAGGAAAGTACTATTCATAACACTACGCATCGAAAAGTTCGAGGGGTCGGGCGCCCCCTCCGAGCCCTTCTAAGCTGCGCCCCTGATAGTGGATCATAATTCATAACACCGCCATCTAACCGTTTAACATCATTCTAAAATCACACACATGAAACATATAAATCCGAAATCATACATGCCTATAGCTTGTAAATCCTATACTTATTCCTCGGTAGCAAAATCACAGGGATGAAAACCCACCTTATCGATTAATAACAACTGTTCGAAACCCAAATGGCAGAATCAATCGACTTCTATAGTCGAAAACAAAACGAAAAAAGTCCTATAAATCATCATATAAACAAAATATGCGTGTGTAATGTGTTTTTGTTATGGTGTTTCGTAGATTGGACCTAAACTTGAAGTCCAAACTCCAAAGCCCAACCACAAAAGCCCAAAACAAAACAATGGGAGAGTTGGGCACAATGAGTTCAAAGGTTGTAAAGGGCCAACACCAATGGATTGTCAAGCCCATTTTGGCTTTTATACTTTTTAACAAAATTTGAGTAACAAGAGTGATAATAAACCATATGTACAATGGGAAAATGCTAGATATAAATATCTATATATAATTACCATTTTACCACAACCCAACTATTTATTTAATAATCAATAAAAGGTATACAAATAGTTATTGTAATATTATTGTTCTTATATATATAATACAAATGGGAAGACCATAAGTAACAATATGTAACAATACATGTTATGATGTTGATTGCCTCCATGGTTTGGGAGTCTTGCTTCTTCCATGTTTCCCCTTTACAGGAGTTTGCTTTCCGATACTACCCGTATCATACCCTTTTCCTTCAACTTTCTCGTCGACCACTTCAACGCTCATAGCCCCAAGAGTCGTTGACGTTGCCAACTTCCTCCAACTAAAAAACCCTTTTTTCTTCTCTAACAACTTGTCGATTTGCGATTGCATTAGTTGACATTGCCTTTCAAGCTTATTGACATGTTCTTTTAGCCGCTTTATTTCCATTTGTTGAAGAGTCATCATATCTCGTGATGAGTGGTGGCGATCGGGTGGGTCCAACCCTAATCGGTTCGGGCTCTTGGTATTCGTGAATGTTCGACTAGGGTTGATATGAGAATGTAGCTTGGCTTGTTCCGAGAAAAGCACTTGGATGACCGATCTCACCGGTAACCTTTCGTTTTGGGCAGCATGAAGAGATGCTTCAATTGATAACTTTTGACTGTCGATTAATTTGCATAAACTCTTTCTTTCTTCTTTAGTTAAGTTCACATGTGTCTGTATGAAATTAACATTTCACCGTGAGTTTATATATACACACATAAAGATATACCAAAGGGTCTCTGACTCAGCACTGTCAAGCAGTGGCGAATCTAGAAAAAACTTTAGGTGTATCCCAAAAAAAAATTCTAGTGTATGCTATGACGGATTTAGAAAAAAAATGTGTATAAAGTGACGATAGCCTTAAGGTACATTAGAGGATTTGTAACGGTGTGAGTTAGTCTGTAAAAAAACAAATTATTAAATTAAAAACAAAAATTATATAATAATAACGTGGGACTTTGAAAACACAAATATATAAGACAAAGGAGTCACATTCATCACGGGAGCCTACAGAAAAGGCCAAGTTGTAATTCAAATGTGACACCGCTTTCACCTTTTTACTCAAATCATTTGGTTTTGGAGAAAATCGAGAAATGATCAAACCAATCATACTATTTTTTTAAAAAAGGTGTATATTATTCGCGAATGTCGGGTGGTCTAGTATACATTGTCTTAACCGGATTCGAGTTAGAGAGCCCCCTTGTATAATAGATCCCTAATTTAAATCCCTCAATAATAAACTCATATCACCCAGACTCAAACTTGAAACCTGGAAGGGAAAACTCATCCGAGCCCAACATAGATGAAAATTAAATACCCGTGGCCACTACTAGATAATGATGGTTAATCATACTATTTTGTTTACAGACAGATCGAACCAGTTTAAAAAATATAAGATGTTATAATTATTTAAAAAATAGATAGATATTACTTACAAATTTAAATAGTATAATGTTAAATTTTTAAATTTATAAGAATAAAAAGTAGATTATTTTCTACAAGTGAAACAGAACAAAATGAAGACATTTTTTTCCTGAAGCAAAAAACATTTAATTCAAGTAATTCAACTATCCAAAAGTAAAACACAAATACCGACGGGTCCAATCAGCGTCGGTTAAAATCATGCCAATCAAATGGTCGGGTTTACCAATAAGGTGGTAGTCTATTGACAGGGGAGGTTTGGGTTCAAATTCCACAGAAAACAGAAGTAAAGAAATTTGCCATTAAAAATCGGTTCCCGGTCCAACAAACCGGACTGTATAGATCCATTTCAAAATATCTTATAACAAAATTAATTTACATAATATCTTATAACAAATAGATCCATCTCAAAATATATTTATAACAAAATTAATTTACATAATATCTTATAACAAAATTAATTAACAAAAAATTCACGACTTGAAATTCATTTATTAGTGTCAAAATAATGAGTATAATTATACTTTATCTAACAATGTTTTAAAAAAAAATTAATTATATATTTGCAAAATAAAAAAATATATATAAACAGCTAATTATGATTTAACATAATTCAATCACAAGTTAAACCTTAAAAAAATAAAAACTTACTTTTAAATAAGTATCAATGGCACGGTACAACCCATCATCGGTAGCACGTGCCTGAGCCGGAACAGCTCCGGCGAGCTCCATAAACTCCGGCAACTTCAACTCAGAGTCAACGGCAGCTTCAGCAAGATAAGCATCGACAAGCTTCGCAACCTTAAACAATCCAACACCACTTCTAAGCCCTTCAACGTTAATATTATCAACAAACCTCTTCACCAACCGGACCATTAGTTCCACATCTAGCAACGTGCCAGTCACGTGACTAAAACACGGTATCATGATCTCCTTCATTGTCGCCTGATCCAACCGCCATGCCACCCGTTTCTCAACTTCTTGCAGGTAATTCCGGTCGGTGTTAACCATGTTACCGGTTTTTAGTAGCCGGAGAAGAAAGCTGCATGGGATAGATTCTTTTTCCGGTGGGAGAACGGAGATTATTGTTTCTATGAAGAATCTTTTTTTGAGGTAGGACACGGTGGCGCTTTGTGGTGGCGGGTGGTGGTCGGGTTCGCCGGAGAGTTCGGGGATCCATTTGCAAGCGTAATGTGTGATGATGGACCCGATAAGGTCGGGTCGGACGCCTTTGGTTTGGATAGCGGATAGGGTTTTGACGAAATGGTCGATTTCGGCAATGCAGGCGTCGTCGAGCCAGGATTTGGCGGTGACGGGTGGCGGGTGGTCGGGCGGGGGAGTGGTGGAGGTTGGTGATGGTGGGTGGTGGTTCATTGTGGTGTAGTGGTGGTGGAGTGATATGGTGAGTTGGTGAACATGTTATATCATTTTTTACATGGTATGTGACTATATGTCACATTGGATAGAAATGAACATAGACCACATGTTTCATACTTTAAGGAGAAACCTTTTGTGAATATGGTATTGGTATCGAATTTCCTGAACTGAGTTGATTTTTGGTACTGATTCGGTATTAACAATTAGTGTTTTCGATATTGGTATTTATCTAATTTTACCCTCAAATACCGGTTCAAATTTTTACCAGTATTAAATCGTATCGTACCGAGTATTTTCAATACTGATACATGTTTTTTGAGATTTTCAATACCGATACCAGTTGGTATCAAACTTATCCCTAGTAAGATATTCAAGATTGGCAGTGCTATATGATTTTTGTATTTATTATTTACTTTTTGTTTTTGTTATTATACGTACTCGTTTCTGGTCCGTTATGAATATGGAATCGAAATGCAAACAAACAAGAAGAAACTTTCAAAAAAATTAAACAAAGAAAAGTTTTTTTTTTAAGGGTGGAGATACAATAGAAAGTTTATTTGGCTAGAAAGGCTAGGAAGTGATCTTAACCATCCATTTAATTAATCAAGTGCTAAGATTAAATCAGGGAAATTGAAGGGAAGGAAAGAGACGCGTGAGTTTGTTTAGGGGCATTCTAGTCAATCCAAGCCAATAGTTTCTCTCTCCTCCAATTCCCCCCATTTTTTAAACGTTAATAACTATTTCATACGACATTATTTTTTTTTTTTTATAAAAATTGCACCAAAAAAACGAGCGTTTTTTTATTTTTAAAACGAGTATACTATTGCTATATTTAAAAAAAAAATTAAAACTCAGTTGCGTAAAACTCAATAGAAAAACCCCCAGTTACGTAAAACACAATGAAAAATCAAACCTAAAAAATGACATTTTTCTAAAACGCAATGCACAAAAAACACAAATAAATGACTTATTTGTAAAACGCAATAGCCAGAAAACACAAAGAAATGTCTTATTTCTAAAACGCAATAGAAAAAAAAACTGAAAAGAAAATGTACTTTCTAAAACGCAATGGACTAAAAACACATAAAAATGTGTTTTACCTAAAACGTAATGCACAAAAAACACAAAGAAATGTCTTATTTGTAAAACGCAATGGCCAGAAAACACTTAAAATGTCTGTTTTCTAAAACGCAATGGACTGAAAACACATAAAAAATGTTTTACCTAAAACGCAATGCACAAAAAACACAAAGAAATGTCTTATTTGTAAAACGCAATGGCCAGAAAACACTTAAAAATGACTCATTCTAAAACGCAATTGCCTAAAAAACAAAAGAAAGTGTTCTCTGTAAAACGCAATGGACTGAAAACACCTAAAAAGTGTTTTACTTAAAACGCAATGCACCAAAAAACACTTCAAGAATGTGTTTTTCTAAAACGCAATGGCCAGAAAACACATAAAAATGTTTTAGTTCTAAAACGCAATTGCCTAAAAACACCAAAGAAAGTGTTCTTTCTAAAACGCATTGAACCATGACAATAGTTTTGTCTGTGTTGTGAATTGTCTGTGCTGTGAACTGTCTGGACCAATGCAGTTTCCAGAGGCAATTTACAGAAAATTAACTTTTCTGATGCATTTTTATCACACCCCCAAAATTCATATGCGGAGTATCACCGCTTGGAGGCGTGACTGACCAGGATCCAGCCACCAATCATATTGAACTATGCAATTAAGTAAATAAAACCAAACCCAATATAATTGGTGTTTAAAAGAAACCAAACATGTTTAAGCAATCAGCGGAAGCATAGTAATGTTTAAATAACCAAAACATAGTTTAAAGTTCAAATGTTAAGTACGGGACATAACAGTCCATATCCCACAACGACCTCCTCCTCGTGCAAGCTCCATAAGCATCTAACGACCTACAAGGCATGTAACAACGAGTCAACAACAAAGTTGAGCGAGTTCACAGTTGGTTGTTTAGTTGTACCAGTTTGTTTCGAAAACCACCAGTTGATTCGTAAACCACGAGTTAACCAGTTCCTTTATTTCCCAAACCATATCCATAATCAGTGGGGGCTTCCCCATGTGAACCACTAGACCGTTACCATATCGACAACTGACGAACAATAGTTGTGCCCTACGTCAATGTCTATCATCATTGACAGTTTGCCATGATCCATTAGTACACGCCCGTCCGAACGGCACGGTGTGAGGTTTGTCGAACCTAATAGCGCTATTAACTAATGACCCGCTCGCCATCGGCCTCGGCGATTAAGTCGATATAAAATGAGGGACTTAATGATAGAGTTTTGTCTAGTAAGTTTAAGGTTGCTGTCCTACCCAAGGAGGACGAACGTACGTATTCAACCCAAGGAGAATACGCAGGATTAATATTGGCATCCTACCCATGGAGGATGGCCGTACATATCCTGCCCAAGGAGGATATGCAGGTTCCGTTTTAATTCTTTAACCCATTCCCAACCACCGGGAATCCCATGCCTTAGAAAGTGTGTGAACTCACCTCGGTTTGCTCGGTATGCTAAAATTACTTGCACAAACAATTCAGTCAAAGCCTATAGTATGCATGTACACACAATCAGTTGACATTCACGAAGTTCACGCATAGATACAATCATAGCACATAGCAGCTGTACAAGTCCATGCAATTCATACATCACATAATTGTTTCATGGCAACACATAACTAACCTAGTTATCCTTTAACAGACTTAACTGAGTTTACTGTGCAGTTTACCCACCAGACAAAACTCCCTGTTTCGTCATGACTCCCATTTGACGAAACCCTAAGGTTTCGTCGTATACCCCTTGGCGAAACCCCCAGGTTTTCGTCGTGATTTATGCTGACGAAACTCCCAAGTTTCGTCGCCATCCAGGTTTCGTCAGAGTTCATAAGTTACGTCGTGACATTAGTTAATCAGACAGAAACCCTAATCCTCATTAACAGCCGTTTCACACTATCACCGAACAAACAGTTATCATACAACGCAGTAATCATTGATCGTCATATATGTAACCTGTACCCTATGCATAACAGTTTGCTAAACATTCATACGATCTACACAATCATTACATATATACGATTGATAATCATTCAGATCTGTTGGTTCTCTATTATAAAGGATCATCATATGGTTATGATCTAAATAGTATGATCAGATTCTATGCTAGCATTCATTAACATGCACCACAAATGATTATATGTAAGATTCATGAAACCCTAATCAACGCAACATATGATCGTAATTTCTATGGCAAAACCTATATTCACAGAACTTTTCATCAATCAGACACATATATATAAACATGCATCAATCAGTCAAAGAATCATGCAATCAATTAAACAAAAGTGTAGCTAACCGAGATAGAAGGAATAATGGATTGATTGCTAGAGAGGGCTTGGAGAACACAAAGCTGCCGTGACACAGAAGAGGGAACTCTAGGGTTTTCACTTCTGCTAAAAGTGTGTCGAATGAAGCAGTTTCTCGTAATTATACCCACAATAGCATACTGGGCCCCTTAATGGGCTTTGGCGAAAGCCTGGGCTGGCGAAACCCATGTTTCGTCGATGAGGGGATGACGAAACCCCAAGGGTTTTCGTCGGGTTGATTGGAGACGAAACTCCAAGGTTTCGTGGTCCTAAATTTCGTCACCTGAATACATATATAACAACACACTACATATATCACAAACTGTTTAATATTTAACCAAGTAGCACATTACAGTAGTTTATAAATCAAATAGCACGGTGCACATATTAAAACGAAATGAATTACGAAGATGCAGTTGTGAGGAAAGACCTTGAAAACTCGATTTGTCACATCATCCCCAACTTGAAAGAAATTTCGTCCCTAAATTTAGTACGTAGTCACTGAGGAAGCTAGTCAAGTTGCGTGGTTTTCCTGGGGCGTCACATCACCCCCCCCCCGTTGATTTGGAATTTCGTCCCGAAATTCTGTGGTAGCTTCAGTCTCAGCAGTGGTTGTAGTTTTCTCGAACAATTGGGGATACTTGAGTTTCATTTGGTCTTCTCGTTCCCAGGTAAACTCTGGGCCACGACGGGAGTTCCAACGAACTCGAACAAGAGGTATTCTGGTACGCTTGAGAATCTTAACGTCTCGGTCTGTAATCTCTACAGGTTCTTCGACGAATCGCAACTGGTCGTCTATAGTGAGCTCCTTAAAAGGAACTATGAGGGTCTCATCTGACAAACATTTCTTCAGATTTGACACGTGAAATACGTTGTGAACTCCGCTGAGTTCTTCAGGCAGATTCAACTTGTAAGCGACTTTGCCAATTTTCTCAACGATTTCGAACGGTCCGACGTAACGCGGATTGAGTTTGCCTCGTTTGCCAAAATGAACCACACCTTTCTAAGGTGAGACTTTGAGTAGCACTCGATCCCCAACCAGGAACTCGAGAGGTTTCCTGCGCTTATCAGCGTAGCTTTTCTGACGGTCGCGAGCTGCCGCCATTCGTTGTCGTATTTGAGCAATCTTCTCAGTCGTGTCTACCACAAGTTCTGGGCCTGTGATTTGGCTGTCACCAACTTCTGCCCAACAAAGAGGTGATCGGCATTTACGTCCGTACAATGCCTCAAACGGAGCGGCCTGGATACTGGTGTGGTAGCTGTTATTATACGAAAATTCTACTAAAGGTAGGTGTCGTTCCCAGCCGTTACCAAAATCAATCACACATGCCCTAAGCATGTCTTCAAGGGTTTGGATGGTGCGTTCAGACTATCCATCTGTTTGCGGGTGATATGTTGTGCTCATGTCTAATCGAGAGCCAAAAGACCTGTGCATTGCCTGCCACAGTTCAGAAGTAAAACGTGCATCACGATCGGAAATAATGGAGGTTGGTACTCCGTGCCTCGAAACAACTTCCTTAAGATAACCATCTGCTAGGGTGGAGAACTTATCCGTTTCCTTGATAGCCAAGAAGTGTGTAGACTTTGTGAGTCGATCCATGATCACCCAAATAATGTCATTCCCGCGTTGAGATCTAGGTAGGCCAGTAACGAAATCCATGGAAATTTGCTCCCATTTCCATGTCGGGATCTCTGGTTGTTGTAGTAGGCCTGATGGTTTCTGATATTCAATCTTGACTCTCGCACAAGTCAAGCATTTACTGACGTAAGTTGCTATATTGGCTTTCATGCTAGGCCACCAGTATGTAGTCTTTAAGTCGTGGTACATCTTATCCGAACCAGGATGTACTGAGTAACGAGACTTATGCGCTTCATCCATCACAAGTTCGCGCAAGTTTCCGTAAAGTGGGACCCAAATACGCCATGTTACGTAATAGGCGCCGTCTTCCTTTTGTTCTAACCGTTTCCTTGATCCTCGTAGGGACTCCGCCCCGATGTTCTCTGCTTTCAATGCTTCCACCTGAGTATCTCGTATCTGAGCAGGAAGACTAGATTGGATGGTAAGTTGTAACGCTCGCACGCACTTAGGTGTAGTATCCTTTCGACTGAGGGCATCAGCCACAACATTGGCCTTGCCCGGATAGTACTTGATCGCGCATTTGTAATCATTCAAGAGTTTGACCCATCGACGTTGTCTCGTGTTTAACTCCTTTTGCTTGAAGATATGCTCGAGACTCCTGTGATCGGTGTAAATGGTGCACTTGGTACCGTACAGGTAATGTCTCCATATCTTAAGTGCGAAAACAACTGCTCCCAGCTCCAGATCGTGAGTAGTGTAATTCTTCTCGTGAACCTTAAGTTGCCGCGATGCATAAGCAATGACCTTGTGACGTTGCATCAATACGCAACCGAGTCCTTGGATGGAAGTGTCACACCCCAACCGATGGCGGAAACATCGGGATGAGACGAAGTGTGTATAGATTGCTCGAGACTTCATAACACTATGTGACAATATTTATTTAAATTCAAATTTCATTGCAAGTGCTAAATTGTCATACAACATTTAAAATAGAAATAACAACATTGTTCAATTTTCAACATAACATCAAATGAATAAATAGATTAAAGGTGTGTATCTAGCCCATCCTAACTTGATTTCTTCATAACCTTGACTATCAACCTGCAACATGTATTAAAATAAAATCAACAAAAAGTTGGCGAGTATACAAGTTTGATACATAATATAACATAGAGTAAAAAGACTCATATCCAACATGAACATAATAAAAATAGTTTCAGTCATGCTAGTTTACGCAGTCCAAGTGCTAGACCATTTTCCAATGCGTTAAAGTGCCTAACCCAAAGTTCAACGGGAGGCTAATATGACACCTCCTAACAATACCCCTCGAGCACAAATGGGGGAGGTGCACGACTCCTATAGCATATGCATAGTACTATTAATTGTTAGGGCGGAACTACACACAGGGATTAAACGTTCACATAGCACAAAATAGTATCCCAAGTTCATAAGTTTCATGTTTCATGTTTAAATGGATAGAGTATGTTTCAAATAAGTTTCAAGTGTCACGTGTTTGAATATAGAATACATGTTGCATCCCAAAAGTGTTTAAAACAAAAAGGGATCGAGTATACTCACAATATTGCATATACTTTCCGATTATCCAATGTGAGGAAATAGACGAGCTTAGACGGTTGAATGTGTAGAGGCTAAAGTTCAAGTATGTTTAGAGTCGAGATTCGGACTTAGATTCACAGAATGACAAAGTATGTATTAGGAAAATATTCACTATGGTATTAACACTTGTCTTGACACTATGGTAATCCTTAAGGATTATATGTGATTTCATAGGTTCAAAACCTATTAGAATCGTGACAAGGAACTACACACTTAGTGAGAAACTTATTAACTTGGTAGTAGATTTATATAATCACTATCAAGGGTTCGGTTTATAATATATACATAATTATACTATATACATAATAATAATATATACATATTAATAATATAGTTAGCCACGTAGGAGGCGGGAGGTCAAACCTTCCACTTGTTTACCTCTTGGTGCCATATGAGTTATGTAGGAGGCGGGAGGTTAAACCTTCCACTTGGTTACCTCGATTATTATGTTAATATATATAGGTTATGTAAGAGGCGGGAGGTAACCTTCCACTTAGGAACCTCATAAGTATGTTTAAGAAATAAGGTACAATTATACTAAACAAAACATCAAGTGATGTGTGGACTTGTATGTAAGTTAGCCTAGGCTAACTAAGTAGTCACACCATCTTCAAGTTCAAGACTTGGCACCACTTGTGAGTTAACAACTCTATTAAAACAGAAAGTTTAGAATGTTTAGACACTCTTATTAAGTGTAAAACAACCTTGGTTTGGCTTTACTAATCATACAATAGACTAGAAGCATAAGAACACAAGTTTGTTTGAAGTATGCAAGAGTTTAAGAAAGTTTCATGCAAAACATAAAGTTTATGGACATTTTCGGGGCAATTCCAGGTCTGATTTTCCCAAGAGAAGTCAAGGAATCAAAGCCCATGATTATACAAACAAGTAGGAAAAAGAATCAAGTGATTTGGTTGAGTTTTGAGCAAGTTATGCTCACTTTTGTAAACAAGGGTGAATCTGCCCGAATTTCAACTTTGCAAGAGATTTGAGAGGGATTTAGGAGAGATTTGAGAGTTGTGCAAGAGTCTAAGGCCTTAGGGAAGGTGTATTTATAGATGGAAGGGGGTAGGTGGTGATCTAAATTGGTCAAATGGCTGCAAAATTAGGCAAGAAATGAGAAAATGCTCATATTTTCGTTCAAATATAGTTGCTGATGTGAATAGTACCCTGCAGGGTACTATTCACGCTAACAGTTTTTTTTTTAATACTATGGATTAAAACAAGCACTTTTTATAAAAGGAACCTATGTTAAAACAATTTCTAAAAATTAATAAAAATTCTTTTGTATAAAAATTTATTAGAAAAATAATTTTTTCTAATAATTTTTCTTTGTATAGTTTTTCGGTTTCTTATAAAAATCTTGTGTTTACCTATTAACAATGTGATAAAAAAATGTATTACCATTATGAATAACGCCTCGAAAAGTTAAGATACAAATATGAAAATACGAGGCGTTACAGGAAGCGTCGCAATAAACCACAAAATCAACTTTGCCTTCAGGCAATGAGAGAATTGGTGCGCTACAAAGTCTATCCTTTAAGTGCTGAAATGCAGATTCCTGTGCATCACCCCAACGATAGGTGACACCCTTTTGAGTTAGTGAAGTGAGAGGTTGCGCAATCTTGGAGAAATCCTTGATGAACCTTCTGTAGTAGCCCGCCAGACCCAAGAATTGGCGGATTTCTGTTGGCGTACGGGGTGCAGGCCAGTTCTTAATCGAGTCGACCTTGGATGGATCAACATGAATCCCAGCCTTGTTTACCACGTGGCCTAGAAAATGGACTTCGCGAAGCCAGAAGTCACATTTCGAGAATTTGGCATACAGCTGCTCTGTTCGAAGGAGTTCCAAAATAAGTCTAAGGTGTTGCTCGTGTTCCTCCTGGCTCTTCGAATAGATCAGGATGTTGTCGATGAAAACTATGACAAACTTATCCAGGTAAGGCTTGCACACTCTGTTCATAAGATCCATGAAGACCGCAGGTGCATTCGTCAATCCAAATGGCATAACCAGAAACTCGTAATGCCCATACCGAGTCCTGAATGATGTCTTAGAGATATCCTCGTCTCGGACTCTCAGTTGATGGTAGCCTGACCTCAGGTCAATCTTGGAGTAGAAACTCGACCCTTGCAACTGGTCGAATAAGTCATCAATGCGTGGAATGGGATAGCGATTTTTCACAGTCACCTTGTTGAGTTCACGGTAGTCAATACACATTCTGAAGGTACCATCTTTCTTCTTCACAAATAGTACTGGAGCTCCCTAGGGCGAAGAGCTAGGACGGATAAAACCCTTGTCCAAAAGTTCTTGTAATTGCGTAGAAAGTTCTTCCAATTCTGATGGAGCTAAACGATACGGTGCGCGAGCTATGGGCGCTGCTCCAGGAGCTAGCTCGATTTGAAATTCGACCTGGCGATGAGGCGGTAGACCAGGTAATTCCTTAGGGAACACTTGTGTAACACCCTAGTTTCTATTTAACGGTTTTACATGTAAATACCAACAATTAGATGTGTAGTTAAGACTGCACATATTATAAAAACACGAGTTTATTAAAACTTTTACAAATCATAAGTTATTTGACATAACGTAATCAGATTCGTCGTATAGATTTACGACAAGGCAATGTGCGGAAGCATGAGTCTTTATTGTGTTCGGTTCTTCGTTGAGCTTGATCGTCTTTCGGCATCCAAAATGTACCTACATTTCATAAACATGAAATGTTTTAGTCATATGGGGATTAAAATGTGTCTAAACAAATCCGGTAACGAATATGAAAGGAGAAATCCCAACGTTAATCTCTTGATATCAAAACAAGAATTTCAACCTGGTCTCCACCGTAACTTACGGTGTCACCGTAAGTTACGGTGGCCTCTGAAATGATATTCCCCCACCGTAACTCAGGGGTGTTTCACCGTAACAATATCAGCTCCACCGTAACTTACGGTGGCACCGTAAGTTACGGTGGCCCCTGCATTCCAGCTTTCCATTTTGCCGTTATTTGACACGAAAACTTTCGTATCTCTCAATCCGCTTATCCGTATGCCCTACCGTTTCTCCCTACGGGTTTGTAATGTGATTCCCCATCAAATGGATTTAAAATCCGACTTCCGAATTAACAAATTTATAGAGTTTTAAGCTTTTGGCTTAAACTAGAATTTACCCATTTTAACCCATTAATGTATTTATCAAACAAACTTATTTGTTTGATCCCAAATTCTCGTGAATCTTCTAATTTCTATATCGTCTATCATATTTGGCTCAAACCACGGGTTTCCTACGCATTTTAAACCCGCTTATACTCAAGTGCTTATTTTGACCCGTTAAGGACATTTAAGCACTTTTACGCATAACTCACACCCATTTCTTTCTAGCATTTTATTTCCACATTAGTTATCAAATGATCTTCCATCACATCTATATTTGTGATGGTTTTAATGTGACGATCTATCTAATCCGAGTTTTACCATTCGGATTATCAATTTACGGCAAAGACTCATATAGAGTCTTTTGACCAAGGATTTACATCTTACGCTATTATACTTATTCTAAGTATTAACTTGATTATAAAACTCGTTTTCAAGCGACTTCTAAGGGTTGTTTGATTAATTTTGCTTACAAGGGCGTTTTGGTCATTTTTAACCCTTCTTTTACGACGAAGGGCTTGCTTAAGCCATGTACGCCCAGAATCTCATTTTTTTTAACCAAATCTTATTTTCAAAACACTCTGTCTATAATTTATATCCGTCGGTTTACCTTTTTAGGTAACCGAATGTCCTTTTTAGTCTTTCAATTACGACAAGGTCTTTTGAGAGCATGTTTGATCCATGATTCTTCTTTTGAATTATGATCTTACTCGAAAGGTCAATATGCCTTTCAAAACGCCACTACCTTCTTTTAAAACATTCGGTTTACCCATCTAAGTAACCCATTGTCTATCTAAGACTTCATTAAATACTCATTGAACCTTACGTTCTCAATGAATCATTACTCTATTACACATACCTGGCTCGGGTCAATGTATTGACCTGATTTAATGCCTTGCTATAATATTCGCTAAATAGTAACGATGCAAATATCATTTCTACATTTATTCCTGAAATCATTTAACTCGACAAGAATCATTAGTCGCTATTATCAAAAGGTGATATCTTCACCCTTTGACCCGTTTGGTCTAAATGACCGGTTATATTGGCGAGATGACATGTATTTTCATCTCGACTATATGACTCGCTCTGATTTACATCGTGTGGTCACTTTACTTATAATTCATTTCTTAACACTTTTCGGCCTATTAAGGCTTACTTCATAAGTGTCTTTTAAAGCCAATAGTTATGATCGATTTACCGTTTTACCTTTATTGTTTGTTTTGGTTTACCCTATAAGGTAACCATTCAAAAGCTCATTTTCCATTTGTCATAAAATGACCAATTTACCGATTTAACTCCTTTTAAACCATCAACATGGTTTCTTGTCATACTCGGCTATCTTGTTTCGTACGTTTACACGCCGGAACATCATACCTCAATTATGTATTTATCTTATTCGTAACTAATACGATAAGAGAATATTCTAAAATACAAGACTAGTGTAAGTTATACTTACCTTGCATCCGAATTATGCTTTTTCCTTCATGCTTGACTAGTCCGACCCGCTTTCTCCCCAAGCTTCACCTAGCTTGTTAAGCGCCAACTATCATTCATTATTCACAAGGTTGTTAGATTAGTCACTCCAAATCATGACTTTCACACCTTATGATTCTTTGACTATTTTTCTCTTTAAACTCAATAATAAATCATGAGTTTAATCCTTGTGTCAAGACGCACTTCAAATCAATTATGAACTCTTAACAAAATCCCTATTTTCTTCAAGTAGTCACTCATACGAGTTAGTATGGCATTTATAAACACCAATACTACATTAATTTCATCAAATTAACTAAACCCATTTCTTAGCAATTATGATCTTGTGCACAAATTCATGGTTTAATCGAACACCTTCTATTTGTTATCATGCATGTTGATTCTAAGCATGGTTATATCATCAAAATCATCATAACCTCAAAACCCACTTATCTAAGTGTGTTAATTCACCAATTTCATCAATCTATAGCATGTTATGTATGATTTTCACTTAGGGTTTCGTCCCTAAGCAAGTATACATCACTAATCTAGCCATAGCTTCTCTAATCCATGCCTAATTCGCGATTAGGAGGATTATCCAATTTTTACAACTTCACCAAACATCAAGATTTTACATACCTTATGATCCCCTAGCTTGGGTGATCATTAATCCATGTTCAATTGTGAATTTAGACTCCATTTGGGCCTTCAATTTGATGGATTTGTGAGAGTTTAGGGTTTCACCCTTCTTGGTCGCCCCTGAGCTCGATCCAGAACACACACTGTGTGTGTGTTTGTGTTTGTTTTAATTAAATAACTTTTCTAGTTATCCCGCTTTAACCCCTCGTGTTTGGTTCGTTATTAAGTAGGCCACAACCTACTTATTTTTTTTTTAACAATTTTCCCACTTATTAACTAGGTTAAATATTCCTAGTTAACTTAGCGGGTTCAGGAATATTTATGACTAAGTTTATTTTAGGTCCCGTTAACCCGGGCCTTTTATCCATTTCATTTCTTTAAAAGCTTTTATTGACTTTTTGTTTAATAATATGATTAATTATTTAAATCCTAATATTTACCGGGTTACTTTTACCACTAACGGTATTTTGCCCGCTCTTTTGTATTAACGGGGTTTAATTACCAAACCCGTTTTTGGGATGTTACAACTTGAGGAAAGTCACGTCCGATGTTACAACTTGAGGAAAGTCACGTCCGATCGGAATATCTTTTATCTTCTTCTCTTTCTTTGAGGTGTCAGTGACGAGGGCTAGAATAACAGTGTAGCCCTTTCGCAAACACTTCTGGGCCTTAAGGAAAGAGATGATGCCCACGACAGCACCACTCTTATCACCATGTATCACGAGAGGTTCTTCACCAGAACGAGAAATACGGACGATTTTCTCCTTGCAAATAATCTCCGCTTGCTGTTGAGACAGCCAATCCATCCCAATAACGACGTCGAAACTACCCAAAACTATAGGAATGAGGTCGATAGATAAGGTCTGACCAGCGAGTATGAGATTACAACCCTTAACTATGTGTGCGGCCTCTAAACTTTTACCATTTGCTAAATCTACGACATGCTTGGTGTTCAAAAGTGTTGGTGTGCATTTAAGCATTTGACTAACTTTTAAGGACACGTAGCTAGTATCGGCACCCGAATCAAATAAAACAGTAACAAAGAAATCATCCAGAAGAAACTTACCCATCACCACGTTGGGATCGTTCCTCGCGTCACCCTGACCCAGCACAAAAGTGTCCCCTGACACCATTACCATCATTGTTACCCCCGTTATTGTTCCCGTTCCCCTGATTATTGTTGTTGTTCTGATTCTGTTTTATCCCATTTGCGCTTATTGTCGCTGGGGGCATCAGAAGTAGTAGTAACAGTGGTAGTACCAATACGCTTGGGCAGCCTTGTCACACCCCCAAAATCCACCCTGCGGAGTATCACCGCTTGGAGGCGTGACGTGACCAGGATCGAGCCACCAATCATATTGAACAACACAATTAAGTAAATAAAACCAACCACAATACGATTGGTGACCAGAAGAAAGTAAACCAACATTAGGTTACAGCGGAAGCATAAAACGTAAGTTCGAAACCTAAGTTCGAGGTTCATAAGTTTAAAGACCCAAAACATAAGTTCCATAAGTTTATAAAGTTTAATTAATAAGCATGGGACATAACAGTCCGCACCCCATAACAACCTCCTCCTCGTGCAAGCTCCATAAGCGTCTAGCGACCTGTAAGGCATGTAACAACGAGTTAACAACAAAGTTGAGTGAGTTCACGGTTGGTTGATTAGTTTTAAGTTGTTTCTGAAAAGTGGTTTGACTTTCGTTGGCTTATATGCCGTGGGGGTTACCCCTTAGTTGAAAGTATGTTTAACCAGATTCTTTTTTTTATTACCCAAATCATACCCATAATTAGTGGGGGTTTTCCCCATGTAAACCACTAGACTGTCCTGATATCGACAACTGACGAATACGTGCCCTACATCAATGTTCTATCATCATTGACAGTTTGCCATAGTCCATTAGTACACGCCCGTTCGGACGACACGGTGTGAGGTTTGTTAAACCTAATAGCGCTATTAACTAATGACCCGCTCGCCATCGGCCTCGGCGATTAAGTCGATATAAATTTGAGGGCTTAGGTGATAGAGTTTTGTCTAGTAAGTTTTAAGGTTGTTGTCCTACCCAAGGAGGACGAACCTACGTATTCTGCACAAGGAGAATTCGTATGATTTTTCTTAACCCATCCCCAAACCACCGGGAATCTCATGCCTTGTAGAAAATGTGAACTCACCTCGGTTTGCTCGGTTAGATTCTCAAATATAGCTAACAGTCAAGGTCGGTCAATCACGTCCTAATATGATTACCAGTTAGTCATTTAGTGATTTTCAAATAGAGCACAAAGTTCCTACACGTATCTATCACATAACATGCATTACTTAAACGGTTTATTCCCATATAAACTTCCCATCTATTAATGTTCATAAGCAAACATATGACATTGCACATAACACATATAACATGTTATATCATTCACAGATAACATACCCGACATTTAGACACGCAAATTGCAACTTATGTCATTTCAGCTTTAATATTCAAAACCGGGTTGTTTTCGGACATTTTAATAAAATAGTTAACTTATTCCAAAAATTCCCAAATTTTTACAAAATGTCTTAAACGATCCAAATACTATTGTGTAAAAATATCGGGGTCCAGTTCATTACCAATATTTTATAAAAATTCATTTTCCGGACTGAAATCAGATTTATCTTTTTCTGACTGCAGTCCACGGAATAATTTATTTAAAATTCATCGAGAGTCCGATTTACGAAATTCCAGTGAGAGAATTACAAATACATCGGTGGTCATCTACAGTACAATTTGCATGATCTAACTCTACACAGAATGCAAGTTATGGCAGAAAACAGAATGTATATTTTCAGCAGCAAAAATGCAGCTCTAACTGTTGTTACAAAATGACACTTTAAAAATAGTAAACGGAGTCCAAAAATTATGATTCCGGTGCCATTAGAACCGTATTTCATAATACTTAAATCTAGACTTCAGAAAATACGTTTTTTGTTAAGTTACGGTCTGATTACAGCCAACTGAAGTTGGCTGTAAAAGCTTGGTCAGAAACTGTTTTCAGCCTTTTGGCTTTCTAACTTGTGTTCGATTGATTCCGTTAACATGTTTAGCGATCACAACAACATCAAACATCAATATTAACCAGCAAATTATCAGTAATTAGCAAGAATCAAAACAACATCACATTAACATCATGTTTTCATCTTATTTCATCATTATGTTACTTTATATTCAAGACTTTGTTTATGATCCTTTTGTGTTCATGGATTCTCATCATCTAATAACTATTAACCACTCTAATAACATGTAAAATGAATGGATCTAAGTTCTTACCACTAGTTCAAGACTAGGGAAGTTCAAGTGTGGAAAAGTGGTGGTTAATAGCGAATAGAGAAGGTCCTTCCACTTCCGAACACACCGAGCTTCGTTGTATGCCTTCTAACACCTATGGATGCTTGTGGAATGTATGAGAAATGAGTTGAAGGTGGTGGTATGGTGATGGTTGTTGGCTGCCGAAAGCAAGGAAGAAGGGAAGGAGATGAGAGCTTGTGTTGTTTGATGAGAGAAGATCAAGACCTTATGTGTTAATTTATAATCCAAGTCTCATATTATCCATCATATAATGTGCTTCTAATTACCCAACAATTTGAATAAAATAATCAAAAGAATGTGGGGGTTGTCCCACCATCTTGCAACCGTCAAAAGAGAGGGGGGGGGGGTATAGGGTTGGGTGGTGATGATCTAGTTACTATTTTGGTTAAAATCTAATGATATAGTTTGTGTATTTTTATATGTGTTATAATATAAAGTGTGTTAGGGTGTTCGGGGACCCTAACTAGCTCAGAAAAATAAGGACAATGTGTTTGGCAATATTTTTGTGTTCCGGGTAAAGTCCGGTTGTTCGGTTCGGTGTTGTTCCGTTAAAGTGCTTAATTAATCCGTAAAGCGTCCTATATATATATTTTTGTAACGTTTTTAATTTTCACACTCAGGAAAGCATACCGGACTATTTAGTAACTTTTCTGTATACTACTACAATCTTAACAAGCACATGTAAGTATAACACAATAATCAGAAAGCAGTTAAGTGATTCCACACAGTCATCAAGCACTTTAATTATCATTAATAAATTGTACGGATACAAGGAATTATGAGGGTTGTCACATTCTCCCCCTGTTAAGAAAATTTCGTCCCGAAATTTAGCACCTGGTTACTGAGGAAGCTAGTTGAGTTACGTTGGTTTCCTGGTTTTCCTGGGGTGTCACATCATCCCCCCGTTGATTCGGAATTTCGTCCCGAAATTCTGCAGTAGCTTCAGCCTCAGTAGTGGTTGCATTTTTCTTAAACAGCTGGGGATACTTGAGTTTCATTTGGTCTTCCCGTTCCCAGGTATACTCTGGGCCACGACGGGCATTCCAACGAACTCGGACAAGAGGTATTCTGGTACGCTTGAGAATCTTAACATCTCCATCCGTAATCTCTACTGGTTCTTCGACGAATCGCAGCTGGTCGTCGATAGTGAGCTCCTTTAGAGGAACTATGAGAGTCTCGTCAGACATACACTTCTTCAGATTCGACACATGGAATACGTCGTGAACTCCGCTGAGTTCTTTGGGTAGATTCAACCTGTAGGCGACTTTGCCAACTTTCTCGATGATTTCGAACGGTCCGACATAGCGCGGATTGAGTTTGCCTCGTTTGCCAATACGAACTACGCCTTTCCAAGGCGAGACTTTGAGTAGCACTCGATCCCCAACCTGGAATTCGAGTGGCTTTCTTCGCTTGTCGGCATAGCTTTTCTGACGGTCACGAGCTGCCGCCATTCGCTGTCGTATCTGAGCAATCCTTTCGGTCGTGTCTACCACGAGTTCTGGGCCTGTGATTTGGCTATCACCAACTTCTGCCCAACAAAGAGGTGATCGGCATTTTCGTCCGTACAACGCCTCGAACGAAGCGGCCTGGATGCTGGTGTGGTAGCTGTTGTTATACGAAAACTCCACTAGCGGGAGGTGCTTTTCCCAGCCATTACCAAAATCGATTACACACTCTCTAAGCATGTCTTCAAGGGTTTGGATGGTGTGTTCAGATTGCCCATCCGTCTGTGGATGATAAGCGGTGCTCATATCTAAACGTGAGCCAAAAGACTTATGCATGGCTTGCCACAGTTCCGAAGTAAAACGCGCGTCACGATCAGAGATGATGGAGGTTGGCACTCCGTGCCTTGATACTACTTCCTTTAGGTAAATGTCTGCTAGAGTAGAAAAATTATCCGTTTCCTTGATAGCCAGAAAATGTGCAGACTTGGTCAGTCGATCCACAACCACCCAAATGGTATCGTTTCCGCGTTGAGATCTTGGCAGGCCAGTAACGAAATCCATGGAAATTTGCTCCCATTCCCATTTCGGGATCTCTGGTTGTTGAAGTAGGCCTGATGGTTTCTGATATTCAGTCTTGACTCTAGCACAAGTCAAGCATTTACTGACGTAGGTTGCTATGTGAGCTTTCATGCTAGGCCACCAGTATGTAGCCTTTAGGTCGTGGTACATCTTATCCGAACCAGAATGTACTGAATAACGAGACTTGTGCGCTTTGTCCATCACAAGCTCGCGTAGGTTTCCATAAAGTGGAACCCAAATGCGCCCGTTAACATAATAGGCGCCGTCTTCCTTTTGTTCTAGCCGATGCCTCGATCCTCGTAGGGACTCAGCCCTGATGTTCTTTGCTTCAACGCTTCAACCTGAGCATCTCGTATTTGGGCAGGAAGACTAAAGTGAATGGTAAGCTGTAACGCACGTACTCGCTTAGGTATAGTATCCTTTCGACTGAGGGCGTCGGCCACCACATTGGCTTTGCCCGGATGATACTTGATTGCACATTCATAATCGTTCAAGAGTTCGACCCATCGGCGTTGTCGCATGTTTAACTCCTTTTGCTTAAAGATATGCTCGAGACTCCTGTGATCGGTGTAAATGGTGCACTTGGTACCGTACAGGTAATGTCTCCATATCTTAAGCGCGAAAACAACTGCTCCTAATTCCAAGTCGTGCGTAGTGTAGTTCCTTTCGTGAACCTTAAGTTGGCGCGATGTGTAGGCAATGACCTTGTCACGTTGCATCAACACGCAACCAAGTCCTTGGATGGAAGCGTCGCAGTAAACCACAAAATCTCCTGTGCCTTCAGGCAATGAGAGGATATGCGCGCTACAAAGTCTATCTTTTAGGTGCTGAAAAGCAGATTCCTGTGCATCACCCCAATGATAGGTGACACCCTTCTGAGTCAGTGAAGTGAGAGGTTGCGCAATCTTTGAGAAATCCTTGATAAACCTTCTGTAATATCCTGCCAAACCCAAGAATTGGCGGATTTCTGTTGGTGTACGGGGTGCAGGCCAGTTCTTGATCGAGTCAACCTTAGATGGATCCACATGGATTCCATCCTTGTTTACCACATGGCCTAGAAAGTGGACTTCGCGAAGCCAGAAGTTACATTTCGAAAATTTAGCATACAGTTGCTCTGCTCGAAGAAGTTCCAGCGTAAGTCGTAGATGCTGCTCGTGTTCCTCCTGACTCTTCGAATAGATCAGGATATCGTCGATGAATACGATAACGAACTTATCCAGGTAAGTCTTGCACACTCGGTTCATGAGATCCATGAAGACCGCGGGTGCATTCGTTAATCCGAAAGGCATAACCAGAAACTCGTAATGGCCGTAACGAGTTCTGGATGCTGTTTTGGAGATGTCCTCCTCTCGGACTCTCAGCTGATGGTATCCCGATCTCAAGTCAATCTTAGAGTAATAGCTCGACCCTTGCAACTGGTCGAACAAGTCATCAATGCGTGGAAGAGGATATCGATTCTTCACGGTCACCTTGTTGAGTTCGCGGTAGTCTATACACATTCTGAAGGTACCGTCTTTCTTCTTCACGAATAACACTGGAGCTCCCCAAGGAGAAGAGCTAGGACGTATGAAACCCTTTTCTAAGAGTTCTTGTAGTTGCGTGGACAGTTCTTCGAGTTCTGATGGAGCCAGACGATGAGGTGCTCGAGCTATGGGCGTTGCTCTAGGAGCTAGCTCGATTTGAAACTCAACTTGGCGATGAGGCGGAAGACCAGGTAATTCCTCGGGAAATACCTCAGGAAAATCGCGCACAATAGGAATATCTTCAATTCTCTTCCGTTGATGTGTCAGTAACGAGTGCTAGAATGGTAGTGTGGCCCTTTCGCAAACACTTCTGGGCCTTAAGAAAAGAGACAATGCCTACGACAGCACCACTCTTGTCGCCATGAATCACGAGAGGTTCTTCACCAGAACGAGGGATACGGACAATCTTCTTGTTGCAAAGAATTTCCGCTTGCTGGTGAGATAACCATTCCTTCCTAATAACAGCGTCGAAGCTACTAAGAATGATAGGAAAGAGGTCGATAGGGAAGGTCTGACCAGCTAAGACGAGGTTACAACCCTTAACTGTGTGTGCCCTTAAGACTTTCACCATTAGCTAGTTCTACAACATGTTTGGGTGTTTTTAAGGGTAATGGGGTACGCTTAAGCACCTGACTAACCCTTAGGAACACATATCTAACATCGGCACCCGAGTCATCTAAGATAGAAACGAAGAAATTGTCTGGTAGGAACTTACCCGCCACAACGTTGGGGTTGTTTCTTTCTTCCTCTTGTCCATTCAGGAACTCATGCTCACCAGTCCTGCGGTTGTCCTTATTGTCTCCGCTATTGTTCCCGTTGCCCTGGTTGCTGCTCGGATCTTAATTCTGATTCAGCTGTGGACAGTGTCTCTTGAAGTGACCTTTAGCACCGCACTGGAAGCATCCCTTATTACTCTGCTGGTGTTGCTGTTGGTTCTGGGGAGCTTGTGGCTGCTGTTGTCGATTCTGATTCGCAGGACGTGAGCTCCTGCAATCTCTGGCTTTATGTCCAGGCTTGTTACATCTCTGACAACGACCCTTGTTGCACGGCCCGCTGTGGTGCAAACTACATCGATTGCACTTAGGGTGATTTCCCCTGTATCCACCCTGACCTTGATTTCCAGAAAACCGCTGACTGGGGCTCCTGTGTTCATCTGTCTTTCGCCGCTGGGACTGGGACTGAACTGGAGTGGAACCCCTGCCAGAATTTCCATCCCACTTGCGCTTGTCATTGCTGGGAGCACCAGTAGCAGTAGTGCTAACGCGCTTGGGCAGCTTGCCCTCTTCCACCGCCTGATCGGTGAGTTGGTGCGCCAAATGAATGACTTGCTGGATTGTGGAAAGGTTGGCCTCAATTACAGACCCTTGGATCTCCGGGACTAAGCCTCTGAGGTATAGCTTAATCCGTCTAGATATGGGTCGTGACAAGTTAGGACATAAGTCAGCCAAGTCGTTGGATCTCTTTGTGTACGCCTCAATTTCTGATCCTTCCATCTTCAAACCATAATACTCTGTTTCAAGTTCCAGAATGTCATCCAGGTGGCAGAATTTTTCCTTAATCAAATCCTTGAAGTCGCTCCAGAGGGTGGCATTTGCGTCTGCCAACCCGAGAATCTGAACTTGTGCGTTCCACCAAGAATACGCTTTCCCTTGCAACATGACAGTAGCGTACTCTACTCGTTTGCTGGCAGGGTTTTCACTTTCTTCGAATGTATATTCGATTCTTCGGATCCAGTGCAGAAGGTCGATTTCTCCTCCAGTGCCGTCGAAGGTGGGAGGTTTGCATTTCAGGAACGCCTTGAAGGTGCCCATGCGTGTTTGAGTGTGCATGGGTTGACTCCCTGATTGGGTTGCTAAGGCTTCGGCAATCCGTTCGTTAATCAAGGTCGTCAGCTGACCCTGGGTCATGTCGAGACGTCCACTCATGGTCTTCACATCGAAGGAACTCACGTAAGAAAGGTGTCGCAAAATGCGTAAGTGTGGAGTGACAGAAGAGAGTAAGCACACAAGATTCAAATAGCAATTATCAGGTTAATTAATGCACAGTGTGAACTATCTAACCGACAATATAACATAAATCATACCACCTATTGTGTCGAGTCTTGCACATGGAGCGAAGCGTCGTTGTGGATTGTTGAGCACTGTACAGGTTATAGTCTGGTTTTATCAAAAAGCTTTTCCCATTTTTAAAACCAAGTTCACTATAACCAATGGCTCTGATACCAATCTGTCACACCCCCAAAATCCACCCTGTGGAGTATCACCGCTTGGAGGCGTGACGTGACCAGGATCGAGCCACTAATCATATTGAACAACACAATTAAGTAAATAAAACCAACCACAATACGATTGGTGACCAGAAGAAAGTAAACCAACATTAGGTTACAGCGGAAGCATAAAACGTAAGTTCGAAACCTAAGTTCGAGGTTCATAAGTTTAAAGACCCAAAACATAAGTTCCATAAGTTTATAAAGTTTAATTAATAAGCATGGGACATAACAGTCCGCACCCCACAACAACCTCCTCCTCGTGCAAGCTCCATAAGCGTCTAGCGACCTGTAAGGCATGTAACAACGAGTCAACAACAAAGTTGAGTGAGTTCACGGTTGGTTGATTAGTTTTAAGTTGTTTCTGAAAAACGTGGTTTGACTTTCGTTGGCTTATATCCCGTGGGGGTTACCCCTTAGTTGAAAGTATGTTTAACCAGATTCTTTTTTTATTATTACCCAAATCATACCCATAATTAGTGGGGGTTTTCCCCATGTAAACCACTAGACTGTCCTGATATCGACAACTGACAAATACGTGCCCTACATCAATGTTCTATCATCATTGACAGTTTGCCATAGTCCATTAGTACACGCCCGTTCGGACGACACGGTGTGAGGTTTGTTAAACCTAATAGTGCTATTAACTAATGACCCGCTCGCCATCGGCCTCGGCGATTAAGTCGATATAAATTTGAGGGCTTAGGTGATAGAGTTTTGTCTAGTAAGTTTTAAGGTTGTTGTCCTACCCAAGGAGGACGAACGTACGTATTCTGCACAAGGAGAATTCATAGGATTTTTCTTAACCCATCCCCAAACCACCGGGAATCCCATGTCTTGTAGAAAGTGTGAACTCACCTCGGTTTGCTCGGTTAGATTCTCAAATATAGCTAACAGTCAAGGTCGGTCAATCACGTCCTAATATGATTACCAGTTAGTCATTTAGTGATTTTCAAATAGAGCACAAAGTTCCTACATGTATCTATCACATAACATGCATTACTTTAACGGTTTATTCCCATATAAACTTCCCATCTATTCCCATTCATAAGCAAACATATGACATTGCACATAACACATATAACAGGTTATATCATTCACATACATACCCGACATTTAGACACGCAAATTACAACTTATGTCATTTCAGCTTTAATATTCAAAACCGGGCTGTTTTCGGACATTTTAATAAAATAGTTAACTTATTCCAAAAATTCCCAAATTTTTACAAAATATCTTAAACGATCCAAATATTATTGTGTAAAAATATCGGGGTCCAGTTCATTACCAATATTGTATAAAAATTCATTTTCCGGACTGAAATCAGATTTATCTTTTTCTGACTGCAGTCTACGGAATATTTTATTTAAAATTCATCGAGAGTCCGATTTACGAAATTCCAGTGAGAGAATTACAAATACATCGGTGGTCATCTACAGTACGATTTGCATGATCTAACTCTACACAGAATGCAAGTTATGGTAGAAAACAGAATGTATATTTTCAGCAGCAAAAATGCAGCTCTAGCTGCTGTTACAAAATGACACTTTAAAAATAGTAAACGGAGTCCAAAAATTATGATTCCGGTGCCATTAGAACCGTATTTCATAATACTTAAATCTAGACTTCAGAAAATATGTTTTTTGTTAAGTTACAGTCTGATTACAGCCAACTGAAGTTGGCTGTAAAAGCTTGGTCAGAAACTGTTTTCAACCTTTTGGCTTTCTAACTTGTGTTCGATTGATTCCGTTAACATGTTTAGTGATCACAACAACATCAAACATCAATATTAACCAACAAATTATCAGTAATCAGCAAGAATCAAAACAACTTCACATTAACATCATGTTTTCATCTTATTTCATCATTATGTTACTTTATATTCAAGACTTTGTTTATGATCCTTTTGTGTTCATGGATTCTCATCATCAAATAACTATTAACCACTCTAATAACATGAAAAATGAATGGATCTAAGTTCTTACCACTAGTTCAAGACTAGGGAAGTTCAAGTGTGGAAAAGTGGTGGTTAATAGCGAATAGAGAAGGTCCTTCCACTTCCGAACGCACCGAGCTTCGTTGTATGCCTTCTAACACCTATGGATGCTTGTGGAATGTATGAGAAATGAGTTGAAGGTGGTGGTATGGTGATGGTTGTTGGCTGCCGAAAGCAAGGAAGAAGGGAAGGATATGAGAGCTTGTGTTGTTTGATGAGAGAAGATCAAGACCTTATGTGTTAATTTATAATCCAAGTTTCATATTATCCATCATATAATGTGCTTCTAATTACCCAACAACTTGAATAAAATAATCAAAAGAATGTGGGGGTTGTCCCACCATCTTGCAACCGTCAAAAGAGGAGGGGGGGGGTATAGGGTTGGGTGGTGATGATCTAGTTACTATTTTGGTTAAAATCTAATGATATAGTTTGTGTATTTTTATATGTGTTATAATATAAAGTGTGTTAGGGTGTTCGGGGACCCTAACTAGCTCAGAAAAATAAGGATAATGTGTTTGGCAATATTTTTGTGTTCCGGGTAAAGTCCGGTTGTTCGGTTCGGTGTTGTTCCGTTAAAGTGCTTAATTAATTCGTAAAGCGTCCTATATATATATTTTTGTAACGTTTTTAATTTTCACACTCAGGAAAGCATACCGGACTATTTAGTAACTTTTCTGTATACTACTAATATGTTAACAAGCACATGTAAGTATAACACAATAATCAGAAAGCAGTTAAGTGATTCCACACAGTCATCAAGCACTTTAATTATCATTAATAAATTGTACGGATACAAGGAATTATGAGGGTTCTCACATTGTCCCCCTGTTAAGAAAATTTCGTCCCAAAATTTAGCACCTGGTTACTGAGGAAGCTAGTTGACTTGCGTTGGTTTCCTGGTTTTCCTAGAGTGTCACAAGCCTGTTCTGCTCGACTGCCTGATCAGTGAGACGATGAGCCAAACGAATAACTTGCTGGATAGTGGCGAGGTTTGCTGCAGTCACATGGCTCTGGATCTCTGGCACTAAACCTTTAAGGTACAACTCGATACGCTTGATAGGAGGATCTACCATAGTAGGACACAAGATAGCCAGGTCGTTCGATCTCTTCGTATACGCTTCAATTTCCGACCCCGTCATCTTTAAGTTGAAGAACTCTACTTCCAGCTTGTGGATGTCATCATGATTACAGTACTATTCTTTGATCAATTCCTTAAAATCGTTCCATGGGGTGGCATTAGCAGCAACCAACCCCAGCATTTGGACCTGAGCGTTCCACCACGTGAGCGCTACACCTTTAAGAGTACCAGTATCATACTTTACCCTACGTGCCTCGGGGCATTCACACATCTCAAAGACAGACTCGAGCTTCTCAAACCAGTGAAGGAGGCCTACAGCTCCTTCAGTGTCGTTGAAAGTAGTAGGTCGACAGTGCATAAAAGTTTTGAAAGTACAAACAGGAGGCTGGGCATGTTGACCTGTCATGCGAGTAAGAAGAGACAAGGTTAAGCACAAGTGTTGGTTTACGATTGTAGGATCTAAAGATCCTAGAGTAAGTTGATATGGCATGTTATACCTCCTGCCTGAGCGGCTGCGAGTGCTGCAGTAACTTGTTCATTGATTAAAGTCGTCAGATGGGCTTGAGTTAGGTTGACACGTCCACTCATGATCTTCATATCAAAGGAAACATGATTGAGAAAGGTGTCGCGAAAGTGCGATGACAGAAGAGAGTAAACACATATGTGTTTCAAACAATAATTGCTACATTCATCTAAGCATATCATGAACAATGTACTATGTAACTAACATGTAGGTAATATAAACATAAACCATATCACCTAGAATGTTGAGTCTTGCACGTGGAGCGAAGCGTCGTTGTGGATCGTTGAGCACTGTTCAGGTTATAGTCTGGTTTTGTCAAAAAGCTTTTCCCCCTTTTAAAACCAAGTTCACTATAACCAATGGCTCTGATACCAATCTGTCACACCCCCAAAATTCACATGCGGAGTATCACCGCTTGGAGGCGTGACTGACCAGGATCCAGCCACCAATCATATTGAACTATGCAATTAAGTAAATAAAACCAAACCCAATATAATTGGTGTTTAAAAGAAACCAAACATGTTTAAGCAATCAGCGGAAGCATAGTAATGTTTAAATAACCAAAACATAGTTTAAAGTTCAAATGTTAAGTACGGGACATAACAGTCCATATCCCACAACGACCTCCTCCTCGTGCAAGCTCCATAAGTATCTAACGACCTGTAAGGCATGTAACAACAAGTCAACAACAAAGTTGAACGAGTTCACAGTTGGTTGTTTAGTTGTACCAGTTTGTTTTGAAAACCACCAGTTGATTCGTAAACCACGAGTTAACCAGTTCCTTTATTTCCCAAACCATATCCATAATCAGTGGGAGCTTCCCCATGTGAACCACTAGACCGTTACCATATCGACAACTGACGAACAATAGTTGTGCCTTACGTCAATGTCTATCATCATTGACAGTTTGCCATGATCCATTAGTACACGCCCGTCCGAACGGCACGGTGTGAGGTTTGTCGAACCTAATAGCGCTATTAACTAATGACCCGCTCGCCATCGGCATCGGCGATTAAGTCGATATAAAATGAGGGACTTAATGATAGAGTTTTGTCTAGTAAGTTTAAGGTTGCTGTCCTACCCTAATCAACGCAACATATGATCGTAATTTCTATGGCAAAACCTATATTCACAGAACTTTTCATCAATCAGACACATATATATAAACATGTATCAATCAGTCAAAGAATCATGCAATCAATTAAACAAAAGTGTAGCTAACCGAGATAGAAGGAATAATGGATTGATTGCTAGAAAGGGCTTGGAGAACACAAAGCTGCCGTCACACAGAAGAGGGAACTCTAGGGTTTTCACTTCTGCTAAAAGTGTGCCGAATGAAGCAGTTTCTCGTAATTTGTCACACCCCGATATTTCCACGTTTCACCGGTGGGCCCGGTAGGGGAGTATCGTGACGTAGTTGATATCATCATAGTCAAACAACACAATATATAAATGCACAGCGGAAGCAAAAGATAAATATATTACAATCCGAATATAAAGTAATATCAAAGTATTACAACGGAAAGTGAAGGATCCACAGGCGGATCTTAAGACATAAACATTGTTCAACAGACTTTAAACGCCTAGAACTTGCAAGGTTCCTTATTAACGCCCTGAGCTTCCAGCCAATTTCGTCCAGTACCTGTCACTTAACCTTTTTGGAAAATACGTCAGTTTACACTGGTAAATACAATTAACCGACTCATTTTGAAAAGAGTTTAAGAAAATTGATTTAGATGCACCAGGCATAAAGATATCTTTAATAACTTGGGACAATTATATTTATAATCTTGTATACAGATTTACATGTTCGTTATACGTTCAGGGCCCGATGTAGAAACCGAGTCAAGATTAACAGACACGCCACAAGTATAAGCCTACAAGAGAGTGAGATACCGTTTCCCTTTAAGCAACTTTCAGTGTATGCCTACACCCCGTGCTTAAGACGTGGCCATTTTATAAGACAATGATGTCAAGGATATCCGGGACATGACCATTAACCCCTAAAGGCTTTTATTTCAAACAATACAGATTAAAGCGGGTTACCTCAATAATTTAATCACAATACGACTAAACATTCAATACCCGAACAAGCGGTATTATTATAATACCGTATCCCAAGCCCGTATAGGGAAAATAAGTTAAAAGTATTTACCTGAGCTAGCTCCTGTCTTAAATAGCAAGAATTATAATAACTCAGCCGTATTCACTTAAGTAAGCGTAGGTACCATTTACCGGAAGGCTCTAGTCTGGAATGATGGTATAAATAACCAATTAGAATACTAACGGGTCTTAATTATGTCATAGACTTAGACCGGCTAGTTTTTAAACAGAACAACGGTACGACACGCTAGATTCAGCGGAGTCCGGATTAGAATGTGGTTTAGACCCAACAAGTATGAAGACTTGTTTAAAATGGGTAAACTATGTACATTCTGGATTTTTAAATGAAAATGATAAGGTTTGACCCTTTTCGGCTAATTTATGCTAACTAGTTACATAAACCGAACCGAACGCGCAAGAGGCGTATCGGGTAACCATATGGGTCCTATACAGTTTTCCTAAGTTAATATGCCTTACACATGTTGTGATATCAGTAGGATACCTTCCATTATGCCCAAAACGAGTTTAATCTCAAAATAAGCTCCGTAAGGGTATTTTGGTCATTTTAAAGATTATAAAAGAGATTAAATGAAGTTCTGAGATTTGGGTCCGAATACATCAGTAAAATAACTTATTTTAATAGGTCATATCAGTTGATAATAAGTCTTATGCGACAAAATGGTTTTAAACCCAAACTATGCGTTTAATACGCTTTAAAAGCCATTTTAAGCGATTTCCGGGTTATACAGGAAATCTGAGTTTTCTGATCATGTTATAAAGTTCAAAATACTTTATTTATTATATAAAATCAGTAGCAATTGGATTGGTGTAAAAAAATTGAGTTTAGATAGGCTTTATGCTAATTGCGCCGTTTAATTACTAAAAGGCGTTATAATTACGCTAATGAGCATAACTCCTAATCTAGACCTCCAACTGATGTGAAATTTTAGGGACATGTTTATAAATCAGTAGTAAAGATTATTGTCCTTTCATATTTCTAAAATTCTCGTTTTATGGTCAAAAGGGCATATTGGTCAACATTTAAGCAATTAACGGAAACATGTAAACGAAGCGGATAATCAATGAACCAACCACAGAGGGTTATGCTAACATGTAGCCTGGTCCTAAGAAAGCTCTAAGGCATTTCCAAATCATACTAAATCGGGTCAGAACTGAAGTCAAAGCAAAAGTCAAAGTTTTGCGACTTTCGGTTCCGAACCGGGTCTCTACTGGAAATTGTCGGGTTGAACATGTTTAGACATGTTCTTACATTAATTACTAAGTTATATTAATGATCAAACAGGTTGTATGGGTTCTACATTGCTAATTATGCATAAATTGAAAATTAAGCATTCTGTTGACTTTTTAATAATAAGTTTGACCCGACATTTGACCTAGTTAGAGTGGGAATCAGAGGGAGCCCTTTTAAGGGTTTACTTCCCACATAATTACCAACTTATAACTACTTTCAATTCGACTAATCACTGGACCATCAATGATTAATCGCTAAGTCAAACGGTAATTACGACGGTTTGACTTTTAAGCTAAAACTAAGCAAAAACTTAACTAAGAAAGGTTAAGCATACTTACTGAAGTCCTATGCACGATTAGGAAGGTTTAGGGTCTGCTCTTAAGCTCCAAGAAGCTCCAGAAATGCAGAAGTGAGGTGTGATCAATGGTTGCAACATGAGGCCTTTATATAGTGTTCAAAACTCACTAGATCATTGACACACAAGCCTAGCAATGGCCATGGATCATCCACAGATGTCCCTAAGGGCCTAGGGGTTGTTTAGGGGTCATCCAAGATGTGGAAAATCGATTATAAGTCGGTTAGAATGCAAATGGCAGACACTAGCCAAAGAATTCGGAGTCAGATGACCCCTCGCGGCACGCGTAGGTTCCCATAGGGGGCCTCGTGTCGCGCGACGCCCTTCTGAATCAAATCAAAATTTTTTGATTTTTATGCTTTGGTCCTTGGCCCATAAAAAGTTTGTTTCGACATTATTTCTTGCATTATAAACCCTCTAAAATGACTTATAAGGGCTTTAAGACATATACCCACTTTGTTAAGTCCTCGGTTAACTTTATTGTCACCCGAAAGGTCATAAACTTCATCGTTGACGCTTTTAACCCCTCGTATACGAATTTGATCATAACTTTCTCATACGACAACGAAACTTTATGAAATTTCTATCATGTATTCTAGTGAGCATAATTTACCGTTACAAAGCTTCGGGTTTGCTAAAAGCTCACTCAGAGGTATATCTTAAACATGTTGACACATTTAACCCCTGTAGTTTGTAATCTCTCACTTTCTTTCATATCTAGCTTCGTATGATCCATGATTTATTCGTTTGAAGGTATAAACATGATGCAGGGTTATTATAAAGTATATTTACCCATTGTTGACAATTGGAACTCTTATATCTACACACTTTCCATGTTTGTCAACTTTAGTCCATCTAGAGCATTCTTTCACACATTCAAGCTTATGACACGTGTCAATACATTATAGGACGTGAATTTTCGAGGTGTTACATAATTATACCCACAATAGTGTACTGGGCCCCTTAATGGGCTTCGGCGAAAGCCTGGGCTGGCGAAACCCATGTTTCGTCGATGAGGGGATGACGAAACCCCAAGGGTTTTCGTCAGGTTGATTGGAGACGAAACTCCAAGGTTTCGTGGTCCTAAATTTCGTCACCTGAATACATATATAACAACACACTACATATATCACAAACTGTTTAATATTTAACCAAGTAGCACATTACAGTAGTTTATAAATCAAATAGCACGGTGCACCTATTACAACGAAATGAATTACGAAGATGCAGTTGTGAGGAAAGACCTTGAAAACTCGAGTTGTCACAATGACAACCTTGACGTGTGAGAATATTCAACGGATTCTTTGGGTGGTTTCCCAAAATTTCCATCAAATATTGGGTGGATACCGAATCGTGAACAAAATTTCCACCAAGTGTGTAGATAGTTTGGGCCTTTCCAAATTATCCAAACGACGAGTTTTTTTCCGAATGTTGGCAAAAAAAAGTTAAGCAAAATTTAGTTTTTTTTTAAGTTAACAAATACAAGTTATTTAAAAATATAAAATTAAATGTTAAATGAAATATTATAATAAAATAATAAATTAATTTTGTTAAAATTGGATAAATAAATTTAGGATGCTTTGTAACCGAACACCAATCATGATTTTTTCTGTCCAAACCACGGTATCCCACACCCTCTCCGTAGAAAAAAATTGGTGTTAACATGAATTTGCAATGTTTCATATTTGTCTTCCATTGGAAACCCTCACTTTTAATGAAGTAAAGCATCTTCTTTTGTTTTATTGTGGGGATTAACATCCGTGTTTAGTTGGGTATAGCTTCTAAGATTCCCTCAAGAGTATGACGTTATAATAAACTTGAGATGATACTACTAGACCCGTTTGGCTCAAAGGATCAAACACAGGTTTTTCTGTGTCTCATATCATTGCTCACCAGTTACTCACTCTGCACCAAGTGAGAGTCGAACATGTATCTCCCAAGAGAAATGTAAACCTCTCACCACCTGATCTAAAACTATTTGTGTCTAAAGTTAAAGAACACTTAACTTTCAATTCAGGGCCCGACGATCACGTGATTAGTTAAGTCGTTTAGGATAAGTGTAAAAACTAAAAACTAATGAGGTGGTGGTCCATTGGTAAAGGCGCAACCTTTAAACTCTTTGAGAGAGGGAGTTCTTGGGTTCAAGTCCCATAGACGAGACTTAACAAAAGAACCGTTAAAAAAAAAAGACATATTGACAAAGAAGACAACGAGGAGGTTGTTATCGCATTCAGAGGAATGATTGCACATTTATCTCTTTCTTAACCTACCACACACATCTTTTTGTACTCTCTCCGTTATTTTTATCCCCATTTGTCTTATTGACTGTTTATTTAAATATTTATCGAAATTGATTTATGAATCAAAATATCCTTGACCAAAAAATGTCTCAAGATAATCCAAGTATAGTTACATTGATGTTGAAGATCAATCAAAGTGTTTGTTACTTTTGAACCCTCCTATCTTTCATTTTAGTTGCTTCGTTTCACCTATCTCCGTTGCACCGCCATCCGCTTTTCGACAACAATCATCAAGACTACCCATCCGTCTTTAGTGCTTCTGTACTCTTAATATCCAAATCGGTGGGAGGTGGACTCTTTAAAATCCAATATTTTACACTACAAAAATTATTTTCTGAAAATTTCAGGTAAATTTTAACATTACGAGTGAAAAACCGACGGCGGCTGGACTCTTAAAATCCAAATCGGTGGGGACCGGACTCTTAAGAATCCAATATTTTACACTACAAATATATTTTTTAAAAATTTTTGGTAAAATTTAACACTACGAGCGAAAAACTGACGGGGACCGAGGGAAGCTTTGACAGTGCTCTTGACCATATACTCTTCTTCATCTGAACCTAAATTTGTCATCCAATATCTCCCTTTATTCGTAAATAGGGGTGTTTTTTGATAAAACTGAAAGAAGAAAAACGATATGATTATTGGTGAATAATAATTTTTTATTTTGATCATTCATATGAACCTTTTGAGACAGAGAGAGATCCATAATTTTCTTATATATTTTTTTTTTTGGGAACAGCAGACTACATTAGAAACGCCCCTAGCAAGCAACGGGCAAAATAACGACATTACATGCAGAAAATCGACCAACGATTCCAGTCTACATCACACAATCTAGAACAATACTTAGCCCAAATAAAGTTAAGAGATATTTATATCTCCAACGATCTTCTCCGGCACCCCTTACACCCTAAAAAGATGAGAGATTTAAATATAGTTAGGGTATATTTGGCAAAAGTAGCTGGTGGCTGAAATCTGGTGACTGGTGGTTGAAAGCTGTAAGCTAGTAGCTGTAGCTTTTTAGATATATTTGGTGTTTGGCAAAGTAGCTAGAGCTTTTAATAAAATGTATAAAATGACCAAAATGGACATAACAAAAAATTTAAAAAGTTTGTGCATTAAAAGTTCATTATCTTTAGAGGTTAAAATAGTCATTTTTTCCCTAAAAGCTTGTAGCTCCTTCTAAACGTTACTAGTAGGAGCGTTCAACTAAAAGCTTCAATTTTCTAACCTAAAAGTTTCAAACTCCTTCAACCAAACAAGGTTTTTTACTGAGTATGAGTTTTTTCTTAAAAGTTTAAAGCTAGAAGCTTCTAAAAGCCCCTAAAACCACCATACCAAACATACATTTAGTGTTTGAAAGTTTAATTTAACCTCATTTTAAAGTTGTATTTTATGCATTACACTAAATTTTTTTTATTAATATTTAGATATCTTAGAATACCTTTCCTTTATCCATTAAAATATAGCATAGATTTAAATTACACGACTCATAAAACATCTCAAAGGTTTAAACTCGTCCAAACTCCAAACCATACGTACTTGCTCAGCCGGTTAATTAATCGTAACCGGTTATTAACCGAAACCATAACCGGTTAATAACTGATCAAGAAATAACCGGTTAGTGGTTATTTTTAACCGTAGGTTAGTAACTGGTTATTGATATTCACTATAGGACCGGTTATTAACCGAGTTTTTTAACCGGCAGACCAGTTAACCGAAAAATTCAAAAAAAAAAAACAAGAAAACTGGTTATTAACAAAAAAATAACCGGTTAATTAATCGAACCGGTTAACGTAATTAACCGGACAGGTTAAAAAAAATTATTTTTTCGTCTTTTTATTTATATTTAAAATTTACATCGAGATAGTTGGTAAACGGGGAACAAGCTGCGCCGCTACCCTTTTTGAATAGCAAAACTAAGTATTTTAAAAACTACGTCCATAGATCTCGGGGTCATAACATTACTATGTATGACATTTTGAACTCGACTAAGTAGGTCCACAGCCTCTGGCGCCAGGAAACCAAAAGTATCAAAAGCAAATGGGATAAACACGTGCTAGTTGTCAAGGCACGCTTTCTCGTGTTTGGTCACTTTACCCGAAGCAGTATTTAAAGCAGTCTGACCCACCGTGAAAGCACTACCCCCTGACCCACCGGTTAAAAAAATAACCCGTTAAAGTCAAAAAGTCAAATTAACCGGTATAACATGTTAATCAAACTGGTCATTAAATTTAACCGGTTTGTGCATCTCTAGGCGCCAGCCAATCGTTCTATTTGGGCTATGTTATGTATTTCACACATCAAACCGGCCCAGTTTGCTTTCACTTCACCTAAACCGGCCGACTCAAGTATGCAACCGGAAGTTACTCCATCGAAACCGAAATGGAATCAGCCGATGAAATTAAAACCCTAGAAGACGACGGTATCAATTGGAGAACTCGAATTCTCTATCCTACTCTTCTTGGAGGTTCTCCCCAAACTTAATTAATGTTGTTTCTGCACTAAATTTCTATTTATTCACATCTTTGCTAATTTGATTTAGCATTTATAGATATGATATTTGGTAGGATTTGATTGATTCTACTATGTGTTAGTGTGTATGTTAATTTTCTTTTACTGTATTTGTATGAATTTATTGAAACTTGTAAGTTAGGGTTTGGGATGATTGGTGTTTATGGTTCTGTGTTAGTGTTGGAGTTAGGTTGCTTTGATTTTTTGATTTGATTTTAATCTGTACAGTTAATGCGGTAAAATATCGGATATAGGTTATCTCGGTGAGATATCGGTAATTTTAATGTAATGCAGAATTTATATATATAGTAATTTAACACTAATAATTCAGTGATATATCGGTTATATCGGTCAAATATAGGTGATATATCGGTCAAATATTGGTGTTATATCGGTCAATATTGCCAATAATAACGGTACCGATATTCTGACCGATATCTGACACGGATATTTTTACTAGGGGACGGATATGACCGATATATCACCGATATAAACTGCAAAGATTTTAATTTATGGAAGCATACACACTGAAAGAAATGACTGTAAACTGTGTTTTGAATATTTGTTTTGTTGTTTAGGGATTGTTGGTGGAGGAATTGGACGGACGGTTTATGGCCGCGAACTGATGTCTACGTATGCTACGAATCTTGCCATAGTCACCGGTTGCTATTGTGGTAAGTTATTATCTCCTCATATTGTTTTATTGTATCCAGTTGGTTTAGAACTGTATCAATTCAAGAAAACTGTGTTAATAAATAATAGTCATAGCTAGCAGATTGATAGTTTTACCGTGAATGTTCATGTATGTCCTTCTTGGTTTTAAAAAGCGCGAGCCGTTTTGGATTTGAAAGCCGAGGCGCGATGTGATACTCGGTGTATTGCTAAAATAAGATTTTTGTTCTACCAAAAGCTGCATCTTTGTTGTGTTTTTTACATACCGGCATTTTAGTCAAGTATACCATCCATAATCTCTTAATACTTTTGGTCATTTTACATATCAGCGTTCTCTAGACCCTATATTTGACAAATTTTGACACACATGTAAATGAAGCGCCGCCTCAAGACCCTGAGGCGTTTTCTTGATAGTCTCGCGCGGATGTCTTTTGGCACCCTACAGGCTGTTATGAATGTATTTTGTAGTAAGAACTAAGAATACATATATAACAACATTTGGTTGGAGAAGACGTCTAGATTTGATGACAGTACTTCTAAGAGAATCATTACAATTTGATGACAGTACTTCTAAGAGAAAATCAGTACAATTAGTTTTCGATTTTTAACATTCTGCTTTGTGAGTCCTGTTTATACAACTTGAGAAGAAAGTTAAATCTGATTTTGGGTCCCATTTACTTTGTGCAAAAGTAATGATGTAAAGAAATGGAGCGTTGAGTTTCTTTATGTGTTTCTTTTGATGACAGGTGCTCGAGAGTTTGTAAGAGTTAGCAGGCATTCTGGGCCTGATAATCTAGTTGACTCAGCGATTGCTGGATTCGGCACTGGTTCTATTCTAGGCAGATTGCAAGGTTAGTAACTAATGCTCCATGTGTTTTAGCGTAACAGTCATGAATTACTTTTTCAGTATATTTAATATTGTTTCTCTATATATAGTGAATACTCGTTTATTATCGCCACTCAAGGTGAACCGAACCATCAACCATGTTAATCTTAGTGTCTGGTCCTTTGTGATTGTTTGTCTTTTCCTTGAATTTAGACTGCAACAGTGTCAGACATCATGGGCCCATTGGTTCCTATTTTCTGAAATATCTAATCCGGTAAGGTTAAAGGGTTAAACATATAAGAACCGTAGAGAAAAACTAAAACAAAACATCAACAATTTGTTTGTTTATTAATCTGTTGACTTAACTTTGTTTTTTGCTCCATGTGGTTTGGTCATTTTAACGTTTTTGCCCCAATAGTTTAAAGATTGCCATTTCCTCCCTATCTTTGTTAAAAGTAAGGACAATTTGGTAATTTTACAAATAACAATTTAAGTAATTTTTTTTATAAATTCCTTAAATCCATTTTTATTGTATAGATATTAAAAATAATTAAATCCTTATTTGTAAAACTACCAAATTGCCCTTACTTTTAACAGAGATTTTGTGGAGTTAGACCCAGGGAAGGGAGCAGATTAGAGAAAAAGTAGTAACCACAGGGAGGAAAATGGCAAATTTTAAACTACCTGGGCAAAAATGTTAAAATGACCAAACCACAGGGTACAAAATCGAAGTTAACTCTAATCTGTTTTTAAAGTTAAAAAGTTGCATAACTTACAAGATAAAGATGGAATAAGAATATAACAATTACGGGTTCAATGTAATTGTTATTGCATTCTTAACATTTGGACATATGATGAAATGTACCAAGTGAAATATCGACTTTTTTCCTTCGCTAGTTGTAGAGTTCTCGATTGTTATGTGATTAGAATAATAATTGGATAGGATGGATAATCACACAAACAATGCAATTGCTTGCATCTATGGTTGTCGGGATTCATATCATTCATCATAATTTTATGGTACATTACATAAATAGTTACTTTTTTTAATCATATTCGATTATTCGCCAGTGAACATAAGTTGATAAAAATACATTTGTTAAGAGGCATATAATTGATAAAAACACATTTGTTAAGAGGCATATAAGTTAAAAACACATAGGTTCAACAATCACTTTATCCATTTTGTTAAATTACTTACATTTCATCATTAAATTTATAAGCCAGCAAACATAAGTTGTCATCAAATGTTGATATCAGGTGGTCCTGCTGGTGCGATCCGTTACTCCATTGGGATCGCCATCGTTGGAACTGGGGTCGATTTTGCTGCTATCAAATTAAGGCCCGTTTTAAAAAATATGTATGAGTCAGTAGTAGTAGCTGGTGATGAGAAGAAAAAGGGTGGGTTCAAGTGGCCCGAATGGTTGCCCATCCAGGTTCTTGATGAGGAAGCTCAGGCTGCAAAGCGTGCACGAGAGGAAGCGTTGCGGGCTCGGATCCGTGATTTGACTAAAGAAGAGTCATAGATTTTGCATTGCTGTATTGTTCAGTGTTACCATTACCTACTGAAGTAAAAGCAGAAAGTTTTTGGTGGTGATTATAGATTTTAATAAACCATTGCTATTGTAGTTGTATACACGGCTATGCATTTGTTACCATATTGAAGCTTTGAAGGTAAAGGATCAATGCATTATTATGACTTAAAAGAAGCATCTGGGATGCCAAAGAGATTTTGTTTTTGAGTTTTTTTTTCACATCATTTTGAAAAGCTGGTGTCAAAGAAAATATATAAAGTGTGTTCATTACTTGATTAGAAACGGGTTAAAGAAAGAAGTTCTAAAGATAATTGTAAAAAAAACCTCATCACCTAGTGATTTAGTGGGTGATTTGGTGGGTGTTATTTGGAAAAGGTACCCCTTTTCTACGTGGGCGTTATTTGGGGTCCCTAGGGGCTTCGTTCCATACTCTCCAGCCTAATTGTTTGCATTCATAAATTTTCCCTTGATGAGAGCTAACTATGAGCGTTAAGTGTCTCACGCAAACAAACATGACGGGCATTATAATAAAAGTACCGTCTTTCCTACCATCCATATGAAACTCCTTGATGGCAAAACTCCTTTGTTAGACTATGTGTTGTTAGTTGTGAGCGGCTTTATTGGGGCTTCATGGGGAAATAAGTTGGAGCCATGTAAGCAACCATAGTACACCTTCTTCGAATAGCATCATCCATGTTGTGGTGTTACCACGCCCCAAGCAGTAGTGCCCCCTTCACGCTTCCCCATCTTCACCTTCTTCATCATCTCAGCTGCCCCACAGTGTTCGAACCCACCCCCGCCCTCGCTCAACGTCCCCTCTAGCGCCTCTCCTTGGCGGTATTGGCGCCCACACCCTGCTGAGATGGCACGGTTTTCGCTCAACCAAGCCCACAGCAAAACCTATATGTGCCCAAAACTAGGACAGACAAAATATATACATTAGAGTAAATTACGTTTTTGCCCCCTGTGGTTATATCACTTTTACTATATTAGCCCAAAATAAGAATTTTTAACATATCTGCCCCCATAGTCTCTATAACTAACCATTTTGGCCCCTAAGTCTAACCATTTTGGCCCTCATGGTCTCTATAACTAACCATTTTGCCCCCCATGATCTCTAGACTTAGGGGCCAAAATGGTTAGTTATAGAGACCATATCATGGGGGCGGATATGTTAAAAATTCTTATTTTGGGCTAATATAGTAAAAGTGATATAACCACATGGGCCAAAAACGTAATTTACTCTATACATTATATATTTTTTTTAATTTACATATTAGTTTCTAAAAAAAAAAGAAAAAAAATCGTTTTAAAAGACAAAAAAAACGACTAACCACCGGAGACTCGCACCATCGCACCATCAATGGCGGTCTCTGCTAAACCCCATACAATATCTTCACGACACTCAGACCTCTTAAACTCTCTTCACCATAACCCCATCTCCAGAACCCCCAATTTCCCAATCCCATCACGACCCAACAAACTTTCACTAACAAAAAAACACGAAATCTCCGTATTCACCACCAATTCATCCGACACAAGCGACCCAAACACCCTCATATGCAACCTATGCCTTCACGGGAACCTCCAACAAGCTTTAATCCTCTTAAACGCCATGAAAAAGCTCCGAATTTGCGTCGAAGAAGAAACTTACATTTCGCTAATCGATCTCTGTGAGCGGAAACGAGCAAAGGCTGAAGGGTGCGAAGTGTATGATATGATAAAGAGTTCGAATACCCAATTGGGTATTCGAATTGGGAACCAGTTGTTGAGTATGTTTGTTAGGTTTGGGAATTTGGTGGATGCATGGTATGTGTTCGGTAAAATGTCTGAGAGAAATGTGTTCACTTGGAATGTTTTGATTGGTGGGTATTGTAAATCTGGGTGTTTTGATGAGGCTTTGAGTTTGTATAATCGAATGTTGTGGGCAGGTGTTCGACCCGATGTGTATACTTTTCCTAGCGTGTTAAGAACTTGTGGGGCGGTATCGGATGTGGCTAGGGGTAGGGAGGTTCATGTTCATGTGTTGAGGTTCGGGTTGTCGTCGAATGTTGATGTGAATAATGCTTTGATTGGTATGTATGTGAAATGTGGGAATGTATATACTGCCCGCTTAGTGTTTGATAAAATGCCTGAAAGGGATACGATATCGTGGAACGCGATGATTTCAGGGTATTTTGAAAATGAGGAGTGTTTGGATGGGTTAAAGTTGTTTCTTAACATGCTTGATCACTTTGTGATTCCGGATTTGATGACTATAACTAGCGTAATATCGGCCTGTGGATTTGTTTGTGATGAAAGATTAGGAAAAAGCGTTCACGCGTATGCCACAAAACACACGTTTGGACAAGATGTTTCCATCGATAACTCGTTAATACAGTTTTACTTAAGCGTTGGAGCTTGTGAAGAAGCCGAAAAAGTTTTCAGTAGAATCAGATCGAAAGACGTTGTATCATGGACATCGATGATTTCAGGTTATGAGAACAACGGTCTGTCCGAAAAAGCTGTAGAATTTTACAAGAAGATGAAGATGGAAAACATCGAACCGGATGAAATCAATATCGCTAGTGTCATCTCCGCTTGCGCTTCGTTAAATCTCTTAGATTTGGGTATCGAGTTACACGGATATGCTAAAACGACTGGACTCATATCATACGTCATTGTCGCCAATGCATTGATCGATCTTTATTCCAAATGTAAACGTATCGATAAAGCGTTGGAAGTCTTCAAACTCATTAGGAACAAGAACATCATATCTTGGACTTCAATCATCCACGGTTTGGTCATCAATAACCGAAATCTCGAAGCTCTTATTTTCTTTAGAAGAATGAAAACTAGTTTACTTCCGAATTCAATTACGTTAATCGCCGTTCTTGCAGCATGCGCTAAAATCGGAGCTTTGGTGACCGGAAAAGAGATCCACGCATACGCGTTAAGAATCAGGCTAGCGTTCGACGGATACGTACCAAACGCACTTCTGGACATGTATGTAAAGTGTGGGAATATGAAAACCGCGTGGAACCAGTTCAATTCAATCGAAAACGACATTACTTCGTGGAATACGATGTTGACCGGCTATGCGCAAAGAGGACTAGGTCAACACGCGATTGACTTATTTACGAAAATGGTCAAATCCGATGTAGAACCCGACGCAGTTACCTTTATTTCTTTACTATGTGCGTGTGGTAGATCCGGTATGGTAGAACACGGTTTAGAGTATTTCAACATTATGACAGAAGATTATCGTATTGTCCCGAACCTCAAACATTACGCTTGCGTAGTTGATTTACTCGCGCGTGCAGGGAAACTCGAAGAAGCTTACACGTTTATAACAAAAATGCCGATAAAACCAGATGCAGCAGTATGGGGAGCTTTGCTAAACGCGTGTAGGATTTACCGAAATTTCGAGTTGGGGCAAGTTGCGGCCCAGCGTATATTCGATCTAAACGAGTGGATAAACGTCGGGTATTATACGCTTTTGTGTAATTTTTACGCTGATAACGGTAAATGGGATGAAGTCGCAAAGTTGAAAAAGTCAATGAGCGAAAAAGGGGTTATCGTTGACCCCGGGTGCAGTTGGGTGGAAGTGAAAGGGAACGTTCACGCGTTTCTTACGGGTGATAAGAACCATCCTCAACAAAAAGAAATCGATTCGATTTTGAACGCTTTTTACGAAAAGATGGACAATATCGAGGTATTTGATGATTCGAAAGCGGATGTTTTGTGTGGGCATAGTGAAAGATTGGCCGTCGGATTCGGGCTTTTGAATACGGCTCCGGGCGTGCCTATACGGGTTACGAAAAATCTGTATATGTGTCGAAGTTGTCATCGTTTGTTGAAGTTTATTTCCAAAGTAGTTAGGAGAGAAATTAGTGTTAGGGATAGTGAATGTTTTCATTGTTTTAAGGATGGTGTGTGCTCTTGTGGGGATTCTGGTTATAAGCCAACAAATTCATCATAAAAGAAACAAAATTTTGATAGTGTAATTTGTTGTTCAATATGTACATGATTCTGTTGAAATTGATAAACATTTTTTCTATCTGAGTCATTGAGATTTCATTTTTATTGTCATTTTTATCCAATTGACAAATTAAGTTAGAATTTTCTGTTAACTTCTCCCATTTTTTGTCGTTTTCCTCATTTAATTAAAATATATTATGGCATAAAATGACGATTATACCTCTATTTTAAATGAGAAAAACGACAAAAGAGGGAAAAGTTAACAGAAAATTATAACCCAGTTTGCCAATTGGATGAAAATGACAATAAAAATGTAACCTCAGGGACCCATATACAAAAAAATTAAGTTTTAGACTGAAATGATAAAACTGGCCTAAACTCATGGACCATTTTGATATTTTACTCTTATTTATTTATTTATTTGGTTTTATTGTTCTTATAATAATGTCATGCTTATGTAGATACAGCTATGTTCTAATTTTTTAACATATTATCATGTCATGTGTTTCATTTTTGTATGATTTTTTTTTATTGGCATCTGTTCTCTCCAACTTTTATGGAGTTTGACTTCATCCATACCTAACTTATTGGCATCTGTTCTCTCTATTACTAATTAGTGACATAAAAGGCTATAAAAATTTAGATAACACTTAGACAATAAGGACAATCTGTTATGGCTCAGGTGCCACACCACATCACCGCCGGTACCAAAGGCGCGACGAGTGTTCTCGCACTCCCACAGGTGCCGCATCTCTGAACGGTAGCGGAAGTGCTTTGTTCCTTCTTTGTCTTCATCACTAAGTGGTGGTGTCCACAGACCTGAGCGAGAACTCCACTGGCGGAGCCGCATACCTGGCGTGTTGTTCCCCGTGACACCATTCTTCCACTTTTGCCACACCCGCAACACATGACCTTAAGTCTTTTTAAATCATTTGACCCGTAGTATTTTACCAAAAATAAGAGTTGCTCTAAAACTAAAAAAATCTAATAAGGTGATTTTCATTTTGTTAGCCTTTTGGCTCATCAAATTTATTTAACATGGGTATTCGATGTTATTGCTTTTTAACAGAAAAATCTATTTTTAAGAATAGTTTGCATTGATTTGACATCTATCATAGCTTATAACAATATATAACGTGGAATGGCATTGATAACTTGAAAGTCAATGTAGGGTGGTATGGTGTTTAGAAAGCAAATAACAAAAATATTATTTCAAAATTGATATTTGCATTGATTTGACACATATAATAGCTAAGGCTATGGGGTGTGGATGGAGCCCCATGGGGCTTTATAGGTGCCAACTAGGAGCCACGTCATCGCCATGTCAGCATGGGGGCTTTATCATGCCCCCCTTTAATTTGGAGGGTGTGGATGGAGCCCTATGTCATGATTACCTAATTATTTTTTATTTAAATATTTTTTTTTAAATTAAATGGCAATTTTAATAACTACAAAATTAAAAATAAAAACATAATTTCATTTAAAAAAAAACATTACATACTAGAAAAAAAAAATAACATAGTAGAAAAAAAATACAACAAAGTCATAAAAAAAAACATAACATACTAGAAAAAAAAGGCAACATAGTTAAAAAAACTACATATATTTGGCCCGAATTTGTGCCTTACGAGCCTCCAAAATGACTCGGTCCTCCTCCGATACATGTGACAGATCCCTTGCGAGAAAGTCCATGTCTCTCGCAATTTGTTTCTCCATTTTCATTTCTTGTTGTTTTTCCCGAATGGAGATTATTTGCTTCAGATCTGCCTGGAACTCGGTAATCTTTGACGGGCCATCTGATTTAGTAGACTTTCCACGTGCCTTTGCCTTGGCTTTACTTTTATCCCTACCAGTTGGACGAGGCAGCTCTTGGGGTTCTTCAAACTCGTCAGTTTCCTCGTTTAGATTAATTACTGTACGAGCATCTGACCTAGAAGGTTCGGTGGTGGATGTCGATTTGGACCGTTTGGATCTAGGGCGGGTTGGGTCGAACGGTGGCACAAGGTGCCACTTTGGAGATTTGCGAAGAAGCTCCCATGTGGTTACTTGGTTAAACATATGCCCATGTTGCATTCTATACTGGGTGTGGGCTTCGGTCATGATATCGACATCATTCGCACCACTTCTCCTTCGAGTGTTATTGACGAGGTTATTGTATATGCTATTGAAGTTGCTAACCTTCGTCCTCAAAGCCCCCCACTTTCCCGAAAAAGAGTCGGGGGTTCGATACACGCCACGACCCATTGCGGCGAAAAACTTATCGCGTATACGACCCCAAAATGCCTTTATGTCTTGGTCGTCTCCTAAAAAAATTATTATTTAGACAAGCATAAAAAATTTATTTACACAAACAAAAAAAATAGTATTTTAGACAAGCATAAAAAATTTATTTACCAACAATCTCGTCCTCCGACACGTTGAGCCAAGCTTTTGCCAACTCGAACTCTTCCTTAGGCGACCAAAATTCTACCTTCTTTGTCGCACGTTTTTCAGTCTCGTCCTTCTTTTTATGGCTTCTTTTTTTGATAGAAGAGGATTCGACTTGGGTTTCGGGAACGTATTCCGGTTCGCTTGTGTCTTGGGCGGGTATGTTTGGTGGTGACATGTTTGGCGGAAAAAAAGGGGGATGAGAATAATACCCGAAATATGGAGGAGGCATCGGTTGAGTGGTGGGATGAGGAGAAGTTGGTGGCATTGGATAATATCCAAACTCCCCCGTACGCGGGTCTCGGCGATAACGGTCCTCTTGCTCGTTGTTTTGCAAAGTTTGCCAATACGGATTGGTCGGATCCCGTTGTTAGGAAACATTGTTGGAAGTTTTAAAAAAAATGAAGAGAGTTGTATAAAAAAGGAGGTAGAGAGTGAAATGAATGAAAGTAGAAGGAGTGATTTGTAGTGTGATTTTATAAATAAAATAAAAAAGTTTTTTTTTTTTTTTAAATTCTGACCGTTCAACGGTCCAAAAAATCAAAATGCCTCGGTCCCTGTGCGTTACCGCTCGCCATAGCGGTGGCGGAGCATGTATGGCGCCCCGGCTATGGTGCCGGCGGTGTGGGTGAATTCAGAGGGGGGCGCTATGGTGGTCGATGTGGCGGAAGGGTGGCGCCCCACACCCTCCAGCCTAATAACAATATTATGCAGCACCTGCCACGGGCCAACTTTTCCTTGGGCCTAAATTTAAAAACATAATTATAATTAGAGTTAATTCTCATTTACATCCTTGTGTTCGTTCACTTTTGCCATTCCAGGCCAAATTTTAAAATTGCTTTATTTTTTTCCTCGACATTCTTAAAACGTGCCATTTCAATCCAAAATAATAACCACAATTAAAAAAACATAGTTAGATTAGGGGTAATATGGTCATTTAATAAATAACTTTTTTTCATTTTTTAAGCTTCAGGTTTAAAATAAAAACATTTGCGCCTGGTCAGAAAGAACCCGTGACCAACCGCTTAGAAACAAACATATTAACCAGGGAGCCAAATATCTTTTTGTTAAAATATCGACTTGTTTTTCTTTTGACATGTCTTAAACCATCATTCAACCACCACCTTCACGACTATCTCCACCACCACCAAATTCTTTATCAAATGACCATATTACCCCTAATCTAACTAAGTTTTTTTAACCATGGTTATTATTTTGGACTGAAATGACACGTTTCAAGAACGTCGAGGAGGGAAATAGCGCAATTTTAAAATTGGCCTGAAATGGTAAAAGTGAACAAACCATAGGGACGTAAATGACACTTAACTACTATAATTATACTGTATAAGAGAATGATATTTTAATACGTCTCTTGTCATAATCTATACTATATATAATAGGAATGATATTTTAATGTACCTAAAAATTAAGAACCTTTTTTTAGTTTAATGTATAAAGTATTACCCTTAAAATGAGGGTAAATAATTTTTTCAAATATCAGTTGCGTTTAAAACCCCGTCTTTATTACAATTTAATCTCCCTTATGCAAAACTAATTATCCTCATGATTTTTAAACGAGCATAACTTTTTCCTACATTAATATTTTTTTTTTAAATTGCATCATAAAAACGAGCATTTTATTCTCTTTAATTTGAGTAAAGTATTACTATAGTTTTTTTAGTTAAAAAATTAATATGTTACGTGATTAGCAGTGTCTATCGTTAACCGAAACTGAACCGAAACAAATGAAATCGAACCGGAATCAACCAAAAACTACATTAACTGATACTATAAATAATATATGTTTTTAACCCTATAGTTTTGTTTCTTTCTCATAATTTTGGTTCGTTTGTCTTTTAATAAAGACTAAATACGCGATTGCGTTAAATTTTTCATTATAAAAACGAAGTTGTATTCGAAGTTTATGTAAAACGAAGTTGTATTCGAAATGATGATATGGTGAAGAATTGAGTCGGTACTTACGAGTAACAGTGGTACCGGTATCAGTGTTATCGAAATCAATACTGGTATTTGTTTTTATTATTTTCGATCGACGTAAAACACGACTTTATTTTTTGAGTTAAATTATACTTTTTTTGTGTAATAAAACCATTGTAAATATTACTATACCGACTTGGTTGGTCATCGTGCTGTTATTTTGAATACATCCCTTTTTCAAAAACAATTTATATCACAATGCCGAGAAAAAAAATTAAACGTAACCGTCTATCACTAGTTTAATATATACAAGTGCTGGTACCGTATAGGTTCCGATATTATAGCTTTCGATCGATGTAAAACAAGTATCAATATTTTTTGGGCATATTATGACTTTACTTTTTAGGTTTTCTCTTTCGGTTACTACAGCAAGTGCCGATACCATAATAAATCAAACCAACACTGGCCAATTTTCTGTCGCAGCGCACGGGATTATATACTAGTTATTTATTTATTTGGTTTTTTGTTCTTATAATAATGTCATGCTTAAGTGGATACAACTATGTTCTAATTTTTTAACATATTCACATGTCATGTGTTTCACTTATGTTTGATTTTTTTTATTGGCATCTGTTCTCTCTAATTTTTATGGAGTTTGCCTTCATTCATACCCAACTTCTGCTAATGATTTTTTTTTCAGTTATCTTATGGACAGGTTCAACTTAAAATGAGTGAGTTTTATTCAAGTCTAAACATATTGAATTGGGTTGGGTCGACCCACCAAAAACTTGTATTAATATATTAAAAATGATCATAAAAACTATTACTAATTAGTGACATAAAAGGTTGTAAACATTTAGATAACACTTAGACAATGAGGACAATGTGTTATGGCTCAGGTGCCACACCACATCACTGCCGGTACCGAAGGCGCAACGAGTGTTCCCGCACTCCCACAGGTACCGCATCTCCGAATGGTAGCGGAAGTGCTTTGTTCCTTCTTTGTCTTCATCACTAAGTGGTGGTGTCCACAGACCTGAGCGAGAACTCCACTGGCAAGGCCGCATGCCTGGCATGTTGTTCCCCGTGACACCGTTTTCCACTTTAGCCACCCCCACAACATATGGCATTAAGTCTTTTTAAACCATTTGACCCGTTTTATTTTACCAAAATAAGAGTTGCTCTAAAACTAAAAAAAAATCTAGCCCAAAAAAGTAATTTTCATTTTCTTAGCCTTTTGGCCCATCAAATTTATTTAACATGGGTATTCAATGTAGGGTATGTCATTGATTACTGGAAAGTCAATGTAGGGTATGGTGTTTAGAACGCAAATAACAAAAATATTATTTCAATTTTCAAAATGAGTAAACGGCCAAAATCGTTCATGAGGTTTGGATATAATTGTCAGATTCATCTAAAATACCCCTAATTTAACCCTGTTAAAACTAATGTTAAATTAGAGGTATTTTAATTAATTTTTTTAACTCTTATTTGGGGTATTTTAGTTAATTTTTTAACTCTTATTTGTGTTTGATGGATGATTATTCCATGGTCCCTTTTGTTTTAATACAGAAAGTCTTTTGTTTTAAATTAGAAAGTCTGACCAACCATACTATATGCCCATTGATTTTATATACGAAATATATTTCATTTAACAATTGCTTAAAATTCATCTTTCTCTCCATTCAACTAATTAACTACTTATATTGGTTGTGTGCCTTCTTGCATTTTGAATGTGTGGTGAATGGTGAATTTCAGATTTACAATATATCTTCTGTTAGATAAAATTAATCATTCACGTCAAGAAAAAACCTGTCAAAACCGAACCGTGAACGCCCCTATTTAAAATTGTTGAAATAATAGTCCTGGGCCATGTCATTCATTTGGGTTTAATATTGGCTGTTGGGCTTATATTATTGGGCTTGTTTATGAATCTGGAGTTTGTTACGTTTATTATAACAGTTTGTTAGTGGTTGTAACAGGTGGATAGTTGGAGGGGTCTGTGTGTAAATGTACAGGGACTGCGATCATCGTGGCTTAAAGATTTGGGCTGAAATGTAAAATTTTATATGCGCAGATATAAAAGCCTTGTATCAGTTCATTTGTTACATTCTTCCCCAAGTTTTCTCTGTATTGTTCTCTGTATAGCGATTAGGGTTTCTGCTGGGCGATTGTTCGCTTCTTTGTCTTCTCTCACCTGTATTTTGAGAGATTGTGGTTGCTGTTGGTAGATAATCATCTGTCGATGATCATCAAGACTTTTTTGTATTTCTGTATTGCTTAGATCTTACATTTGTAAGATCGTTTGGGATATTGGGGGGGGGGGGGGGGTAAACGTTTTGGTTTGGGTTAATAAGAGTTTTGTCACCTCGTTTAGTCGCTATATCTTGCATCTGTCGTGTTTACATCTTGTTGATTGTTACATTTGGTTATGATACCATAATTTCATCATGGTATCAGAGCCTCTGTGCTCCTGTTGATGATCGATTGCTTTTCTTCTGCTGTGTATTTGAGTGTTTTTTTGACTGATTGTTGTTTGTTGTATTTGTTTCTAGGGTTTCTGTTCTCGGAAAATTTTATTGACGACAGATCTTCTAACAACCCGATTTTTTGGATTGTTTTTCGTTTGCTACTTAGGCTGTGTTCCAGAGATCCACTTAACAGGGGGAGGGGAGGGGAGGGGAGGAGAGGGAAAATGGGGTTTTTTTTGCCTGAAAATAGTCTTTCCAATTTGGAAAGACATGGAGGGGAGGGGAGGGATTTTTAACTCGGGAACACACCGTTACTTCGATTTCTAACCGTTTTGTACTCCGATATTCGATATAAATAAAGGTTTATGTTATACTAAATACATTTTCATCACACAGCACCACTGCACACTTAAACACTTTATATTCGCAAACGCTCAACGCTAACGCAATACGAATCACAGAAAATTATACTACTTTACTTGCTGAGTGTGTTTGTTTGTTCGGTAACCACTCTCGCCTTCGCACTCGCTTATCGCGCTAAATCGCTAAATCGCAAACGCTGTTAATAGTTGTAATGTTATGCTGTGTGTTCTTATATGATTTACTTGTGTGTGCTTTATATGTTTACGGATTATACTCGCAACTCAATTTATCGCACCGAAACACAACACAACGCCATACTTAAAGTACTAATACTAACTAACGCAACAAAACGCAACTCAATTTATAGCTGAAATACTTAAAGTACTATACTCGCAACTCAATTTATCGCTGAAATACTTAAAGTACTAATACTAACTAACGCAACAAAACGCATTAAATGAGCATCCCACACGCGAAACGAAAGTTTTCCCCACCAAACTGGCACCTTCGAATGAAGCCAGCAGCTTCGAACCAGGTGACCAGCTCTCCTCTATAAATACCCAGCCCTTCTCCATTTCACTCATTGCTGTCTTTTACTCCGAAACGCTGCCGAATTGCTGTCCGACTGTTTTCAAGTAAGATTTATCATTTTTACATGATTACCCAACGTTTTCCACTACGATTTTCCACAAAATTCACTTTAATTTCATCCAAACTCTTTTGTTTTCAACTAAACTTCATCTTTTTCACTTAAACTCCATCTTTTTCCTCTAAACTTCATCTTTTTCATGACAATCTTCATCTGTTTTCATCAAATCTTCTTATTTTATTACGGATCTACACTTGTACGAGTGATTTGGGTATAGCCTTGGCTTCCCAAGTTGTAGATCTGAAGATCTCATACTCACCAAGTGTTAGATCTAAGTGAAAACCCTTTTAAACTTGATTTTCACACTAAAACAGACCTAAAAAGACATGTATTTCGTTCACTGGATAGTGGGACGAGGTAGTGTCGAAACCGTCTTGAATAGGACTCAAAAATACATCCGATTCAGGCGAAAACACTGCTCCGAACGCCAAGAACAGCCACGAATGCGAGCTGGACTGTTCTGTGCGAAGCCTGACTTCGTACGAAGGCACTGCCTTCGCACATCACAGCCCAATTCTCACCCGTGACTCAAACCAAGACCTCTCCGGCTGTAAGTTTAATCAGTAACTTAAGGCTGGAGGGATGAACACTCGATTTCTCGAAGACAGACGCGAAGCACACTCGATTTCTCAACTTCGTACGAAGCTTCTGTTTCCCACCCGACACTTCGATTTCGACCGTTTCAGCACTTTGGAGGACTTACGCTTCTGTTCCCGTACGCAGGCTGATCTGGCGCTCCCTTCAATCCATTTTCATACTGTGTTTACTTGTTAGACACGCACTGTGAGTATACTCGGACCCTTTTTCGCTTAACGCACTTTTGGGTGTTACATACGTTCTCTATTAAAAAACACAACACTTAAACGCTTTACAAACGCTGACCGCACTCGCATGTTATACGTGATTAGTTGAATACTTGTTGCTATGTTACACAGTGATGACTTGTTCGACTGACCTTAGCAACGATAATACTATAGTTTGGACTCAGCACCTGTTTAGTCAGGAGTTGTTAATGATCACATACTTTACTTCACGTGTTCGCTTTGGTGAACATGTGTCGCGCATACTCTACTTGTAGTCATGTGGTTAGCTTGTATCATTGTTGATAGTTACTTGATTCACCCGTTACGTGTTACATGCTGGTTATGCGTAAATGCTTTTATACTAAACTTGTGTACTCACCTTTACATTATTGTATTGACCTTATTTTAACGTATGTGACAGGTTGATGATTTGTTTGCTGCAAATGGATAGGAAGTCTAGAAACCCGCAATAAAAATCTAGGTTGTCGGATTGGATTTTGTTTGAGAGATTTGAACTCTGTGATGACTGTTTGTTGAGATATTTGTTTATTAGTATGGGTTAATGAACTTGTTAAATATTGTCACTAAATAGTTGTTATGGATTCTCTTGAGCAATCTGGTTCGCCTAGTGCTGCGCCCTGATGATTCCGCCATCGGTTAGGGTGTGACAGATTGGTATCAGAGCCATAACTATAGGGAATTAGGTCGAGTCTAGCCAAAACAGACCTAGTCTGTAGTCTAAGCACCAAAACAGACCCTTCGTACGAACCCACTTGGGGCTTCGTGCGAACCCACATGCCACGCCTTCGAACGAACTCACAATGCTACACCTCCGTACAAACTCACCAGCTTCGTACGAAGGCAACCTTTCCTAAGGCTGAAAATTTATTTTGTCTTTCCTAAGGCTAACACAATATACACACGTTTTGAAAACGCTCGTATAACATCAACGAGTGATTGTGTCGGGATTAGGTGTGAAAACCAAGAACTCCCAATAAGATCACTCACTCTGCACATTTTACTCTTGCACGAGAATCTTTCGTTGAGTTAGGAGTGAAATCCACATCTCAACGGAAATCTCCATTTCTATCTCGTGGTTGTTTAACCACAGCTAGGAACGAAGTTGTTAAGTTAGGGGTGAAACCTGCGTCTTAATGACCCGTTCCACTCTCTAAATTGATTTTCAAAAGATCTCACCAAAGTCTCGACTGTTCCAATGACTTGAGTCACGTAGTAACTGGAATGATGAATGCCGGTAGCCGTATCACGGTGAGAGCATAGTCTATTAGGCCAAAGCGTGTACTCGAACTCGTTTGGAATAGTTGAATCACTTTGGGTAGTCGATGCCTAACACCCAAGGCACTCTATTTATTTTCTAGCCTGCAATCACTGATTTTACGCGTCATCGATTTTATTATGATTATGTGTTTTAAATTGTGAATTTTAAACTTTACGCTTTCATGGTTTCGATTTATCGCTTTTCGCTTCCCGCCTGTAATATAAAGCTCAGGATCACACCACTTTCGCAATCTAAAACGCTAACTAATCGTGAACGAACTAGGAAACCTCATACACTAAACTCTTTGCTTATGATACGCTACATCTCGATTACCTCGCAAACGCCTTACGCAATTTAAGAGAAGGTGAATACGTGCAAAATATGTGTTTATGTGAATTATGTGCTCATACGTGCTTATGTGAACTATGTGTATACGTGCAAATACGTGATTATGTGTATACGTGAATATGTGCTGACGTGTTCCTGTGCTTTATGTGAATAGTAATAATAATAAAATATGTGGTATAAAACGCTAAACTTTTCAAACAAAACCCAATTTAATCGAATCTCATCCAATGGTATATGTCTTCCTTTGGGTCGCACATATGATAAGGTAGATGGTTCTGTTATCTATGACTTATATAAACGAATTAACTGTATTTCACAAAATGGTAGTTCTGTGGCTGAATACTATAACAAATCGACAACAATGTGGAAACAGTTTGATGCAATGGTGCATCTGCCTTCATGTTATTGTCAAGCAGCCAAAGATTACAATGATTGTTCAGCATTGATAAAATTAATGCAGTTCCTAATGGATCTTGATGATGTGTATCAACCTGTTAGGACAAACTTGTTGACAAGAGAACCATTCCCTTCTGTCAAAGCAATTTATGCTTTGATTTCTAGAGAAGAGTCTCATAGACTCTCTAGTGGTAGGTCAAAGGGTCAGACTATGTCATTTATGTCTAAGTCTAACTAGTCTGGTCAAAACTTTGACCATGGAAGAAGAAACTTTAGGGGACCTAAACCAAACTTAAAATGTACTAATTGCAATATCTTGTATCGAAAGTTATTCCAAATAACTTTGCGTTTTGACGAGATACACCACTCGTGTGTACAATTTGTCCAGTTTGCATAGAATGTTAACCGCGTTAACTATAATGTTTGTACGAAACTATATCGTATATTATAAGTTGCATGTTTAAAATAGTTACACGTATGAATATTCACAATTCACCCAAAGTATAAAAGTACGTAAATGTGTTCGGTAATAACCCGAAAATGCGAGTTGTCACAGTTGTACCGAGTTTTGAACTAGGTGCTATTTTTTTCTTGGAACTGGGGACTTCTAACTGGTAAAGAGACTATTGTCTCAATGTTTGTCGCCTTCAAGGGGGTCTTCATAATGTAACCACTATCCAACTGTGAGACTATTGTCTCTACAGTTGTAGTAGCTGCCCCACTAGAAATACCTTCTTGTGTCTTTTGAGACATAGGAGGTGTTGCCTCCTCTGCTTGTGGGATAACAATGATCCCTGATCTTGCCATAATCACTAGTTGAAGTGTACTTATGTGATTTGTTATTCAGAGGAACTAGGTGTGTGCAAGTCAGTTGTATCAATTGCATCAAGCAATTTTTGAAGTGTTGATGGAACAAATGTAGTGGGTGGCGGAGTGGAAAAAGAAGCAGCCCTGGGAGAGGGGCTTGTCACACCCCGACCACGTAAAACAACAAAGTGTGGCGGAAACATCGGGGGGTGTTGTAACAGAATTATCGTTTCATAACCATGGATACAAAAGTGTTTCGTTTTATTGATAATATTAAACATTAACATTGTTTTAACACATAACAAACAAGTTTTATATCGTCTATCATAGATATTATGTCACTAAGGCCTCGTCCAGATCCTATGTGACGCATGCATCCTAGAACGTCAATCAAGCAACAATACCTGAAACATATGTAAAAACAAAGTCAGCAAAGAAATGCTGGCGAGTACATAGGTTTTATAAGAGTATCGGAATCATGGCTTGTTTTCATATATTGCAATACCTCGAAAACCTTGTTTTTAAAAAGTGTATAATATTGCAACATGATTAACCAACTCAAATCAAGATGGTTGTAATTTATAAAATTTCGTAGCCATGATTCTTAACCCAAAAGCTTTTTATTTTTAGAAAACCATCTTGTAAAACATCTCGTATAAACTCGTTAATAAAATTCGTATATTATTTTGAAAACATCGTTGAGTGACATCGTTTCAATATCGTTTACCCAAGTGAACTAAATAACGCCACGGTATGTAATATGTTGAAAACACTTATATATAAGAAGTACCAGCGGCGTATCTACCATGTTTTCACCACATTACACCCGTCCCGTTATCTAAACACTAGCCCAGAAGCCAATCGTTTACCCAAATTGTTTAACATCGTTTCCAAATGGTTTCCAAATGGTTTCCAAATCGTTCCCAAATCGTTTCCAAATCGTTCCCAAATCGTTTACTCGTTTAGATCGTTTAAATCGTCCTCGTTTTAATTGTGAAAACTTATATATGGTCGTCTCGTTAATAACATTCAAACCTTTGTGACTCGTTCATCGTTCAACTCGTTCTTGCATTAACAAACCTCCAAAGTTAACAATCATCAGATTCAGTCGTTACCCATAACACCCACACATAACCATGGGTATAGTGCAATAGCGGGATTTGTCATATCCTATGGTACCATAACCCAATACTGGTCGGCTTGATCAATGCTAATGAATGTCGTTCGTTATGTAACTACAACCAACAAGTTCGTTCACATTATCGAAATCGTTAATAGTTTAGTATAAATCGTTCTATTCGTTTTTGAAATCATCGTTTAAACCTTGAAAACATTTTGTACATATGAATCACCCCAAAACAATTGAAAACAGTAAAATAGGAGAACTATGTACTCACATGTAGTGCAAGGTATCCTCAATCAATAGTACTTCAACAAACTCGAGTAAACCAGAGAATCAAGCAGCACCTAGTAATTGAATCACTAGTCAAACAATAGACGCCTAAATCGGAATATCGGACAGAATGAGGTCTTGTAACCCAAATGAGTGTTGGAATTCATGTGATATGGTTTAACAAGGCCTACATCCTAAATGAAACCTAACCTTAGTGCTTTCGACCCATCGTGACCCATTAAGGTAGCTTATGCTACTTTAACGCGTCGTGCGCGCAAAGCACGTTCGAGACGTCTAACTAGTCCTATGACAAGTATTATATGCCATTACATGTTTAATCATGTTGTATAATCAGTTATGTGACAAAAGTTTAGGTTACATAAGCCTAATTACCAATTATACATGAAAAGTGTATTTTGGTAATTTACCTAAGGCATATAAACTACTTATCATACAACTACCTAAACTAGGTGACCATAAGGTATAACCTCGGAAAGTTATTCCCTATGCAACTATGGTCACTAACCATGTTTGGTCGGATCCTAATGATCGACCAAACGGGCCGTGTTCGAAAGTCTAAGCGGGTGTTTAGTCCGCTTGACTTACGACTCTACACAAGCACTAAACTAAAAAGTGACGAGCTAAACATGCTAAAACATGTTTAGTTAAGTTAGAAAACAGGTTTTGATATCAAAACAAACGGTTTTGATATCCTAGAGTAGTTTGGTTACAAAATACGCGTAAATGCGTATTTTGGCCGAAACTACGACTCGTCACTGAGCCTAGATAACGTGGTAATCAGTAGGTATAGTCACTAGGGACTATAACCATCGTGATTACGCTCACGTTATGAAGTTCGAACGAACTTCGCGTTGACCATAAACTGGTCAAAGCAGAAAGTCAAACGCAGTTCGACTTTAACGATAAACACGAAAGAAAAGAACGAAAGAACACTTACAGAAGGTCCCCGCAAGCTCTTGATCTGATTTACTCTCAGGTATGAAGCATAAACTTCAACTTAGAGAGCCAAAATCAGATTCAAGTGTGAGTTTGCAAGGAAATGAAGGTGGGTATTTATAGGAATTTAAGAACCGTTAAGATCGTTCATCGAAAACTGAGCTTTGATCTGGACCTTACATGTGTGCCCATGGTTTTCTAAAACCATGGGAGCCCCTAATAATGGACTAGGTTCATTGAATACCAGCCCATGGTTTTGCAAAACCATGGGTTAAAACCACAACACTTCAAAATGGACTAGGTTCATTGAATCTGGTCAGAAATTTCAAAAATGGTCCCTGCACTTGTAAAACTTGATTTTTTTTTTGCACTTTTAAGCCCTGTTAACCCTATTTCAAGGCTCTAAAATAAAACTAAAGTATAGGGAACTCAAAACATGCTCAAAAGTATCTCGGATGTCGGTTCGTTTGGTCGTACGGTTGGGTTATTCGCTTAATTACGACGGAAGTCATAACGAACGCAAAAACGATCCAAATTAAGCGACGAATGGAATTTTATCATGCCAAACACTAAAATAAAATATTTTAATGCTTACATAAATTTTTGTATGTCCGGATATATTCAGAACGTAAGATATGCGCGAAAATGCAAACTTGTGCACTTTTTGACGCTTTTAGTCCCTATTGATCAATAAAGTTTATTTTAGCATACCGAACCCCTCAAAGCCTATTTCTAAGCTATGTAAATGTTATTTAGGGTATGTTTAACTTATGATCAAGTTCCGGAATATTCGTTACTATACAAATCGGTATAGTTTCACAGTTTGACACAAATAGTCCCTGCGATCGAACAAACTTGATTTCAACACACCAAACCATTCAAAACTTATTTCTAAGTTATGTAGGGGTTATTTAAGGTATGTTAAGCCTATGTCACTATTCCGGAGTGTTTGTCGCGCTATACTGACTGCGTTTACGCACCAGTTTGCGTATAACCTTCCAGAACGCGATTTAAAGCTTGCAATCGGAATCGAATCGAATTGAAAAATCACCAAACACAATTACACACATAGAAACACTAAAACACATATAATAACACCAAAGCACATTGTTTTATTAATAATCATCATTGTTTTACATCGTACATCGATTACATAACACAGTTGTCACAGGGCTTGAGTAGAGAACTTCAAGTGAAATATCTCCCCATTGATTTGTGTCCACTGTGCTTACAACACTTTCCTTTTGTGAGGATGAGTGATGAGTTTGGATAGTTGGAGATTTTTGCATCTGTTGTGAGGAAATAACAACAGATGTTTGCTGCTTTTGTGTTACAACAGGTATCTCTGGCATCTCAACCCCCAGAGACCCTTTCTTTTTTGTTTTTCTTTTGGATTTGGGGATGGGTGTAGAAATGGTTTGTGTGGAAATGTCTGGCGTGTCACACTCGCTCATATGCAGAAGCGCGAGGTGTGATCGTGATTGATTCTCATTGCATACGATATAAGTAAACATACTAAATGAAATAAACAACTTGAATGCCAAATGTCATAGTTCGTTTTCAAAACACCACGCAACGTAATTGTATAGTTTACATCTTTTCCAAAAGATTACAAGTTTAATAAAACATTATTTAACAAAATGAAAGTTCATGGATTAAGGTTTTGGCCGTTATATTCACCGCAAGGAAGCGGTATATAATAGACAAATCCATCAAAAATGGCATCGAGTTCCGATTCTTGGTTTCTTGACTTGTTCTCGTGCATAGTCCACTAATTGCCTGAAATACATGTAAGGTTAAAAACGTCAAAAAATTGGTGAATTCATGTAGTTGTTTTGTATCAAATGAATCTTTAAAACCTTTGAAATAATTTGTATAAAATCCGGTATGTTAAAGCGTCAATGAAATCGTTGATCATTAATTTTTTGCAAGGACATTAATATGTGTGACGACATAGGAAGCAATCCAATCCTTGACGAATTATGTGTCGATTACCCTCGACTGGGACACAAAAGCACTCTTCCGGTCACGCGGACCAAGAGTGGGGCTCGCCAAAACCCAATAGATCTACCCCTTCCGTTCCTCGGTCTAATGTGATTAATGGTGCTTAAGTACAACCCTATTTGCACATGATCTAAGTTATTTCATTTCCTAGCTTATCATACCATGTGTAATGTATCTCCCACGAATGTTTAAAATTTAAAAGCGTTTAAAAGAGGGGACATGAACTCACTGAATGCGTCCATGTAAGCGTACTAGTAATCACGTGTGGTCCTATTGTCTCGCAACGCAACCTACAAGTGTCCTAAATTCGTTAGACACTTAGGTCTATGTATAATCTATGTACAAGTCTTCCATCTTGAATGTGTATTAGGACTTGTATTGAGTTGTATGGAAATCTTGTTTATTGAACTACGTTGTAGATGGATAAGTTTCTAACTTGTTAATATATATATTTGTATGTTCGTGTGTTATATGAACGGGCCTAGCCCTCTTGTAACTTCTTGGCTCGCACGAGCGTTATGTACATGTCCGCGACACATGTAGGGCCGAGCCCCTTGTAGTGGGGTCTCACACGTTTGTGTCGTTGACGACGTTAACATATATATTTTATCCTCTTCAAATACATTTTCTTGTTTAATGTAATCTTTGGTCACCTCCTACATGTATGTGTATATATATATATAATCCAAGTTCGATGAGAGTTAAAATAATATATTTTTAACTCGTTCTTGTATTAGTATCCTTATACTTTAAATAAGTTCTTGTATTTGTGAACATAAAACATGTTATTCAAACGAAACCCAAGATTAGGATCTAACGGCCCATGAACAACCATCAAAGCACAAAGCAGCAATGTGGCAACATAAACCAAAGTAGGCCGGAGTCAGTAGTACCATGAAGCATTAACACACTTGTACGCAGTGGCGGAGCCACACTTTGAACAACGGTGTCGTCTGACACCATTGAATTTTGTGTAGCAAATACAACGTATAATAGGAAAAATTCGAGCGACACCATTGTGTTTTTACAAACGACACCATTGTAATGTTTTCTTCTGAAAGAATTACATAATAAACAAATTTATATTTCAAAAATTAAGCCAAGTTACTTGAATTTAATTAGTATACTTTAAATCATTAAAGGTCCATGCTTAATTTTTATTTTTTCTAATCCAGTAAGCATTATAACCTTATGTCTAATTGGTTTTGTTTTAACTGTTTAACCTAACAGGATGTTTGATGATCATTTGAATGATGCATGCACTTGTTTGTTATAATGAAAAAGAGGTTTTTTTTTGCAAGTTACCATTGAAAACATTATGAATAGTTTTCAAAACAAGAAAATACGTACAAAGCAACTATTAAATACATTTTTTATATATTTCAAATGCCTTTGTAATTTTATTATGTGTTTTTATTCAATGAGATTGTATTTTTACTGTGATATTTGCTTTTATTATGTGATTTGACCCGACTAGATCCGAACCGATCCAAAAAGTTCGACTCCGGGTTACCATAAACCGTGGTATCTATAAAAAATGACACCATAAGAAAAAGTTTCTGGCTCCGCCACTGCTTGTACGGACAACCACAATGCTCGATTAAGTTAATGTTGATGGATTTTCACATGGTTTCATTCGATACCAATATTCCGGCAAAATGTAACATAAGCATAGGCTCAGACTCATGGTTGCAAGTCACCCGGTTGGTTGTTTCAAGTATCACTGTTGTCGTGCCAAGTGCTAATAATCCTTATTGCCTAACTCATTTATAGCCATAAAAGCTTAAGCAATACATCACAGCTTCAACAATTTGAAACTTCCAAGTAACAGTCCATATGAAGATTAACAACCCACATATCACCTTATATAACATAATCATAGGCTCAGACTCATGGCTACAGTTTACCTTGTTGTTTGTTTTAAGCTTCAGTAGTACCATGAAGCATTAACCCACTTGTACGAACATCTACAATGCTTGCTTACTCACAAAGAGAATCTAGTTAATTCGCTAAGGGGAGGGGGGGGCAGTCGGGCACTCCCGTTATTTACCGTGATACAATAGTATAACGCGCTGAACTTCCATATTCCCACCCCCACCTAATAGTATAACGCGTTATATTTTCAACGAAATCGATTTTCGTTATTTTTATAACGCCGTGATAGTTTTATTTGTGAGTGTAATTGTTGGTTGGGGGGAAATTGTTGGGTGTGGTGGTGAGTGATGACCACCCCCACTAAAAAAAGGTTGTGAGTGATGGAAAAATGGTCACTAGTGACCACCCCCCTCCCCTAAGACACCGCAAGACTCATATATTTGATCTTTTTCACTAAGATATGTCAAACAATATTAAGAATGACTATCTTATTATCTACTATTAAGAACTAGCAAATTTTTTTTTTTAAAAAAAGTCGATTAATTACAAATTGTTTTCTTTATCGAAAAGTGTTTGTCATCTATAGGTGTGTCTGTGGTAGACCAAATGCATTGGATCATATTCAACGGATGACACACTTCTCCCCCCTCGCTCACAGTCACAGAGCCTGCTCTAGCTCATCTTTGTAGAAGGATTTATCCTTTATGGAACCCATTCAAATATGTGGCTCAACGTCACTACACAAGAGCCACGTTGAATATGGCCTTATAAGAAATTAGGCAACCGGGACACCGATTATTATATATTTCTTCCCAAAACTATTATTTAGAATGCTGAAGATGACATGCTGTCTCCATATGAAATAGATAACTACACTTTAAACAAAGGGTTTGTAGCTTAGCGGTATTAATGTGTAACGAAAAGGTATCCCTCTCTATAAGGTTGTGTAAATTTAAAAGTAGAATTAAAGAGTATATGAGTTAAGTAAGAGCTAATTTGGGGCTAACCCACTTAGTAGAGACACTTGTCTCTTAATGGGAGGTTTTGGGTTCAATCCCAAGAATAAGTAGTTTAGGATAATATTTGGTATAAGTCCTGACAAGTTGGTCTAGTAGTTAGTCACTTGGTTTCTTTCATTGAGGTCTCAAGTTCAACTCCTACTAGCATCACTTTGAAGAGCATTGGTGATGGCAATGAAATTTCGCCAGTTCGAAATCGAGCCGAACCGGGTTTTTCTGCAGTGTGCCTTCGGGCGGCAGGTTTTCCCCGAAACTGGTGGCTTGGTGTCTCGGGTATGCGTCTAACTCTGATCGTTATAGAGGAGATGATGCATTTGCTCGATTGAGGGCATCCTAGAATGCTTATCCGATGATTTAGTTGGCCGTTCAAAAAAAAAAAAGGTATAAATTAGGAGTGAGTATGCATTGCCATTTAAAAAAAAAAATTAAACGTGAAAGTTAGTTAATTAAAAGTCAACAATGAAGGCCCTCTCAATTATTAGAGTTAATTACTATATCATTTATAAAGTATTATTATATAACCCAGAAAATGGACAATTATTTTGGTGGAGCCTAGCTAATTCTATCACGATGAAAAGTATATATACTTACAGACAAGTGGGTATTGTTACATTATTATCTTTATATATTATAAAAATACAATTCTTATGCATTCAATTAGAATTAAAGATTCCTGACAACGTTAATTAAAAATACCAAAGTGTGAGTAAGAACGACAAATATCGTGAAATAATTTAGTGGATGAATCATTAAAAAAATTACAACTTACTTTGTATCGTATCGTGAATCGTGATGTTTGACCATGCCTACATGTTTCTTATTATCTTCTATATTAATTATTTTATATTAATTATTTTAAATTTTAAATAAACGTTTAGTTCAGATGAACATCTAATAAAATCAGTCTTGATCTTTTCACATATTTAGAATTCAGGTTTTTGTACTTCGATATGGCATGTGGACCATTTGCGCATATATAGGGAACAATTTTTTTTCATTTCACAACTATAAAGTAAAAATTTATCCGACATAGACAACAACGTATACATCTACTCAAATTAAATATACTTAAGATTTTCTTTCAAAATAACTAATCACATATCGTTAGTTTTTGACTAAAATAATTTACATATCACTAAATTGGGCACATCTATTTAATAATCTAAGCAGTCTTTAATCATGGTAGAAAGACGCATGATGGCTGTAATCGAATCGAGCGAACATGAACAAGGCTATGTTCGTTTCGTTCGTTAAGAAAATTAACATGTTTGCGAACTGTTTATTAACGCATACCGAACATAAGTTTATGTTCGTGTTCGTTCGTTAAGGAAGTTCAGTTGTTCGCGAACAGTTCGTGAACACTGGTCTTGAACGCAAATGAATAAAAACGAACTTAAACAAACATTTAACTTGAAAATAAAAAATAAAAACATTCTTAAACTTCAACATTGGACATAAGTAGTTAAATACAACCATCAAATTATAAATGAAACAGAAGAAGTCTACTACAACCAACAAATGATGAATCAAGTTTAACTAACTTATACATAATTAACCCAAAAACTGTCTTAAATGTTCAAATTTTAGCTAACTAAAAAAAAACAGGGGTTCAAGTTTTCAATTTGTTTAGATAAAAGTTTTATAATTTATTAACTTTTTAATATAATCAAACGAACACGAACGAACGTAACCAAACGAACATGAATGAACGCAACCGAACATATTACCGAACGTTCACGAACGCAGTCGAACGAACAAGACCTTTGTTCGTGTTCGTTCGCTAAGCTAACCGAATGAAATTTTTTGTTCGTGGTCGTTCGTTAAGCTAATCGAACGAACATAAATGAACTTTCCGCCAAACAATTCACGAACTATTCGTTGAACGTTCAGTTCATTCATAGCCCTAGGTGCATCCCGTTTATCCAAAAGGTGAAGGGACGTTCAAATCTTTATATATAGATGGCTAATAGGAATATATTAAGATTAGGAGCCGTTTTTGAAAAAATAACCTAAAACTATTTATGAGAAATTTTATTTCAAAATCTAGGGATCATAGAGTATAGGCATACAAGAGATCTTAAGAGAAGTCTACTCTATTTGAGAAATTTGAGAAACATTATGGACCATACAATTTTCCTAAGCTTTTCGCTTGAATTATACACATATGTATATAGTCAATTTTAAACTATACATATGTGTATATTACTAAAATCTTAGGGAAAATGTGTGGTCCAGAATTCTTTTGAATAATCTTAATTAGCATAGTGCTTCTCACACGATCCTAACCCTATATATATATATATAGGGTTAGGATCGTGTGAGAAACACTAGGCTAATTGAGAAACATTCTGCACCACACATTTCCCTAAGTTTTTCATAATGTACAAATATGTATAGTTTAAAATTGACTATATATATATATGTATATTGTTAAATCTTGAATTATACATATATGTAGTCAATTTTAAACTATACATATACGTATATTACGAAAAGCTTAAGAAAATGTGTGGTTCAGAATGTTTCTCAAGTTTCTCAAATATGGTTGACTTCTCTTATGATCCCTACCATATATATATATATATATATATATATAGAGTTAGGATCTAGAGAAAACGGTGGAAAGTATGAGAACGGAGAGAACGCTTATGGATCGTCAGATCAAAACAATCTATGGACTAGATGACGTGGTGGCATTTTCGTAAATAACATCACTTTTATTAGTGTGGCGCGCTTCATTAAGGGTAAAAGGGTCTTTTGACTTCTCTACACAAAACGCCAAACTCAGGAATAAAACGCTATTAAAATCCCATCATGTAAACTAATAAAAACACCATTGCATGTAAACTCATAAAACGCCAAAAAACAGAAGAAGTTGAATAATAAAATATTACTTGTTGGAACGATACGTGGCGTCAAACGAAATCACATCACCAAACACATGGTAATTTCGTTTGCCTTGATCATCACACCAAAAAAGTCATTTCAAACGATTATCTTCGTCTGTGAAGTAATCATACGAGAAATTAAGCTGAGAATGTTTTTTTCATTCAAATGTCTCACAACCATATCGGCGTCATATTCCCCTATAAAAAAGTTAATTTGCCTCTTATAGTTCTTAAATTCAACTTTACTTGCACCCACATCTTCAAAACCGCCAAAACAAGTCTTCATAACATTAAACGCCTTCACGGGACCCAAATTCAGCTTAGACATGCTGTGTATAACATGCTTCTGGAGCTGAGTGAGGTGTCGTTCAGTTGGAAGAAAATGTTTATCAGGACGTTCAACAAGATAATGGTTGTGCTCTTCGACAAACTTATACACCTTCCATGATCCATCCTCAAAAGTTACACCTAACAGTGCACCACAATCAGTCCTCTTTAAAAGTTGGATCACACTAATCGCTCCTTTTGATTGGGGTCCAACGTATCAACCTTCTTGTCCTTGTATAACCTAGATCTCGTACACAAGTAATACTTAATACACACCTTTAGAGTTTGTCTTTGTAGTACCTTTCCTGACTGAAAACCCACACTCCTTGGTATACTTGACATACATTGAATAACAATCCCCGAGGCTTGAGAATACCATGTCCATTATGGTTTTTATTTCTTCACTTACATAAGGAATGATAAATGGTAATCCAGCTTTGGGGCAAAGCCTTTGACTCGAGGAAGCAACTTCGTCTGAGAAAACACAGTGATGAACAGAAAAATCAGAAAAACGCCATTAAAAATAGAAAATGTCTCATAATAACATTATAGATTAAAACACCATTAATTGAATAATAAACAAGATATAATAAACACAAAATTTAAAAACGACATGATGAAAACGCCATGAGATGAATAATTAACAAAATATAACATCATAATGAAAACGCCATAATTAACAAAACTGATGTTTACACAAATTAACAAATAGTAATAACTGAGGTTTACAAATACTACTAAATAACATTCAAAACTAATCAAATAGATGTAAAACGACAATGATCGTAAAAACATAAGAAATATACTAGATCGTAAACAACAATTAAAATTAATATTGAAAACTCCAATTATCAGTTCTTTGTAATTGTTTAAATACCAATTAAAACGCGATTAAATTGCATAATTGAATAACGCCATTGAAAAATCATACAACACATTATAAAAAAACAATGAAACAAGCATAAAAGAACAAAACGCCATATATGTTGCATGATTTGCTGGAACAGAAATAGAAAACGCCAACGAATTTTACTTTGTCGAACATAATCCACGTTAGAAGGCATAGATCTGAGAAAGCTTGCAAAGGAGGTAACATCTAACAAGAAATCTTTGGAGTTTTAATTTGAAAGAGATTTATAACGCGAATAAGGACGGAACGTATAAAAGGACAATCTTACCCCCGCATAACAATTAGCGCTCCCTGCCACGTGTTGGCCCAGGATCCGTTCTCACACTTTTCACCGTTCTCTCTTGATCCCGTTTCTATATTGTAAGAGATTGATTCAACGTAAAGTACCATTCACACTTTTCACCGTTCTCTCCTGATCCCGTAGAGAGTCAGAGGAGGTGGTGAGAATGATATCATCAACGTAAAGTAACAGATAAGCAATGTCGTGGCCATGATGGTAGATGAACAAAGAGTTATCCGTCTTGCATTGAGAAAAACCTTGTTGAAGAACAAAATCAGTGAAGCGTTGATACCACGCCCGTGGAGCCTGTTTGAGACCATAAAGAGATTTCTTTAACTTGCAGACATAATCAGGGAAGTCACGATGACGAAAACCCATAGGTTGATGCATGTAAACTGTCTCCTGTAAGTGCCCATGTAAGAAAGCATTGGTTACGTCCAACTGGTGAATTGGCCAAGACTGAGAGAGAGCCAAAATAAGAACAGTCCGAATAGTAGTGGGTTTGACCACCGGACTGAAGGTTTCACCACAGTCAACCCCCACTTCTTGACTTCTACCATCACATACCAAGCGGGCCTTGTACCGTTCTAGAGTGCCGTCAGAACTGAACTTATGCTTGAATAACCACATACTACGAATAATGTTCATATCCGGCGACCGAGGTACCAACTCCCAGGTCTCATTTTTAATAAGTGCACTAAACTCGTTGTTCATGGCATTGAACCATTCTGGTGTAGACAAGGCAACATGTGGGTTTTTGGGAATTGGGACAACAGTGGTAGTGTGAAGGTTAAACAATTGCTTTGGTTTGGAGTCGGCCATTGGTGGTGAGAAAAGTGGCGGCAGAAAAGAACAGGAAGAAGGTCGAAAATATTAGGGTTAGGAACGAGATATGGCTGATACCATGTAAGAGATTGATTCAAGATGTCTCTTGTATTCACACTAAATCAATATATACAGTTACAATCGAATCTCCTATCTTTGGAGATGATAATTACAATAAAGGCTATAACAATAATACAAATCATTGCCGTAAATACTTCCGTAGACTATTATATATATATATATATCATAAGCTTTTTTCAAATAGGGTGGACTTATATTATGATCCCTACCAATAAACTTGAGAAACATTCTGAACCACACATTTTCTTAAGCTTTTCGTAATATACACATATGTATATATTAAATTTTAAACTATTCATATGTGTATATTTCAAAAAGCTTAGGGAAAATGTGTGATCTAAAATGTTTATCAATTAGCTTAGTGTTTCTCAAACGATTCTTACACTATATATATATACATATACATACATACATACATACATACATACATACATACATACATACATACATACATACATACATACATACATACATACATACATACATACATACATACATACATACATACATACATACATACATACATACATAGGGTTGAGTTCATTTTAGAACTCTGAATATATTACAAAACTTTCAGAACCGCTAACAAAAAATTGTTTTATTTATATATTTTTTATATTTAATATTATTTAAGGATATATTATATGTATTTTTATGAATACATATATGAAAAACCAAATTATTTTTGTATAATAACTAATTTTCGTATGTGTAAAGGAACTATTTATATATGTATAAATGAACCAATTTACGTATATGTAATTATAAAATTACATATGAAAAAAATGATAAAACTACCCTTAACATATATGGAATCATAATAAATGATAAAAATACCCTTAAACAATGTTAAATATAAAAATATATTAGTAGTATGATTGTTTGTTAAGAGTTCTGTAAGTTCTGCAATTATTTAGAGTTCTGAAATGATTCTTACGCTATCTATATAGGAATGCATTGCTGTATGCGAATAAGATCATGGTGCCTCCACTTGATTAAGATTTATAATATAATAAAGAGTAAACTTCATTTTTGCTCCCTGTGGTTTGACCATTTTAACGCTTTTGCTCAAATAGTTTAAAAACATTGTGGTGGTGGCAGCCGTCGGATCTGAAGCTTTCAATCGGCCTTCCGGTGAGAAAAGGTAGCCGGTTATGGCAGTCCCGCAATGGTAGCCAGTGAGAAAAGCGAAAACAAAGAAAAATAGTGAGTGTGTGTGTGTCTGGATTGGGTGGCTGATGGTGGTGATGTAGATATCGGCTGGTGGTAGATGATGCCGTTGAATTGCGATGTGGTTCAGATCTGGGATTGTTTGGTGTTGGTGGCAAGTTACGGTGGTGGATGTTGGTATTGGTGGCAGGTTGTGGTGCTTGTTAGTATTGGCGGCAGATGATGGTGGTGGCGGTGGCGTTGGTGGCTGGTATAGAAAGGGAGAGAGAGAGGAGGGATAAAAAGTGTAAAATTGTTTTTCAAAAACATATAAAGACATTATATATATATATATATATATATGTCACACCCTGTATTTCCTGGTGGGCCCGGACTTGGGGTACATGACGAGTTGATATCAAGATACACAAATAACACAGTGGAAGTCTTAGGAATTAAAATACTATTACAAATTGTAATGTCCGAATGTTCAAAATATTATACAGACGGAAATGTATAAAAGATCTACGGCAGATCGAAATAAACAAAATGATTATGTAGATAGACTACTAGGCTTCAATGCATGGAGTTGCAAATTCCACTTAAGCATTTACCGGGCAACTTTCAACCTATTTAGGTATCCTTGCAACCTGTGCTTCGTCTTTTGAAGATACGTCAGTTTACACTGGTAAATACAAATAACCGACACATTTTGAAAGTATTTCAAAATCATTTTAAGTGCACTAGGCACATGAATTTTCATAAATAACTTAGGAAAATATAAATATATCTTGTATACAGTTTTACATGCTTGTCAATACATATGGGGCCCGATACTAAACACCGCTAACACAATTAGCTGACACACCACTTTAACCCATAAATGGTATCCCCAATATGGGTAGAAAAATATTTTATGATAGCATTAGCATCTGTTGGGTGTATGCCTACACCCGGTGCTTAAGTTGTGACCATTTTATGATAACATTCATGCTGGTAATGCTGGAGGATTTCTTGATGCTGTGTTTTACCATCCATGCAGGTAATGCTGGAGGATTTCTTGACATTGTGTTTTAAGTTTTAACAACAAGCAGATTAATACAGTTGTGTTTTAGCATTCATGCTGGTAATGCTGGAGGATTTCTTGACACTGTGTTTTACCATCCATGCTGGTAATGCTAGAGGATTTCTTGACATTGTGTTTTAACAGCAAGCAGATTAATACAGTTGTGTTTTAGCATTCATGTTGGTAATGCTGGAGGATTTCTTGACGTTGTGTTTTAATAGCAAGTAGATTAATACAGTTGTGTTTTAGCATTCATGTTGGTAATGCTGGAGGATTTCTTGACGCTGTATTTTACCATTCATGTTGGTAATGATGGAGAATTTCTTGACATTGTGTTTTAACATTCATGCTGGTAATGCTGGAGGATTTCTTGACGCTGTGTTTTACCATCCATGCTGGTAATGCTAGAGGATTTATTGACATTGTGTTTTAACATTCATGCTGATAATGCTGGAGGATTTCTTGACGCTGTGTTTTACCATCCACGCTGGTAATGCTGGATGATTTCTTGACATTGTGTTTTAACAGCAAGCAGATTAATACCGTTGTGTTTTAACAGCAAGCATATTAGCAAGCAGATTAATTCGATGTGTTTTCTTGATGTGTTTCTTCATGAAGGATAGAAGGAAGAGAGAGAGAAGAGAGAAAGGGAGAGAGAGAGAGAGAAAAAAAATGGCAAGAAATGTGGGGTGGTTATGGAATGACAATTATTTCCATATTTAAAACAAGCTAAATGACATATCTACCCCTGATTAATTAAATAATCCTATTTTTAAGAAACAAATATTACCAAAATGTCACCAAGATGATCTCAACCATTAAACACACCCATTGGATGGCCAAGATCGCTTCCTAGACTTTCTAGGAAAAACACACTTTCCGCAGGATCCCCACTATATATATATAAGAACAACCGATATAACAAATAACTTAGCAAGGTTGTAATCTACTGGACTCTCCCTAGTCTGGAATGAATGGTATAATAACCAATTACAATGTTAACGGGTCCTATTCAAGTCATAGACTTGGACCGGTTAACTATATATAAAGTAAACGGTACGGTACGCTAGATTAAGCGGTGACCAGATAGAATGTAGTTTAAACCCTCACAAGTACCAAGACATATATATTATGGGTAAACAAATATACATTCTGGAATTTGAAAGAAATTTGAAGGACTTTACCCAGTTCGGTTAACTTACGTAAACTAAGTTACATAAGCTAACTGTACGCGCATAGGCGGTATCGGGTGATCGGATGAGTCATAAACAAGTTCATTATACCAAAATTTCATAATTATGTTACCACATCAGTAGGTTCATAATTATTCGTAAGGAAGAAATATGGTTTGATTCGAATGTGCATCGACTATCGGGAGTTGAACAAGTTAACGGTGAAGAATCGTTACCCCTTACCCAGAATTGATGATTTATTCGACCAACTTCAAGGGGCGAGCTGGTTTTCAAAGATTGATTTGCGATCAGGATATCACCAACTGCGGGTACGAGAAGAGGATGTGCCGAAAACTGCATTTCGAACACGGTATGGACATTACGAGTTCCTAGTAATGTCCTTTGGCTTAACAAACGCGCCAGCTGCATTTATGGATCTAATGAATTGGGTGTGCCGGCCTATGCTTGATAAGTATGTAATCGTTTTTATTGATGATATACTAGTGTACTTCCGAAGTGAAGCAGAGCATGCTTCACACTTACGTGATGTGCTGGAGACGCTCCGCAAGGAAAGGTTATATGCAAAGTTCTCAAAATGCGCCTTTTGGCTTAGAGAAGTACAATTTTTGGGTCATGTAATCAATGCGGACGGCGTCTATGTGGACCCGTCCAAAGTAAAGGCAGTGATGAATTGGGTACCCCCGAAGAATCCAAGCGAGATAAGAAGCTTTTTGGGTTTGGCTGGTTATTACAGGAGATTTATCCAGGATTTCTCCAAAATAGCCTCGCCCATGACAAAGTTAACGAAGAAAAGTGAGAAGTTTTTATGGGGTGAAGAACAAGAAAAAGCGTTTCAGGCGTTGAAAGAAAAACTCTCAAGTTCTCCTGTGTTGACATTACCGGATGGAACAGATGATTTGGTGGTATATATTGATGCCTCCCATCAGGGTCTTGGGTGTGTACTAATGCAAAGGGGTAAAGTCGTTGCCTATGCTTCAAGACAACTCAAGCAACACGAAAATAATTACCCAACCCACGATCTAGAATTGGCGGCGGTCGTGTTCGCCTTGAAGATATGGAGACATTACCTATACGGGGTGAAGTGTACAATCTTCTCGGATCACAAGAGCCTCAAATACTTTTTCGAACAAAAAAATCTTAATATGAGGCAACGAAGATGGTTGGAGCTTATCAAGGATTACGATTGTGATATCCAATATCATCCTGGGAAGGCTAACGTAGTGGCGGATGCTCTAAGTCGAAAGGAGTACCCGCCCCCGATTCGGGTAAGATCAATGAAAATGGTAGTCACTTCCAAACTCCTTGAAGAAATACGAGAGGCTCAAATTAAGTCCTTGGATGCCGAGGACTCAAAGAAAGAAAGGACGAAAGGATTTATCCATGAGTTGAATGAGAATGTGAATGGTATGAAAACGAGGTATGGTCGAATCTGGATACCTCGGGAGTGTGATGTGAAAGAATTACTTTTGAATGAGGCACACAAGTCTCGATACTCCGTTCATCCAGGAGCTACAAAAATGTATCGAGACTTGAGGATGAGTTATTGGTGGCCGGGAATGAAAAGAGATATTGTCAAGTATGTGGCTAAGTGTTTGACATGTTCCCAAGTAAAGGCCAAACACCAAAGACCGTATGGGAAATTGCAACCATTGGAGATACCGGTATGGAAGTGGGAGCATGTAACGATGGATTTGGTGACTAAGCTTCCGAAGACAAGAAAAGGGCACGATGCAATATGGGTGGTCGTTGATTGACTGACCAAAAGTGCACATTTCTTACCCATTCAGGAAACTTATATTTCAGAAAAGATGGCGGAAGTTTATATGAACGAGATTATATCCCGACATGGGGTTCCGGTATCTATAGTATCTGACCGGGACACCCGGTTCACATCCCGTTACTGGAGGAAGTTTCATGAAGAATTGGGGACCCAGTTACATATTAGCACCGCCTACCATCCTCAAACCGATGGTCAATCGGAACGAACTATACAAACATTAGTTGATATGTTAAAGGCGTGTGTCATGGATTTTGGGGGGAGCTGGGATGATCATCTACCCTTGGTAGAATTTTCATATAACAATAGTTATCATAACAGCATAAAAATGGCCCCTTATGAAATGCTCTTGTCACGGCCCCATCCCCGGTTTGACCCTGTCAGGAGCCGCGTGACAGGAACCCGTGGTATTTATTAATTGATGCGACAGCGGAAGATTTAACAGGATCTTTTAGAAACTTGTAATGCCCGATTATTTTATTTCATAATTTGGGATCAACCCCGTAATTTACAATAGAGGAATTTACTAGGAAATTCCCTGATTTATAAAACATGTTTATTCATTTTTATTGAGCCACCTCTTCAAGCTTGTTAGTGCTCCGTAGCACGTTTTCCTTGAATCACAACAGGTCGCCTGAAACATGTTTTAAAAATATTTTATCAGCGGGGAAATACTGGTGAATCATTCATTTTGCATAAAACGACACATAGTTATAAATTACAGCATAAGAGCGATTACAATGGCTTCTATCTTATTTTTATCTGGCGCCGTGTCACCTGGTGACGATGGTCATACCACTATTGGGTCTTTCCCCAAGTAGTGACGTTTATCACTGTTAGGATTTATTAGCCCAACCGTGAGAAATTAGTAATGTGCACAATACCCCACTAGCCAGTGATTAAGATAACCATGACTTAATCCCTGTAATTATAACATTTGAAAATGGAGTATTGTAAAATACTTTTGATAAAAGAGAATGACTCACATTGTAGATTTAAACAGGCAGAGCTTAGCCTACTGATTAGCCTTGTAACCTAATTTAAATAACAATGCATACGATTAGGTCAGTAACTAATACAACATTTATGATAACTCACGAGATTAAAACCCTCACAACGAATGACAAAGTGCAATACTTAAACATCCATCGAATTCACGATGAATGACAAAGTATAACCCTAATTTGAGCAGCACTTAAACATTCATCGGATAGTTTCAATTGATCGGACATTGAATCGTAGCAGCGATCGAGTTAATACCCGGTATCGTAGAAGCACCCCACTAATTTGAAAGTGAAATCCGAATTATAGCAGTAGAATTTCGTTTTTGAAAGTTTTCATCGAAACTAGTGAACTGCTCATGACCCGCTCTATTTATAGCTGGAATTTGGGTCTCACGCGGCCCGCGTGAGCCCATGCTCAATCTTTACGCGGCCCGTGAGGAGGTCTAGTCTACGTGTAGGCTTGATGGGTCATCAGTAGGTATGCCACGTGTGTGACATGTGGATCGGGAACGCTTATCCGGTCAAACACATGTTGACGCGGCCCGCGTCAACTTAAGCTTGACCTTCACGCGGCCCGCCTGAAGATCCGTTTTCTTAATTTCTTGATTTTTGATATGGATTAGGGTTTCGGGGGTACGGGTTTCCACTTATGGGTCGTTTTGGGACATTTTTGAAGGTCCTTACATCCTCCCCACCTTATTTAAAATCTCGTCCTCGAGATTCATTGAAATAAGTGAGGATGCTTTCGCTTCATTTCCGATTCCAGCTCCCAAGTGTACTCGGGTCCTCTCTTTGAATCCCATTTGACTTTGACCAGTACTAGTCGCTTGTTTTTGAGAAACTTGATCTTTCTGTCTTCTATTTGTAGTGGCTTCTCAACAAATTTTAACTTTTCGTTTACCTCTACATCTTGAAGAGGTACTACCAGTGATTCATCAGATAGACATTTCTTGAGGTTGGATATATGAAATACATCATGTACTCCAGCTAATTCTTCTGGTAGTTGTAATCGATAAGCGACTGGTCCTATACGTTGGATCACTGGAAATGGTCTTACGTATCTTGGACTTAACTTTCCTTTCTTACCGAACCGAACTACTCCTTTCCAAGGAGAAACTTTCAAGAGTACCTTGTCTCCAACTTGGAACTCTAGTGGTTTACGTCGATTGTCGGCATAACCTTTCTGGCGATCTCGAGCCGTCTTTAGTCTTTCCTTGATTTGAGTGATCTTATCGGTAGTTTCTTGTACAATTTCAGGACCTGATAATTGACTTTCTCCTATTTCTGCCCAGCATACTGGAGTTCTACACTTACGTCCGTATAGTGCTTCGAATGGGGAAGCTTCGATGCTTGAATGATAACTATTGTTGTAGGAGAATTCAATTAAAGGTAGGTGGTCATCCCAGTTTCCACCAAAATCTATCACACATGCCCTAAGCATGTCTTCTAGGGTTTGGATCGTCCTTTCACTTTGTCCGTCGGTCTGAGGACGATATGCAGTGCTTAGGTTTAGTCGAGTTCCCATTGCTTCCTGGAAACTTGTCCAGAAGTGGGAAGTGAAACGACTATCTCTATCTGATACAATGGAGAGTGGAACTCCATGTAAGGATACTATTTCATCTACGTACAACTTGGCTAACCTTTCCATGCTAAAGGTTTCCTTCATAGGTTGGAAATGAGCTGATTTGGTTAATCGATCCACAATTACCCAAATCGCATCATTACCTTTGCTGGTTTTGGGCAACTTAGTAACAAAGTCCATTGTTATGAGTTCCCATTTCCATACAGGCATTTCTAATTGTTGTAGTAGACCTGAGGGTTTCTGGTGCTCTGCCTTAACTTGTGAACAAGTAAGACATTTAGAAACATATCTAGCTATGTCCTTTTTCATTCCTATCCACCAGAAATTATTCCTTAAATCTTGGTACATTTTATTGTTTCCCGGATGCATAGTATACCTAGATTTATGGGCTTCCTCTAAGATGTTATGTCTTAATTCTCCTTGTTTAGGTACCCAAATTCTTTTCTTATGGAATCTCCAAATTCCATCACCTCCTTGTTTTAATTCTTTTATTCGTCCTTTCATTCCTTCAGCATCATCCTGGATTGCTGTTTCCTGAACATTCTTTAATTGTTCCATTAAATCTAACTGCAGATTTAATCTAAGAGCACGAACTCGCTTTTGCTTTTCATGATACTTACGACTTAAGGCATCTGCAACTACATTTGCCTTTCCTTCGTGATATTGAATATCACAGTCGTAGTCGCTTAGGATTTCCATCCATCTCCTTTGTCTCATGTTCAATTCTTTTTGCCCAAATATATATCTTAAACTCTTATGATCTGTATAGACAGTAAACTTACTTCCATACAAATAGTGTCTCCAAATCTTAAGGGCAAAAATTATGGCTCCTAACTCTAAGTCATGAGTCGTATAGTTTTCTTCGTGCTTTTTCAATTGCCTTGAAGCATATGCAATTACCTTCTTGCGTTGCATTAGCACACATCCTAATCCTAGCTTAGAAGCATCACAGTAGACCTCAAAATCTTCTGTTCCTTCTGGCAAAGCAAGAATTGGAGCATTTGTTAACATTTGCTTCAAAATCCTAAAGGCCTCTTCTTGCCTTGGTCCCCATTCAAACTTAACTGCTTTACAGGTTAGCTTAGTTAATGGTACAACTATCTTGGAAAAATCCTTAATAAACCGTCTATAATATCCGGCTAACCCTATAAAACTTCTAATTTCCATAGCTGTTTGTGGGGTTTTCCAATTGGTGATTGCTTCTATTTTAGAGGGATCTACGTGAATACCTTCGTGATTCACCATGTGTCCTAAAAATTGCACTTCTTGTAGCCAAAATTCACACTTCGAGAATTTGGCATAAAGCTTCTCTTCTGTTAACAAGGTTAAGAGTGCATGCAGGTGTTTACAATGCTCGTCTTGACTTTTGGAATAAATAAGTATATCGTCGATGAAGACAATTACAAATTTATCCAAGTACGGTTTACAGATTCTATTCATCATGTCCATGAATGCTGCAGGTGCATTCGTTAGTCCAAAGGGCATGACTATAAACTCGTAATGACCATACCTAGTTCTGAAAGCAGTTTTAGGTATGTCTTCTTCTTGTACCTTCAATTGATGGTATCCGGAGCGTAAGTCGATCTTAGAAAAATATCTAGCTCCCTGAAGTTGATCAAAAAGATCATCAATTCTAGGTAATGGGTATCGATTCTTAATTGTAACCTTATTAAGTTCTCTATAATCAATACACATTCGCATCGAACCATCCTTTTTCTTTACAAACAACACTGGCGCTCCCCACGGGGATGAACTAGGTTGTATGAATCCTTTGCTTAATAATTCATCTAACTGCTTTTTCAATTCTAGCATTTCTGTGGGTGCTAACCGATAAGGTGCCTTAGCTATCGGTGTAGTTCCAGGAATTAGATGAATTCTAAATTCTACTTCCCTATCAGGTGGTAATCTTGGTAGTTCTTCTGGGAATACATCCGAGTATTATGAGACTACTGGAATTTCTTTAAGTTCTTTACCTTTCGTGTTAATGATTACCGAAATCATATACACTATTTCTTGTTTTCTTGAATAACTGGCCACTTTCATTACTGAAATGAATTTTAGTGGCTTTCGTGGCTTATCTCCTGTAATCACTACCAATTCTCCTGTGGGTGTATGAATTTCTATGGAATTCTTATCACATAGGATTCGAGCATGGTTGGCTACTAACCAATCCATTCCTAATACCACATCGAATCTGGCTAAATTCATAGGTAATAGATTTGCAGAGAATTTATTCCCTAAGAGTTCTATCTTTTCTTCTCGCAAGACCTTATCTATGTTAACATAATTACCGTCTGCCGTTTCTACCGTAAAAATCTGCCTAAGGTTGGTTAAGGGTAAATTAAGAGCTTGGCAGAATGAAGTATTTATAAAACTTTGGTTTGCACCAGAGTCAAATAATACTTTTGCATAAACGTCGTGAACTAGGAACGTACCAGCTATCACGTCAGGGATTAGTTCTGCTTCCTGAGTAGTCAACTGGAAGGCTCTTACGTTTTTCTTGGTAGTTCCTTCTGCAGGTTTGGCTTTATTATCAGCTGGTTTGACCAATTTTGGGCAATCTGGCCTAAAATGTCCAGCTTCTCCACAGTTGTAGCAGATTGTGGATTTCTTTCTCCTGCAGTCCACCTCTTGATGGCCCAGAATTTTACAGAAATTGCAATACCCTTTGCATCTTCCCAAATGCTTTCTTTTGCAGGTATTGCAAAATGGAGCAGTGGGAGATTGCCTGGTCCCTCTTTTCTTGAAGTTGCTACTATTACCCATACAGAATCCTTGGGTAATCTTTTGGGCCACTTCCTTTTTCCGATTTTCTTCTCTTGTATGTACCAGCTCGTCAGTTAGGGTGTTAGCTAATTCCACAGCATCGTCAATAGTGCGAGGTCTCGCAGCTTTAACGATATTACGGATTTCGCCAATCAATCCCCAAATATAGCGGGAAATAAGCACCGATTTTGGCGAACCCAGGGTTGGTACCACTCTCGCATACTCGAAGAATGTCGAAGTATACCCTCGACAATCTACACCCATCATTCGATGGTTCAGGAATTTATTTGCCATTTGTTCCTTTTCGTATTCGGGACAGAATTTTCTCTCCACTAGCTGCTTAAATTCTTCCCAACTCATGGCATAGGCCATATTTCTTCCTTTGGCTTGAAGTACCGTATTCCACCATTCTAGCGCTCCTTCTTTAAAAAGATGTGACGCATACATGACCTTGTCTTCCTCAACACATTTACTTATCATAATTACTGCTTCGGTTTTCTCCAACCAACGCAGCGCCACAGTCGCTCCTTCATTGCCTGCAAATTCAGCTGGTTTACAGGCAAGAAACTCCTTGTAGGTGCAACCAGGTGTTGCAGCTTTCGTTTTCTTAAGGAGTGGAGCTTGCATCCCATCATTGTCGTTATTAGTATGGTTGCCGCCTCCGTTTACACTATTACTAAAGTTGTCGCCGTGTGTACGTTTGCTAGGAATAATTTGTTGAGGTTCAACTGGGTTTCGAGCAGCAGCCAGGATTGCTGGAATAGCATTGGCTATTCCTTGAGCAACGATATTCTCGATATCTTGCCTATTCAGAAATTGATCTTCCTGGGGTTGCTCAGATTGGTTAACTTCATTAACTGGTTCATTACTAACGTGTTCCATCTGGTAATTAATTTATATAAGTAATTAGCATAGAATAATTAATAACCAAATATAACAAAATAATTGCACATACTCATATCAACACGTACAACCAAAATTGTCGATTTTTCGACTTTTGATATTTTATATATATATATATAATAGGCATCCGTACAAACTGGTTATCTTACAAAGTTTTTTTTTAAGTTATTACACATACTTATATTTTTATGTTTATATTATTATTAAACAAACACCAAACAACCACACATGATTCCTGTTAGCTGGCATTTCAGAAATGACGCTCCCTCTCGTCGTACTTCCAGGCAATGTTTTGAAAACCGGACCGGGCCGGCCGGTCGGACCGGTCCGGCCGGGAACCGGAGTGCATACCGGGCCGGTCCACTATGTTAATCGGTTTCTGCAGCGAGCCGGCGGTCGGGCCAGGAACCGGGCGGTCGGGCCGGCGCGTCTTCGCGTAGGGTCGGGCCGGTGACATCTGCAACCTCCTCCGGCGACTTCTGCAATCTCCGGCGACATCTGCAACCTCCGGCGACATCTGCAACCTCCTTCGGCGACATCTGAGACCTCCTCCGGTGACATCTGAAAGTTAGGCGCCCAAAGTAAGGGCTTGGTTTATCTTGGTTCATGATAAAGCTTATGATAAAAGCTTTAATGGAGAAATGCATTTGGAGAAGATGACTGAAAACGATAGTGTAAAAGTAGAGAGAGACTAAGAGTTTTTGTTTTATTATAAAAAAGTTTATATTTAGTCCTTCAATTTTGAAGTATACATATAGTAACCCTTAAGATTGATTTTAATTTTTAAAGGTGTAAAGCAATTTTTATGCTTATATATTTTTTTAAATCTACTTTACCTTTTTTAATAGGTTTTACTTATATACTTATTATATATATTTTTTTATATAATTTATAACGTAATCCGGGTCCTAAATCCGGTCGAGCCGGTCGGACCGGTCCGACCTTTGACCCCGTAAGGCGACCGGGTCGACCTCCGGTCCGGTTCTGAAAACATTGCTTCCAGGAGATTTGTTCTCCCACCTCCCGGATCCTATTCCCTGCATCTATCAGTTCTTCGCCAAAATGACGGAGTTCAGCTAAGTTTTCATTATTCATTGGTGGGTTTGGTACAGGTTCTGGGTCGAACTGAGGGAAAAAGGTGTAAGGATTATTTAGGAGGTTTTGAAATTGCCAATCGTTGGTCCACCATTCGTCCATTCCTAAAGGTTGGGTGTGGACCAGAGGTTCTGGGATAGCTGGTTCCAAATTTATTGGAAGTTGGGTTTCGGCAGGATAAGGAAAGAGGTTTTCATTGATAGGCCTAACGATATCACAACTTGCCAGTATGCAATCTAGTTCTTCCTGCAGTGGCAATTCCTCAGTTTGCCTAGAACTTTCCCCAATTTCTATTCCTGCTTGCCTAGAACTTTCCCCAATCTCGATCCCTTTTCCTTTATCAATGGGATTTTCTATCTTGAGAATTTTCCTAGTTGCTGGTTTCCTTCTGCGCACACGCCTCCAGCTCACAAATCTTCTCCTTTTCTTTGGCTTTTGTTTCTCCGGAGGTGGAGCTTGAAATTCCATAGGTTCCTCAACATCGGCCAAGTAACCAGTAAAGTCTCTGGAAACTTCTATCTTTACAGGATAGAGATTGAGATTCTGAAGGGCTTCAGATAATTCATTCATGCTGTTTTAGCATACAAAATTTTAGGTTAAATATTTGTAAATTAAATTTTCACATAATCACAGAATAGCAATTAGAAAATTAATATTAATTACGAATATCTAATAAACCAGTTTATTGAAACAAATATTTATTTTTAGTACAGCTAAAATATTAAAGTTTCTGGTTTGTAGGTGACATAGGTGCTAGTACTAGGTCAGGGTATTTAAAAGTTAGCATTTACGGCGATATTGGCTAACATATAGAGATCTGCCCATTTTTCATCTAACTCATCTTCCCATGGTGGGTTATTGCTTATCTCCTGAGTTTCCTTATTAACCTTCATTCCTTTTGGTTGTGACTTCCTCTTGACTTTTTCTAATAATACAGCTTCTTTTATTAGGGGTAAGTGGTTTTTCATACTGTGCCTTATGAACAAATTTTCCTTCCTCAGTATCTGCTGAGTATCTTGAGGAATTTGATTGGGACGACGTTCCCTTATCTTTTGGTGAACTATCTAATTTAAGATAGATATCCGAAATTCTTTGCTTACCCATACTGTACATTAACAGATAGTCAAGCTAGAAACACATAATCATAAAATGATAATCAGAAAATTAAGTATTTTAAAATACTTAATTGGCTTAAATCAGTGGCTCTGATACCACATTTTCCTGTCACGGCCCCAGCCCCGGTTTGACCCGGTCAGGAGCCGCGGGACAGGAACCCATGGTATTTGTTAATTGATGCGACATCGGAAGATTTAACAGGATCTTTTAAAAACTTGTAATGCCCGATTATTTTATTTCATAATCCGGGATCAACCCCGTAATTTACAATAGAGGAATTTTACTAGAAAATTCCCTGATTAATAAAACATGTTTATTCATTTTTACTGAGCCACCTCTTCAAGCTTGTTAGTGCTCCGTAGCACGTTTTCCTTGAATCACAGTAGGTCGCCTGAAACATGTTTTAAAAATATTTTATCAGCGGGGAAATATTGGTGAATCATTCATTTTGCATAAAACGACACATAGTTATAAATTACAGCATAAGAGCGATTACAATGGCTTCTATCTTATTTTTATCTGGCGCCGTGTCACCTGGTGACGATGGTCATACCACTATTGGGTCTTTCCCCAAGTAGTGACGTTTATCACTGTTAGGATTTATTAGCCTAACCGTGAGAAATTAGTAATGTGCACAATACCCCACTAGCCAGTGATTAAGATAACCATGACTTAATCCCTGTAATTATAACATTTGAAAATGGAGTATTGTAAAATACTTTTGATAAAAGAGAATGACTCACATTGCAGATTTAAACAGGCAGAGCTTAGCCTACTGATTAGCCTTGTAACCTAATTTAAATAACAATGCATACGATTAGGTCAGTAACTAATACAACATTTACGATAACTCACGAGATTAAAACCCTCACAACGAATGACAAAGTGCAATACTTAAACATCCATCGAATTCACGATGAATGACAAAGTATAACCCTAATTTGAGCAGCACTTAAACATTCATCGGATAGTTTCAATCGATCGGACATTGAATCGTAGCAGCGATCGAGTTAATACCCTGTATCGTAGCAGCACCCCACTAATTTGAAAGTGAAATTCGAATTATAGCAACATAATTTCATTTTTGAAAGTTTTCATCGACACCAGTGAACTGCTCATGACCCGCTCTATTTATAGCTGGAATTTGGGTCTCACGCGGCCCGCGTGAGCCCATGCTCAATCTTTACGCGGCCCGTGAGGATGTCTAGTCTACGTGTAGGCTTGATGGATCATCAGTAGGTGTGCCACGTGGATCGGGAACACTTATCCGGTCAAACACATGTTGACGCGGCCTGCGTCAACTTAAGCTTGACCTTCACGCGGCCCGCCTGAAGATCAGTTTTCTTGATTTCTTTATTTTTCATATGGATTAGGGTTTCGGGGGTACGGGTTTCCACTTATGGGTCGTTTTTGGACATTTTTGAAGGTCCTTACAGCTCTATGGAAGGAAATGTAGAACTCCGGTTTGCGGGGGGGAAGTGGGTCAGCGCGAACTCGCGTCAAAGGATGTAGTGGCCGAAACGAATGAAAAGATTGATATGGTTAGATCAAGAATTAAGGCGGCGTAAGATATACAAAAGTCTTATGCAAATCGATGAAGGCGACCAATTGAGTTTCAAGTGGGAGATCATGTGTTACTAAAAGCCTCTCCATGGAAAGGGATAATTCGTTTTCGTAAACGCGGGAAGCTAGGTCCTCGATACATCGGACCATTCAAAATACTCGCTCGGGTTGGGGCGGTGGCGTATCAGTTAGAATTACCACCCGCGTTGGATGGGATTCATAACACCTTTCATGTGTCGCAATATCGAAAGTGCCTCGCGGATGAGACTGCATACGTGCCTTTGGATGATATTGAAGTGGATGAGAAATTAAATTATGTTGAAAAGCCCGTCGCAATAAAGGATTTTAAAGTAAAGCAACTCCGCAACAAATCTGTTCGGCAAGTGTTGGTACAATGGCAATATCGAAAAGGATCGGATCTCACGTGGGAAGCGGAGGATGAAATGCGAGAACATTACCCAGAATTGTTTGGTACGTATTCAGGTTTCGGGGACAAAACTGTCACGGCCCCAGCCCCGGTTTGACCCGGTCAGGAGCCGCGGGACAGGAACCCGTGGTATTTATTAATTGATGCGACAGCGGAAGATTTAACAGGATCTTTTAAAAACTTGTAATGCCCGATTATTTTATTTCATAATTCGGGATCAACCCCGTAATTTACAATAGAGGAATTTTACTAGGAAATTCCCTGATTTATAAAACATGTTTATTTATTTTAACTGAGCCACCTCTTCAAGCTTGTTAGTGCTCTGTAGCACGTTTTCCTTGAATCACAGTAGGTCGCCTGAAACATGTTTTAAAAATATTTTATCAGCGGGGAAATATTGGTGAATCATTCATTTTGCATAAAACGACACATAGTTATAAATTACAGCATAAGAGCGATTACAATGGCTTCTATCTTATTTTTATCTGGCGCCGTGTCACCTGGTGACGATGGTCATACCACTATTGGGTCTTTCCCCAAGTAGTGACGTTTATCACTGTTAGGATTTATTAGCCTAACCGTGAGAAATTAGTAATGTGCACAATACCCCACTAGCCAGTGATTAAGATAACCATGACTTAATCCCTGTAATTATAACATTTGAAAATGGAGTATTGTAAAATACTTTTGATAAAAGAGAATGACTCACATTGCAGATTTAAACAGGCAGAGCTTAGCCTACTGATTAGCCTTGTAACCTAATTTAAATAACAATGCATACGATTAGGTCAGTAACTAATACAACATTTACGATAACTCACGAGATTAAAACCCTCACAACGAATGACAAAGTGCAATACTTAAACATCCATCGAATTCACGATGAATGACAAAGTATAACCCTAATTTGAGCAGCACTTAAACATTCATCGGATAGTTTCAATCGATCGGACATTGAATCGTAGCAGCGATCGAGTTAATACCCTGTATCGTAGCAGCACCCCACTAATTTGAAAGTGAAATTCGAATTATAGCAACATAATTTCGTTTTTGAAAGTTTTCATCGACACCAGTGAACTGCTCATGACCCGCTCTATTTATAGCTGGAATTTGGGTCTCACGCGGCCCGCGTGAGCCCATGCTCAATCTTTACGCGGCCCGCGAGGAGGTCTAGTCTACGTGTAGGCTTGATGGGTCATCAGTAGGTGTGCCACGTCTGTGACACGTGGATCGGGAACGCTTATTCGGTCAAACACATGTTGACGCATCCCGCGTCAACTTAAGCTTGACCTTCACGCGGCCCGCCCGAAGATTAGTTTTCTTGATTTCTTGATTTTTGATATGGATTAGGGTTTCGGGGGTACGGGTTTCCACTTATGGGTCGTTTTGGGACATTTTTGAAGGTCCTTACAGAAACCTTCTTTAAGGGGGGTAGACTTGTAACACCCCAAATTCTCGTATGACCTAAAAGTATAATGTGTAGTGATGTTTTAATAAGTTAAAATGGAAAATATATAGAATTATGTCAAAAATATAAAAGTTAGTAAAAGAAATATGATTAAGTTAGAAGGTAAATTACTAAAGTGAATAGGGATTAAATGAAGAGGGACTAGATGTGTAAATATTGTTATAAAACATGATAAAATAAAGAAACCAGACTTGAGTCTGGTGTGTGCGATCGTGAGAAGCCAGGGGGGACTCCTTCCCTCTCAAAACCCTAAATCTCTGAAATTCCATCAATTGAAAGCCAAATTAGAGAAGAATCGAATGCATGAGCTAAGAAATCTGATTGTCTAAGTTTCTCGATCTCAAGTAAGTGAAATTTCTTGATTTGATGATATTTAATTATGTGGGTTTAGTGTAATTCGTGAATGTAATGCAAAATTTAGTATGATTAATGGTTGCTATGAATGTCTAGACATCAATAGATGCTAAATTTCGAATATGAGCATGATTAGGGCAAAACCCACTTGCATGTCAAGTAATGGTTAGGAATTGTGAACTTCTACATGTTAATTTGATTGTTGTTGTTGAAATTGTTATGAATAATTGATTTGGAACCATATGTTCATGGTCAAAATAGTAAGTTATGGATTAGGGTAATGATTGTTATTATGAAAGATTATTATTAACCATTTATGAGATAGGATGGGCATGTTATAACTACTTGTACATCATGCCTTGTAGATAGTATGCGCATCATGTGTTTGATGAAATGTCTAAATGAATTTAGATGTGATTTTGTATGAAAATTTGCTAAATTGATGAGATATAATCATGGTGGGAATGTATGTGAATTATAAATGTCATATTGCATAATAAGGAATGTGAAAGTAATGGAAGCTAAGTGAATAAAGTTATGATGTCCAGGAAATAAGAAGGAAGAAGGAGCAAGTCACTCCAAAGCACAAGGAGCTCAGGATCACGGTAAGTTCATATGAACTTAATTCTCCTTTTATGTTGTTCTACGGATGAAGGTTTAGTTATTAATCCTAAATGTTGAGTTATGTGTTGTTATTGGTTCAAATGTCGATATGTTATATATTAGAAAACGGATAGGCGACACAATAGTGTCGGATGTATAATGACCACTCAAGTGGGACAAAATTGTATGGAAAGTAGGATTATGAGATGGTTAAGTAACGACTTGTTGTAAACGGGTCAAAATGATATGTTATGCTAGGCATATATGATAAGGGTTACCCGTTGTAAATGGGTAAATTAGGACAAGCACGACGATTATTGTTGACGTTTGAATATGGGCTCATTACGAATGGGTCGAATGATATGGATGTATGAATGTACCGAGATGTTGGAATAAAAGAAAGTTAATGGAAAGAATGTTTAATGAAAATAATGTTGTAAACAATATTTGTTAATGATTGGTATATTGTTAATGGGTCGATTAAAAGTATGTAAGGTATATTATGGATTTTGTTTGAGCTTTGTGAATTTACTAATGTTTGATGTTGTGCATGATAGGTAAATCTCATGTTTGAAGTTGGCGAGCTCGGACGAACACACTAAATTGCCCTTTTTGCGCTTCTGGACCATGTTGTCTTTTACTAATGGGTCAAAATCATTTTGTTATTGTAAATGTTAACCGTATGACTAGAATAGTAGTAAGTGTTTTAAGAACGTTTGAATCCTTTGGGTTGATTTTGAATTATATTGTAAAAACAGGGAAACGTCAATATTACGAATGGGTCATGCCCAATTTTTTGTTAAAAAAAAATTGTATGTTTGATCGTTAAATAAAGTGGATGCCACAAGTTGGTATCAGAGCCGAAGTTTGAGGGATTCAAGTATTTGAGTCAAATGCTTGAACTCAAACTAACAGCTCGTATGAAGGTGTGTTCGTTCCGAAGCGCTACGCAAGTAAGTAAATTATAAAATTTATTGTGTTGTAGTTAGAAATAGAATGGGATTTATAGGTTATTTGCCCTTAAACCGAGTCTTACGGCTAACGAATATGCTAAACGGGTCCACAATTAAATTACGGACGCGTAGGAAAAAGAATCGGGTAAAACGGACTAGTAGAACTTGAGATATGACGTTTTTAAGAGTTAAGTTTGAGAATTTATGGAGCTGGGCATCAACAGCAGCAAAACAACGAACATTCTGTCAAAATATGTTGGTCACGTCGCACCACGCCCACGATCCATGTTCGTCGCGCAGCGCGACATTGGTGGCGTCGCGCGACGGAAGGTCGGGTAGGCCCTCGCGCCACGCGAGCACCCATATGCTCCCAAATTTTTTTGTTTTGATGATTTTGAATACGGGACTCGTTCCAATTGATTTTTAAGGCCTTATAAACAATGTTTAAGGCAAATTTGATAATCAAATGATGAAAGAAAGGTACATGTGAATGATGAGAAGAAAATTTGTTAAGATTAAAGAATTTGGTCGAAATGATACGATACGATCGTCAATGACGATAAAGCATGAAGTATGAATGATGAATGGAATGTGTCATGATAAAATGATGTCAAAATATGATGATGGGAAGTATGAAATGAAATCTAATGAATGTAATGAATGTTTTATGTAGATGGCTGATACGGTGAATGTAAATGATGACGATGAAGCACGCCGAAATGAAATGAGAACAATGATTGTGGAAGAAGTAGAGAAAGTGATTGAAGCTAGTATTTCCCGACTAGCTCAACAGGTGGAAGGTCAAGTATTGGGAGTAGTCGATACTCTAGTAACGTCCAAGGTGGAAGAACTAAAGGAGATGATTAGTGAACTACAAACAATGAAAAGTACTCGAAGGTGCACGTACAACGAATTCATGGCATGTAACCCTTTGCCGTACAAAGGGGAAATTGACCCGATAGCTTGTCAAAGATGGATTTCAAGCACCGAGCCAGTGTTTGTAAGAAGTAGATGCGAGTTAGAAAACCAAGTAATGTTTGCAACGGGTCTCCTACAACTCCAAGCAAAGGATTGGTGGGACGCACATTCGAAGGAATTGGGGGATGACAAAGTACAAACGTTAACATGGCAAGAGTTCAAGGAGCCATTTCTGAAATATCATAGCCCACAATCCGCAATTGATAAGATTCAAGAAGACTTCTTACGTCTTCGACAAAAGGATGAAACGATTGATGAAATAACGAATAAGTTCCTCGAGAAGGTGAAATTTTGTGGGGAGATAGCGGGGACTGAGAGGTTGAAAATCATACGTTATCATGCTATGTTAAAGGCTGAATATCGGGAGTTCGTAAATCCCTCCAAGTGTGCAACATTGAATGAATTAATCGACTGGGCAAGAGATAGGGAGATCGAGTTAAGAAGGCAGGTTGAACGGGGAGAGAAAAGGGTGGCGGAGAAGCCTACCAACACAAACCCAACGAAAAAGGCAAAATATCAAGATCAAAACAGGAAAGGGAAGACAAGTAGTGGGATTCCGACTTGCAAGACATGTGGGAAACACCACTCGGGTGAATGTTTGCTTGGAAAGAAAGGGTGCTACAAGTGTGGACAAGAGGGACATCCGTACTACAGATGTCCAGACAATCAGAAAACGTGTTACAATTGTCATCAAGCGGGGCACATGAAATCTGAATGTCCAAAGCTCCAACAAACGCCTAGGAAAGAAGGAAGAAAGAGGAGCCGTCTAGGGCTCGTGGAAGGATGTTCCAGATAACGTCTGAAGAAGCAAAGTCTCACCCGGAAGTAGTTTCAGGTATATTCTTAGTAAATTCAATACCTGTAAATGTTTTATTTGATTCCGGGGCTAGTAGGTCATTTGTTTCAAATGAACTTTTATGTCATCCTTCCTTTAAGCTTGAAAAGATGTTAGTACCTTTAGAAGTGGAAGTAGCGGATAGCAAAAGTTACCTATTGCATGATGTATGTAGAAACTGTAAGATCTTGATTGAAGATGAGGAATTTAGCATAGACCATGTTCCAATGTGTATGGGGAAATTGAAAGTAGTTGTGGGAATGGATTGGCTGGCCCAAAATCATGCTGAAATACAATGTGAAAAGAAAGTTATTCAAGTAGTAACCTCGGAGGGAAAGCGGGTAAGTATTCAAAAGGATAGGGTCGACGAGTCGAAATTTTGTTTATTATTGAAGCTGTCAAGTATGTAAAGAATGGGGAAAGGCATATCTGTCTTACGTGATCGATACCAATCAAGTTGTACCAAAGCTGGAAAATGTAAAAGTAGTGAATGAATATCTGGATGTATTTTCGGAGGATTTACCGGGTCTTCCGCCCGAACGTGAAGTGGAGTTTAAGATAGAGCTTACCCCGGGAGCCGCACCGGTAGCTAAAGCTCCTTATCGGTTGGCCCCGATCGAAATGAAAGAATTGATGACCCAACTTCAAGAACTGCTCGACAAGGATTTTATTCGACCAAGTGTTTCGCCATGGGGAGCACCCGTATTATTCGTAAGGAAGAAAGATGGTTCGATGCGAATGTGCATCGACTATAGGGAGTTGAACAAGTTAACGGTGAAGAATCGTTACCCCTTACCCAGAATTGACGATTTATTCGACCAACTCCAAGGGGCGAGCTGGTTTTCAAAGATTGATTTGCGATCAGGATATCACCAACTGCGGGTACGAGAAGAGGATGTGCCGAAAACTGCATTTTGAACGCTGTATGGACATTACGAGTTCCTAGTAATGTCCTTCGGCTTAACAAACGCGCCAGCTGCATTTATCAGGTGTGCCGGCTGTAAGGACCTTCAAAAATGTCCCAAAACGACCCATAAGTGGAAACTCGTACCCCCGAAACCCTAATCCATATCAAAAATCAAGAAATCAAGAAAACTGATCTTCTGGCGGGCCGCGTCAACATGTGTTTGACCGGATAAGCATTCCCGATCCACGTGTTACACACATGGCACACCTACTGATGACCCATCAAGCTTACACGTAGACTAGACCTCCTCACGGGCCGCGTAAAGATTGAGCATGGGCTCACGCGGGCCGCGTGAGACCCAAATTCTAGCTATAAATAGAGCGGGTCATGAGCAGTTCACTGGTGTCGACAAAAACTTTCAAAAATGAAATTCTACTGCTATAATTCGAATTTCACTTTCAAATTAGTGGGGTGCTGCTATGATACCGGGTATTAACTCGATCGCTGCTACGATTCAATGTCCGATCGATTGAAACTATCTGATGAATGTTTAAGTGCTGCTCAAATTAGGGTTATACTTTGTCATTCGTCGTGAATTCGATGGATGTTTAAGTATTGCACTTTGTCATTCGTTGTGAGGGTTTTAATCTCATGAGTTATCGTAAATGTTGTATTAGTTACTGACCTAATCATATGCATTGTTATTTAAATTAGGTTACAAGGCTAATCAGTAGGCTAATCTCTGCCTGTTTAAATCTGCAATGTGAGTCATTCTCTTTTATCAAAAGTATTTTACAATACTCCATTTTCAAATGTTATAAATACAGGGATTAAGTCATGGTTATCTTAATCACTGGCTAGTGGGGTATTGTGCACATTACTAATTTCTCACGGTTAGGCTAATAAATCCTAACAGTGATAAACGTCACTACTTGGGGAAAGACCCAATAGTGGTATGACCATCGTCACCAGGTGACACGACGCCATATAAAAATAAGATAGAAGCCATTGTAATCGCTCTTATGCTGTAATTTATAACTATGTGTCGTTTTATGCAAAATGAATGATTCACCAGTATTTCCCCGCTGATAAAATATTTTTAAAACATGTTTCAGGCGACCTGCTGTGATTCAAGGAAAACGTGCTACGGAGCACTAACAAGCTTGAAGAGGTGGCACAATAAAAATGAATAAACATGTTTTATAAATCAGAGAATTTCCTAGTAAAATTCCTCTATTGTAAATTACGGGGTTGATCCCGAATTATGAAATAAAATAATCGGGCATTACAAGTTTTTAAAAGATCCTGTTAAATCTTCGGCTGTCGCATCAATTAATAAATACCACGGGTTCCTGTCCCACGGCTCCTGACCGGGTCAAACCGGGGCTGGGGCCGTGACACCGGCCTATGCTTGATAAGTATGTAATCGTTTTTATTGATGATATACTAGTGTACTCCCGAAGTGAAGCAGAGCATGCTTCACACTTACGTGATGTGCTGGAGACGCTCCGCTAGGAAAAGTTACATGCAAAGTTCTCAAAATGCGCCTTTTGGCTTAGAGAAGTACAATTTTTGGGTCATGTAATCAATGCGGACGGCGTCAATGTGGACCCGTCCAAAGTAAAGGCAGTGATGAATTGGGTACCCCCGAAAAATCCAAGCGAGATAAGAAGCTTTTTGGGCTTGGCTGGTTATTACAGGAGATTTATCTAGGATTTCTCCAAAATAGCCTCGCCCATGATAAAGTTAACGAAGAAAAGTGAGAAGTTTTTATGGGGTGAAGAACAAGAAAAAGCGTTTCAGGCGTTGAAAGAAAAACTCTCAAGTTCTCCTGTGTTGACATTACCAGATGGAACGGATGATTTGGTGGTATATACTGATTCCTCCCATCAGGGTCTTGGGTGTGTACTAATGCAAAGGGGTAAAGTCGTTGCCTATGCTTCAAGACAACTCAAGCAACACAAAAATAATTACCCAACCCACGATCTAAAATTGGCGGCGGACGTGTTCGCCTTGAAGATATGGAGACATTACCTATATGGGGTGAAGTGTACAATCTTCTCGGATCACAAGAGCCTCAAATACTTTTTCGAACAAAAAGATCTTAATATGAGGCAACGAAGATGGTTGGAGCTTATCAAGGATTACGATTGTGATATCCACTATCATCCCGGGAAGGCTAACGTAGTGGCGGATGCTCTAAGTCGAAAGGAGTACCCGCCCCTGAATCGGGTAAGATCAATGAAAATGGTAGTCACTTCCAAATCCTTGAAGAAATACGAGAGGCTCAAATTAAGTCCTTGGATGCCGAGTGTTAGTGCATTACGTCTATTGACTTCGTCTTGTATCATGTAATGTAATAGGATAGGTTAGAATAACCAGTGCACGAGGTTCGAGAGTCGAAATTTAGTGGTTATGCAAGAGGTTCCGCTTATATGGACACTGACCATAAAAGCGAAACCACAAGCAATAGGTTTTGCTTATATGGACATGTCCATATAAGCTAAACCTCCCCAACTATAAATAGTGCACTCGTTCATTCATTTGGAAACGGTTCCAGAATTGTAACGAAGTGCTGCCAAAGTCTGTTCATGTTGTAATCATTGTTAATATCAATAAAAGTGACAGATTATAAAGTATCAAGCTGATTTCGTGTCTAGTTCTCTGATTCCGCCTTTGAACTGGACTTAAAGCTCTTCTGATCGACTCAGTCGGGTCAAACAACGATCCTACAAGTGGTATCAGAGCTCAGGAAGAAGAGTTTAACTTGATATCATCCTCATTCTGACTTCTACACCTTCTTTTATCATTCCAGGAAGTTTTATCGGACAAAACCGGATCAAAATTTCACAGATTGTAGATAATTGGTCATAGATAAACCCTAGAAAGTTTCATACTGAAATTCGGATAAAAAATGGACTAAAAGTGATTCGGACTAGGTTTCGCTTTTATGGACAATGAGTAATTTCGCTTTTGTGAACATCTAGTTTCGCTTATACGAACACCAAAGACTTCTGGTTTCGCTTATTTGTCACCTAGTTTCGCTCATATGACAACCTAGTTTCGCTTATGTGTCAATTTGGTTTCGCTTATGTGACAAAACTTCGAGGTTTCGCTCATAAGTCTGATCATATTTCGCTCCAGTGAACATCCTACCTTGAGGTTTCGCTCCAAAGTCACCCAATTTCGTTCATATGTCAAGTTAATTTCGCTTATGTGACAATACATTGAGGTTTCGCTCCAAAGATCATATAATTTCGCTAATTAGTCAACCTTATTTCGCTCTTGTGGAATAGATAAGTGTGGTTTCGCTCCAAAGGACATTAGTTTTGTGATTTCGCTCTTAAGTCACTAAGGGGGTTTCGCTCCAATGGACCAAAACCTGATTTCGCTCAAAGGAACACACAAAGTCTGATTTCGCTCAAAGTGTTAAAGATTGTTTTCGCTCATAGTGCATTTCTTGATTTCGCTCATAAGGGGATACTTGGTTATAATCTGATTTCGTCCGAGTGTCATATTTGGCTCGAAAGTGAACTTTTTCGTGTCAGGATCATTTCACATCGATCGAGTGTCAGTCTATTACAGTTTATTTGATATTTATTGTACTGATTGTGTTTGTTTGATTATCTGTTCAGGTTTATATCATGGCTGAGGAATTCTACAACACGTTTTTCAATGCGTTCACATCCGAATCGTCTGATATTGCAAATGTTACACCAAAAACCATTACTAAGGCGATTAACGAAAACATCAAGCATGATAACTTCTATGGAACACATTCAAAGCCACCAACTCTTGATAGCATTGAGGATTACACATGGTGGAAAGAAAGGTTCATCAACTGGGCGAAAGCATATGCTCATGAAAGCTGGTTTTGTTTAGAGTTTGGATCTGATAGGCCAAAAGATGATAAAGGCGAAGAAATTCCATTCAAGAGGTTACCGAGAGAAGACAAAGCAGAATACGCAGCTGAACAGGGAATGGTTGCTTTGATTCAGACAGCAATCAGAAATGATATATTTGCTTTGCTTACTCATGATGGATCGTCAAAATCAGTTTGGGAAGCTTTACGAGTTAAAGCTGAAGGGGGAAAACAGATTAGAAAGAATAAAATTGCCTTACTTAAAAAAGAATTTGATCTATTTGATAATATAAAAGGAGAGACAGTGAGACAAATGATAGAGAGATTCTGTCACCTTAAAATCGAACTTGAACGTTTTAAAATTGATAAAACAAGAGAGGAACTTATTGATAAAGTCATTGAAGCGTTACCACGAGCTGATCAGTGGCAAACATTTGTTTTTATCTTAAAAAATGATGCTTCATATGACAATATTGCTCTTGATGCGTTGTTTGAAAAGATTGAAAGTCATGATTTAGAGTTGCAGAAACAGAACAAGATGACGGGTTCTTCACATCAACAGAATGTTGGTTTGTATTACAAAGGCAGTGTACCTTCTGATAAAGGCGTTGGTTCACCAAAAACAGCATTTAGTGGTGAAAAGATGAAAGAACCACCAACAACTTCAACAAGTCATCATTCTGGATATCATTCATCTTCAAAGTCAACTTCTGATGAAACTGAAGAGATTCTGTGCAACATTGCTCTTAAACTGAAGAATTCTCCAGCAATGAGCATCAATGCAGCTAAGCAGCAAATGAGTTTTCTTGCATCTGTTCTGGAGTCATATGAAGGTCTAGTAGCTGGAAAAATTGGAAACTCCGAATTGACCAAAGAAGACTACGACCAGATTGATCCGGAAGTGATGGAGCTTATTGACATCCATTGGTGTTTAGCCAGTTGTATTCGCAGAGCTCAGAGGTATATGGAGATTACCGGGAAACAATCTCTTGGAGGTGCATCAACAAAGCTTGGATTCGACAAATCCAAAGTGACCTGCTTCAGATGCAAGCAAAAGGGTCATTTCAAAAGAGAATGCAGAAACTCTGAAGTTGCTGAAGGAAATGAATGTCCTTTCAACGATGACTATTATTGAAAGGCGATTTACCATCGAAGCAGAGAAGAGCCAAAGTTGATTGAAGATAAACCGAAAGATAAATCAAGAGCTTATGCTGTTATTTACGAAGATGAAGGTTATGATTGGTCTGAAGTTTGTCCAGAAGAAGATCGTTTAGAGAATGTTCGAAAAACAGCTCATGGGAGAGCTATGACAGAAGAAAGAAAGTTTGTTTTTGTTGCGGAAATTCAAGATGAAAACAAAGACAAAGACACTGCTGAAATCCATGAAGAAAGAGTTGAAATCAAAGAGAAAACTCGAGAAGAGATCTTGAGTGAGAAGACGTACAAAGAAAGAAACGTGGTCTACAACAGAATGGATGAGATGCAGGAAGAGTATGACAGTGCTGTCAGTAACAGAAGATGGGATAAGAAAAGAGAGTGTTACTACAACAGAGAAGGAGAACCGGTTGTTCCAAAGAAAGACATAATATTTGATGATGTTCTTCTCATAGTCCCGTTGAGAGCTGAGTATTATAGTAAGGTGATGAAAGATGACACATATGCTAAAAGGCATGAAAAGGAGATCAGATATGCCATGTTATCGTGTCTGAGAAAAAGGGATGAAGAGAGAATGAAGAAGAGTGTTGAAGAAATGGTGAACAATCTGAAGAAGAATGCTGAAGAGGTTAACACAGAAGCTGTTGAAGTTGAAGAGGCTGTTACTGAGAAACAGCAGATTGAAGAAGAGGTGAAGAAAGAGGAAAAGAATGAGAATTTGGAAGCTGGTGATGCTGGTAATGAAGTTAGTATTGAAAAGAAGCAAGATGATGCTGATCTGATGCAGACAAAAGTTGTTGAAAACACCGAAGTGCCAATCACTGAGGTAAATTCTGATTCTGATAACTTGGAACTGATTGATCAGTGCAAGAAATGCATGGAAAAGTGCAGAGCTTGTACTGAAAAAGATGAGCAATTCAAAACAAGAAATCTTGAATTCACAAAAATTGAAAACATTTTCAAAGAAAAATGCAAAGAAATGCTAGAAAAAGAAAAAGTTTTTAAAGAAAATGATGAAAAACTTTTCGAAAAATGTAAAAAGATATCAAAAGAAAATGAAGTTTTGAAAGAAAAGGTTTCTAAAATGACAGAAGAGTGTTCTCAAAAAGAAATTGCTTGTCAAGAAATGAAAAAGGAATATGACTCTATGAAATTAGCATATCATATTACAAAAGAGTCATATGATAAAGTGACAGATGAAATGAAATATGCTCAATCAAGAATGAATTATCTATCTGAAACAACTAAAGAGCTTAAACGAATGTATGCTATAAAACAAGATGTTGTTAATTCCTATATTGAAGATGTTGCTAAGTTAAAGCGACAAATTGCTGATTTAGAACAGGATAACAACAAGTTAAAAAGTTACCACGTGTCGTCATATGTGCTTGAACGAATTTTCAATATAAAACCGGGTGATGGTGAGTCTGAGCAGAACAAGAAAGGAATTGGCTCAGAGTTTCATCAAGTTCCACCACCGGAAAAGTTTGCATTTTAAGATGAGGAAAAAGTCGAAAAAGCTTTCAACATGGTAGACCAATTGCCAGACAACATTGACATAACCTATTCCAAATCTGATGATTCTCATGATTCAGAGGTGGTAGGTAAATTCGTTGAAAATGTGTTGAAAGAAGAGTCAGTTGATACAGGTAAATCTGAATCACAGGATGAAGATGAAGGAAATCTTCATGATGGTTATCTGAAAAACACAAAATCCGAGAAAAGTTTGAATGATGATTCAAAGGGATTGGTTTATACCATGATTGGATCGGACAAATTGTTCTTAGATGTTGTTTTCCCGATTCAGAATGTGATTTCAGAAAAGGTTGATAAAGTTTTCAAAATGGTTGAGATTGAAAAGTCTGAGATTTCAAAGTTTGCTGGTAAGAGTCATAGAGGTTCGTATAACAAACCTGGTTTTAAGAAGAAAAATATGAAGGCTGGTTTGGGTTATAAGAAGAAACAACATCGGAACAAAAATGAGATGCCAAATTTTCAGGCAAAAATGAGTTTTGTTCAGGGAAACAGTTTAGCTGAAGAGAAAGAACTCAAATTGAGACAGTCTAATGATGAGTTCTTTGCTCAAAAGAAAATGCAACAACCACAGGTCAAAGATGTGTCCATGAGAACATGTTTCAAATGTGATCAAAATAGGATATCTTGCACGCAAGTGTCCCAATCTAAAACCTGTGGATGTTGACAAAAAGAAGATTGATGCTGAGAAACAAAAATCTGAGAATGTGAGACAAAGGTCAACCAGATTTGATTCAAAACAAACTTGGAGTTACAACACAAACAAGTTTGCTTCGAATCAAAACTGGAAATCAAACCCGAACAGGTTCAATTCAAGACAGACCTGGAATTCTCATACACCTAGATTCAGAACAACACAGAGTTGGAAAACAACAGTTGATATGACAAAACCTCAAGAGTTTTGGAAACCAAGAGTTGTTGTTCAAAATCAAAATGTTCAAAAAGATTCACATTTTTACAAACGAGGTACACCAAAAGGTCAGACATGGTTTGTTAAGAAACATGTTGATTTGGTAAAAGATGAGAAACTTGAAGTTAAAATTGAGAAAGTTTTTGTGAAAAATGACAAAGAATTTCCAGCTTTGAATGAAAATTATTGTGTTGAAATGCCTAAGGTTCAACAGACCTGGGCTAAATTGTTCAAGTAATTGAAATTTGTTGAATGTGCAGGTGCTCAATAATTCTGAAGATTGTGAAATTGGAGATTGGAGCAGCCTGGCACATGGAGAGGAAGAGGCTGCTGCTGGACCCTGTTTTGGTTGAACAGGGAGTTTATATGTTTTCTGTACATAAATAAACAATATTTTTTAAAAAAACCCTAAAAAATTTGAAAAATTAAAAATCAAAAATATGTTTGTTGATTAGTTTTTGTCAAATAATAGAAAATTACAAAAATACGTGTTGATTGAATATGCCGAAACCCTCACGGCTGAACAAACATGATTAATTTCACAAGATTGAAAAATGGTTTTCAAACTGTAAATATCAATGTGTTGTAAATCATGGGGGTAATTACTGCTTTTCGTGTAATTCATTTCACAAGATGCAGAAAATGGATGGCGAGACAAAGCTATCAGTATTGGTTGTCAAATTTTCTTTAAATGGTTTTGCATTTTAGGGGGAGTAATATTGTTAGAAAATACAAAAACATTTGAAAATTTGAAAAAGCCAAAAACATGATAAAATTTGAAAATTGAGTTTTTGCGTAAAAAGAGGAAATGATAGTACATCAGTAGACAGTCACAGTACGCTAAAGAATTGGAAAGTCAAAATGTGTTAAACGATCTCACCGTGGATATGTCGATAGGTTTTTATACATTTAGTAAACTTTTTCGGGATATAAACCTAAATTCAAACTTGCTTATTTCGTGGGGAACACTACTTGGATATATAGGTAACCCCTGAAATCTCGTTTGAAATGTTCCTTTTTCTGATATACTAGGTCTTTATACTCAATGATATCTGGGGTATTATTCCGGGACTTCTGCTGAATGGAAGTTCTGACCTAGTCCTAGAATAATACTTTTTCGCAAATGCTTGAAACATAGCATCACCCTCAGCATATATGATAAGACAATAAAATTGCTTAGCAATGTTGTTGTAAAAAAGATCCTCTAAAGGGGACACACCCAAGTTGAGTCATGATCTCTCTGCTGAACGGTAGTTCTGACCTGAGCTCTCATGATTCTTCATAATTTATTAACCCCTTACAGATATCATTTGTGTTATAATTGCCTGTAAGACTGAATATTGGGATCTGGATACGGGAGTATATTCAAGAGGTGGGACACATGAATGAGTTTAAGTTCTTAATTCATCTAATTCGTATCCTGAATCAGTTGAAATTTGTGTGAAAATTTAAGTGGATAAGTATATCGACAATCTAAGTGGATTGTTTAATTCTTAATGTGTAACTAAGCTCAACGGTACTTGTGACTTGTCAAAAACTGATATGATCCTCTGACGCATACTAAAACAAAAATATTGTCTGTAAATATGTTTGTACATATTTCTTTACTGCTTTATATTTTCAGAAAATACAAAAAGATTTTGATTTCTGTTTTTTTTCAACAACCGATGTCTGAGTGCTGAGTTTCAAAATCTAAGTAAGCTGATTGTGTTTCTGAAAATAAAACAAGTTCATTAATTTGATACTTGAATTAAAATCAAAAATTTCAAAAACAGTTTGTGATATCTCCAAGGTCATTAGTTTGGACTTGGATGATAAACTGTGAGGGAGTTGGATTCTTTAATGCTGCTAAATCTATAAAGTTTGTTGATAGGGGGAGTGGATTAGAGAATTTGATTGATAATACGAAAACATTGTATTTATGAATGTTTGAGTGATTGCAGATATTCCAGACTACGATCCCGAGAGCAGAGTCTAAGGGGGAGTCAGAAGACAAGTTTGAAGCAAAGAGAAGCTTGTAGATGGAAAGCTAGGCATCGATCCCAAAGCACGGAAGCTTGTCGAAAGGGGGAGTCTGAAGCTGATAATAAGAAGAAAAAGTTTGTTGGATGCTTACATTGTTATAACTTGAAAGAAAAGACAGAATGATCTAAACTGAAGATGTGTCATATTGAAGATTAGTCACTGAAGACTTCGTCAATATCCGAGGGGGAGTCTGTTAGTGTATTACGTCTATTGACTTCGTCTTGTATCATGTAATGTAATAGGATAGGTTAGAATAACCAGTACACGAGGTTCGAGAGTCGAAATTTAGTGGTTATGCAAGAGGTTCCGCTTATAAGGACACTAACCATAAAAGCGAAACCACAAGCAATAGGTTTCGCTTATATGGACATGTCCATATAAGCTAAACCTCCCCAACTATAAATAGTGCACTCGTTCATTCATTTGGCAACGGTTCCAGAATTGTAACGAAGTGCTGCCAAAGTCTGTTCAGGTTGTAATCATTGTTAATATCAATAAACGTGACAGATTATAAAGTATCAAGCTGATTTCGTGTCTAGTTCTCTGATTCCGCCTTTGAACTGGACTTAAAGCTCTTCTGATCGACTCAGTCGGGTCAAACAACGATCCTACACCGAGGACTCAAAGAAAGAAAGGACGAAAGGATTTATCCACGAGTTGAATGAGAATGTGAATGGTATGAAAATGAGGTATGGTCGAATCTGGATACCTCGGGAGTGTGATGTGAAAGAATTACTTTTGAATGAGGCACACAAGTCTCGATACTCCGTTCATCCAGGAGCTACAAAAATGTATCGAGACTTGAGGATGAATTATTGGTGGCCGGGAATGAAAAGAGATATTGTCAAGTATGTGGCTAAGTGTTTGACATGTTCCCAAGTAAAGGCCGAACACCAAAGACCGTATGAGAACTTACAACTGTTGGCGATACCGGTATGGAAGTGGGAGCATGTAACGATGGATTTGGTGACTAAGCTTCCCAAGACAAGAAAAGGGCACTATGCAATATGGGTGGTCGTTGATCGACTGACCAAAAGAGCACATTTCTTACCCATTCGGGAAACTTATAATTCAAAAAAGATAGCGGAAGTTTATATGAACGAGATTATATCCCGACATGGGGTTCCAGTGTCTATAGTATCCGACCGGGACACCCGGTTCACATCCCGTTACTGGAGGAAGTTTCATGAAGAATTGGAGACCCAGTTACATATTAGCACCGCCTACCATCCTCAAACCGATGGTCAATCAGAACGAACTATACAAACATTAGTTGATATGTTAAGGGCGTGTGTCATGGATTTTGGGGGGAGCTGGGATGATCATCTACCCTTGGTAGAATTTTCATATAATAATAGTTAGCATAACAGCATACAAATGGCCCCTTATGAAATGCTCTATGGAAGGAAATGTAGAACCCCGATTTGCTGGGGGGAAGTGGGTCAGCGCGAACTCGCGTCAAAGGATGTAGTGGCCGAAACGAATGAAAATATTGATATGGTTAGATCAAGAATTAAGGCGGCGCAAGATAGACAAAAGTCTTATGCAGATCGACGAAGGCGACCAATTGAGTTTCAAGTGGGAGATCATGTGTTACTAAAAGTCTCTCCATGGAAAGGGATAATTCGTTTTCGTAAACGCGGGAAGCTAGGTCCTCGATACATTGGACCATTCAAAATACTCGCTCGGGTCGGGGCGGTGGCGTATCAGCTAGAATTACCACCCGCGTTGGATGGGATTCATAACACCTTTCATGTGTCGTAATTGCGAAAGTGCCTCGCGAATGAGACTGCATACATGCCTTTGGATGATATTGAAGTGGATGAGAAATTAAATTATGTTGAAAAGCCTGTCGCAATAAAGGATTTTAAAGTAAAGCAACTCCGCAACAAATCCGTTCGGCAAGTGTTGGTCCAATGGCAACATCGAAAAGGATCGGATCTCACGTGGGAAGCGGAGGATGAAATGCGAGAACATTACCCAGAATTGTTTGGTACGTATTCAGGTTTCGGGGACGAAACCTTCTTTAAGGGGGGTAGACTTGTAACACCCCAAATTCTCGTATGACCTAAAAGTATAATGTGTAGTGATGTTTTAATAAGTTAAAATGGAAAATATATAGAATTATGTCAAAAAAATAAAAGTTAGTAAAAGAAAGATGATTAAGTTAGAAGGTAAATTACTAAAGTGAATAGGGATTAAATGAAGAGGGACTAGATGTGTAAATATTGTTATAAAACATGATAAAAAAAAGAAACCGGACTTGAGTCTGGTGTGTGCGGTCTTGAGAAGCCAGGGGGGGACTCCTTCCCTCTCAAAACCCTTAATCTCTGACATTCCATCAATTGAAAGCCAAATTATAGAAGAATCGAATGCATGAGCTAAGAATTCTGATTGTCTAAGTATTCTCGATCTCAAGTAAGTGAAATTTCTTGATTTGATGATATTTGATTATGTGGGTTTAGTGTAATTCGTGAATGTAATGCAAAATTTAGTATGATTAATGGTTGCTATGAATGTCTAAACATCAATAGATGCTAAATTTCGAATATGAGCATGATTAGGGCAAAACCCACTTGCATGTCAAGTAATGGTTATGAATTGTGAAGTTCTACATGTTAATTTGATTGTTGTTGATAAAATTGTTATGAATAACTGATTTGGAACCATATGTTCATGGTCAAAATAGTAAGTTATGGATTAAGGTAATGATTGTTATTATGAAAGATTATTATTAACCATTGATGAGATAGGATGGGCATGTTATAACTACTTGTACATCATACCTTGTAGATAGTATGCGCACCATGTGTTTGATGAAATGTCTAAATGAATTTAGATGTGATTTTGTATGAAAATTTGCCAAATTGATGAGATATAATCATGGTGGGAATGTATGTGAATTATAAATGTCATATTGCATAATAAGGAATGTGAAAGTAATGGAAGCTAAGTGAATAAAGTTATGATGTCCAGGAAATAAGAAGGAAGAAGGAGCAAGTCACTCCAAAGCACAAGGAGCTCAGGATCACGGTAAGTTCATATGAACTTAATTCTCCTTTTATGTTGTTCTACGGATGAAGGTTTAGTTATTAATCCTAAATGTTGAGTTATGTGTTGTTATTGGTTCAAATGTCGATATGTTATATATTAGAAAACGGATAGGCGACACAATAGTGTCGGATGTATAATGACCACTCAAGTGGGACAAAATTGTATGGAAAGTAGGATTATGAGATGGTTAAGTAACGACTTGTTGTAAACGGGTCAAAATGATATGTTATGCTAGGCATGTATGATAAGGGTTACCCGTTGTAAATGGGTAAATTAGGACAAGCACGACGATTATTGTTGACGTTTGAATATGGGCTCATTACGAATGGGTCGAATGATATGGATGCATGAATGTACCGAGATGTTGGAATAAAAGAAAGTTAATGGAAAGAATGTTTAATGAAAAGAATGTTGTAAACAATATTTGTTAATGATTGGTATATTGTTAATGGGTCGATTAAAAGTATGTAAGGTATGTTATGGATTTTGTTTGAGCTTTATGAATTTACTAATGTTTGATGTTGTGCATGATAGGTAAATCTCATCTTTGAAGTTGGCGAGCTCGGACGAACACACTAAATTGCCCTTTTTGCGCTTCCGGACCATGTTGTCTTTTACTAATGGGTCAAAATCATTTTGTTATTGTAAATGTTAACCGTATGACTAGAATAGTAGTAAGTGTTTTAAGAACGTTTGAATCCTTTGGGTTGATTTTGAATTATATTGTAAAAACAGGGAAACGTCAATATTACGAATGGGTCATGCCCAATTTTTTGTTAAATTTTTTTTTTGTATGTTTGATCGTTAAATAAAGTGGATGCCACATATAACCACAGAGGGTTATCCTACACATAAATATGATCATAATTCAACTTCGAATCAGTAGCTAAGTTGGCTAATTCGGGTCAGAATCGAAAGTTAAAGCAGAAGTCAAACTGCTTGAGTTTCGGTTGCGAACCGAGCTATAAACTGGAAAAGACGGGTTGAACATGCTTAGACATGATCTAATATTATTTACCAACTGATATAATGTCAAAAACATGTGTTTAAACATGTATAAGTCTATTTTATAAGTTTTTGAAAACTGCGCTTTTTAAACATAACTTTGACCCCTCAATTGACCAATTTAACCTGATTTCCAGGAGGTGCCTTTTAAGGAATTAACACCTACCTTATTACGATCAAGTAGCCATCTTCAATTCGAACAATGGCTGGACCATAATGGTCTTAACCAAAAGTCCAAGAAAAAGTCAATTTGCTTGACTTTCGGCTAAATACTAGCCTATTATACGAAATGAGCAGGGATGGAACACTTACTAGTGATCCAAGAGAAAGTTTAAACTCAAAGGAGGCTCTTTTTTTATTAAGAACACTCCAAGTAGTAGATAGAGAGGAGAAAGAGGAAATGAGCAAGTGAAAAGTTGCAAATCCCTTGCTATTTATACTAATGGAAGTGTTACTGGTGCGTGTCGATGTACACAGGTTTTTACAGTGAATTTACACATGAACTCGGTTTTAATATTTATAAAAATGATTTATACTAACATTAAAATACACACAAAAAGACAAGTGTATCCTGTCATATATGTAGCAAAGTATGGGTAAGAACCAGATATCGTTCCATGAAACACGGGCAGAGTATGAGTACTAAATCTTTGTCATTGATTTACCGGATAAAAGGATATGTGAATGAGTTTTAACTAAAAATATCTAAAACTATATTTAAGACAAAATAGACTCCAAATATGAAAAATATATATTATCTTGTTTCCAAACAACCTAAACATGTTATCTACATCAGATATGTCACAAAAGCACTTGATCAAGTTTCCAATTGCAAAATAGTTAGTTACCTGGTCTAGATTTCTAACATGATGATTCTTCGGAAAGTTAACGCGATGGTCACACATTAACCACCTAAAATAATTCATTAGCGAGCTATTGATATAATTTCATGCGAATCTTTAAAGATAGGTTATTTACCTGGTCTGGATTCCTAACCTCACTTATCAAAGAAAGCAATACAGATGGTCACAATACATCCACGAAGACAAGCATTAAAGTGATCATACCATAAACTATTTCATTTTACAAGTCTTGAACACAAATCTACCAAGATAGCAATTTCAACCAAAACTACTAAACAAAGATCATAAACCGCGTCAAGAACATGTAACAACACTATATAATTCGTTAGAACCCTTACGTGCAAGAAAGCATTCTTAATCAAAATCTGATTTATCTTGGATAAAACCAATACCCTGGTCCGGTTTCATGGTGTAAACATATTAACAAGTTAAAATTTTACAAATAAGTGATTAATCAAGGAATTGTTAACAATCTTCACTAACCACATATTCATCATCCAAGACAATCAAACATACTCAAGAATCCAACATCAATGAAACATTTATCATAAGATCATGAAGATTCAAACATGAAAAAGTTACTAAAGCTTCATACAAATAAGATTACAAACTTAAATATCATTCATGAAACAAGTTCATTAATACTAGTACACAAATACATAAACATAAACATAGAACATCAGCTCAATACTTAAAGAATGATCAGAAATACATGTTTAAGAACAAGAAATCAAACCATAAACAAGCAAGGAATTGATGGATTGGATTGGTTAAGCTTCTATTCAATCTTGAGGCTTGAAATCAATCTGATCAGGAGGGTCTCAGACCTCAGAAATCACCCAGAAACTTGAAGAAAAAACCCAATACTTTGATCAGTAGCGAATGCTGCCTTTTATAGGCAATTTTCAGATTGGCACGACCGTGCACTCGGATCTATTGTCGGGTGACGTGATCGGAAGTGTCGCGCTCCGGTCAAAGATAATATTTATATACCCAAATTACCCTTAACAAATAGTTAGTGGTAGCAAGGGGTCGAACCACGAAGAGTATGTGGTTTGCGAATGGGTTCAATTGAATTAAAATGAAAGTCACAAATTATGAAGCTTGCTATAATGTTTTTGTATATTTATTTAGTTGAAAAAGATGTGAATTGCTTTAATTGATTAAAGACTAATGATTAACGATTGCAAGAAAACTTGATTACTAAACAATAATGATAAAAAGGATTCACACCCGGTTTCGGTAATTGCCAACCTAGGGTTTCTACAAGTTTTAGATTCAACTCAATTGTATACGATTAGCGGATTTAGTGTACCGTGACTTAGGTGCCAATAACTATCAACGTTTTGAAAAACAGACAAGAATGCACTTTGTAATCAACACAAGTAAAACCTAACCAAGACAATGCATAACTACACATAACCATTTCGCAAAGTCATAACTTTATAATCGTTCGACAATTTACGAATACGAAACAAATGTAAACTATTATCAATGGTTTCAAAAATCAATACAAATTGTCACAAAGTTGAATCAAGAACAATTCAAAACCCTAAATTAAACAACTACCTACACCGGGGTGAAACCAAGGTGATTAGCCGCTTATGGTTGAAGAAACTTGATCACCGGATGATTGGAACTTGACTTGGACCATCTTGAAGCTTGAACAATGGAGAAATGGTGGATGTTGAGGGTTTTGGTGAAGGATGATGGTAACAGAAATTATGTATGGATGATTAGGGTTTATGGATGGATCGATGATTGTGAATGATGATGATGATGTTCTTGATGATTCGGGTGATATGTGTGATAAGAGATGGAATGGAAGTGAATGGCCTCACTTCCAATAGAAATCATTTTTGGGGAAGGGCACTCGATAAAACGGCACTCACATGAGATATCAAATCAACCGGTTCGGGTAATTTGTTGTGCCGTTTTTCGATGCTTAACTCCTTTAAGCATTCCACATGAGCCGGAACCTTTTTAATATCATCTAGTAACGGTAAATTAATTTTTGCTTGTTTAAAATTTTCCCACCCCTCGTCCTTCGGTGGGTACCGTTCCTCAACTTGTGATGCATTAATTGGTTTAATTTGATTTAAACAATTTTCACAAAAATACTTTTTATTCATTTTCTCAATTTTAACTTGTGAAATCGTTTCTTGTTCATTTTTATTTTTCGACTCGTCTCTTGTATTTCCCACTACACCATCAACACATTGTGGTGGTGGAATGCTTCCAACACTACTACTAACCTCATTATTTGAAAGAAGACTTACCGCGCTAATGTGCACATTCCTCACATTGCCCGTGCTTGAACTTTGATGCTTCGGGTTCGTCGTCGTGTCACTTGTGCCATCTCCTCCGCAAGTTGGCCCACTTGCCTCGCCAATGCCTCATGTGATTTGTCTCGCATCTCATTTGTCTTCTTCATCTCCTTAATATCACTGTTAGATTCCTTAACCACATTGAACAAGGCGTCCATTTTGGCACTCAAATCATCACCACCGGTTTGATTATTCAACCCGCTTCCATTACCATCTTGATTATTGTAATTCCTTTGGTAACCCCCTTGGTTACTTCCTTGGCGAGTTTGGTGCGAATACCCCCCTTGATTTTCCGGTTGGAAATTTGGGTTCATTTGGTTAGAAGTATTACCATACCTAAAGTTAGGATGGTTCCTCAACCCGGGGTGGTAAGTGTTGGAGTTCATATCGTATTGCCTCCGGTCTCCATACACTTGATTCACATCCACGGTGGCTTGGCAATTCTCGGTCCGGTGACCGATGTCACCACATTCTTCACATACGCTATATTGGACCGCACCCACTTCTTTCTTCTTCATGCGGGCCAATTCCCGCTCCAACGTATCAATCCGATCCTTAGAACTTGAATCACGATCGGGCCAAGACCTTGAGGTAGGGTGCTTTTTGGCTCGGTCGGCCGACTCTTTCGCCTTTGATCTCTTGCTCATTCTTTCTAGGAACTCCCAATCGTCATCCTCGTGATTGCTTAATAGAGTTCCATTGCTGGTCGATTCAAGGTGGTTCCATGTCTCATCATCCAAACCCCTTACGAAGCATTTGACTAACTCCTATTTTTCAATTTGATGATGTGGGCACTTCCGGATCAATTCCTTAAACCGAGTGAATGCTTCATGTAACGGTTCACTCGAAAGTTGGCGAAAAGACCGAATTTCATCTCTAGCATCGTCTGTCTTCGCCATTGAGTAGTATTCGTCAAGAAAAACTTGTTGCATTTCAGCCCATGTGCGAATACTACCCGCTGGAAGTGTGAGAAACCACTGCTTCGCCTTATCCTTCAAAGAAAATTGAAACAATCGAAGCTTAACCTCTTCCAAGGCGAAATCATGCCCTCCAATAGTACTACATATGGCCGAAAACTCCGCCAAATGAGTATACAGTTCATCATTGGACCTCCCGTTGAAGTGGGGGAGGATGTTGATGTAATGAGGTTTACAATTGAACATTCTTCGTTCACATACAATCGGTGAGTCATTGTCGGTGACCACCGGCCTAAAACGGTCATTTACTCCCCGTGGAGGTTATTGACGACGATGTGGTCCGTTAACTTCTTGATCAACCGGTCTTCGATTATCCCTTCGATCACCACCTCGATCTCTACCTTGGTTACCTCCTCCCACGAAACGAGGAATCTGGTTATGATTCACATTATTGTTGTTATTGTAGTACCCATCATTCCGGTTCCTTTGATTGTTGTTTTGTGGGTTGCGATTGTTTCCATAACCATCGTTTCGAGCATTCCCATAACCATAGTTTTCATTTCCCACAAAATTGGCATTTTGATAACCAAACTCCTCATCATCAAACCCTCTTGCATTGTAAGCATTGCCCCGGTTCACATACCCCCAACCATCGTCTTCTCTCTCATCGTAATTTCCCCCGTCGTCCGAGTATTCTGAGTGAATACTCACGTGTTCTGGCGATTGATAACCGGGAACGCTATACGCTTCGTCATCGGGGATTGCATTCCTCAATTCATCGATGTTGAAGAATGGGTTTTCATTCGCGGGATTGCCGCGATCACGATTACCCCTACGATCGGAATTTACATTTCGGTCATTGATGTTGGTAGGTAAAGGGTTTTGTCGGTTAGAATTTGGATGTGGTGGTGTGGGTGTTCTTTAGTTGTTATGGCCGCGGTTTTGGAATGGTGGTGTTGGTGGTCTCGAATTGTTACCACCGCCCGGTTGGTCTTGTGGAATATTTTGAACGGCTCGAAGGTTGCCCTGATACTGAAATTGGTATTGGTTGTTTGGGTGGTTTGAGTTTTGGGGATCCATTGAACTAGGTTCAACGGATAGTGTAAGTGGTGAATGGGTGGTTTGGTTGGAAACGAGTGTTGCTTCCAACCGGCTTACCAAATTCCTTCTTGCAACTCTTTCGATTTCCTGTTCGTAGACTAACGGTGAAGTCCTCCCGGAGTTCCGCGTATGCATGCCCTACCTGTAACCTGCACAAGTAACACACCCCACATAAGAAAGAAAAAGACAAAGTACAAGAAAAGAAACTATGCAATTTAAACAGATAATCACGTAAATTCAAACAATATCTAAACACAAAGCGCACGCACTCCCCGACAACGGCGCCAAAATTTGATCGGAAGTTTCGCGCTCCGGTCAAAGATAATATTTATATGCCCAAATTACCCTTAACAAATAGTTAGTGGTAGCAAGGGGTCGAACCACGAAGAGTATGTGGTTTGCGAATGGATTCGATTGAATTAAAATGAAAGTCATAAATTATGAAGCTTGCTATAATGTTTTTGTATTTTTATTTAGTTGAAAAAGATGTGAATTGGTTTAATTGATTAAAGACTAATGATTAACGATTGCAAGAAAACTTGATTACTAAACAATAATGATAAAAAGGATTCACACCCGGTTTCGGTAATTGCCAACCTAGGGTTTCTACAAGTTTTAGATTCAACTCAATTGTATACGATTAGCGGATCTAGTGTACCGTGACTTAGGTTCCAATAACTATCAACGTTTTGAAAAACGGACAAGAATGCACTTTGTAATCAACACAAGTAAAACGTAACCAAGACAATGCATAACTACACATAACCATTTCGCAAAGTCATAACTTTATAATCGTTCGACAATTTACGAATACGAAACAAATGTAAACTATTGTCAATGGTTTCAAAAATCAATACAAATTGTCACAAAGTTGAATCAAGAACAATTCAAAACCCTAAATTAAACAACTACCTACACCGGGGTGAAACCAAGGTGATTAGCCGCTCATGGTTGAAGAAACTTGATCACCGGATGATTGGAACTTGACTTGGACCATCTTGAAGCTTGAACAATGGAGAAATGGTGGATGTTGAGGGTTTTGGTGAAGGATGATGGTAACAGAAATTATGTATGGATGATTAGGGTTTATGGATGGATCGATGATTGTGAATGATGATGATGATGTTCTTGATGATTCGGGTGATATGTGTGATAAGAGATGGAATGAAAGTGAATGGTCGTCAAGATGATTCTCAATTGTGGCTCCAAGAATGATTCAAACTTAAGAGAGATGTGTAACTCCCGAGTTAATGGCCTCACTTCCAATAGAAATCGTTTTTGGGGAAGGGCACTCGATAAAACGGCACTCACATGAGATATCAAATCAACCGGTTCGGGTAATTTGTTGTGCCGTTTTTCGATGCTTAACTCCTTTAAGCATTCCACATGAGCCGGAACCTTTTTAATGTCATCTAGTAACGGTAAATTAATTTTTGCTTGTTTAAAATTTTCCCACCCCTCGTCCTTCGGTGGGTACCGTTCCTCAACTTGTGATGCATTAATTGGTTTAATTTGATTTAAACAGTTTTCACAAAAAGACTTTTTATTCATTTTCTCAATTTTAACTTGTGAAATCGTTTCTTGTTCATTTTTATTTTTCGACTCGTCTCTTGTATTTCCCACTACACCATCAACACATTGTGGTGGTGGAATGCTTCCAACACTACTACTAACCTCATTATTTGAAAGAAGACTTACCGCGCTAATGTGCACATTCCTCACATTGCCCGTGCTTGAACTTTGATGCTTCGGGTTCGTCGTCGTCGTCGTGTCACTTGTGCCATCTCCTCCGCAAGTTGGCCCACTTGCCACGCCAATGCCTCATGTGATTTGTCTCGCATCTCATTTGTCTTCTTCATCTCCTTAATATCACTGTTAGATTCCTTAACCACATTGAACAAGGTGTCCATTTTGGCACTCAAATCATCACCACCGGTTTGATTATTCAACCCGCTTCCATTACCACCTTGATTATTTTTAATTCCTTTGGTAACCCCCTTGGTTACTTCCTTGGCGAGTTTGGTGCGAATACCCCCTTGATTTCCCGGTTGGAAATTCGGGTTCATTTGGTTAGAAGCATTACCATACCTAAAGTTAGGATGGTTCCTCAACCCGGGGTGGTAAGTGTTGGAGTTCATATCGTATTGCCTCCGGTCTCCATACACTTGATTCACATCCGCGGTGGCTTGGCAATTCTCGGTCCGGTGACCGATGTCACCACATTCTTCACATACGCTATATTGGACCGCACCCACTTCTTTCTTCTTCATGCGGGCCAATTCCCGCTCCAACGTATCAATCCGATCCTTAGAACTTGAATCACGATCGGGCCAAGACCTTGAGGTAGGGTGCTTTTTGGCTCGGTCGGCTGACTCTTTCGCCTTTGATCTCTTGCTCATTCTTTCTAGGAATTCCCAATCGTTATCCTTGTGATTTCTTAATAGAGTTCCATTGCTGGTCGATTCAAGGTGGTTCCATGTCTCATCATCCAAACCCCTTACGAAGCATTTGACCAACTCCCATTTTTCAATTTGATGATGTGGGCACTTCCGGATCAATTCCTTAAACCGAGTGAATGCTTCATGTAACGGTTCACTCGAAAGTTGGCGAAAAGACCAAATTTCATCTCTAGCATCGTTTGTCTTCGCCATTGTCAATGGTTTCAAAAATCGGTGATCGTTCGACTATTTACGAATACGAAACAAATGTAAACTATTGTCAATGGTTTAAAAAATCAATACAAATTGTCACATAGTTGAATCAAGAACAATTCAAAACCCTAAATTAAACAACTACCTACACCGGGGTAAAACCAAGGTGATTAGCCGCTCATGGTTGAAGAAACTTGATCCCCTGATGATTGGAACTTGACTTGGACCATCTTGAAGCTTGAACAATGGAGAAATGGTGGATGTTGAGGGTTTTGGTGGAGGATGATGGTAAAAGGAATGATGTATGGATGATTAGGGTTTATGGATGGATTGATGATTGTGAATGATGATGATGATGTTCTTGATGATTCGGGTGATATGTGTGATAAGAGATGGAATGGAAGTTAATGGTCGTCAAGATGATTCTCAATTGTGGCTCCAAGAATGATTCAAACTCAAGAGAGATGTGTAACTCCTGAGTTAATGGCCTCCCTTCCAATAGAAATCATTTTTTTACATAAGAAACATCAATTTTGCGTTTTCAAGATTTAAAGCGCGTTCGCCGACGGCCCAGACCCCGTCGACGACGCCCTCTCAAAAGCTGAAAATCAGCCGACGCCTTGTTTGACTGGATACGGCCATTGTTACCCGACGGGTGTTTCTAGAGCCCGTCCTGGACGGCCTTGAGCCCGTCGGCGACGGCCTCTCCAACTCCAATTCTTCATTTTCTTCACTTTGCACTCCCGGTTGATCCGTAACGCGTCCCGGTTGTCCGGTTTTCGTCCCGGTGACTCGTAAAGCTCCCAAAAAGCTCCTTAAACTCCATCAAACCTGCAAAACACATTTTTAATTAAGAGTAGGCTATTCGGAATTAAAACTTATGTAAAAACATCAAGTTACACGATTATGAACACCGGTTTTCAACCATGTATCATGATATCATTTATTCGAAAGGGTCAGACAAGTGGACAAGTTGACCTCTGACACTCAGATGTGCACGGTCGTGCACCTGGTCGCATGGTAGTGCAGTGTCTGGAGGTTCATCTGAATGCCGGGAATTTCATCAGAATTTGAGGTTCAGGTGGTGCACGGGAGTGCACTTGGGGCGCACGGTCGTGCGTTCCGAGGAAATCAGTGCACTGCCAGTGCTTCCGACATCGTAGGTCGCGCACGATCGTGCAGTTGGGGCGCAAGGCCGTGCAACATCTGGCAGTTCATCAGAATCTGCAGAATTCATCAGAAACGTCCTTCAATCGCCTCGTTTTCTCCCACTTTGTCTTTTGCAAACTGTTTAAGACCTGAAAAAGGAAAAGTACCTGATTTGGTACCTAAACAATGAAGTTTCGGTTAAAAACGCTTAAAACGGAAGTAAAATGTGGGACTAAAACATGTATAATTTAACGAATATCAGTTACAAGATCATTCCAGATGTTAGGACTAGTTCTCAGATGACTCCAGGCGGTTAGTGAGGTGTCAAGAGCTGCTACATGGTGGCAAGTTGCGAGAAATGTGGCAAAAAGACAGACTGCCTTGGCCAGCACACATTCTGCCATCTGAAGGTCCCTTATGGACCGTAAGGGACATGGCCGGTCCTGAGAATTCGTATACCCTGTTCGAGCTCGAAAAAATGTGCCCTTAGGCCTTAACGAAATTGGGTATTGGGCTCACTAAAGGTCTAAACCTAATGCCAAAGGGGTTAATAACTAGTCTAAACCATAAGAATAGTTTTGTAAGAGGGCCTATGTTGGTGTTTGTATGCGTGTACCCTATTAAAACAATATTTTACATATACATATCGGGTTTTTTTCATAAAAAAATGTGCCCCTCGAAATATCGGGCCCTGGCCGGTGGTCCTCCCCACCCACCCCCAGGGCCGGCCATGGTAAGGGATCAAGTCTTACAGTCCGTAAGGACCTTTCGGCGCACACAGTTTTGGTTTCTTTACGGACCGTAGGGGCCATGGCCTTGCGGTCCGTAACCGCTTCCCATATACAAAATAATTTATGCCATACGGTCCATAAGCACTAATGGCTTACGGTCCCCACAGCATTCTTCCAAAATTTTTACACATTTGGTCCCTCTCGCCACACAACGTGGCATAATAGAGAGTTAATCGGACACGTGTCATCATATAATTCGAAATAATTTTTCGATGTGTTACAATATATATATATATATATATATGAAAAGATTAAAATGCCCTTACTTTTAATAGTAAAGTTACCAAAATACTCTTTTATTTCATCGACATTTTGGATGGAGTTAAAGGCGGGGAGCAATCTAGCAATAAAATGGAAACATCAAGGAGGAAAATGGTTGTTTTTAAACTATTGGGGCAAAAACGTTAAAATGGTCAACCATAGGGAGCAAAAACGAAGTTTACTTTATAATAAAAACATGAGTAAACTTCCGTTTTGCTCCATGTGGTTTGGTCGTTTTAACGGTTTTGCCTTAATCCTTTAAAAATAGTCATTTTACTCCTTGATCTATTTAACTTATCTCCATTTCACTCCCCGCCCCTAACTATGTCTAAAATGTTTGTTAAAGATAAGGGTACTATGGTAATTCTATAAATATGTATTTACATTGATTTTTAAAATCCATTTGTTTTGTCTTTTTGTTGATATAAAAAAAATATATAAGCATGTATAACAAAAAACATTTAGATCCCTTTCCTCACTTCATCACCCACTTTCTCTCTCTATATCTCCTTCTCTCTCTCTACCTTCAGTAACACCCACTAGACACCGCCACGACCACCACAACAATAAGACACCATCCCTACCACTAGCCCTCGCCATAACCACCACCCCCACCGCCGTCGCCGCCATTACCACCACCATAGACACCATCTCTTAGTCGGCCTCGCTCAGATCTGAAAGGAGGCATCAAACCTACATTAGAAACGTAGTGGCTCAATTAACAAACGACGACAACAGGTACGATCGACACTCGGAGGTTAGAAACTCATTGAGCATCGATTGAGCTTTCTCTTCGTTACGAGTCATCGTGAGACTGAACTAAGATTAACCCTAACCCTAGGTTGATTGTGATGATTTTGAAGGTGAAGTGGTGAAGAGTTTGTTGTTGGTTTCGGCTTTCTATTTTATAAAGATGGGATTTGGGGAAAAAGGAATTTCGGATTTCTGTTTCATATCTGTTTGTTGTGGCAGCCAGAGGTGGGAGTGGTGACGGTGTGATGGTGGTGGTTGGGCGATATAATGGTGGCAGGTGGTTGGTGACGCGGTGGCTGATGGTGGTGGTTGGGCGGTGTGATGGTAGTGGTTGGGCGGTGTAATGGTGGCAGGTGGCTGTTGGTGGTTGGTGAGGCATGCATGTAGAGAGTGTGTGTGTGTGTGTTTGTATATGTTAATATATAAATAAGAGTTAAATGCCATTTTGCCAATTTAGTCCAAAGGTTTCATTTTCCCCTACGGGTTCAAAAAGGTTTCACCGTTGCCATTTTAGTCCACTGGGTTAACTTCGTCCATTTTTTTGTTAACGTGAAGAGCAATTCGGTCATTTTATATGTAATTCTGTTAACTAGAAGGGTAATTCAGCCATATAAAATGACCATATTGCCCTTCTCGTTGACAGAAAAAACGGATGAAGATAACCCAGTGGACTAAAATGACAATTGTGAAATCTTTTTGGACCCACAAGCTAAAAATGAAACATTTGGACTAAACTAGCAAAATGGGCCAAACCGTAAGGACTAAAATGGCATTTAACTCTATAAATAATCAAGCTTTTATTTTTCTGATATTATAATAAATAGTTAAATGGTTATGTTAATTATAAATTACCAAAGTACCCTTATTTTATACTTGAAATTACCAAAATACTATTTCAGTTAACATACAATATTGATGGAGTTAAGGCCGTGGAGCAAACTGGCTACAAAACCAAAACATCAGGGAGTAAAATGATTATTTTTAAAGGATTGGGATAAAACCGTTAAAAGACTGAACCACAGAAAACAAAACGGAAGTTTACTGTGAAAACATTAATAATTGTGTCTTCAGTGGCGGCTTTGTTGTCGATGATGCTGGCTTCAATAATCAATACGTCCAACTGTGCATTAAATCATTGGTATAGTTTTGCTGTCATTTAATAAATAATTATCATAATTATTCTAAAAACAAACATTACAAAAGAATTCTAAATAATTAAATAGTATCTTCCTAACTATAATATCATTTTCATGAAAGTATAAATTCAGAATAACTACATTTTATTATATTCACATACCTCTTTTTACTTTTCATTGCCTACTTTTAAGTTGTGATCATGTATACTTAGGTTATCATAGTATTTAAAAGCGTTCACTAAGGTGCTTTAAAGATTTAAAATAAGCTGAGAGCACCGATAGTTTGGTTTAGATTATGATGGTTCCACCAAACTATTTATTATAAACTAGTGTTTAACCCCCGTGTTGCGGGCGCGTGGTCGAAATACCATATTAAGCAAACAACCACCAAAACTGGAAAATCGTAAAACAAAAAACACAAATTTATACGATCATGTGACATAAAACGTAGGCAAAACAGTCACGAGCTGACGTAAAATGTAGACGAACTCAACTTTGTAGAGAAAAATAAATACCCAACTAAATACCCAAAGGAATAAAAATGTAAAATATGCTATAAGAAAAAACAAAAGAAAAAAAAAACATCCAATACTCAGATCTGTTTGATTTGATGAAAAAAAGAGATGATACATAAATGGTACTTTCGTAAATATCTTTACAATGAATGTTCAATTGGCTACTGTAGCCAAGATGCTACCTCAATTGTTAATATATAGTAATTTAAATTCAGGATATAATAGGAAAGTATGTTTTAAGTAGAAATGTTAGAAAATAATCTTAACGATTCATTAAGCAATAAAAAACCTAGATTAAATGAGTTGAATTGATCAAAATGAGAGACGCGTGGCTTTTCATTATGGTATTCTAGTCGATCCAAAACAATAGTTTTTTTTTTCTCCTCAAGTTCCCCTTGTTTTTAAATGTTAATTTTTTCATACGATATTATTTTTTTTATAAAAATTGCACCATAAAAACGAATATATTTTTATCTTTAAAACGAGTATACTATTGATATACTCGATTTTTTTTCAAAAACCTAGATGCGTAAAACGCAATAGATTAAAACACAAAAAATGTGTTTTCTTAAAACACAATGGGCAAAAAACACAAAAAACGTGTTTTTTTTTTTCTTCTAAAGCACAATGAACTAAAAACATATAAAATGTGTTTTTCTAAAATACAACGGACAAAAAACACAAAAAAAAATATGTTTTTTTAAACGCAATTCTTGATTTAATGACCCTTTTTTCATGTTTATAAAGAATATGTTTGATCTTGGTGTCTTCACGTGTTCATCTTCCAATTTCTAGATAGACATGAAAATTCTTGATTGTTGTTTTCTTTGCATACTTGTGGTTTTGACTTTCTTGATCTTTTCATGTAATTGAAGAAAATCAACAAAAAAAGTTGCATGATACCGTTGTTATACGTACGGTACCCGTGATCAGGGATGAGCAAATGGTACGGAGTAGGAGTACCGGATTTCTCGAACTAAAAGATTTTCAAAATCAATTTGATACCGACTTTTGGCGTTTTCTGTACCCAGCTGGTGCCGGTTTTTATCTTCATGTATCGATAACCGTACCGGTATTTTCGTTACCAATATCGGTTGATACAAGCTTATCCAACTTAAAAAGTAAAGAAAATAATAAAAGTATTAAACACTATTCATTGGTTTCTATATATATATATATATAACTAGATTATCACCCGGGATTGCTTCCCGGGCTTAAGAAAATTACTAATATAATTATTATTTATGATTAATACAAACTTAAAATCCTACAAAATGTATGACAAATTACTAATATAATTATTATTTATGATTAATATAAACTTTCTGTTCAACACTCTACCTCCCATGTAAGCAAGATAATGCATCAGCTGCTTTGTGCTTTCGGTTTTACCAGCCCACTTTCTCCACTATACCTCCCATGTAAGCAATATCACTTCCTTACTAACCTACAAATCCCACAATCATTGCAGTGAAACTGTTCCCTCGAAGTCTAGTCACAAAGCACGAATTAAAAAAAAAAAAAACAGTGGATATTAGCATATTATTCGAACATTTTTAAATGTAGATAGTTTTTACATCATCATGATAGAACTTGCAAATTCCGCAGAAGTATTCCCCTATTTTCACTCCACAGTTGGTACATATTTGAGCAACCTATCATGTCACACCCCAACCGATGGCGGAAACATCGGGGTATGGCACTGAGCGAAAACAGATTGTCCAGAAGTTTCCATAACAATTATCATTACCAATCAATTTAAAGTAACATGCCCCATACCATGCCTCAAAAGGTAAACAAATTATTACAGACAAAATCTAGGCAAATAGTTCTATTCCGACAACTCAGATTTAAATAGAGCAATTGTTTATCTGCTTCTAGAGACCCTTGATCTAATCAGTACAGACAACCATTTGTTGGCCTCTAGAGCCTTATTCTAGCCTCGATTTCCTAGCAGTTGTGCATGTTGATACATATTAAGTGGATACGGCTCGGCTCGGGTCGACTCGGCTACGAAGTGAAGGCCGTAGTCAAGACAACCTCCTGTCTTGACTCGGTATGCGAATTACTTTGTATCGAACGTACGAAATTGCTACTGCGTGTGTGCAGTATGCATGTTTAGTTTAGAGTTTATGTGTTAGTCTGTTTGTGTAACCCATGGCCCAAGCCCAACATTGAAGAAGCCCAAGTCACAGGCCTAACTGATGGACGAAAACACTTTGTCTGGTGAAATCACTTTGTGGTGAAAACACCTGGTGGTGAAAACCAAATGGGACGAAATCACCTGATTTCGTCCAGATCCTTGATTTCGTCCATGTGTTTTCGTGGGCCTCTTGTTTTCGTCATACATGTTGGGCTTGGACATATTGCTTCTGTTATATGGAAGACCAGCCGGAACCAAAGGTTTATGATTTTGTTGCTGTGAAGAGATTTCTCAGTAGCTACTAAATCGACTTTGAAGTCCACACCGGGTGGATATCCAGTTTGGAAGAGCGCTCAGATTCCTTGCAATGCACGAAGCAGTTGCAGGATACGGTTTTGAATTTCTAATCTCTCCTATACTTGTCGATATTTAAGCTGCTTTATGAATTATTATCATCTCGTGTAGCACTCTTTGGCCAGACACGTTGACCTAGAATATCACCTCACAAGTGATTGTTTCACTATAAAACTTGTCAATGTTGTCATGGTTCGCACCGCTTACCGACGTGCCAACTGATTTTTCCAAAATTCGATAAATCATTTCTGATTAAATTAATTTTGGTAAACGACATTGAGGTAAAACATGAGTTAACCGACATCGGAAAATCTTTTTTGTAAATATCTTTGTGTTTTTAAAATTATTTTAAGTTTGTTGATTTTAGGGGGAGTAATTCCAAATTTGAAAATTCAAAAACATCAAAAAATTTCAAAATGCAAAAACAATAGAAAAACAAAAATGAGTTTCCTGTCGAGCAAAAGAGAAAATGATAGTACATCAGTGGTCTGTCTAAACCTCTTTAAACTAAAATGCAAAATGAAAAACGATAAGCAGCTCTATATAAGATGTATCGGTAGGCTCACAATCATCTTAAAGTGTGCAGGGTGATATAAACCTAAATCGACTGAAGACCAGGTGGGAACCACTCATTGGCATATGGTCTTAGTACCGAAATTTCGTTTGAGAGATTGCCGAGGTTCTGAGATATGTGGTCTTTATGCTGTTTATCATCTGGGTATCATGGTTGTTTCTTTTACCGAAACAAACGGAGACGAAGTCTAGATCTTCCATGATATCATACATACGTGTACATACTGCATTCGACCTCAATAAGTGATCAACAATCACATGTCCACAAAACAAGTGATAATATATCACACTTTTCCGGGAGTCAAGTTCGTCTCTTTGCTGTACGAAAGTACTGACCTGTTCACGGACTTGCTCTTGTGCCCTTCATGCATCTGAAAATCAAGTTCCTCATCAATAAGTGATTCTATCACATAGGGCTTGTTTTCAATTCAAAATAAGTGAGTTACTCACATCTTTTTATACGTCAAAACAGATGATAAATGGTATACTCACCAGTAAGATGATCTCTCGTGCATACCTTGATACGGGAATGTGTCGTGATGTGGATGAACACCGGTCGATAAGTATAAATCATACCTTAACCTATCCCCTCGCCATGATTACATATGATAAGTTGAGCTTATGTGGATAACAATACCGATAATCGTTATAGGATGTTTATCTAGATGTTAACAAAAAGAACAACAAGAGCGTTTTGGCATGACCGTACACTGATATGATTCTCTTACCCTCGAAACTCGCAAAAAGAATGTCTGTATATATTTACTTTTCTTAGTTTCTGCAAATCTGTATATATTTATTTACTGCTTTCAGTCTTTAAGTTTGAAATATTCAAAATGCCAAAAAGATTTTAGGTGTGTTTTAATATAAATTTTCTAAAAGTCAAAAAGATTTTATTTCTGCTTTAGTTTTGATTAACCGATGTTGGAACTCAAGTCTTCGTTGCCTGAAATCTGTTGAAAACCAAAACGACTGAATCTTCATAAACGGTCAGAGTTTGCAAGTTTTGAAAGTTAATAATCTAAATTGAAAAATCTGTTAACTTTTCAAACTAACTGTCGGACGGTAGTTGAATAAGAATTGGTCACCTGTGTGTCATTTGTTTTATGTTAAATATATTCCAAGCATTGTTCTCATTACGCGTTTAGCTTTCTTGCATGTGCAGATGCTAAAGGCAAGGAGAACATGTTCGATGATAAGCTTCGGAATGAAGACACGACGTGAAGGCACTCAAATGATAAAGATGTTCGAGTTGCCGCTGATCAATCATCAACACCACAAGGATCTAAAGTATCGAAAATCAAAAGATTCACAAGCATAATCAAAGGAGGAGTTTATTGATACACTTCCTAAATGAAAGCGGGAGTTTGTTAATACACTTTCTATGTGCAACACGTGAAGCCTTTGAAGATCCTTTCCGAGAAAAACGAACCTCGCGAGCAGCATCCAAGGGGGAGTTTGTTGATACATATTAAGTGGATACGGCTCGGCTCGGGTCGACTCGGCTACGAAGTGAAGGCCGTAGTCAAGACAACCTCCTGTCTTGACTCGGTATGCGAATTACTTTGTATCGAACGATGAAAATGCAACTGCGTGTGTGCAGTTTGCATTATTAGTTTAAGTGTTTGTTTGTTTGTCCAACATGCCCAAGCCCAACATGAAGACAGAAGCAATATGTCCAAGCCCAACATGTATGACGAAATCACATGTGATTTCGTCAAAGCCCCATGTGCCGAAATCACCTTTTTGGTGAAAACCAAATGGGACGAAATCACCTGATTTCGTCCAGATCCTTGATTTCGTCCATGTGATTTCGTGGGCCTCTGGATTTCGTCATGTTGTTACTATATAAACACAGACAACAGACATAACACGGTGAGGCAAGTCTGAATAGATTTGAGAGCGAACACTGTAAACACACACACACTGAGAGTTTATGAGAGCATCTTGTAAACATTGCTTTGTAACCGTTTTCTAGATTAATACAATGGAGTGTTAATCGGTGAATCTTGTGTTTTACGTGTTCGTCACTTGGTTTAACTTACCTGTTTGGATTCCGCACTTTCGGGTTTGTCGGAAAACAGGGAATAGAGGTTACTCGATCCTCCGGGTGGACCTTCAGTGCATCCTAAGCACCTGTCACATACGTTAAAATAAAGTCAATACATATAATGTAAAGGTGAGCATACAAGTTTGATAATAGCATATATAGTTCGAATTCGTTTACGCATAACCAGCACGTACACATAGCGAAATGAGGTGTAACAACCCGCACTTCCGTGCGTTGTTACTACTCGATATACTCGTTACACCTAGCACCAGAGATTCGGATCATAATGTAACTATATCGCATACATCACTATTCGAAGGATAATCACATATTTTCGCAATACATTATAACTACATCACATCGCAAACACTAAACACTCACGATGACATTGAGTGAGGACCTATTCTACCCTCCTCAGTGGCCGTGATGTGTCGAAACGCAGACAAATAATGCTAACAAAGACTCTTGGGTGAGTGCTATAGCTCCAGTCGTCGTGACGATGATGACAATACGAGTGAGTGGTACCCCGTCAGTCATTGTGGCACAACACACAATAACGTTCACGATGACATCAAGAAAGGACCTATACTACCCTCCTTGATGGCCGTGAAACGTCGCTAATGACCGCATACTCGAATCGAAAACCGATTGTTATTTCGAAACATTGAATTATGGATACGTAAATACGACCCCTAGTGATATATATATATATATATACATATATAATAATAATATAAATTAACTATAGAAAGCGCGTACTCCAAATACTATCACAACGCTCGAAAACGAAGAAAATCCCCGCGCCGGAGTGGCCATCCAGATGGACAGCCTCATCCGAACGGATGGGCCATCCGAAGGGATGGGCCATCCGACCCAAACACCTTTTTAGCCTTCTCTGTTGCCTATAAATAGCATGTCACATCACTCAAACAGTGATGTGACAGCTCCCACTCGACCAAGCACGCTCTTGGACCTTTTTCTCTCGATTCCTCGTGATTCCGGTAAGATTTCAATCTAAAACTTGTACTTCTATGATCTACACTCAATCCTACGTCATTCTGTCTTTCAAAACTCAATTTCTAACCGCGAAATCTACTGATTTGAGGTGTTTTAAGGTGATGTCACTAAAAGTTCATATGAACTTCAAGTTGTGACCTCATCCCACCATAAACGACTCAGATCTGGGTGATTTCCACATGTTTTGATAACAAATCTCACCCAAATCTATGTATTTAAGCAAGGAACTGTGCGATTTCGAGTTAAACATGAGAAACCGTCAAGAACAGCCAGATCTGATGGAACGGGGTGATTCCCGGCCGTTAGAACGGGTCGGAACAGATGAAATTTCAATTGTTAATACGAAATTACACTGTCCCAGTGAAACCACACGTACTTCTTCCGAAAACACTCGAAAACCGTTAATCGGAACGCAAAAACAGACGTGTTATCCGACCAGATAACATGTCATCCGAACGGACCACATGTTATCCGATCGGATCACATGTCATCCGAACGGATCACATGTCATCCAAACGGATCACATGTCATCCGAACGGATCACATGTCATCCGAACGGATGACAGCAATCAGACCAAGTCAACACATATCCGACCAGATAGCCTGTCATCCGACCGGATGGCAGCCATCCGACCCAAACCAACATGTTGTTGGTGCACATGTCTGTTGACTTCGTCTTATATCGAGTCTCGGATACATTCAAGTCCCTGTGAAGACCAAGACTGAAGACTCCGGCTGTATCCAAGGGGGAGTTTGTTAGTGCATAATGTCTAAAGCCTTTGTCTTAAGTCTAGGTGTCTGTTATGTCAAGTTTGTATAGATTAGGGGGCTGAATTGTAAGTTTATTTTATGTTTCATGTCTGGTAGCTTGAAATGACAAGCAAGTTGCCTGGTAGCTTAAACATGTCATGTCCATTTCAAGCTAACAAGACAGCCTATATATAGGTAGTGTTTGTTTCTCATTTGTAACGGATCCTTCAAGTTGTAACCGAAGTCCTGCTGGATTTTTCTGAGAAATATTAATGAGAAACAACGTTTAAAGTGATATTCTTCCGTTTTCTACTCCGTTCTCTTTGATTCTAATCTGTTTAAGTGTTTCCGCCACTTAAATAGTGTATCTTAGCTCAAATTGACTCATTTGATCGGTCAAATCGGTCCTACAATTGGTATCAGAGCCAGTTATGAGCTAAAATACCTGAATCAAAGTCTTTTTACTACATTTTTAGGATTTCCGGACATTTCCACGGACAAAATGGACTGATTTTTGAGTATTGTGTGTAAAAGTGAGTTTTAACAAACCCTTGAGAGTTTCAGTTTAGAATTCGAAGTAAAACAGATAAAAATGGCTTGAAAACCTCTGATAGCTTGAACAAACTTGGCTTGATAGCTTGAAAATCCTTTGGCAGCTTGAAAAATCTTTTGGTCGCTTGAAAAGTTGACAGCAGTTTCAAGCTAACTAGCTTGCTCGCTTGAAAGTGTTTGACAGCTTGAAAGTGTTTGACAGCTTTAAAGTGTTTGGCAGCTTGAAAGAGTTGTTCACTTGAAAAGTGCATTGTGTATTAATCAAGACTTACGGGCCAATAGATTTTACGAAGTGAACAAGTTCATTCGAACGTGACTGTCTTGAAAAACGGGTTTCCGAATCATGGATATTAATTTCTTTAATATGACTAAAGAAACACTTGATAGAATAAATGTATTAAATAAAGAATTTGATTCATTTTCAGGTTGTCCAGGAGAAAGTACAAAGACTATAATTGAGAGGTATAGCCATCTTGTTCGCTCAATGTCTGAGAAGGGTATTCAGAAAAGTCCAAATGAATGGGTTGAAAGATTGGCCAAAGCCATACCTCAACAAGAGTGGGGTACATATCTTTTGGATTTGAAAAGAACCGGAGAATACTCTAGATTGACAATTTGTCAATTCATTGAGAAACTTAAAGAACAGATGGAGAGAAATGCTGAGAAGAAGAGCAAGAGTAAAGGTGTCAAAGTGGGAGAGGAACAGACTGAAGATATTTCAGTTTTGAAAGACGAGAAGAAAGCTGATGAGAAACAGATTTTGGATTTGCAGAAAAATTGTGAAAAGCTGAGATCTGAAAATGTTAAACTGTTAAATGATTTGAACAGTTTGACATTGAAAAACGAGATTTTAAGAGAAAAGGAAAAAGAATTTGAAATTGAAAAATTGAAATTTGAAAAAGATTTTCAAAGTCAAATGAAGATTTTAGAAAATGAGAAATCTACTATTTTTAAAAATAATTTTGAAAAACAGATTGAAATAAACTCTCATCTTCAGAAAATCATTCGGCTTGAAAATGAAACTGAAAAAGCTCGGATTAAAATCAAAGAGCTTGAAGAAAAATTGAAAGGTTTTGAGACTTCGTCATCAACACCAGATTATCCATGTCCAAAACGATCAATTCCGTCCAATAAGTGACAATGTCACAAATTTTGACAAAGTCAAAATTGAAGATTGTGATGACAAAGCTGATGATGAAAAAGAAAAAGAAAAGAAAAGAAAAATATTTTTGAAATTAAAAGAAAAATTTAAAGAAACTGTTTTACATTCGACTGAAATAGGTGAATGCTCAAAGCAAAAACCTGTTAAGAAGAATGTAGAACAAAAACAAAATGTTAAAAATTCGAAAAATTTTCAAAACAACAATAAAAGCTCATCAGTTCAATCATCCAATCAAGATAAAAAACCACAAAAATTGAAAACCCAAAACTCACAAAAAGTTGGTGATATGTGGTGCAGGTTTGACCACAGTGCTCAAGCGTCAAATCAAGATTATATGAGAAGTCATGAGTACTACAAATCAAATCAGTGTTATGATCTGAGCGTTTGGTGTGAAGGTGGTACATGGTATGATAACAGGGTGTGTTACAACTGTGGTTTTCAAGGACACATTGCTGTTAACTGCCAGAGATAGAGATTTGAGACAAGAAGATGTTATGAATGCCAAATCAAAGGTCACATTACCAGAGATTGCCCAATGAGATCAATTGAAAGATCGAGGGCTGTATCTCAGAAAAGGGTGATGAAGTCAGTCAAAGTCGAAAAGCCCAAGGAACTGAAAGTTTCAGAACAGAAAGTCAAAGAACCTAAAGTTCAAGAAAAGAAAGTGAAGCTTTCTCAGGGGCAGAAAGACAGACTGCGAAAAAAGAGGAAGAAGGCGAGAGAGTATCTGGAGAAGATTTTCTCCTCAGGTTCATCTGTTGATAAAAATAAGAGTTCTGATGAATCGACTCCCTCGATTGCAAAGTCAAGCAAGACGAATTCATCAGATACAAATCTGAGGACGAAAGAAGAAAAGAAGAAGAAGAAAGTTGTTGGCAATGAATCTGACTCGTTAAATTCAGACAAGCCACGATCAGGCGATGAATCTGGTGTGGTAAAGCCAGAAGAGCCATGTGTTGAGGTAAAAGTAGAGAATTCTGGTTTAACAATGGATGATGCAAATTTTTCACCATTGTTGAACAAGAATTCAAAAGCACCCAAGGATCGTCAGGCTTGGGTGAAACTGTTTAAATGAAAAACCTGACTTGCCGGAGTTCCCAGGTTGGTAAGCGTGGAACATGAATCAGCACATTTCTTGAGAAATTTCACTCTGGTGATTTTTCGACTTACAAGTGGTTAATCAAGAACATTAATTTGTACTTGATTTAACTATCTTACAAGTGGTATGATTGTTGGAATTTGTTGAAATTTGTTTTTTGTGATAAATCTACAAGTGTTTGAGAACAATGTGATGAAACCCCATGTTTGTGAAACGACACACAAAACTAATTTTCCAGAAAAATCATTTTGATTAAAACAAACTTAAGTGTTTTGAAATCATAATGGGAAAATAGTTTGTTGTAAGGGGGAGTTTTGATTGTTTATGCCAAGTGGATGGCGAATTGAAGCGATTTGATATCGGTTGTAATTTTTTTAGAAAACAAACTGTACAGATAGAGTATCAATTTTTGTTTTCAAATTTTCTCAGAAAATCAAAATTGAAACATATTTTGATTTTAGGGGGAGAAAATTTTTTTAAAAAATTAGAAAATTTGAAAATGCCAAAAACATTGAAAATTAAAAATGAGTTTTGTTGTGAAAAAGAGGAAATGATAGTAAATCAGTTGGACTGTCAAAGTACGCTAAAGAAATGAAATGTCAAAAGTGATAAACGGTCTCACTAAAGATGTGACGATAGACTCAGCTAGACTAGTAGATTTGTGATAACGATACAAACTTAAATGAAAAAGCCTAGTTCTAGTGGGAAACATGGTCGCAAGCATAGTACTTAGTTTTGTCCTTCTTGACTGTGTGCCTACTCAGTAATCGCTGATTGTCGAAAGACATAAAACTGGTTAAGTCTGTGAACTTTCACAACTTTGCTAAAAAGTCACTGTGATTGTGCATTTCATTTTGTCAAGATTTAAACTTGTTTTATTTCTTTATTTTGTTTAAGCATTGGACATCCTCTGCGTATACGTGAGTATCGACCTGGATGTTATTGCCTAAACGTTCTGCTTTATTTTCTTTGGTGTTTCGTTTAAGCTTTGGATCACCTCTGCGTATACGGGAGTATCGACCTGGTGGTTAAAGCCTAAACAATTTCAATTTGTTTTATTTTCTTATTTTGTTTAAACATTGGACTTTCTCTGCGTATACGGAAGTATCGACCTGATTGTTAATGTTTAAACATTCTGCTTTGTTTTCGCACAAATCACAGTTGATAAAAGTTTAAAGGCATTACTTGAGTTAGTGTATTGCATGATGAGGGGATATGCTGAGATCGTGGGGTCCATAAGAACTTAGTGCAAAATTAATATACCTTAACGTATCGGTAAGCATTTCGAAAGTTTTTTAGATTGAGTTTAAGTGGACAACAATATCGTCAATCTATGTGAATCGTTTAGAACTTAAAATGCTTAAAGCTTAATGGTGCTAGTGATTGGTCACATAAACTGATATGATCCTCTTACGCAAACTCACAAAAATTATTGTCTGTAAATATTTCTTTATTGTTTTTCATTAAAATCAAAAATCCAAAAAGATTTTAGACAACTGATGTTGAAGAGCTGATTTTCAAAATTCCAAGTGCTAAACATGATGAACGACATTGGATTGGGAAAGTTTGATGTAATGTAAATTGTTTTTGAAATGACTAAATGGATCATTAATTTGAAACCAATTTAATCATTTTAAATTCAAGTGGTAAGCATAAAGTTTATCTTACTGTTGGTTGGAGTATATGCAGGTATGCAGCTAGTGAATTCCAGACTGCGATCCCAGCTTGTCGAAAGGGGGAGTCTGTAGATGTAAAAGCCAGGTTTCTGATCTTGTTACTACGGAGTGCCAGGAGATGGTACTAAATCTGTGAAAGCTGATAATGCTGAGAAGATAGAGAGTGCTATATCAGATTGCGATCCCGGAACAACTTAAGGGGAAGTCTGTTAGCAAAGGGGAGATTGAAGAGTGAATGAGCCAGACTCAGATTCTGAAGAATAGCTGATAATGGTAATTGAAGAGAAAAAGAGAGTTTGAAGGATGCTTCAGCGTCAAATATTTTAGAAAGCGTGAAGACTGATTAAGACTGAAGTTTTGATGTACTAAAGTCTCGTACTGAAGACTCCGTCAACATCCAAGGGGGAGACTGTTGGTGCATATGTCTGTTGACTTCGTCTTATATCGAGTCTCGGATACATTCAAGTCCCTGTGAAGACCAAGACTGAAGACTCCGGCTGTATCCAAGGGGGAGTTTGTTAGTGCATAATGTCTAAAGCCTTTGTCTAAAGTCTAGGTGTTTGTTATGTCAAGTTTGTATAGATTAGGGGGCTGAATTGTAAGTTTATTTTATGTTTCATGTCTGGTAGCTTGAAATGACAAGCAAGTTGCCTGGTAGCTTGAACATGTCATGTCCATTTCAAGCTAACAAGACAGCCTATATATAGGTAGTGTTTGTTTCTCATTTGTAACGGATCCTTCAAGTTGTAACCGAAGTGCTGCTGGATTTTTCTGAGAAATATTAATGAGAAACAACGTTTAAAGTGATATTCTTCTGTTTTCTACTCCGTTCTCTTTGATTCTAATCTGTTTAAGTGTTTCCGCCACTTAAATAGTGTATCTTAGCTCAAATTGACTCATTTGATCGGTCAAATCGGTCCTACACATGTCATCCGAACGGATGGGCCCATCCGATCGGATGAGCACCATCCGACCGGATAACTAACATTTTGACGCTATTCCCGCTTAATCGTGCATCGTTTACAATACCGCTCAATGATTCAACGCAGACGCACTCGCAACCGATCCAATCAAGTTGTATTCTCGCTAAATACGCACTGTGAGTATACTTGAACCCTTTTAACCGCAATTTGGGTGTAACATACGTTTCTACCAAATTAAGCTTATCAAACGAATTATTCAAACAATCGAATTATCACTTGCGAACAACTGTTATGCATAGATATACGTGATGCTAGTTGCATATGTGCTAGGGCTTATACTCGCGACGTCCCACCACGACTAGTATAGTACTATTGCGCCCGACGGGGTCTAGTTTGCCATCGCATATTCGAGCACCGAGGACTTAGTTGGTAGTATCGGCTTTATGAGTATGTATGTCGGGTGTTACGTTTATGCATATGGAAATTCGCTACACATTTTAATCTATTACGCTATGCATATCAAACCTGTATACTCGCCAATACTTTTGTATCGACAAATATTTTAACGTATGTTACAGGTTAGATCGCAGACTATATCAAATCAAGCTAGGAAGTCTAGAAACTCAACTAAAATCTAGGTTGTCGGATTTGTATTGGTCGAGAGGACAAGAAATCTGTGATAACTTATGTGATTGTATTATTTGTTAGTATGGGATAACGAATGTATTAAATATTATCGCAATATAGTTGTTATGGATTCTCTTGAGCAATCTGATTCGCCTAGTGCCGCGCCCCGATGATTCCGCCATCGGTTGGGGTGTGACAGATTGGTATCAGAGCCATAACTATAGGAAATTAGGCAAGACTCGACCTAGTCCGGGTCGACGTCTTAGAAATTGACCTAGTCTATAGTCTAAGTACCAACAGGCCGACTCGTACGAACCCAGTAGGGTTGTATCGGGCCTACTTGATACTCTCGATCGAATTTACTAAAAACTACAACCTTGTGTGAACACCGCGCACTACAGCTTCACATGAAGGAGCCTTTCCTAAGGCCGGAATACTACTTAGCCTTTCCTAAGGCTGACACAAGACACGTGTTTTCGAAAATACTCGCATAACGAAACCGAGTGATCCTGTCAAGACCAGGTGTGAAAACCAAGAACTCTCGATGAGATCGCTCACTCAGCGCATTTTTCTAGCACGAGAACCTTTCATCGAGTTAGGAGTGACATTCACATCTCGACGAAAGTCTCCATTTCGAAATCTAGGGGAACTCACGAATTTATTCGAAGAGCATAACCACAATTAGGAACGAAACTGTTAAGTCAGGGGTGAAACCCGTACCTTAATAAGCCGTTCCACTCTCTAAAATTGGTTTTCAAAAAGCTCTCACCAAGGACTCGACTATCACGATAACTCGAGCCACGCGATGACTAGGAAGACGAATGCCATGAGCTGCATCCCAGTGGAGGCATGGAGTCTTCTAGGTCAACGCGCGTGCACGAACTTGTTGAACATAGTTGGGTTACCTTGGGTAGTCGACGCCTAAACACCCAAGGCACTCTATCATACGACCCGCCGATCTTACAAATGGTTGGAACTTATTTACGTTTGAAACGTTACGCTTTATCGATTTCTTGATTTAACGATTTTCACTCTCTGCTTTATAAACGCATAATTCGCACAACCATCGTAATCTAAAACGAAACCCGAATGTTCGCAACAAAACTAATGCATAATCTATCGCCTTCGCTCTCGCTTTCTCACCTCAACGCGTCCTCGCATATTCTAAATCGACCTGTATGTGTATGATTGCAAACTACATCTATATAAAAATACATATATACGTATAAACAACAAGTCATTGTGTGAGAACTTAGGAATTTCGTGTCTCCTGTGTGGCTCCTATGTGACTCGCATTACTATTATACTATCACGTCAAGTTTTGAACGCGCTCAATCGCATCGCAAAACTCAAAAATCATTTTGATCGAATCTCATTCCAAGTCTCTTCCTGTCTAGATGCCTTCCAACGACTCTACCTCGAGACGAATAGCTAAGAGAAGAACCAAACGAAGCGCCGATAAGAGGATTGCATCAATTGTGACCAAGGAAGTGGTCAAGCTCATTCCTCAAATTGCCGCTCGAGTGCACTCTCTCAGCAACTCTCGAGCCTCGGAAGACTCCAAGACGGAAGCGCTACAATCTGCTTTTCTCTACAAACACTTCAAAGCCTGTGACCCGATGGAATTCACGGGTGAAGGAGGTGTGACTTAACTACTCCAGTGGTACGATTTTATTGAAGTTACCTCTCATCAAAGTGGGTGTCCCGATAGTTTCCGTACTACTTGCACTACCGGAGTATTTCGATCACGAGCACTCGACTGGTGGACCGCCGAACGTAACAAACATGGGATCTCTGCAGCATACGCTCTCTCTTGGGATGAGCTGAAAGAGCTCATGAAGAAAGAGTACTGTCCTCCCCACGAGATTCAGAAGTTGGAAGAAGAATTTTGGAAAATCAAGCAAGTCGAAAGTGACAACGCTGGCTACACCGCAAAGTTCAAACAGCTTAGCATAATCTGCCCAAGTCAAGTCAACACTTTAGAAAAAGCCATTTCGAAGTACATTCGCGGCTTTCCTGAGTGTGTGGGTGATTTTGTCGAAGCTGCAAGACCTGCTACCATCGAAGAAACCTACCGCTTAGCCGCAGAAATCAACAACAAACGACTCATGGAAGGGTTCTTCTCAAAGAATCCTGTCAAGCAAGCTTATCAAGCAATCGCCATTAATTCTTCAGGCGATCCTGTCGACGATTTTTCTGACGAATCTGCTACCGATTCTTTTGACAAATCTGTCGACGGATCTTCCGACAACTCGGCCAAAGATTCTGCAAGTGAGTCCTCAGACGAACCCTCCAACGACGACACCTCTTCGCAAGACACCGACAAGCCCAGCCGCAAGCGAAAGAACTCAAGCCCGAGCTCATCAACAACCGAATTGCTGCAACCGAAACCTCTTCAAGCAGTTCCGGTGTTTCCAAAACGAGCTTACATTGGAGCTCATCCTCAGTGTTACTCATGTACCTATCATCATCCAGTTGGGGCTGACTGTCGCTATTGCCATAACTGCAACCGTTACGGTTACTTCACCCGCAACTGTCGCATCGAACCGCGAACTTGGGTACAACAACAACAGCTCCAGCAAAAGTCTTCAGCATCAAACATCTAAGCAAGCGTAGGATAAAGTTGTAATGATACGATTTTCGACGTTAATTTCTAAGTTTTGAACCTACTCTATTACTCGATGTTGCCACTATGCGTAACATTAACTCTCGTTTTTGTTTTCCCTCTCACACTCTAGTCATCACACTTAGACTAGATTCACGCGCATACTATCTACTATATCACGAAATAATGTGTTTTACCCTCACTACACTCTTAGAACGAGGTACGATAAACGTGCAAGTAACTAGGGGTGTTCAGGATTCGTTTCGAATTCGAAAAATTCAAAATTCGTTTAAATTCGATTCGATTATCAAGAATTCATTTCGATTATAAGAATTCGAATTCGAATTCGATTCAATTCGAGTCAAGTAAATCGAATACGAATCGAATACGAATTTATAATTTCAAATTCGATTCGATTCGAAATTCGAATAAAAAGTTATACATTTTTATTTATTATTTTTATATGTAATACATATATAACTTTTATTAAGCTATACTATAAATTATTTTCGAATTTTTTCCAAGTATTAAAATTACCCATTACCAAACCCACTACATGACCCATAAGTAAAACCTATGTAACAAATCTATCAATTGATTCTAACCATAAAAGTATTAACTTGTAATGTGGAGTGACTATTCCCGACTTCTCGTTTTGAATTTTAGACTTGTAATACTTTAGTTGAAACTTTTTAATGTGATATCGTGCTTTATGGCTGCTTTAATATTTATGTTTCATTTTGATAGTTTTTTACATGTTTTAAAGAATACGAATTAAATCGAATTTATTTGAATTCGATTCGAATTCTAAATTTTAATCGAATACGAATCGAATACGAATTGGGTTTTTTATTCGAATTCGAATACGAATTCGAATCGAATTCGAATTCAAGGAAAAATAAAAATTATTCGAACAGTTCGATTCGAATAATTCGAAAATTCGATATTCGATTCGATGAACACCCCTACAAGGAACGATTAATCACGGGTGCACACGGGATTATTTGGGTCAGTGCACGGAGATCGTAGTAAATTCTTAGGTGCCATAAGCGTTACGATGAAGTATGACACCAAACCATGGGATCTAAGTAGTAGGGGTCAAGCAAGGTGTGCTTTATCATACTACCGAAGTTCCGTGAAGAAAGTGCCACGTGGAGTTGAACGTTATTAGACCTATTATACTATTGTGATTATTTTCAACACACTACACTCAATCGCAAGGTGTAACAAACCGTATCATCGCGAGACTTGTCGTAAGTCTGCAAACGCAGTGCAATCGCCTCATCGATGGGCTCTGGAGAGTCTACCCCCGAAGGGCAATTGCATCGACGCAAGACTGGTCGTAAATCTGTCGCAACAAATCTCGTCAAGTACATAAACGCTCACGATATTGTTGAGTGAGGACCTATTCTACCCTCCTCGATAACCATGATGCGTCGTAACGTAACGTTAAGCTTATTCGAAACAAAACTCGGCTAATCGCAATTGCTTATCATGTGTATCTCGCAATCTCTATCGCATATTGTCACACCCCTATTTTCCACGTGTCACCGGTGGGCCCGGTGGGGAGTATCGTGACGTAGTTGGTATCATCATAGACAAACAACACAATATATAAATGCACAGCGGAAGCAAAGATAGATTCATTTCAACTTTAATAAAGTGTAATATTAAATATCACTAATAGTTGAAACGGATCCACAGGCGGATCAAAATAAAATAAGATATTGTTCAACAGTTTATTGTCATCCAAGCTTGCGAGACTTATTGTGGACGCTCTAGAAGACAGCCAGCCTAGTACGAGTAGTACCTGCACTTAACCTTTTGGGAAAAATACGTCAGTTTACACTGGTAAATACAATTTAACTGACTCATTTTGAAAAGGGTTGAAAATTGATTTGAATGCTCATGGCACAAAACATCTTTATAACTTGGGATAATAATGTAATATAATAATCTTGTGAACGAATTACATGTTACTTGTGCGTTCAGTAGCCCGGATCTTGTCCGGGTTAAAGATCAATAGACACACCACATTATTGAGTTATACACTGACAGGTGTACGCCTACACCTCGTGCTCAAGTCGTGGCCATCTCGTAAGATGATGCCAAGGATATCCGGGACATGGTCATTAACCCCCCAAAGGCTTTAAGTGAACAAGACTGTTTAAACGAGCCGATCAAATTATTCAATTAACCACCCAAAGATGTAAGATTTGATGCTCGATCAAGCGGTATTCTATATACCGTAACCCAAGCCCATATAGGGAAAATAAGTTAAAAGTATTTACCTTGGTAAGTATAAATCACAACTAGCAAGTGAAGGTAGCTTTTACTGGTTCTTCTATTCTGGAACAAAAGGTTTATAATAACCTATTAGATTTCTAACGGGTCTTTATTTAAGCCTAAGCCTAGACCGGTTAGTTTTACGGATGGTACGGTTCAAACGCACGATTAAGCGAAGACCGGATAGAATGTGATTTAGACCCGATAAGTTTGAAGACTTGTATAATATGGGTATACTAAATACATTCTGGATTTTGAGGTAAAAATGATAATGTTTGACCCGTTTTGGTCAATTTATGCAAACTAGTTACATAAACCGAACCGAACGCGAAAAGGGCGTTACGGGTAACCATAAGAGTCATATGCAAGTTCCCTGATTTAATATGCCTTAATTATGGTATAATATCAGTAAGATATCTTCTATTATGCCCAAAACGGATTTAAACACAAATTATGCCTCATAAGGGCATTTTGGTCATTTAAAAGATTATAAAAGAGTTTATTTGTAAATCTGAGTTACAGGTCTGATTTATACAGTAATTACACTTAATTTAACATGTTATAACAGTAGGGTATGACCTATATGTGAAACTTATCATTTAAAGCCAAACTATGCACCTTAGGGGTATTTTGGTAATTTCACAAGGGCTAAAAAGGTCAAAACTGGAAACCTGAGTTTATAAACTTTTACTTACTGTTATTATCTCAAAATATACTAAAAACATCAGTAGGTATCAACCTTATGTGTTTAACATGGTTATAGTGCATACTATGCGATAACAACGCTTAAAAAGGCGATTTGGAGTCATTTCCGGGTTTTTAAGAGAAGCTGATAATTTTTATAATTCCAGAAGGCTCAAAATATTTTATTTATCAAATAAAATCAGTAGAAAAAGGTTTGGGGTCAAAAGGATTTATAAAACTCATTTTATGGCTTAAAAGGGCAAAATCGGTATTTACCGAATTAAACTTAGAGACCTATGTTATGCTCAGCCAAAAATTAAATAAAAATATTCAAAAATCCCAAAATATTATATAACATCAGTGGGTAAAAAGTTTGACATCAAAAAGTGGGTTTAAATAGGCTATTCGCTAATTACGCTATTTAAGTAATATAAAGCTTTTAAATTACGATAATGAGCATAACTCTTAATCTAGACCTCAAACTGATATCAAATTTTAGGTGCAAGTTTATAAATCAGTAACAAATGTTTCTACTCTTTCACTTTTTCAAAAATCACGTTTTATAGTCAAAAGGGCATAATAGTCAACATTTAAGCATAAATCGGAAACATGCATATGAATCGGATAAGTATTGAACCAAGTTGTAAAATCTCAGAGAGTTATACTTATATGAAAATTGGTCCAAAATAAGCTCTAAGGCAGATCTCAAACATGCATGAATGGATCAGAATTGAAAGTCAAAGAAAAAGTCAATTTATGCGACTTTCGGTTCCGATTCGGGTTTAAACTGAAAATTGTCGAGATGAACATGTTGAGACATGTTCTTACATTAATTACCAAGTTATTTTAATGATCAAACAGGTTGCATGTACCCTACATTGCTAATTATGCTTAATTTTGAAAATACACATTCTGTTGACTTTTTGAAACAAGCTTTGACTCGACAATTAACATACTTAGAGTGGGAATCTGAAAATACCCTTTTGAGGGTTTGTTACCCACATAAATACCAACTTGTAGGTACTTTCAATTTGAGAAATGACTGAGCAAATTTCGTTTAATCTTAAATTCAAACTTAAATTACGACGGTTTGACTTATGGTTAATTAACTAAGCTAGAATGAATTAGAAAGGGTTATGAACACTTACAAGAGTCCTAATTACGAGTAGGAAGCCTAATGAACCCTTGTTGATGACCAGAGAGCTCCAGAATTGATCTTGTGCAAAGTTGTAAATGAATGAACATAAGTTGCAACAATGTGGGTTCTTTTGTAGTCACTTTGATCCTCCAAGATGATGCCAAATCGATCTACTGAGGTTATAAGATCTGTCCAAGTGCCCCTACATGCATATAAATCCATTGGAGAGCCCCTTGTATCGATTCACAGCTGCTAACCATCGAAAACAGGCCTGCACTGACATCTGTTCGCTGTTTTGTCGCTGGGCACTTGTTCGCGGGCCGCGAGAGGCCTTACGCGGGCCGCGTACAAGCTGGTAACCAGCCCATCAAGTTTTCATGTTTTACATTTTGGTCCTTGGTCCTTTGTAACGTGGTTTTGGCTATTTATCTTGCTCATTAGACCCTCAAATCTGATTTTTAAGGACCTTGGGACATTTACAAACATGGTAAAGTCCTTGGTTAACTTTGTGCTTACCCGAAAAGTCACGAATTTTAACGTTAACGCATTTAACCCTTTGTGTACGGTTTTGATCATAACTTTCTCATACGATAACGAAACTTGATGAAATTTTTATAGCATATTCTAGTGAGTATATTTTATCATTACAAAGCTTCGGGTTTGCCAAAAGGTCACTCAGAGGTATACTTTCAACATGTTGACACATTTAGCCCCTGTAGTTTGTAATTCCTCACTTTCTTTCATTTTCCGCTTCGTATGATCCATGATTTATCCGTTTAAGATTATAAACACCATGTAGGGTTATTGTAGAGCCTATTTATCCATTGTTGACACTTTGGACCCTTATATTCACATAGTTTCACTGTTTGTCAACTTTAGTCCCTCTAAAGTACGTTTTCACATATTCAAAGCCCATGACACGTGTCAATACATTATTGGACGTAAATTTTCGAGGTGTTACATCCTCACCCCCTTAAAAGAAATCTCGACCCCGAGATTTACTGAAAAAAATAAGGGTATTTTTCTTTCATCGTGGATTCTACCTCCCATGTGTATTCGGGACCTCTACGGGCATCCCATTTGACCTTAACAATAGGTACATGCTTCCTTCGAAGCTTCTTTACCTGTTGATCTTCAATCGACAATGGCTTTTCCACAAATTTCAAGCTTTCATCTATATGTACATCCGTATGCGGCATGACTAGCGATTCGTCAGCGAAACACTTCTTCAGATTACAGATGTGGAACACATTATGGATATCACTAAGCTCTTCAGGCAAGTTTAACTTATAAGCGACTGACCCGACACGTTCGATAACTTCGAAGGGTCCTATGTACCTCGGGCTTAGCTTGCCTTTCTTACCAAATCGCATCACCCCCTTCCAGGGTGATACTTTAAGCAATACCTTGTCACCTACTTCGAAGTGAAACGATTTGCGCTTTGGATCCGCATAACTTTTCTGCCTATCCCTGGCAGCTTTCAAACGATCGCGAATCTGGACAATCTTGTCCGTTGTTTCAAAGACCAAATCTGGTCCGGATAATTGAACTTCTCTTACTTTCGCCCAACAAATGGGTGTTCTGCATTTTCTACCATATAATGCCTCAAAAGGCGCAGCCTTTATGCTGGTGTGATAGCTATTGTTATAGGAGAATTCGATTAATGGTAGGTTCTTATCCCAACTACCACCCAAATCGATCGCACATGCACGTAGCATGTCTTCCAACGTTTGAATAGTACGCTCACTCTGACCGTCAGTCTGAGGATGATAAGCCGTACTAAAATTTAAACGTGTGCCCAAAGTTTGTTGGAAACTCTTCCAAAAATGTGACATGTATCTAGTATCTCTATCAGAGATAATAGACACAGGTATACCATGCAGAGCTATAATCTTATCTACGTACAATTGAGCTAACATATCTGAGCTGTAAGTTTCCTTTATGGGTAGGAAATGTGCTGACTTCGTCAGTCTATCCACTATGACCCATATAGTATCATTTCCCTTTCTCGTCTTTGGCAACTTGGTGATGAAATCCATCGTCACCATCTCCCATTTCCATGTGGGAATTTCAGGTTGTTGTAGCAAACCTGACGGCTTCTGATGCTCAGCTTTGACTTGCGCACAAGTCAAACATTTAGCTACATAGGCAGCTACAGACTTTTTCAAACCAATCCACCAGGATGAACAGAATATTTGGAACTGTGGGCTTCCTGGAGGATAACATCCCGAAGTCCTCCATAAACTGGAACCCATATTCGTCCATTCAATCTTAGCATTCCGTCTTTGTCGTAGGATAACTGCTCCTCAGTTACTCCTAGCTTTTCTTCAGGATAGTTAGCTTCCAACACAGCTTCTTTCTGTGCAGCTAACACCCTTTCGTTCAAACTATTCCTTATTTCAATGCGCTTGGCATTGATTCTTATCGGCTTCACTCTTTCTTTTCTGCTTAAGGCGTCAGCAACTACATTTGCCTTGCCTGGATGGTATCTTATTTCACAATCATAATCATTTAAAGTTTCCATCCAGCGTCTTTGTCGCATGTTCAAGTCCTTCTGATTGAACATGTGTTGAAGGCTTTTGTGATCTGAATAGATCACACACTTAGTTCCATATAAGTAATGCCTCCATAGCTTTAATGCAAATACAACGGCACCCAGCTCCAAATCATGGGTGGTGTAATTTTTCTCGTGTACCTTTAACTGTCGTGAAGCGTAGGCAATAACCTTGCCTTTCTGCATGAGTACACAGCCCATACCAGTGTGTGATGCATCACAATACACCACAAATTCTTCTATACCATCGGGCAATGTTAACACTGGTGCATTGCTCAACTTTTTCTTCAGAATGTCAAAGGATTCCTGCTGCTTAGGGCCCCAATCAAACTTAACCTTCTTACGTGTCAACGAAGTTAGGGGCGCAGCAATCCTTGAGAAGTTTTCGATGAAATGCCTATAATATCCTGCTAAACCCAGAAAACTACGAATCTCAGTAGGCGTCTTTGGCTCTTGCCAATTCATAACTGCTTCTACCTTGGCGGGATCCACTTGGATACCACGCTCACTTACCACATGTCCAAGGAATTGGACTTCTCGAAGCCAAAATTCGCACTTTGAAAATTTGGCATAGAGTTTCTCATGATGTAGAAGTTTGAGAATACAACGAAGGTGTTTCTCGTGGTCAGCTTGGTTCTTCGAGTAAATAAGGATGTCGTCAATAAAGACGATGACGAATTTGTCCAAGTAAGGCTTGCAGACGCGATTCATGAGATCCATGAATGCGGCTGGTTCATTAGTGAGCCCAAAAGGCATCACTAGGAACTCGTAATGTCCATAACGAGTCCTAAACGCTGTCTTGTGCACATCTTCATCCTTGACCTTCAACTGATGATAGCCTGACCTCAAGTCGATCTTGGAAAAGTAGCTTGCTCCTTGTAACTGATCGAACAGATCGTCGATCCTGGGCAAAGGATATCTATTCTTGATAGTGACTTTATTAAGCTCACGGTAATCGATGCATAGACGCATCGATCCATCCTTCTTCTTGACAAACAAAATCGGCGCTCCCCAAGGGGACGAACTAGGTCTAATAAAACCTTTGGCTAGCAGATCATCTAACTGCGTCCTTAACTCCTTCATCTCCGTTGGTGCTAACCTATAAGGTGCTCTAGCAACAGGTGCTGCTCCAGGAATGATGTCAATTCGGAATTCCACTTGCCTATCTGGTGGTAAACCAGGTAGTTCTTCAGGGAAAACTTCAGGATATTCCGAAATGACAGGGATGTCTTCAATCTTGGGTCTCTGTTCATCAATAGTAACTTGTGCCATATAAATGACACAACCCTTCCCCAAGCATCTAGATGCCTTGAGCATGGACACTTGCTCAGGCAATCCATACTGGGTATCCCCCTGAATGGTAAGTGACTTACCAGACGGAGTTTTGACTATCACTTGCTTTCTGTTGCACACAATCTGGGCTTGGTTATGCGATAACCAATCCATGCCTATAACTACATCAAAGCCGGCTAGCTTAAAGGGTAGTAAGGACAAAGGAAAAGAATGGTTCCTAATGGATATAACACATCCATCTAAAACAGTTGAGGCTGTTTCTATGGTTCCATCAGCTAATTCCACCTCGTATTTTATACTTAAGGTTCTAACAGGTAGGTTTAACAACTTACAGAACTTATCATCAACAAAAGACTTATCTGCTCCAGAATCAAACAATACTCTAGCAAAAACATCATTTATAAGAAAAGTACCTGTAATCACGTTGTCATCTTGCACCGCTTCCTTAGCATCCATCTTGAAGACCCTCGCATTGGTCTTCTTCCCATCCTTGGCTTTCTTGGCGTTCTTTGGGCAATTAGACTTAATGTGCCCTTTTTCGTTGCAACCGTAACATGTTGCATCCTTCAGCTTCTTACACTCCAAAGTCTTATGATCCGTAGATTTGCAAATCCCACAGGATCTCATGTGAGACTGGGATTTCGACTCAAATCGACACTTCCCAAAATGGTTCTTCTTACAAGTTTTACATTTGGGCTTATCCCCCGATTGTTGCCCATCCTTCTTAGATCCCGACCCTTTCTTGTGGTCGTTATTTCCTCGGTGTCTCTTATCTGATCTTCGTGAGGTATCGTCCTCACGCTTCCTCTTATTTTCTTCTGAGTTCCTGAGCGCTCTCAACCTGACTACGTCCAAGGTAAGAGATAGAGATAGATCAGCTACTGATCTGAAGGTTGCAGGCCTTGATGCCTTAACACTTGCTTTAATTTCAGGGGCTAAACCCCCGATGAAACGAGCAATCCTTTTCGGTTCTGGGTAACCAAGTACGGAACCAACCGAGATAGAGTATTGAAAGTGGTGAGGTAAGCCTGACAATCTAGATTCTTCATCACCAAAGCTAAGAAATCTGATTCGATTCTTTCAACTTCGTGCTGCGGGCAATAATTCTCTTTAATAAGAGCAACGAACTGATCCCATGATAAGTTGTAGAGTGGGATCTTTCCAGCAGCTTGTATGAGAGATTTCCACCACGCCAGTGCTTCTCCTTTGAACGATTGAGATACATATTTCACTACATCTCTTTCAGCACACCCGCTGATGTCTACTACCGTATCCATTTCGTCCAACCAGGTCATGCAGTCGACCGCTCCTTTCTCCCCAGTAAAGTCTCGGGGTTTACACGAGACGAAGTATTTATACGTACAGGACTTACTACGCGGTTCCTGTTGATGCTCGACCTTCTTTATCGGGACACTGTTTTGGTTAGAGGAGTGATGATCCTCATCATCCTTCTTGAGCTCATCTTTCTTAGGTCCATCTTTCTTAGAGGGCGGTTTGCTATGAGCCTCCGAGTGGACTTTTGGTTTGGAATGTGGTGCGGATCGGGTCCTACTCCGGGTCCCGTTTGATTCACTATATTGCCTTTCAATGGCTCTGGTAACAGCATTTTCTACCAATGCTTGTAGCTCCGCACCCGTTACAAGTATTTTAGTGTTATCAGGGTTTTCCACCGGATGACTCTTTATTTCTTCAGACTTAGCCATGTAGTTTTAAATGCTACATAAAAATAAGGACAAGGTCTATTTAGAAACCTAAACAGTATTATCGTTCTTGACGATTTTTTAACCATGGTAAATAAAAGCCATATTAGTTAATTTGTTAAGTAATTTCATTCAGGACTTTTTATTAGTAACTTTATCCTAGAATGAAATAAAATATTGGCACAATAGGCCTAGTCACGTAGACAAATTTCTAAATTATAAATTTAGATTTTGTAGGATTAAAGTTTGAATAAATAAGACAAATCAATCCTTTTCTTGGCAGGGAGTCTATAAACTACAGCTGCCTTTTGTTTTATATGACATTAATTATAACCCGTAGGCATTATGTCACAATCAAATATTTATAAAAATATAAACTTGGATAATTTATTAAAAGGGTGGCAGGTGTGATTTTACGGATCACACCAGCCAAGAATGTTAACATGTTTACAGACGTTAACAGAGATTTGAATCTTTTTAAACAGGTTTTACCATATTGGCCAGGTCTTTAATATGACATTCAAGCTAGGTTTTACCTTTTTAAGATTCTTATTATTTTATTAAAATGGTAAATCAAAATAATAAATGTTATTATTATTTTTTTCATTTATTCATATACTATGTTTATACACATAATTTAAAAATGAAAAACTTAAATTAACCATTCAAATAAAAATTAAACCAGTACGAGTTTGCCCTAAACGGGACTTTTACATAAATAACACGCCCACGCAGGGGCCCAACAAATAAACAAACCCACGCAGGGGTCAAATAAAAGATATGCACACGCAGGGGCAGAACAGAAAGAAATACCCACGCAGGGGTAGAGTACAGAAATAAATAAATGTCCACGCAGGGACATGAGTACCAAACTAAGATAACCAAACAAACAAAGGATTCAGTGATCCTTCTTGCTTTTCCCCTTAATCAAATTTATCATCTTCTTAAACATCCCCCGGTTGTGTCTCCGATCCTCCCGCAACTCATGCCGCATCTCTTGTCGCACCTCATGTATCTCATGAAGGATTTCTTGAAATTGGGGCGGTGACATCGCCGGCGCCTGAGGTGGTTGTTGATGATGCGGAGGTTGAGGAGGCTGTGGTTGCTGATATTGCGGAGGTTGAGGAGGCGGTTGTTGATACCCATATGGTGGGTATCCATTGGTTGAGTGTCCCGTAGCCCAGGGACCTCCATAAGGACCTTCCGGACGGGGAGCGTTGAAGCTCGAAGCTAACCAGTAGGGATTTTCTGCAAAGTTGTAACCCGTGTGGATCGGCTACTCGAAGGGGTTGAATGCTGCAGCACCAGTGTAAGTGGGAATTGGGTCTCCAAAACCCAATGGTGGCTGTGGCGCGACTGGCGCAGAAACTACTTCTGAGACGGGGTGTGAAGATTCTCCCATCTCTGGCTCTTCGTGGACCGGCGAGTAACGGCTGCAACTCGAAAGTGGAGGGGTGCTGATACGCACTCCCCCTCGTGCGGATATTCGCACTGTCGTTCTCCTCCGCCTCGGAGGCGAGGGAGGCTGAAGCTGAGGTGGCGGTGGCGGCGGAGTGACCGCGACAAGTCGAGAATCCTCGGAAGGATTCTGCTGCTGCTGTGGCTGCTCCTGCTGGTGTAGAGGAGAGTGATGTGGTTGGTGCAGGGGAGAGTGGTGTGGCTGATGCAGAGGAGAGTTATGGTAACTGGGAGTAAATACCCAGTCATACTGCCTGAATTTCTCCTCGAAGCTGTCGGGACCATTGTATGGTGATCCCACAAACGGTGACCCATCAGAAATCTCGATGGGATGGTTGGGAGTTCTGGACGGTGGCATTGCAGGATCGGTATCTTCATCGATGTCCATCAGGTTGCCACCAGAAAAGTGGTCTTCGGGTCCAAGTGGGTTAAAACCCATTGGTACATCAAGGTAGTCGGCAGGGTTGAACTGCCCTTGGAAAACTGGTGAAAGGTGGTCAAAGGGTGATTGGTGTCCTTGGAGAGGTATATAGGACTGGTGAGAGTTATGGGGCTCATTTTCCGAATGAGGCCCGAAGGAGTGTGGGATGGAAGGTGAGGTACTCAGTGAGACTGAGCGCCTAGCTGGTTCAGTAAAAGACCTCCAAAGATCTTGAGCATCTGTGTTATGAGGATCCGAAGGTGTTCGCCGGTGTGACGGTCCAGCCTCGTGGTCGTTTGGGGCTACATGTGCTCCTTGTCCCCTTCCTCTTCCTCTCATACGTGGCGGCATTTTTGTGAACCTGTCAAAAACAACAAGTGATACAACAAAAATATATATAAGACAAAGTTAGAAATAAAACATAAATTTGGAAATTTCCTAAGTTCTTTGTCTAGACTCGAGAATCGAGGATTATGCAATTGTGTAACTGAGATTAAACACAAAAGGCTAGTGTTTAATTCACTCAGAGTTGGCTCTGATACCAACCTGTCACACCCCTATTATCCACGTGTCACCGGTGGGCCCGGTGGGGAGTATCGTGACGTAGTTGGTATCATCATAGACAAACAACACAATATATAAATGCACAGCGGAAGCAAAGATAGATTCATTTCAACTTTAATAAAGTGTAATATTAAATATCACTAATAGTTGAAACGGATCCACAGGCGGATCAAAATAAAATAAGATATTGTTCAACAGTTTATTGTCATCCAAGCTTGCGAGACTTATTGTGGACGCTCTAGAAGACAGCCAGCCTAGTACGAGTAGTACCTGCACTTAACCTTTTGGGAAAAATACGTCAGTTTACACTGGTAAATACAATTTAACTGACTCATTTTGAAAAGGGTTGAAAATTGATTTGAATGCTCATGGCACAAAACATCTTTATAACTTGGGATAATAATGTAATATAATAATCTTGTGAACGAATTACATGTTACTTGTGCGTTCAGTAGCCCGGATCTTGTCCGGGTTAAAGATCAATAGACACACCACATTATTGAGTTATACACTGACAGGTGTACGCCTACACCTCGTGCTCAAGTCGTGGCCATCTCGTAAGATGATGCCAAGGATATCCGGGACATGGTCATTAACCCCCCAAAGGCTTTAAGTGAATAAGACTGTTTAAACGAGCCGATCAAATTATTCAATTAACCACCCAAAGATGTAAGATTTGATGCTCGATCAAGCGGTATTCTATATACCGTAACCCAAGCCCATATAGGGAAAATAAGTTAAAAGTATTTACCTTGGTAAGTATAAATCACAACTAGCAAGTGAAGGTAGCTTTTACTGGTTCTTCTATTCTGGAACAAAAGGTTTATAATAACCTATTAGATTTCTAACGGGTCTTTATTTAAGCCTAAGCCTAGACCGGTTAGTTTTACGGATGGTACGGTTCAAACGCACGATTAAGCGAAGACCGGATAGAATGTGATTTAGACGCGATAAGTTTGAAGACTTGTATAATATGGGTATACTAAATACATTCTGGATTTTGAGGTAAAAATGATAATGTTTGACCCGTTTTGGTCAATTTATGCAAACTAGTTACATAAACCGAACCGAACGCGAAAAGGGCGTTACGGGTAACCATAAGAGTCATATGCAAGTTCCCTGATTTAATATGCCTTAATTATGGTATAATATCAGTAAGATATCTTCTATTATGCCCAAAACGGATTTAAACACAAATTATGCCTCATAAGGGCATTTTGGTCATTTAAAAGATTATAAAAGAGTTTATTTGTAAATCTGAGTTACAGGTCTGATTTATACAGTAATTACACTTAATTTAACATGTTATAACAGTAGGGTATGACCTATATGTGAAACTTATCATTTAAAGCCAAACTATGCACCTTAGGGGTATTTTGGTAATTTCACAAGGGCTAAAAAGGTCAAAACTGGAAACCTGAGTTTATAAAATTTTACTTACTGTTATTATCTCAAAATATACTAAAAACATCAGTAGGTATCAACCTTATGTGTTTAACATGGTTATAGTGCATACTATGCGATAAAAACGCTTAAAAAGGCGATTTGGAGCCATTTCTCGGTTTTTAAGAGAAGCTGATAATTTTTATAATTCCAGAAGGCTCAAAATATTTTATTTATCAAATAAAATCAGTAGACAAAGGTTTGGGGTCAAAAGGATTTATAAAGCTCATTTTATGGCTTAAAAGGGCAAAATCGGTATTTACCGAATTAAACTTAGAGACCTATGTTATGCTCAGCCAAAAATTAAATAAAAATCTTCAAAAATCCCAAAATATTATATAACATCAGTGGGTAAAAAGTTTGACATCAAAAAGTGGGTTTAAATAGGCTATTCGCTAATTACGCTATTTAAGTAACATAAAGCTTTCAAATTACGATAATGAGCATAACTCTTAAACTAGACCTCAAACTGATATCAAATTTTAGGTGCAAGTTTATAAATCAGTAACAAATGTTTCTACTCTTTCACTTTTTCAAAAATCACGTTTTATAGTCAAAAGGGCATAATAGTCAACATTTAAGCATAAATCGGAAACATGCATATGCATCGGATAAGTATTGAACCAAGTTGTAAAATCTCAGAGAGTTATACTTATATGAAAATTGGTCCAAAATAAGCTCTAAGGCAGATCTCAAACATGCATGAACGGATCAGAATTGAAAGTCAAAGAAAAAGTCAATTTATGCGACTTTCGGTTCCGATTCGGGTTTAAACTGAAAATTGTCGAGATGAACATGTTGAGACATGTTCTTAAATTAATTACCAAGTTATTTTAATGATCAAACAAGTTGCATGTACCCTACATTGCTAATTATGCTTAATTTTGAAAATACACATTCTGTTGACTTTTTGAAACAAGCTTTGACTCGACAATTAACATACTTAGAGTGGGAATCTGAAAATACCCTTTTGAGGGTTTGTTACCCACATAAATACCAACTTGTAGGTACTTTCAATTTGAGAAATGACTGAGCAAATTTCGTTTAATCTTAAATTCAAACTTAAATTACGACGGTTTGACTTATGGTTAATTAACTAAGCTAGAATGAATTAGAAAGGGTTATGAACACTTACAAGAGTCCTAATTACGAGTAGGAAGCCTAATGAACCCTTGTTGATGACCAAAGAGCTCCAGAATTGATCTTGTGCAAAGTTGTAAATGAATGAACATAAGTTGCAACAATGTGGGTTCTTTTGTAGTCACTTTGATCCTCCAAGATGATGCCAAATTGGTCTACTGAGGTTATAAGATCTGTCCAAGTGCCCCTACATGCATATAAATCCATTGGAGAGCCCCTTGTATCGATTCACAGCTGCTAACCATCGAAAACAGGCCTGCACTGACATCTGTTCGCTGTTTTGTCGCTGGGCACTTGTTCGCGGGCCGCGAGAGGCCTTACGCGGGCCGCGTTCAAGCTGGTAACCAACCCATCAAGTTTTCATGTTTTACATTTTGGTCCTTGGTCCTTTGTAACGTGGTTTTGGCTATTTATCTTGCTCATTAGACCCTCAAATCTGATTTTTAAGGACCTTGGGACATTTACAAACATGGTAAAGTCCTTGGTTAACTTTGTGCTTACCCGAAAAGTCACGAATTTTAACGTTAACGCATTTAACCCTTCGTGTACGGTTTTGATCATAACTTTCTCATACGATAACGAAACTTGATGAAATTTTTATCACATATTCTAGTGAGTATATTTTATCATTACAAAGCTTCGGGTTTGCCAAAAGGTCACTCAGAGGTATACTTTCAACATGTTGACACATTTAGCCCCTGTAGTTTGTAATTCCTCACTTTCTTTCATTTTCCGCTTCGTATGATCCATGATTTATCCGTTTAAGATTATAAACACCATGTAGGGTTATTGTAGAGCCTATTTATCCATTGTTGACACTTTGGACCCTTATATTCACACAGTTTCACTGTTTGTCAACTTTAGTCCCTCTAAAGTACGTTTTCACATATTCAAAGCCCATGACACGTGTCAATACATTATTGGACGTAAATTTTCGAGGTGTTACACATATTATATGAATCCACATCGCTTGCTGTGTGTCAATCTATCACTATCGCCTACCGCTATCTGTGATATTTGTGTTAAGTTAGCACACATGACCTCGCTTCACGAGATGAAGCTCATATGGTTAAAGCAAGGTGTTTTAGTCATATCAGCGGGCTTTCATGGAAAAAGGCCATGTGGGGTCTGATGTTAGTTAAACTCTGTGGTGTAATCAATCAAATCGAACCGCATAAATTGCACATACCTCCATCGCTTGCAACGCAACAACTGCCGCTTATCGAAAATCCGTTTATCATCGCCGTCATTGTTGGTGTTGTGTTATTCGCTTAATCACCTAATTGCTTATCGTTTTTCGTGTATAGTCTACCACTTATTCGCTCGTTTGGTGTTCATTACAGTCTGTGTGGTATTAGTATGCATGACATCGCTTTACGAGGCAAAACTAACCTGGTTAAACGTAGTATTTCACCATGTTAACAAACTCTCGTGGAAACGTGCCATGTGGGTTCAAAGTGGGATCTAATCGAAAACGCGCTATTAGCTTATCGCATATCGCTCGACGCCTACCCAGACACGACACATAAGTGTTTTGTGTCGTCAGGCTACTCGCGCACGCTGTTGCAGCTACGTTCGCAATTCAACTCGCCGGCTTAACCTATTCGATTCTATCTTATACTCGGTCTGACTTTCTATCGATTGGGCCGAGTAAGCGCAACTCTATCCATGTCGTATCGGCACACATGACACCGCCTCACGAAACGGAAGTAATATGGGCAAAACATGGTGGATACGCCGCTGGTACTTCCTATATATAAGTGCTTTAAACATATTAACAAACTTTCGTGGGAAAGTGCCAAGTGGGGCTCGATGATTAACTACCTTTTGTACTATTAAAATGGATTTTACAAAAATTTTGATTTAAAACCGGTGGACAAGTGAAATTTTCTCACGACGTGGAGATAACACCGAATCAGCTTAACTCCATGTCCAAGAAAAGTTTCATGAGTCCAATTTTTTCTTAAAACCCTTTGCAATATCAAAACAAGACTTTCTTGAGATGTTGGTTCAACATCGAGTTCAGCTGAACCCATGTCGTAGGAGAGTTTTCGTAGCCCCCGTTTTCATCTTCAAATTCCTTAAAATGTGTAGAACCTAAACTTCCTTGCAACGTTGGTTAACATCGACTCAGTTGGCCATGCGTTAGAAGGAAATTCTTCAAGATTTCCATCCAAAATTCAATTTTAAAATATCTAAAAACGAACGTTTCTTGTAACGTTGGTTAACGATCGACTCAGTTAACCCTACGTCATGAGAAACCTTTCAAGTTCTTTAAGTTACAATCGCATCGAACTAACGAGTTCTTCGCGACACGAGGTACTTTAGAATGACAACTCGTGGGATATTAATTTTGTCTTTTACGTCGCCTTCTCTCTATCACAATCGATCTCTCTTATTCAAAGCACTCTCGCTTGTCAACTCGTGGTCAAATCACTCGCTGTAACGCTACTTACGTGGGATTAACTCTCAGAAGTCTACCTATTGGATTAATTTCGGGACGAAATTTCCTAAAGTAGGGGAGACTGTAACAACCCGCACTTCCGTGCGTTGTTACTACTCGATATACTCGTTACGCCTAGCACTAGAGATTCGGATCATAATGTAACTATATCGCATACATCACTATTCGAAGGATAATCGCATATTTTCGCAATACATTATCACTACATCATATCGCAAACACTAAACACTCACGATGACATTGAGTGAGGACCTATTCTACCCTCCTCGGTGGCCGTGATGTGTCGAAACGCAGACAAATAACGCTAACAAAGACTCTCGGGTGAGTGCTATAACTCCAGTCATCGTGACGATGATGACAATACGAGTGAGTGGTACCCCGTCAGTCATTGTGGCACAACACACAATAACGTTCACAATGACATCAAGAAAGGACCTATACTACCCTCCTTGATGGCCGTGAAACGTCGCTAATGACCGCATACTCGAATCGAAAACCGATTGTTATTTCGAAACATTGAATTATGGATACATAAATACGACCCCTAGTGATATATATATACATATATAATAATAATATAAATTAACTATAGAAAGCGCGTACTCCAAATACTATCACAACGCTCGAAAACGAAGAAAATCCCCGCGCCGGAGTGGCCATCCGGATGGGCCATCCGAACGGATGGGCCATCCGACCCAAACACCTTTTCAGCCTTCTTTGTTGCCTATAAATAGCATGTCACATCACTCAAACAGTGATGTGACAGCTCCCACTCGACCAAGCACGCTCTTGGACCTTTTTCTCTCGATTCCTCATGATTCCGGTAAGATTTCAACCTAAAACTTGTACTTCTATGATCTACACTCAATCCTACGTCATTCTGTCTTTCAAAACTCAATTTCTAACCGCGAAATCTACTGATCTGAGGTGTTTTAAGGTGATGTCACCAAAAGTTCATATGAACTTCAAGTTGTGACCTCATCCCACCATAAACGACTCAGATCTGGGTGATTTCCACATGTTTTGATAACAAATCTCACCCAAATCTATGTATTTAACCAAGGAACTGTGCGATTTCGAGTTAAACATGAGAAACCGTCAAGAACGGCTAGATCTGATGGAACGAGGTGATTCCCGGCCGTTAGAACGGGTCGGAACTGATGAAATTTCAATTGTTAATATGAAATTACACTGTCCCAGTGAAACAACACGTACTTCTTCCGAAAACACTTGAAAACCGTTAATCGGAACGCAAAAACAGACGTGTTATCCGACCAGATAACATGTCATCCGAACGGACCACATGTTATCCGATCGGATCACATGTCATCCGAACGGATGACAGCAATCAGACCAAGTCAACACATTTCCGACCGGATAGCCTGTCATCCGACCGGATGACAGCCATCCGACCGGATGACAGCCATCCGACCTAAACCAACATGTCATCCGAACGGATGGGCCCATCCGACCGGATAACTAACATTTTGACGCTATTCCCGCTTAATCGTGCATCGTTTACAATACCGCTCAATGATTCAACGCAGACGCACTCGCAACCGATCCAATCAAGTTGTATTCTCGCTAAATACACACTGTGAGTATACTTGAACCCTTTTAACCGCATTTTGGGTGTAACATACGTTTCTAACAAATCAAGCTTATCAAACGAATTATTCAAACAATCGAATTATCGCTTGCGAACAACTGTTATGCATAGATATACGTGATGCTAGTTGCATATGTGCTAGGGCTTATACTCGCGACGTCCCACCACGACTAGTATAGTACTATTGCGCCCGACGGGGTCTAGTTTGCCATCGCATATTCGAGCATCGAGGACTTAGTTGGTAGTATCGGCTTTGTGAGTATGTATGTCGTGTGTTACGTTTATGCATATGGAAATTCTCTACATATTTTAATCTATTACGCTATACATATCAAACCTGTATACTCGCCAATACTTTTGTATTGACAAATATTTTAACGTATGTTGCAGGTTAGATCGCAGACTATATCAAATCAAGCTAGGAAGTCTAGAAACTCAACTAAAATCTAGGTTGTCGGATTTGTATTGTTCGAGAGGACAAGAAATCTGTGATAACTTATGTGATTGTGTTATTTGTTAGTATGGGATAACGAATGTATTAAATATTATCGTAATATAGTTGTTATGGATTCTCTTGAGCAATCTGATTCGCCTAGTGTCGCGCCCCGATGATTCCGCCATCGGTTGGGGTGTGACATGAGGCACGTTAGTTATCGACATAGATCCATCGATACCAATGACTACGAGTTGACTGCCCGAGGCAGTTCGCAATACATGGTTACCACCGTAATCCATGCAAGTAATTGTCCTTAACAACCCCTGCGAACAGGTGCTAAGTCCAAACTATAGTACTATCGTTGCTAAGGTAGGTAGACAACATTCCATGTGTAAACATAACAAACAAGCATTCATAAGCCACGTATAACATGCATTAACGGTTAGCGTTCAAATAGTATTGAGTAGTGTGTTCGATGTGATTTGAATAGTTGCAACGTATGTAACACCCAAAAGTGCATAAAGCAAAAAGGGATCAAGAATACTCACAGCGGTTGATGGATTGAAGGGAGCGCTTAGCGAGTAAGGTTAGCCTGAATAGATTGATAGCATAACGATAAGTGACGCGTAAAACGATACAAAGTGTGAATGGGTCGGATAGCAGTTCGGTCGGATGGTAATCCAATCGGACGGCTTGTTCGTGCGGATGACAATCCGTTCGGATGGTCATCCGGTCGGACGGTAGTCCGGTCGGATGACTATTCGAGTGGATTGTTTCTTCCTATGAGTAAGATGTGTTTGTGTATGATGGTTTGACTTTTGAAGTTTTTGTTGTAGTATTGAAAACATTGAAGTATCTTCACCTTTCAAGTCGGTCGATCGGATGGTCGTTCGATCGAACGGTGATCCGATCGGCTAGTACTTCAGCGTAGAACAAGTCCTCAGCAAAATGGCACTCGATCGGTCAGTAGTTCGATCGGGTGGCATTCCTAGTGCATTGAACATGTTGAAAATCGATTAAGGGTTAAAGTCAAGTATCTCATGATCCGAAGAGTAATCCAATCGGACGGTAGTCTGATCGGTCAGCAGTTCGTTCAATACTTAAACTTCAAAAAAGTTGACTAAGTGTGGAACCCATGTGCTAGCCGATCGGCTGGCCAGTCGTTCGGCTGTCTGTCCGTTCGGCTGGCTGTCCGTTCGGACAGCAGTCTGATCGGACGACACATTGTCCTGGTCGGCCTGTTCGTCTAACACTTGGTTGTTTTGTTTGTTTGTCATTTTATCGAAGTATTTTGACAACGAGTCAAACAATAGAGACCTCGTCCTTACTTGGTTCTCCGGATCGGACAGGAATCACCCAAATTTGGTTGGTGAATGGTTCGGGACGGTGTTCAACGTTTAACCCGAAATCGGTGAACTTCGTGGATGGAATCCGGATATTGAGCCACACAACCACCCGAATGAGTAGTAAGTTGGCACAAGCTCTGTTTTTATCGGTTTTGGAGGTATTGAGTGTAAAAGAGTTGAAAGAAAGTTGGAAAACCATCATTCAATCCTTTTCACAGCGAATATGTTTAGATCTATGAAAGATCTTTGTTTGTTTTTGTGGAAATCGGTTAGATCCAAGTTATTCTTGGTGGATTGAGGCCAAAAGAAGAAGTTCTTCAAGAACACATGATGATGTCATCCTAGAATCCCTTGAATCTTGATGATTTCATGGTTAAAAGTTAAGATTTAAAAGATAGAAAGGTGTAGGAGTGCGTGTAGATCAAGAAAGTACAAGATTTAGGACGAGATCTTACCGAGATCGTGAGAACTCTGAAGAAAAGTGAGGAACACGAGCTGGTCGGTCAGAGGGTTTCCAAACGTGGAAATGATAACAATGACAGGGACTTGTAACACCCGTTCTTATAACTCAAGGTTTAACTTATGTTTTACGAAAACATTCATGTGATTGAGATTACATCTACGTCGAAAATACGGGCTTATTAAAAACTTTTTCAATTTAAAAGTTTAGAACATAATGTAATTAAGTTCGTCATTTATAAGTAACAACGAAATGTCGTGCGGAAGATTATTTCTTGATCGTGTTCGGTTCTTCATTGTGCTTGATCATCCTCCGGTGCTAAAATTTTACCTGAAACTCATAAAACATGAGTTGGATTAGTCATACGTAACTTAGAACGTATTTAAACGGGTTCGCAATGCATTAACGGTTAAAATAAACGATTTTCACGAAACTGACACACGCTCGCGTAGCGCCACGACCCGTCGCGCTACGCCACGGCTTGTTTTTGACAGAATGTTGTTTGCTGGTTCTGCAGATTCCCAGCTCAACCCGATTTCACGGAAACGACCATAACTTCTTCGTTATAGATCCGTTTACCCGATTCTTTTCTCTACGCGTCTGTAATTTAATTCTCCATCTTATGGAGTTAAAACCCAATATCCGGATTAATAAAATTTCAGACTTTTAAGTCTTCGGCTTATTACCCTTTTTACCAAATTTTGACCCATTCGTGATTTTATCACACAAACATGTTTATTTGATCCTTATTCTCATCATATTCATAATTCCAATAATTCCTATCATATTAGGTTCAAGTCACGGGTCTCTTACGTATCTTAAACCCGTTTACCAATGTTTTCAGAACCGGACCGGAGGTCGACCCGGTCGCCTTATGGGGTCAAAGGTCGGACCGGTCCGACCGGTTCGACCGGATTTAAGACCCGGATTACGTCATAAATTATATAAAAATATATATAAAATATAGGAAAAATAGAAAAAATTCCAAATTTTTAAGAAACTAAAAACACAACCATTAGTCATCCAAAACATACAAAAGTACCAAATCCAAGAACATAAAAAAGTACAAAACCAACAACAAATTAAAGTACCAATCCAACAACATACAAATCTACCAATCATCTTGCGAATCCGATTCATCATCATCAAAATCGCCATCACCATGATCAACATTAATAGCAACATCAACTTGAACCACATTATCTTCTTCGTTGAATTCTTGGCCTAACATTTAAAAAATGACATATCTAAATATATACTTTTTGAAAGTAAAAATTATGCATCATCAATTTATCAAAAAGAAAATACTAACCTTCGGATGGTTGTGTTTGTGAATCAAGGTCAATTGGTAGTTCCTCCTCATCGAGCATATTTTCTAAATCATCATAGTTAAGCTCGGCTTCCTTCTCGTCTTCCACCACCCAAAATTGTTGGTGCACTTGTGTCTGTACTTTGTCTGTATTTTGTCATGATACAAAACGATGTCTTGTGTTAGTCTGGTTTACGTCTTAGGTTTGTTAATATGTGTGTTCGATGTAAGTTTGACCAAGTCAACCATCCTCCTGGTTTGACTTGACCAAACAGTTAGCACATTGTTTGTAAGGTTTGTGTCGAAGGATGAGTCATCGAAGGATTGTTTATATCCTTCGATGAGCTCGAAGGATAAACCTTCGATGGATATAGATGGACCTCGAAGGATATCATCCTTCGAGGTGTATGTGATCCTTCGATAGGTTTCAGCTCGATAGATGATCTTTCGATCAGTCTATCTGATCCTTCGACCAGACGTGCTGTGATGGATATATATATCCATGTAATGGGTTCACTTCATTTAGAGACATACAAGAGAGACAGAAATAGAGAGACAGAAGTGTGTGAGTGAACTTAGTCTTGTAGAGAGCGTATTTTCATTTTGGTCAAGGTCTGTAACCGTGTCCACTGAAATACAAGAGAAAACTTTGATATCTCGTGTGTCTACCTTTCTCTTTGTAGCTTGTGTTCTCATATAAACTACCGGTTTGCATTCTAGCTTGGATTCCGCACTTGCTAGTGTGTTAAACATAACAAGGATAAGGTTTAACCTCAACCTCCGAGGGACCTACAAGTGGTATCAGAGCTAAGGCTCTTTTCCTTGTTAAAAAAAAAACGAGTTTATACAAGACTTTGGAGTGTTTGGATAAAACTCACTTGGTTTAGCACCCGTTTTTAGTGTTTTTCTCGCATTTCTTGACGTAAAAACGTGTTCTAAACTAACCGGGTGTGTTAAAGGTCGGGTTGGGTAACTTAAAACCTTGTTTTTAAGAAGTTTAGTCATTTTCGGCCAAATTCCGGCTTACTCCGGTGACCGGTTTTCTGGATAAGAACTGTCTTTTTATGTAATATTTTATTGTTCAAATCTTGTTTTGGTAAAAAGTATGGTCTGACCATACCTTCTGCCTTCTGCCGAAAGATTTCTACCAACCCATCACCTTTTCACCAACCTGTCACTTTTGTCAACTGTGTCAGTACAGATCGAAGGATATCCTTCGAAGTCGAAAGATCATCTTTCGATCAAAGGAGGTTCGATAGATAATCATCCTTCGAACATCCTTCGAAGTCTGTGACTTATCCTTCGATCCAAGGAATCTTTTCGAAGGATATATCTTTCGATCTACAGCTCTTATTCGAAATATAAGGATCCTACGATTGGGGAGTCTTTCGAAATCTTTGTTCGAAACTCAACAGTGATCTTTCGAACACTGTTGATCCTTCGAACAAGTTCTGTTCCTTCGATCCTAGTCTGTTTAAGTTTAACAAGTTTGTGTTTTTCAGGTCTTTCGATCAAGGATCCTTCGGCTGGTGGTTATCATTCGAGATATTAACATAGTTTGTGAAAATTAAATTTTTAAAAAGGGAAAACTTGTTTTTCAAATTTCAAATCAATTTTCACTTAATATATTAATTTTTATAAAATGGGAACAAACGGTCAGTGGGATCCAACCGCGTGGACTCAAACAACTTTGACTCCACAATCATCAGCTACGCAATCTGCGTCAGATTTCAACAAAACTGCATGGATGCAGGCTATTGCCCCACCTCAAGCTGCAATGATAACTGCAAATCAATGGGCATTGGTCACAAATCAAAGCAGCAGCATTCAATCTATGATGCAGAACGACAGTGAAACTGGTACAAGCACAAAACCGCCAAAGCTAAATCACATCAATGATTGGGGATGGTGGAAAGAAAGGCTGAGAACTTATGTTCAGGGGCAAGGTCAAGATCTATGGATGTGCTTCTTCACCGCATTTGACAATGATTTGGAAGTTGCAGGATCTAATCCACAAACTTACAGCACTATGTCTGAGGATGATAAGAAGAAATTTGAGTTAGAAAAGAAAGCATTCATGATTCTCACACAAGCTCTTCACAGAGACATTTACCACCAGTTTGTTTACTGCACGACTACTAAAAGCTTGTGGGATATGCTCACGTTACGATGTGAAGGAAATGCTCAATCTAGAAAGATCAAGCAAGAATTACTGAAGAAAGAGTTTGAAGGTTTCACGTGTATGGAGAATGAGACTTTGGCAGAGTTATCTACAAGGTTCCATCACTTGTTGAGCGAGATGTTTGCTTTTAGAGTCACTGCCACTCCACAAGAAATGGTGAAGAGATTCGCTGATAGCTTACCAGCAAAGTGGAGCAGTTATCTTGAAATTCTCAAAGAAAATGGTGTTCTAGACACAATCACCGTTTATGAGTTAATTCAAAAATTGGAGAACAAGGATGTGGAAGAAAAGCTTAAGGCAAAAAGAACACTAACTCCTCAAAATCCAGAGATGTACTATGGGATTGCAGGAGGTATCAGTGGAGAAAAACCAGCCTCTCAACATGCGAAGCTTCAAACAGCCTTCATCTCAAACACCGGACCTTCCACAACAAATCAGTTTGATCCTTCAGCATACACGATGTATTCAAGACCAGATGTGCAACCGACAGCTCAGCAGCAACAACCGCAACAGCAAGGGTTTTATGGAAGCTCTTCAAACTTTCAAGCCACTTCCAATCCGAACACAGTCAGATTAGACACTTCCAACTTTTCCAAAGTCAGTGTCGAAATAGCCAAGGAGCATATGGAGATGTTGAACACCTTGGTTAGTGCTTATTGTGGATTGGTCGCAGGTCAGATTGGGAATATCAATCTAACCAATGAAGATTATCAGCAAGTGGATAGAGAAGAGTTTGAAATGATGGATATCAAATGGGCTCTTGCTAGTGCAATTCGAAGAGCAAAGGAGTTTATGGAAAGGACGGGGAGAACCAACTTGAATAGCAACAACAACACCAAGTATGGTTTTGATAAGAATGCTGTCACTTGCTTCAATTGTGGTGAAAAGGGTCACTTCAAGCGGGAGTGTCAGAAGCCACCTAAGCAAGGAAATCAGAATCCCTTCAGGAATCAAGGACAGCCACAACAGCAACCGAACAACAATTCTGACAGATCAATAGTTCCCGTTGGAGGAAATGCATCTGGATCCACAAACACTAATCCCCACAGAGGATTGGTTGTTCAAGCTGATGAAATCTGCAATTGGAACCTTCAACTTGGAGAAGGAGGAAATGGTGGAACAGCATGTTATGCTAAAGTGATTGAGAAGGTAGTAGAACCCGTGTCTGCTGGTGAATCTTCAGAAGATGAAGATAGTTCGGGTTATAGTGGGAGCATGGATGGGGAATCACTTGATGCTGGTGATTTATCAAGTGATGCTTTAGATTTGGAAGTTGATGAGCTTTTGGCTGAAGCTGAAGCATTATGCAAGAGGAGATCTATTCTTTGCCAGAAATCTGCTGGAACTTCCGAGAAGCTTGCTCAGTTCTTCTCTGAAGATGGATCTTTTTCTTTTCATACAGCCTTTATGGCTCACGTAGAAGGTCAGATTTCTCAGGTATGTGATACTAATTCTGACTCTATTTCTGTTCCTATTGAATGTGCAAAGTGTTTAAAATATGCTGAAAAGGAAAGTCAGTTTGAAATCACATACAAACACAATCAAGAATTGATTGTAGATCTTTCTAAAGCAACTGAAGCTAACTTGTTTTTAACCAGAAATGAAAAGGAATTTAAAGCAACAATTGCATCATTAAGACATGATGTTTCAGAATTACAAAAGGCTGTTTTGCGAAAACAACATGCTAACAATAATCTTATTGACACAATTGAAAAGCAAATGGTAGAGTTGGCAACAGCTCGATGTGAATGTGAGACAATTAAGCAGAAATTGGAAAGCTATTCCAATTCCCGCTATGTATTGGATCACATCATTGACATTCAAAGGAGAAAGGGGGATGCAAAATATATTGGATTCAAATCATGTCCTCCCCCAATGAATCACAATTACTCCAAATTGCCTGATGACGAGGATATGCCCCGTTTTGAACCTACTGTGCCACTCGGTCTAGATGACTTTGCAGCAGGCCTCGGGTTCACAACTGGTACATCATCCTCGGGTCAATCAGAATATGAGAGTGTGACAGATTCATCGAGTGTTAAGGAACAGAGTCCTCCCATTGTTGAGGATGCTGATTCTTCGGATGATGAATCTGAAGAAATTGTGAAACAACAGTCTAACTCGGTTACAACAGATATTCCAATCGAGAATCACATCCTGTGTAATCCACCAGTGAAACCGAGTAAGACTGAAATGTCAAAAGCAATGGAGTCCCTTGTATCTAACCGTGAAGAGAATAATTTGTTGTACACGCTCAAAGGAGATAGCAAAATCTACTCTAACAAAGATTTTCCAATTAAAAATGTAAATCAAGATTTAATTGAGCAAATTTTTGAAGGATGCACTGATAAGTTTTTGGGGAACAAAAGTGGCAAAGTTACCGTCACTCAATGTGATCCAATTCCGTGTGAACAAATTAGAAAACAATACGGAAACCAAAAACTACCAATTGAGCGAAAACAACAAGTCAACTCCGGAAAGGGTAAGGTACAGGGAAAGAAGGCTCAGAACAAGAATGTTCAAGCACCTAAAGTTCAACAGTCTAAGGCTACTCAACCTAAGGCTGCACAACCTAAAATTCAACAATCAAAGGTTGAGCAACCTAAGGTTCAACAACAAAAGGTGCAAAACAAAAGAGCTCCTGTTAAGAAACGAGAACCAAAAATGAACTTTGTTGGATCCACGGGTTCAGACAAACTTGAAACATTTCAGGATAAATCTAACGTTGAGTTTATAAAACAATTTAGAATTTTAAAACGAAATGATCAGAATAATTACACCCAACACACCAACGGATGTGATTTAGGTCCAAGCACGTCTAGATCACAAAGTTCATTGTCTGGTTTTCCGTCTGGTCATCAACATGTTTCTCCAAAGTTTGTAGAGTGGAGAACATGTTTTGAATGTGGGACAGTTGGGCATATTGTAAGATATTGCCCACACGTGCAAAAGCTGAAGTCAAAAACGAGTGCTCCCTAAGAAATCGATTACCGAAAACGATCAGTTTCCCCGAAACCAGACCCACGTGTCTTGAAAGAAAGGGAAAAGAAGTTAAAGCAAAAGAATCAAAAGGTAATTGAAAAGGCCTTAAAATCAGAGGTCAAAGAAGAAAAACCTGTACAAGCAAAATCTGAAACTGTAAAACCAGTAAATGCTAAAACAATAAATTCAAATACTGGTAAAGGACAAACAGCTTGGAAGCAAAAGCAGGTAATTCAATCAGGGGGAGCACCACAGGTTCTTTTTCCTAATCATCAAGTGATTGAAATCATTTTCCTTGATGATCAAGGACGACCCAAGTCCACAAAGGCTTGGGTCCCCCTCTCAAACTAATAAGTTAATTGAGTGTGTAGGATATTCCAGGAGGAACTTTCGATAGTCGTAAGATTGTTGATAGTGGAGCGTCCATGCACAAGTTCGGCGACATAAGACTCCGAAACATCATTATATCTAGGAGTTGTTGCCTTTGATGGAGAGAAATGAAAAAAAAAAAAAGGAAAAGAAAAGGATAAGAAGACAAACATTTCGATGAAGGAATGATGGTGAAAGAATGTGGTTGAATGAAGTTGAAAAATTAGACATGATGAAAAATGTGCCAAATTTGGTTGTTATGGTTTTTTATCGGGTCCTCAGGAAAGATTCCAATGAAAAGTACACGCCTGCAGCACGTCTGAAGTTCACAATCGACAAGATGAACGTGTAGGGTACTTTTCTCTACGGTGTGATTGAAGAAAATGTGTTGGTTGATCAAACTACACCGGGTGTGCGGATGCCTTGGCGTGGATTGAACAGCCGCACACTACTTCTCAAAGAGAAAGACAAAGACCTTCGCTGGTACAATGTGGAAGACCAGCTGGACCCAAAGGTTTATGATCTTGTTGCTGTAAAGAGATTTCTCAGTAGCTACAAAATCGACTTTGAAATCCACACCGGGTGGATATCCAGTTTGGGAGAGCGCTCAGATTCCTGGCAATGCACGAAGCAGTTGCAGGATACGGTTTTAAAATTCTAATCTCTCTTTTACTTGTCGATATTTAAGCTGCTTTATGAATTAGTATTATCTCGTACAGCACCCTTTGGCCAGGCACATTGATCTCGAATATTACTTCACAAGTGATTGTTTCAATATGAAACTCATCGATGTTGTCATGGTCCGCACCGATGACCGACATGCCAATTGATTTTTCCAAAATTCGATAAATCATTTCAGATTCAAAATTTATTATTGGTAAACGGCATTAAGGTCAAGCAAGAGTAAAACCAACATCAGAAAATCATTTTTGTAAATACCTTTGAGTTTTAAATTTATCTTAGTTTATTGATTTTAGGGGGAGTAAATCCAAAATTTGAAAAATCCAAAAACATCGAAAAATTTCAAAAACACAAAAACAATAGAAAAACAAAAATGAGTTTCCTGGCGAGCAAAAGAGAAAATGATAGTACATCAGTGGTCTGTCCAAACCTCTTTAAACCCTTAAATGAAAAACGATAAGCAGCTCTATATAAGATGTATCGGTAGGCTCACAATCATTTTAAAGTGTGCAGGGTGATATAAACTTAAATCGACTGAAGACCAGGTGGGAACCATTCATTGGCATATGGTCTTAGTACCGAAATTTCGTTTGAGAGATTGCCGAGGTTCTGAGATATTCGGTCTTTATGCTGCTTATCATCTGGGTATCATGGTTGTATCTTTTACCGAAAAATAACGGGGACGCAAGTCTAGATCTTCCATGATACCATACATACGTGTACATATTGCATTCGACCTCAATAAGTGATCAACAATCACATGTCCACTCAATAAGTGATAAATATCACATTTATCCGGGAGTCAAGTTCGTCTCTCTGCTGTACGAAAGTACTGACCTGTTCACGGACTTGCTCCTGTGCCCTCATGCATCTGAAAATCAAGTTCCTCATCAATAAGTGATTCTATCACATAGGGCTTGTTTTCAAATCAAATAAGTGACTTGTTCACTTTTTATATACGTTAAAAACAGATGATAATCGGTATACTCACCGGTAAGATGAACCCTCGTGCATACCTTGATACGGGAATGTGTCGTGATGTGGATGAACACCGGTCGGTAAGTATAAATCATACCTTAACGTATCCCCGCGCCATGATTACATCTGATAAGTTGAGCTTAAGTGGACAACAATACCGATAATTGTTATAGGATGCTTATCTTAATGTTAACTAATAGAACAACAAGAGCGTTTTGGCATGACCGTACACTGATATGATTCTCTTACCCTCGAAACTCGCAAAAAGAATGTCTGTAAATATTTATTTAATGCTTTCAGTTTCTGCACCTTTGTATATATTTATTTACTGCTTTCTGTCTTTACATTTGAAATATCCAAAATACCAAAAAGATTTTAGGTGTGTTTTAATATAAACTTTTTAAAAGCCAAAAAGATTTTATTTCTATTTTATTTTCGATCGTACGATGTTGGATCTCGAGTCTTCGTTACCTGAAACCTGATTGAAAACCGAAACGACTGTTTCTTCATAAACGGTCGAAATTTGCAAGTTTTGAAAGTTAAAAACCTAAAACTGAACAATTTATTAAACTTTCAAACTGTCGGACGGTGTTTGATTGAACAATGGTCACATGTGTGTCGTTTGCTTATGATATTCCAGTCAGTTGTTCTCATTACGCGTTTAGATTTCTTGCATGTGCAGATTCTAAAGGCAAGGAGAACATGGTCGATGACAAGCTTTGGAATGAAGACACGACGTGAAGGCACTCAAATGATGAAGATGATCGAGTTGCTGCTGACCATCATCAACACCACAAGGATCTCAATTCATAAAGATCAAGACTTTCACAAGCATAACTCAAGGGGGAGCTTATGTTAAGGGGGAGTTTGTCAACACACTTCCTACATGAAACGGGGAGTTTGTTGGTACACTTTATGCTTTCAAGACGTGAAGACTTTAAAGATCCTCCGACATTGAAGACTTGAAAGGACGTCAAAGATTTGAAGACACGAAAATCGAGACAAAGCTACAGCCAAGGGGGAGTTTGTTGGTGCACTTGTGTCTGTACTTTGTCTGTATTTTGTCATGATACAAAACGATGTCTTGTGTTAGTCTGGTTTACGTCTTAGGTTTGTTAATATGTGTGTTCGATGTAAGTTTGACCAAGTCAACCATCCTCCTGGTTTGACTTGACCAAATAGTTAGCACATTGTTTGTAAGGTTTGTGTCGAAGGATGAGTCATCGAAGGATTGTTTATATCCTTCGATGAGCTCGAAGGATAAACCTTCGATGGATATAGATGGACCTCGAAGGATATCATCCTTCGAGGTGTATGTGATCCTTCGATAGGTTTCAGCTCGATAGATGATCTTTCGATCAGTCTATCTGATCCTTCGACCAGACGTGCTGTGATGGATATATATATCCATGTAATGGGTTCACTTCATTTAGAGACATACAAGAGAGACAGAAATAGAGAGACAGAAGTGTGTGAGTGAACTTAGTCTTGTAGAGAGCGTATTTTCAGTTTGGTCAAGGTCTGTAACCGTGTCCACTGAAATACAAGAGAAAACTTTGATATCTCGTGTGTCTACCTTTCTCTTTGTAGCTTGTGTTCTCATATAAACTACCGGTTTGCATTCTAGCTTAGATTCCGCACTTGCTAGTGTGTTAAACATAACAAGGATAAGGTTTAACCTCAACCTCCGAGGGACCTACAAAAATTCGTTTTTGTCAATGCCTTGGTAATCAACCGGGTCATATGGCCTTTTGCTCTCATTTAGCCTAACAAGTTTAAATGTAAAATCTTTTATTCAATATCAAAAATTAATAATAAGTAAAGTTTGTGCTTGTATCATACCTATTTTGTAGACGTAAGTTGTAATGCACATACACGAGATCACTTAGCCTTTGATGCTCCAAGCGGTTCCTTCTTTTGGTGTGAATTCTCTCAAAAACACTCCAATTCCGTTCACATCCAGAAGAGGATGCGGTTTGACTTAAAATTCTTACGGCAAATTTTTGCAACGCTGGTACATCTCCACCGAACGCATTCCACCACTCATCTAATCATACAATTAACATGAAAATATAATTTTGTTATAACATATAAAACTATTATCGTAAGTAAACATTAAGTAGACTAACCTGGACGCTCAAGCCCCACGGAATTCAAAGAAATAGATCGACCAAAAGTACCTACTTTATCCCGGAATTTTGCCAAGTGTGAAATAGTTATTTGCACACCGTTATCTAAACTCGTTAACTTCTCAATCATATCAAGCACCCCTACCCATGCCTTATCCTTTTCTTCACGATTATCTTTTTCATATTGAAATATCGGATTTAGCCAATAAGCTGCTGCATGAAGACTTTTGCGTAACATCTTATCCCAATGAGCATCAATGATATCAACATACCTCCTATAGTTACGAATTTTCCTTTTAAACAACTCTTTGATTCCTTTCCTTATCCTAAGCATACCTTCATAAATGTAGCCTAATGAAGGCTTTTCATCGGAATCACAGATACGCAAAAGTCTCAATATAGGAGTTGATGTGTGTAAAATGCAACATATAAATTACATCAAATGAGGCATAAAACTAACCCTTTTTAAGTACTAATATTGGAAAAAGAGTGTTTTTGTCTTCCTTTTGTATTTTCAGGATTAAATGAGCTCAAAAACACAAAAGAAGCAAAAAGACAGCTAAATCCAACATAAATACAAGAAAAGGAACATAAGTGGACTGCCCGACCCCTCAACGGCATCTTCCCAAGCAAAATAGAGAAGGCAGAAGACTGAACACGCCCCGTGCTCAGCCAGCACGGGGCCGTGCCAAAGAAGCAGCAGAAAAGACAAACCTATAGTAGCTTCTATTGCCCACCACGGGCCGTGTCCAGTGAACACGGGGGCGTGGCGAAAGTACAGCAGGCGCATTAATTGTAATTGCGAATTACAATTAATGAAGAGAGAGAGTGTCAGACAGGCACGGGGGCGTGTCCAGCGGACACAGGGCCGTGCCCAGCCTTCTGTTCAGCCTATAAATAGGAGTGCTTGGTTTCATTTCAACTCATCCCTTGGCACACCACCTCTCTCACACTTCATCCACCACCCACCACCCACCACCATCACAACACCATCATCCATTGTCCATCGTAGAGTGTGTGAGTCGTCTCGGGATCCAAGATTGATCGTAAGAGTTCTTGACAATCAAGGCCATGTTTGCCTAAGTCTCTTACATCACTTGGTGAAGACAAAGTGTCTAGTATAATACTTTTTATTTCTAATCTTTTGCACTTTTTATTTGGTTTTGTATTAATGACTTTAATAACTAGTTACTTATGTTGAAGGTGATCTTTCCTTATCGTTTGTCCGTGGTGTCTTGGCATTATTTTACTGTCTATATAAAATAAAAGATTTTCACCATTCATATTTCCACGGTCTATATGGAGGTATGTTGGCTACCTGGTCGGGGGTTAAGGGAACGGTTTGGTAAAGGTCTTGCCATTGTTCAGCGTTTAGAGGTCCTGCAATGGACCTGGGTCAAATTTAGTAGGACCTCCTTCAATACTTAACGGTATTGGATGGCGGGGGTCCAAACTCTTTGATCCCCTCATAAGTTAACTACTATTAATACTATAACCCGGCTATTTAGGACTATATCCCTGCTGACTCAGACTACTTAGTCGAGGGTAACGTCACCTCCAAAAGAGGGGCCTACCATAATATTGCATTAATAACTTAATTCATTATCTTCCAATAAGCCACCCTTTTAGGATTGTATCCTTGCTGACTCAAACTACTGGGGTGAGGGTAACATCACCTTCAAAAGAGGGGCCTACTACAATAACTAAGATAATCTCTTAATTATGTGCAAAAGTGCGAAAATAATCAAAGGTTATACTAGATACGAGTCGGAACCAAGTGATTCATCTTGTCTATCTGTTTTTATTTTATTTTTATTTTCAGCATTTTAGTTAGTTTTTATTTTTCTTAGTTTAAAACATTTTTCTAAACTTTTTATTTTGATTAGACGTTGAGGATAAACCGGTACTAAAAGCTCTTGTGTCCTTGGACGACCTCGGTATCTTACCAACGCTATACTACGCTCACGATGGGTGCACTTGCCCATATGTGTGTTTAGTGTTAGTAAAATATCGTGTTTTATAAATTTAAAACTTGGCTAAAAATAAGTGTTAAAAGGGCTTAAAATATACACCTAATATATATAACACTTTACCGCACATCAGAGTCATCACCTGAACCGTTATAAAACAATTATTCCAAAACTTCGGATCTAAGATAGTGTCTTTCACATCATTAGCTTTAGTCACTTTCAACATCTTTTTGAAATCAAGAGAGGTTACTAAAGCTTGCAAATCATGCTTATGATCATGTAAACTCTTCAATGCAATGACTGATGTGCCAAATCGAGTGGCCCCAGGACGGATAATTTCTGTCCAACCGGGTCTTTTTCTCAACCAATTTAGAGGCCACTTGTGGTTGTAGATGAAAACTGTAATTCGTGATGCAAGTTGTATCAAAGTAGACACGTCCTCCAATTCTGAAACATCCTTCAAGATCAAATTTATACAGTGAGCCGCACAAGGAGACCAAGAAATCATTGGATATCTATCACATAATAATCTTCCCGCAACTTTGTAATTTGCAGCATTATCAGTGACCAAGTGAACAATATTCTTGGAACCAACAATCTCAACAATTTCACTAAACAAATTGCATAAACCTTCAGCATTACTCTCAATATCAGAAGCATCAACAGATTTGATGAATGAAATCCCCGTTGGACAATAAACCAAAAAATTAATTAGAGCTCTTTGTCTAACGTCTCTCCATCCATCACTCATTATAGTGCAACCTCTTTTAGCCCATTGCTCTCTATAAGAATCAACTATAAGTTTCACATATTGCTTAGCATCTTTCAACAAATTTACACGAACTTGATGGTAGGAAGGTCCCGTATATCCATGCCCCATGGAAGCTACTTTACTCATTGCAATTGGAAAAAAGGGGAGAATTTACGGCATTCATAGGTATGCATGCATCATATAGCCACATGGCTACAGCTAAATCTGTATCATGAACTCTTTCCTTACTTTGCCATACAGATCTAATTGAAGGTTGAGTAAGATCATTTATACCTCTTGAGAAATACGATTGTGCGTTGTCGGATGTTGAAGAAGCTTTCCTTTTACCAAGACTTTTTGTTTTTAGCGTGCTACCCGTCTCAGTCTCTGTAACTGTATTTTTACCTTTTTGTGACTCTTCAAACAAAATTTTCATTTGGCACCTTACATCCGCCGGAACCTTTAAACACGCAGCTACATTTCCTTTAACTCCACCAAGGTGTTGTTTCATTAGGTTAATGCCCCCTCCACGAAATGACTTGTTGCAAAATGTACAAATGCGCATCTTTTTACCAAGTTCATCTTGAGCTTCGATAACATATTTCCATGTGATATCCGTCTTCGGCCGAACATTTGAGTGGGCGGTCGACTCGGAATGGGGATTAATTTCCTCTTCTTCTTGTGAATCCATACTCTACAATCAATAATCATAAACAAATCAAATCACTTGAAAATTCTCGGATTACCATAAATCCATACTTTATAAATCATACAACAAAATATATAGAATCAAGTAACTGAATGAAGTAATGAACAGATCAGATCAAGTTTTTTTCAAAATATATTATTCAAGTTCATAAAAGTTTGCAGCGGATTACTAATCGAAGCACAACACAAAGCTGAACACACAACACAACTGAACACACAACTGATTGAACACACAACTGAACTATCGAAGCTATTATTCAAGAATTTGAAGTTGAATGAACACACTAACTGAACTATAGAAGCTGATTGACTATTATTCTAGATGTTTATCAGTTTCATAATGAATCATTAAACAAATCCCTGGGGAATCGAAGTATAGAATCCGATTGAACAAAGGGTAATCAAAGGAATTGAACAAAACAAACCTGAAATCTTGATTCGAAGTTGAAGATGAAGGCTGATGAATGATGATGGAGAGCGACTGTCGCACACAGGGGGCTGCACAAGCGGCGTGTTTTTTTTTTGTTTGGGCATTGGAGTTTAGATTAGGTTTACATAATATCCCATCATTAAAAAAAAAAAAAACCCGGCCCAATTGTTTGCTTAGACCCGCCGGCCCGACCGCCAGTTCCCGGCCCGATCGGCGGCCCAATGTTGGTAGCGGCTATACATGTGACCCGGCCCGGATTAGCTTACGGTTCCCGGCCGGACCGGTCCGACCGGCCGGTCCGGTTTTCAAAACATTGCCGTTTACGCTCATATGCGTATTTTGACCCGTTAAGGGTATTTAGGCATATTTTGAGCATGAAACGCTTTCATTCGTTTCTAGCGTTATTATACAACATTTCTTATCAAGTAATCTTCCGCCACAACTATATTTGTGGTGGACTTAATGAGGTGATCTATATAATCCGAGTTTTTCTTGTCGGATTGCAAATTTACGACAAAGACTCGTATAGAGTCATATGACCGAAGGTTTACATCTTTCGCTTCTTACACTTATTCCAATTATTTATTTGATCATAAAACTCGTTTCAAAACTACCTTTAAAGGTCGTTTGTCCAATTTAGCTTATAAGGGCGTTTTAGTCCATTTAGCCAATCATTTACGATGAAGGACTTTTGAAAGTATATTTGACCCATAATCCCTCTTTTAACCTATGATTTTGTTTGAAAAGTCATTAAGCTTTCCAAACGCATTGTTCATTATTTAAAACATTCGGTTTACTTATCAATTAACCAAATGTTTATTTTGACTACATTTAACACTCATTGAACCACATATTCTAAATGAGTGTTACCCTTTTTTTCACATACCTGGCGCGGATCAATATATTGACCCGTTTTTAATACCTTGCTTTTATAACCGCTAATCCATAGCGTTGCTAATACCCATTTGACATTTACTCCTGAAATAATATAACTCGACAATAATCATTAGTCGTTATTGTCAAAAGGTGATATCTTTACCTTTTGACCCATTTGGTCTAAGTGACCGATTATGTTGGCGAGATGATATTTATTACCATCTCATCTATATGACTCGCTCCGGTTTACACCATGCGGTCATTTCACTTATTAATCGTTTCTTAATGCTTTTTAGCCTATCATGGCTTACGTCATACAGTGCCTTTCAAAACCAATAGTTATGGTCAACGCGTGACCCATTTACCGTTTAACCCTTATTGTTTGTTTTGGTTTACCCTATAAGGTAACCATTCAAAAGTTTCATTTTCCATTTATCATAAAATGATCGAATTACAAATTTTAACTCCTTTTAAACCATCAACATGGTTTCTTGTCATGCTCGACTATCTTGTTCCGTGCGTCTACACGCCGGAACATCATACCGCAATTATGTATTTATCTTATTCGTAACTAATACGATAAGAGAATATTCTAAAATATAAGACTAGTGTAAGCTATACTTACCTTGCATTCCGAATACGCTTTTCCTTTATGCTTGACTCGTTCGACCCGCTTTCTCCCCAAGCTTCACCTAGCTTGTTAAGCGCCAACTATCATTCATTATTCACAAGGTTGTTAGATTAGTCATTTCAAATCATGACTTTCACACCTTATGATTCTTTGACTATTTTTTTTTAAACTCAATCATGAATCATGAGTTTAATTCTTGTGTCAAGACTCACTTATAATCAATTATGAACTCTTAACAAAATCCCTATTTTGTTCAAGTAGTTCATTCATACGAGTTAGTATGGCGTTTATAAATACCAATACAACATTAATTTCATCAAATCAACTAAACCCATTTCATAGCAATTACGATCATATAGTCAAACTTGTAAATTGTTCAAGTATTTTGCTTCAACTATCAACTATGATGATTTCTAGCATAAACATATCATCATCTTCACTACAAAATCAAAACCCACTTAGCACATAGTAGGGTAATTATCAAATCCCTAGTTTTGACAACAATTCATCAAGTTTTCTACTAGGGTTTGTTTCTAAACCAAGATATAATCACAATAACACTCATAGATTCAACATTCATTCCAGAATTTCGATTTTGATTGTTCATCATAATCTCAAAGTATCACCAAAATGTAAAATTCGACATACCTTGTAATCCCCATGACTAGGTGATCATGAATTTGTGTTCATGCATCTGATTTGAGCTAGTTCTGCCCTTCAATTTGGTGAGATTGAGATGAGTTAGGGTTTGAGCCCCTGGCTCTTCTCCTGATCGATTTCACACACACACACACACACTAGTGTGTGTGTAGTGTTTTAATTAAATAAAATCAAGTTTTAATTCCTCCTCTTTTAGCTCCTCTAGTTTGTAACCTTATTATAATAAGGGTTATTACCCAAGTTTCCTTCTTTATTTTAAGGCATGTATTTAACTAGGTTATTATTCCTAGTTACTTGGTAGGTCCGGGGAAGTTATGACCCGCTTTATTTTTAAGTCCCGTTAATTCGGGCCTTTCGTAACTTTATTTTCTCAAGCATTTATTCCCCCTTTTTAATTAATATTAGGTTTATTTATTTAAGTCCTAATATTTACCGGGTTAAATTTTACCACTAACGGCATTTTACCCGTCCATCACTATTAACGAGGTTTGATTACTAAACCCGTTTTCGGGGTGTTACAGGGTATTTTGTCACACCCCGATATTTCCACGTATTACCGGTGGGCCCGGGGGGGAGTATCGTGACGTAGTTGATATCATCATAGTCAAACAACACAATTTTAAATTCACAGCGGAAGCAAAAGATAGATTTATTTCAACCGAATGAATTGTAATATTAAGTATCACAAAATAGTTGAAACTGATCCACAGGCGGATCAAATAAAAAGGAAACATAGTTCATCAGACTTAAAATGCATCCAAGCTTGCGAGACTCTTATTGATGCTAAGGAGAGGCCAGCCTATTTCGAGTAGTACCTGCACTTAGCCTTTTTGGGAAAATACGTCAGTTTACACTGGTAAATACAATTAACTGACTCATTTTGAAAAGGTTTAGAAAATTGATTTAAATGCACAAGGCATAAAACATTTTATAACTTGGGATAATTATTTATATATAAACTTGTAAAAGAATTACATGTTTCTTATGCGTTCAATAGCCCGGATTGACGCCGGGTTAAAGATTAATAGACACACCACATGATATAGTCCCGCGGCGAGTTATTCCCGTAACCGGCGGTTATACCTCATTATTTATATATGCACTGTCGGGTGTACGCCTACACCCCGTGCTTAGGTCGTGGCCATTTCTTAAAATGATGCCAAGGATATCCGGGACATGGTCATTAACCCCCCAAAGGATTTAAGCAAACAAAACAATTTAAACGGGACATTTCAATAATTTAACCTTCATACAATTAAAAATTCAATGCCCGACCAAGCGGTATTTTATATACCGTACCCCAAGCCCGTATAAGGGAAAATAAGTTAAAAGTATTTACCTTTGCAAGTATTAATCACAAACAGCAAATGCACGTAGCTTTTACCGGGTCTCCTAGTCTGGAACAAAGGTTTATAATAACCTATTAGATTCCTAACGGGTCTTTAATTAAGCCTAAACTTAGACCGGTTAGTTTTAAAGGAAGATGCGGTTAAAACGCACGATTAAGCGAAGACCGGAATAGAATGTGATTTAGACCTGACAAGTTTGAAGACTTGTATAATATGGGTAAACTAAACACATTCTGGATTTTGAGACAAAAATGATAAGGTTTGACCCGTTTTGGTCAATTTATGCAAACTAGTTACATAAACCGAACCGAACGAGCAAGATGCGTAACGGGTAACCATATGAGTCATATACAGGTTTCCTAAGTTAATATGCCTTAAATATGTTGCAACATCAGTAAGATATCTTCTATTATGCCCGAAATGGATTTAACTCAAACTATGCCCCGTAGGGGCATTTTGGTCATTTTAAAGGTTGTAAAAGAGTTTAGATATTAATCTGAGTTACAGGTCTGATATAATCAGTAAAAATACTTAATTTAATAAGTTATAACAGTAGGGTATTATATATATGTGAAATTTATCATGTATAACCAAACTATGCATCTTAGGGGCATTTTGGTAATTTCACATAGGCTTAAAAGGTCAATTCTAGTGCAAATACAACGACACCCATCTCCCACTTCCACGTGGGAAGTTCAGGCTGTTGTAGTAAACCTGACGGCTTCTGATGTTCAGCTTTAACTTGTGCGCACGTCAAACATTTGGCTACATAGGTAGCTATGGACTTCTTTAAGCCTATCCACCAAAAATTTGCCTTCAGATCCTGGTACATCTTATCTGCTCCAGGATGAACGGAGTACTTAGAACTATGGGCTTCCTGGAGGATCACATCCCTGAGTCCTCCATAAATTGGAACCCATATTCGTCCATTTAATCTCAGGATTCTGTCCTTGCCATAGGATAACTGTTCAGCAGTTACTCCTAGCTTCTCATCGGGATAGTTAGCTTCTAGTACAGCTTCCTTCTGTGCAGCTAACAACCTTTCATTCAAACTATTCTTTAATTCAATGCTCTTTGCATTGATTCTTATAGGCTTAACCCTTTCTTTTCTACTTAAAGCATCGGCAACCACATTTGCCTTGCCTGGATGGTATCGTATCTCACAGTCATAATCATTTAAAGTTTCCATCCAGCGTCGCTGCCTCATGTTCAAATCCTTCTGATTGAACAGATGTTGAAGACTCTTGTGATCCGAATAGATCATGCACTTGGTTCCATACAAGTAATGTCTCCATAGTTTTAGTGCAAATACAACGGCACCCAACTCCAAGTCATGGGTGGTGTAATTCTTCTCATGCACTTTCAATTGTCGAGAAGCGTAGGCAATAACTTTGCCTTTCTGTATAAGCACACATCCCATACCTGTGTGCGATACATCACAATAAACTACAAATTCTTCAATTCCATCTGGCAATGTCAGTACTGGAGCGTTGCTCAACTTCTGCTTCAAAATATCGAAAGATTCTTGCTGCTTAGGCCCCCAATCAAACTTGATATTTTTGCGGGTTAACGAAGTTAGGGGTGCTGCAATCCTTGAGAAGTTTTCAATAAATCTCCTATAGTATCCTGCCAAACCTAGAAAGCTACGAATCTCAGTAGGCGACTTTGGCTCTTGCCAATTCATGACAGCTTCAACTTTAGCGGGATCTACTTGGAGACCACGCTCACTAACAACGTGTCCAAGAAATTGGACTTCACGAAGCCAGAATTCACACTTAGAAAACTTGGCATAGAGCTCTTCCTGTTGAAGCAGCTTAAGAATACAACGAAGATGCTTCTCATGGTCAGCTTGACTTTTCGAGTAAATGAGAATGTCATCGATGAACACGATGACAAATTTATCCAAGTAAGGCTTGCAGACGCGATTCATGAGATCCAAGAAAGCGGCAGGTGCATTTGTGAGCCCAAAAGGCATCACTAAAAACTCGTAATGACCATAACGAGTCCTAAATGCAGTCTTGTGTAAATCTTCATCTTTAACCTTCAGCTGATGATAGCCTGACCTCAAGTCGATCTTCGAGAAGTAACTTGCCCCTTGCAATTGATCAAACAGATCGTCTATCCTGGGCAATGGATATCTATTCTTGATAGTGACCTTATTAAGCTCACGGTAATCGATGCATAGACGCATCAATCCATCCTTCTTCTTCACAAACAGGATTGGCGCTCCCCAAGGAGACTAACTAGGTCTAATAAAACCTTTGGCTAACAAATCATCTAACTGAGTTCTCAACTCTTTCATCTCTGTTGGTGCCAACCTGTAAGGTGCCCTTGCAACAGGTGCTGCTCCTGGGATGATGTCAATTCTGAATTCTACTTGCCTATCTGGTGGTAAACCAGGTAGTTCTTTAGGAAAAACTTCAGGGTATTCAGAAATGACTGGAATATCTTCAACCTTGGGTTTCTGCTCATCAATGGTTACCTGTGCCATATAAATGACACAACCCCTTTTTCAGACATCTAGATGCCTTGAGCATAGCCACCTGCTCAGGCAATCCATACTGGGTATCTCCCTGAATGGTAAGTGACTCACCAGACGGAGTCTTAATCACCACTTGCTTCTTACTGCAGACGATCTGGGCTTGGTTATGCGATAACCAGTCCATGCCTATAACTATATCAAAACCGGCTAACTTCAAAGGAAGTAGGGACAAAGGAAAAGAGTGGTTCCTAATGGATATAACACATCCATCTAACACAGTTGAGGCTGTTTCTAAGGTACCATCAGCTAATTCCACCTCATATTTCACACTTAAGGTTTTAACAGGTAAATTTAGCAACTTACAAAACTTATTATCTACAAATGACTTATCGGCTCCTGAATCAAATAACACTCTTGCATAAACATCATTTATGAGGAAGGTACCTGTGATCACATTGTCGTCCTGGATGGCTTCTCGTGCATCCATCCGGAAGACCCTAGCATTGGTCTTTTTCCCATCCTCAGCCTTCTTAGCAAACTTTGGGCAATTGGACTTGATATGCCCTTTTTCATTGCAGCTAAAGCACGTCGCACCCTTGATTTTCTTACAGTCCAATGTCTTGTGCTTAGAAGATTTACAAATTCCACAAGCTCTCGGCTGTGACTGGGATTTTGATTCGTATCTGCACCTCCCGAAATGGTGCTTCTTACAGATCTTACATTTGGGCTTATCGCCCGTCTGATGACCATCCTTTTTCGTTCCAGAACTCTTCTTGTGGTCATTGTTTCCATTATGCTTCTTGTCTGACCGCCGTGGGTTTTCATCCTCACGCTTCCTCTTCTCAGCATCTGTGTTTCTGAGCGATCTTTGCTTGACCACGTCCAAAGTAAGAGACAATGATATATCAGCTGCACACCGAAAAGTAGCTGGTCTGGAGGCCTTCACACTGGCCTTGATTTCTTGGAACAAACCCCCAATGAAACAAGCTATCCTCTTAGGTTCCGGAGTTACCACATACGGTACCAGTCTTGACATAGTGTTGAAACTAGTAAGGTAGGCTTGACAATCTAGGTTTTTCATAGTCAATGACAAGAAATCAGCTTCAATCTTTTCAACCTCATGCTGAGGGCAGTAATTCTCCTTAATCAATGTCACAAACTGCTCCCAAGACAGCTTGTACAATGGGATTTTCCCAGTGGCTTGGATCAAAGATCTCCACCAGGCTAGTGCCTCGCCCTTAAATGACTGAGATACAAACTTTACCACATCCTTATCAGCGCAACCACTGATATCTACCAAAGTGTCCATCTCATCCAACCACGTCATGCAGTCAATAGCCCTTTTTTCCCCAGTGAAGTCACTGGGCTTGCATGAAACAAAATTCTTATAGGAGCAACCCTTATCACGTGGTTCCTGATTTAGCACAATTCTTTTAGATGGAACGCTCCTCTGGTTAGAGGAGTGATGGTCGTCATCCTTTTTCTTTGACCCCTTAGGTTTAGGATGTGGCTTACTATGAACTTCAGAGTGAGTCTTAGGTTTAGAGTGGGGTACAGATAGGGTCCTGCTTCAGTACCACTAGATTCATTGAACTGCCTATACAAAGCTCATGTAACGGCATTATCTATCAATGCCTGTAATTCTGTTCCTGCTACGTTGACTCTGGAGGTGTCATGATTATCTCTGGGGTGACTGTTGACCTCGTCTGACCCAGGCATGTAGCTTGATTGCTACATAAAATAATGATTTTAATTCATTCAGAGGTCTATAACAGTTTTATCATTCAAGATAATTTATTAATCATGGTATTTAAGAAACCATTGTGATTAATTTGTTAAGCATAAATAAATAAATATATATATATATATATATATATATATATATATATATATTCAGGATTTTCATTATAAAAATCCTTAGTTATAATTTAGATATATTAATGACAAAAAGGCCAAGTCTTAAGGACAGTTTTAAATTTTTTAATCATGATCTTATAGGATCAAGGTATTGAGGTTTTAATTATAATTTATTACCTCTTCTTAACAGGGGGTCGAAGACCACGACTGTCTTTTGTCTTATATGACAATGAATATAGCCCGTAGGCATTACATACCTATCGGATGTTTAATATAATAAAAGAAAATAGAAGAATCCAATGCAAGAATGACTTATGCGATTTTATCGAATCACATTTTTGTCAGGAGTGTTAACATGTTCTCAGATGTTAACAAGGATTTGAATCTTTTGAATAGGTTTTACCATCTTGGCCATATTTAAAATGCCAGATGGCTAGGTTTTACCTTTAAGATTCTTTTTAAATTTTATCATTTTATTATAATGATAGGTCTTATGAAAAGGAATGTTATATTTTCATTTATTTCACATATTATATTTATACATATAATTTAATCAAAAATGAAAATTTAAATTCAATCATTCCACTACAAAGATTTAATCAAGTACAGAATTGCCCTAAACGGGACTTCTACTGAAATAACATGCCCACGCAAGGGCTAAACTAACAAACATACCCACACAGGGGTCAACAGAAAGACATGCCCACGCAGGGGCATAATACAAAAAGACATGCCCACGCAGGGGCAGAATACAGGAACAAATGTCCACGCAGGGACATGATTACAACACTAAAATCAAACAAACAAAGAAATAAAGGATTCAATGATCCTTCTTGCTTTTTCCTTTAATTAAGTTTGCCAGACTCTTGAACATTCCTCGGTTTTGCCTACGGTCTTCCCGCACTTCCTGCCGCACCTCATTAATCCTTTGAAGAATCTCTTGATGCTGCGGTGGCGACATCGCTGGCTGCTGCGGGGGTTGCTGATACAGTGGAGGTTGAGGTGGCGGTTGTTGATACCCATAAGGTGGGTACCCATTGTGTGGGTATCTGGCTTGATATGGGATCCCAAAAGATCCTTCCGGATGATGGGCATTGTAGTTTGCCGCTGCTACTAGGTAAGGGTCGGCCTCTGCATAGTTGTAGTTGGTGTGGATCGGCTGCTCAAAGGGATTATACGCCGATGTACCGGTGTATGTAGGTATTGGGTCTCCAAACCCAATGGTGGTGGCATGACAGGCGCAGAGTTTACTTCCGAGACGGGGTTTGAATTGCTCACCCATCTGCGGTTCTTCATGAAGTGGCGAGTAACGGCTGCCACTTGAAGGTTGAGGGGTGCTGATACGCACTCCTCCTCGCACGGACATACGTGCGTTCGATCTTCTTCGCCTTGGTGGCTCCGGAGGCTGTTGCTGAACGGGTGGTGGTGGCGGAGTGACCGCGACAAAATGAGAATCCTCGGAGGGATCGTGCTGCTGCTGGTGCTGCGAGGAGTTGTGGTAACTGGGAGTAAACACCTAGTCAATCTGTCTGAACCTCTCCTCATAACTGTCGGGACCATTATAGGGTGATCCCACAAAAGGTGACCCATCTGAAATTTCGATGGGATGGTTAGGGGTTCCGGACGGTGGCTTAGCGGGATCTGTGTCTTCGTCCATGTCCATCGCATGGTCGCCCGAGAAGTGGTCTTCAGGTCCTAGTGGGTTAAAACCCACTGGTTCTCCAATGTAGTTTGCCGGGTTGAACCGGCTTTGGAAAACAGGTGTCGGGTCGTTGAAGGAATAGGGAGGGCTAGATCTATGGAGGGGGATGAAAGATGGCTGCGGGTTATGGGGCTCATTTTCAGAATGAGGCCCGTAGGAATGGTGATAGGATGGTGACGAACTTAGCGAGACGGATCGCCTCGCTGGCTCTATATACGTCCTCCAATGCTCCTGAGGACTCGTACTCATCGATGCTGGTGGGGTTCGTCAGTGTGAGGGCCCGGCCTCATGGTCGTGGCCTGTGATTTGTGCCTGTCCTCTTCCCCTGTTGAATCTTGGTGGCATGATTGAACCTGTCAACATAAACAAAAATAACAACAAGGGATATATAAAAGACCAAAATAAAACAAATCTGGATTTGTCCTAAGTTCTCTGTCTAGACTCGAAAATTTCGGAATGTGCAACTGTGTAACTGAGATTAAACACAAAAGGCTAGTGTTTAGTTCACTCAGTGTTGGCTCTGATACCAACCTGTCACACCCCGATATTTCCACGCATTACCGGTGGGGAGTATCGTGACGTATGTCACACCCCAACCGATGGCGGAATCATCGGGGCGTGGCACTGAACGAAACAGATTGTCCAGAAGTTTCCATAACAACTATCATTACCATTCAATTTAAATGATACGTCCCATACCGTATCTCAAACAGTTAAACAAGTTATTACAGATAACATCAAAACAATTATTCTGTTCCGACAACTCAGATTTAAACATAACGAATTTATTTGTTGGTTTCTAAGACTCCTTCCCTAGCCTCAATTTCATCACCAGCAAGCTAAGCACAGAAACAACCTAAGCACCTGTCACATACGTTAAAATAAAGTCAATACATAAAATGTAAAGGTGAGCATACAAGTTTAATAATAGCATATAGAGTTCGAATTCGTTTACGCATAACCAGCACGTACACATAGTGAAATGAAGCACGTTAGTTATCAACATAGATCCATCGATACCAATGACTGCGGGTTGACTGCCCGAGGCAGTTCGCAATACATGATTACCACCGTAATCCATGCAAGTAAAAGATCCTTAACAACCCCCGTGTGAACGGGTGCTGAGTCCAAACTATAGTACTATCGTTGCTAAGGCAGGTAGACAGCATTCCATGTGTAAACATAACAAACAAGCATTCATAAGCCACGTATAACATGCATTAATGGTTTAGCGTTAAAATAGCTTGAGTAGTGTGATAGTTGTAGTTTGAATATTCGTAACGTATGTAACACCCAAAAGTGCTAAAAGCGAAAAGGGTTCGAGTATACTCACAGCGATTATGGATTGAAGGGAGCGCTTTTCAGCGAGTACAGTTAGTCTGAATAGATTCGATAGCGTAAAGATAAGTGGCATGGAAAACAGTTCAGAATGAGTGTGGGTAGGTTGACTGGTCGTGCGGATTAGTAATCCATGCGAGTGGTAATCCGTCCGGATTAGTCACTCGTGCGGATTGTTATTCGTGCGGACAAGTTATTCGTGCGGGTATGTAATCCGTGCGAGTGGTAATCCGTCCGGATTAGTCACTCGTGCGGATTGTTATCCGTGCGGACAAGTTATTCGTGCGGATACGTAATCCGTGCGGATTACACTTCGTCCGGACGAGTCACTCGTGCGGATAACATGTTCGTGCGGACAACTATTCGAGTGGATTGTTTCTTCCTATGGGTGAGATGTGTTTGTGTATGATGGCTTGTGCTTTGAAGTTTTCGTTGTAGCATTTAGAAAACATCTAAGTATCTCTATCCTTCAAGCCGGTCGCGCGAACAACAATCCGTACGGATGGTAGCCCGTGCGGACACAACCTTAAAGGTGAGTCACTTGGTGAAGTCCGTCCGGATGGTAATCCGTGCGGACGATGGTAATCCGTCCGGACAGTCTGTTCGCGCGGACAAGGACGATCCGTCCGGATAGTCTGTCCGTGCGGACAACTTGGCCATGCGGATGAACGTTGTTTGAATTTATTCAAGGTCTTAGTATCTCATGATCCGAAGAGTAATCCATTCAGAGGTCGTCCGTCCGGATTGTTCATTCGTCGATACTCAAACCTCGCTTTGAATGTGGGTCCCAAGTGTAGCTCGCCCGGGGTGACAACCTGTCCGGATCGTCTGTCCGTGTGGATAGGATGTTCGTGCGGACAGCTTGTCCGTGCGGACAGCTTGTTCGTGCGGACAACTCACTCGTGCGGAAAACTTTCTCGTCCTGGTTGTTCCGTCCGGCTACCCTTGGTTGCCTTTGTCGTTCTATCGAGACGTTCTGACTTCGTGGCAACCATTTGGAATCGCGTTCTTACCCGAGTGACTAAGCCGGCCAGGAATCACCCCAACTCGGCTCGTCTGCGGTTTAGAACGGTCATCCCGGTCTAACCCGAAATCAGGTGTCTTGCGGGTAGAATCCAGATCTAGGACTAATGCACCACTATCATTTAGTAGGAGACTAGAACGGGTCCGATTCCTACCGTTTTTGAGGGTAAAAGAAGGAGAAAGCTTGTTTATTTCTTTCAACTCTTTTATTCTTTCAGAAAAGTTTAGATTTAGGTGAAGTTGTTGTGAAATTTTGTGGAAATCGTTCAGATCCGAGTTATTCTTGGTGGAATGAGGTCGCACTTGAAGTTCATAAGAACCTCATGATGACGTCACCCGAGAATACCTCAAATCTTGATGATTTCTCGGTTAAAAGTTGAGATTTGCAGGGTAGAAAGGTGTAGAATTGTGTAGTGATCAAGAATGTACAAGAATTAGAGCAAGATCTTACCTGGATTGAGAGAAATCTGAGAAAAGGTGAAGAATGCGTGCTGGTCGGACGTCACTTGTCAAAAGTGGAAAGTTTGGAGAGTGACCGGGTATTTATAGGATGCTAAAAGGGGAAAAGGGTGGATCGTGCGGATTGCAGGTCACCCGGATTGGTTATCCGTGCGGACTGGTCATCCGTGCGAACTGGCAATCCGTGCGGAGTGGTCATCCGTGCGGACTGGCAATCCGTGCGGATTGGCAATCCGTGCTGATGGACCATCCGTTCCGGATGTCGACTGAATGGTGCGTTTGGTTGCGATGACGTTTCAGTTTCGATTGCGAGTGATTCGATGGAGTTTCCTAGTCAAATTACTTTTAGTCCCAACTACTTCGTATATGATACGGTTCGATTCGGAATTCGGGTTCGAGTTCGTTTACCTTCGACTTAGACTTCGAGTTCGATTGAGTTCGCTTGATTATCACAACAAAACATAAATAAACATGCACAGGTAACACATAAGGCACACACACACGTATAAATGACAAGTAAAAATACATAGCTGGAGTTACGATTTGATGTCGATTCGATTAGTATAGCTTGGTTATTAGTTGATTAACTTTATCGCATTGTTACTTCCTATAGTTCACAGTCGCGAGTCGATTGAAATACGGTTAACATGATTCGATTATTGCAATGAACGACACTTACTCCACATAATATAACTAAAACAAAAACATTTCTACGAGTCAAGTCGCGTGAAATCGGTCGTTGACTTTGACCTTGACTTTGACTTTCACTTATGAAAACACGGGGTGTTACAGCCTCCTCTTGTTTAGGGAATTTCGTCCCGAAATTAAGCTGAAATCCGTAACATACCGAGTTAAAATCGGAGCCTATAAGTGGTATCTGAGCAGGTGCTCGATTGCACTGATCAATCAACTAGATTCGAAATTACTTCACTTTTCAACCGTTTCACGTTTCTAACTGAAAAACGTCAAATTAGACAAGGTTTTATGGTTAAATCGGCTAAAATTTGGATATGTTGTGCGAAATACATTGATCTACAAGCCTACAAATTTTCTTAATTAAACAACTGTGGGTACTTTGCCTTCATGTCGCTTTCGAGTTCCCAAGTAAACTCCGCGCCTCGTTTACCTTCCCATCGGACTTTCACAATGGGAATGCGTGAGCGCTTGAGTTCCTTGGTTTGGCGATCCATGATTTCGACAGGCTTCTCCACGAAGTGTAATGTTTCGTTCACTTGTAGATCGTATAGTGAGACATGTAGATCGTGGTCGGCGATGCACTTTCGGAGGTTTGACACGTGGAAAGTCGGGTGGACATTGCTAAGTTCCTCCGGTAACTCGAGTCTGTAGGCGACTTTTCCGATCCTTTCCAGAATCTTAAAAGGTCCAACATATCGAGGCCCGAGTTTCCCTTTCTTGCCGAATCGGACTACACCCTTCCAAGGTGATACCTTTAGGAGTACGTAGTCACCAACGCCATATTCTCGGGGCTTGCGCTTTTTATCGGCGTAAACTTTCTGTCGATCCCGAGCTTTCGCTAGGTTGTCTCGAATTTGGAAAATTTTGTCTGTCGTTTCTTGTAGCAGCTCCGGACCGGTTAGCTGCGAGTGACCGATCTCATGCCACACAATAGGCGATCGACATCTTCTTCCGTATAAGGCCTCGAAAGGTGCCATCTGGATGCTAGCCTGGTAGCTGTTGTTATACGAGAATTCAACTAACGGAAGGTGTCTATCCCAATTACCACCGAAGTCTAGAACACACGAACGGAGCATGTCTTCAAGAGTACGGATCGTTCTTTCAGTCTGACCGTCGGTTTGTGGGTGGAACGCAGTACTTAGATTAAGCGTTGTACCGAGTGCTGTTTGGAATGTTTCCCACAATCGTGAAGTAAACCGAGCATCACGATCAGAGATGATGTCACGAGGCGTCCCATGTCGACAAATGATCTCGTTGGTGTAGATTCGGGCTAATCGTTCCACCTTGTAGTCCTCTCGTATTGGCAGAAAGTGTGCTGATTTAGTCAAATGGTCAATAACAACCCAAATGCTGTCGTGACCTGATGACGTGGTTGGAAGCTTGGTTACGAAATCCATAGCTATGCTCTCCCACTTCCACATGGGAATTGGTGGTTGTTCGAGCAAGCCAGAGGGTCTTTGATGTTCAGCCTTGATTCTAGCACAGGTTAGGCATTTCCCGACGTAGAGAGCGATATCCCGTTTCATACCCGGCCACCAGTACCTATAGCGAAGATCATGGTACATTTTGTCAGCACCGGGATGGATAGAGTATCGGGATTTGTGGGCTTCATCCATGATAATCTATCGCAAATTGGTTCGATTGGGAATCCAAATTCGGTCTAAGAAGTGGAATATCCCATTTGATTTGCTCACAAGCTGGGCTCCATCGTGGTAGATTCTTTCTTTCTTCAAGGTGCGCTCGTTGAAACATGCATGCTGGGCGTCGCGGATGAGAGCTTCGAGGTTGTGTTGGGCTTGAACATTGCGAGTGCTAAGCAGATAGCTCCGTCTGCTAAGTGCGTCGGCAACAACATTTGCCTTGCCTGGGTGATAACGAATCTCACAGTCGTAATCGTTTAGAAGTTCTACCCATCGGCGTTGACGCATATTTAGTTCCCTCTGATTATAGATGTGTTGTAGGCTCTTATGATCGGTGAAGATCGTACACTTTGTACCATACAGGTTGTGTTGCCAAATCTTCAATGCAAAAATAACTGCGCCTAGCTTGAGATCGTGGGTTGTATAGTTCTTCTCGTGGATTTTGAGCTGACGAGATGCGTAAGCTATGACCTTGTCTCGTTGCATAAGGACACAACCGAGACCAAGGTTGGAAGCTTCACAGTAGACAATGAAATCATTGTTTCCGTCGGGTAGTGTGAGAACAGGAGCATTGCAAAGCATGTGTTTAAGGGTTCGAAAGGCAGATTCTTGTTTGGTTTCCCAGACAAAAGGCTGGTCCTTATGCGTGAGAGAGGTAAGTGGTACAGCAATCTTCGAGAATCCTTCGATAAATCGTCGATAATAGCCCGCTAGCCCGAGAAAAGAGCGGACTTCAGACGGGTTCTTAGGCGTAACCCAGCTCTTAACAGCTTCAATCTTCGCAGGATCGACGTGAATACCCTGACTATTTACAATGTGACCCAGAAACTGAACCTCCCCCAACCAAAATTCGCACTTGGGGAATTTGGCGTAGAGTTGGTTCCCCTGGAGTAACTCGAGAACCAAACGTAGATGTTGCGCGTGTTCGGCTCTCGTTTTGGAATAGATTAAGACATCGTCGATGAACACGATGACGAAACGGTCGAGATATGGTTTACACACGCGATTCATCAGATCCATGAAAACCGCTGGTGCGTTGGTTAGGCCAAAAGGCATGACAACGAATTCGTAATGGCCGTAACGGGTTCGAAATGCGGTTTTGGGTATATCCTCCTCTTGTATACGCAGCTGATGGTATCCTGAACGTAGATCGATCTTCGAGAAACACGTAGCGCCTTGTAGCTGATCAAACAAATCATCGATTCGAGGCAGAGGATAGCAGTTCTTGATAGTCAACTTATTCAACTCCCGGTAGTCGATGCACATCCGGAACGACCCGTCCTTCTTTTTTACGAAAAGGACTGGTGCGCCCCAAGGAGAGGTGCTCGGGCGAATAAAACCTTTCTCAAGTAATTCCTGGAGTTGGGTTGCGAGTTCTCGCATTTCGGACGGTGCGAGTCGATAAGGAGCTCTGGCGGTGGGATTAGCTCCAGGAATGAGATCAATGCGAAAATCAATATCGCGTTTTGGAGGTAGTCCGGGAAGATCCTCTGGAAAAACATTAGGAAATTCTCGAACCACGGGAACGTCTTTTACTTCCTTCCTCTCTTTCTTTTCCTTCTCCGCTGCTACAACGTTCGCCAAGAAAGCCCTGTATTCCTTACGGAGATACTTGCTAGCTTGGAGACATGACATAAGTTTGAGACCCTTTGAAGTAGTATCACCATAAACGCGCAATGAATCACCATTTGCGAGCGAAAAACGAATCATCTTATCGAAGCACACAACTTCGGCATGGTTTTCTCGAAGAAAGTCCATGCCTACTATGACATCGAAGCTTCCGAGTTGCATAGGAATAAGGTCGATTGGGAAGATGTGATTGTTGAGCTCGAGAGTGCAATCACGAATAACAGAATTTACAGCGACGGTTCTTCCGGTAGCGACTTCAACATCGAATGCAGAGGAGAGTCGGGAACGTTTACGACTAAGGAGTTTCTCAAATTCGAGTGACACAAAGCAATTATCGGCTCCAGTGTCAAACAAACATGAAGCATAAATACCATTCACAAGGAACGTACCATTGACCACATTGTTGTCGGCCTGGGCTTGATGCACGTTGAGATTGAAAGTTCTGGCGCGTGCGGCCTGTTGTTGTTGTTGTTGTTGTTGTTGCTGTGGCTGCTGCTGCTGTGGTTCTTATTTCACTATCCTGTTCGGGCACATGTTGGCGAAATGATTTGGATCGCCACACGTGAAACAGGCTCTGGCTTTGACTGCGGGTGCCAGAGGAGCTTGTTGACCCTGTGGGGCAGTGAGTAGGGCTTGATTGGCAGGAGCTTGATGAATACGGCAGTTGGCAGTAAAGTGGCCGTATACATTGCAGTGAGCATAGAAGCGGCATTGAATAGCTGTCGGGTGACGATAGGTGCAAGTAGGGCAGAGCGGGTGTGGTCCAGTATATGCACGCTTTGCAGGTGGTGCATTGGCCACAGGCGCCGCTACTTGACGCTGTTGGGCAGGTACAGCTTGGATCGGTGCAACAGTAATCGCACAGTTCTTGTTGGTGGAGCTGTTCTTTCTTTTGTTCTTTCTCTTATTGCTTGACGAGTTGGTTTCAGCAGTTGGTGCAGTAGTGGTGGCTTGATGCAGATGCTTGGAGGTCTTATCCCATACCCCAGCCTTAACCCTTTTGTCATTGATTTCAGCGGCTAGCAGATAGGTTTCCTCGATCGTGGTAGTCTTAGCCGCTTGCACGAAATCAGCAACGCAGTCGGGAAAGGCTCGGATGTACTTCTTGATGGTCATATCGGGAGTCTTGACCTGATCGGGACAGATAATGTTGAGCTGTTTGAAGCGAGCAGTAAGACCAGCGTTGTCTCCATCCTTCTGATGTATGTGCCAAAATTCATCTTCAAGCTTTTGTCGTTCGTGAGGAGGGCAGAATTCCTCTAGCATGACTTCCTTGAGTTCATCCCACGACAGTCCGTAGGCTGCATCATTCCCTCGCTTGTTCCTCTCGGCCATCCACCAGTCTAGAGCACGGGACTGGAAGACGCCGGTAGCGTTCAGAGTTCGAAGGTCATCAGGGCAACCACTTTGTCGCAGAGTAACCTCGATAGAGTCAAACCAGTGGAATAGCGCCGTAGGACCTCCTTCGCCTGTGAATTCTTTCGGCCCACATGACTTGAATTGTTTGAAACTGAAAGGTCTTGCGGCAGCTTTAGGACCTTCAGTCCTCGACTCCGCGGATGATTTGCTGGCATTCTCATAGGCATCGCTCACAGCCTTCGCTACAGTTTTCGCGATGATGGAAGCAAGGCGTTTGTCCCTCTTTTCTTGACAAGAAAGTGCATGACGGGATCCAGACGACATTGTCTGCAATAGACATCGCCATGGAACTCAACACATTGTATTCGAATCTCACCTCACACGTCTACTACTTACTAAAGCTCAGTAACACGTACATTCACGCAACAACGTAACACACAGTGCATAGTCACATAGGCATATAGAGCACATAATCACATAGTCACAAACTTCCTGAACATGTAGAACACAATAGCAAAACACACATACCTTAGTCACTAGAAGTATATACAAGCATACAAAGCACTCTGAATGCCTCTATTGTCAATTTGTTAACGTTTTGAGGTAGAATTACAGTGCGAGTCGTGTGTGTCGATCGAAAAGAGTAAATTTCCAAAACTTAAACACATAAAATAGGAAAAGGCACATAAAACACATAAAATCGACAATTCATCAGAGTTAGCAGGGGCGAGTTCGGATTCGTGACACATAAAATCGAGAGTGAGGTAGAGTGTCTGCGGCTATTAGACTTCGACTAACCAAAGTGGCTCGACATTTCGCAAGGATCCTATGTGCACAATTACCTCCAGGACTATGCCTTTGCCTCGATTCTTGGGTGTTGGCGTAATTCCCTTTAGTTATATTGTGTCTTTAGATCGTTGGAGTCCATCGAAACTTTGGTGGGAGTTTTTGTATAAAAGCAGGACGAGTCGTCAAGGTTAGGGTTTCACCCCTATCTCACAACTTCGTCCTTGTTCTTAATAAAGTTGAGGAGATTATTCATCAAAATATGGATTTCACTCCTAATTTGGTATGATTCTCCTTGTTTGTAGCTAAAATGCAAGCTGATTAGGCAACTTTAGTCGAGAGTTTGCGGTTTTCACACCTATTCTCGGCCTTGTTGCCCGTTCGTGATTTTTGAAAATTCGAGTGCAGTGATAGAAAAGAGCGAGTGATAGTGGCGAGTTTACGCATACGCGTGAGTTGGTCTGTTGCTTCTTAACTATAGACTAGGTCTCTAAGACTTCGACCCGGACTAGGTCGAGTCTTGCCTAATTCCCTATAGTTATGGCTCTGATACCAATCTGTCACACCCAAACCGATGGCGGAATCATCGGGGCGTGGCACTGAGCGAAACAGATTGTCCAGAAGTTTCCATAACAACTATCATTACCATTCAATTTAAATGATACGTCCCATACCGTATCTCAAACAGTTAAACAAGTTATTACAGATAACATCGAAACAATTATTCTGTTCCGACAACTCAGATTTAAACATAACGAATTTATTTGTTGGTTTCTAAGACTCCATCCCTAGCCTCAATTTCATCACCAGCAAGCTAAGCACAGAAACAACCTAAGCACCTGTCACATACGTTAAAATAAAGTCAATACATAAAATGTAAAGGTGAGCATACAAGTTTGATAATAGCATATAGAGTTCGAATTCGTTTACGCATAACCAGCACATACACATAGTGAAATGAAGCACGTTAGTTATCGACATAGATCCATCGATACCAATGACTGCGGGTTGACTGCCCGAGGCAGTTCGCAATACATGATTACCACCATAATCCATGCAAGTAAAAGATCCTTAACAACCCCCGTGTGAACGGGTGCTGAGTCCAAACTATAGTACTATCGTTGCTAAGGCAGGTAGACAGCATTCCATGTGTAAACATAACAAACAAGCATTCATAAGCCACGTATAACATGCATTAATGGTTTAGCGTTAAAATAGCTTGAGTAGTGTGATAGTTGTAGTTTGAATATTCGTAACGTATGTAACACCCAAAAGTGCTAAAAGCGAAAAGGGTTCGAGTATACTCACAGCGATTATGGATTGAAGGGAGCGCTTTTCAGCGAGTACAGTTAGCCTGAATAGATTCGATAGCGTAAAGATAAGTGGCATAGAAAACAGTTCAGAATGAGTGTGGGTAGGTTGACTGGTCGTGCGGATTAGTAATCCATGCGAGTGGTAATCCGTCCGGATTAGTCACTCGTGCGGATTGTTATTCGTGCGGACAAGTTATTCGTGCGGGTATGTAATCCGTGCAAGTGGTAATCCGTCCGGATTAGTCACTCGTGCGGATTGTTATCCGTGCGGACAAGTTATTCGTGCGGATACGTAATCCGTGCGGATTACACTTCGTCCGGACGAGTCACTCGTGCGGATAACATGTTCGTGCGGACAACTATTCGAGTGGATTGTTTCTTCCTATGGGTGAGATGTGTTTGTGTATGATGGCTTGTGCTTTGAAGTTTTCGTTGTAGCATTTAGAAAACATCTAAGTATCTCTATCCTTCAAGCCGGTCGCGCGAACAACAATCCGTACGGATGGTAGCCCGTGCGGACACAACCTTAAAGGTGAGTCACTTGGTGAAGTCCGTCCGGATGGTAATCCGTGCGGACGATGGTAATCCGTCCGGACAGTCTGTTCGCGCGGACAAGGACGATCCGTCCGGATAGTCTGTCCGTGCGGACAACTTGGCCATGCGGATGAACGTTGTTTGAATTTATTCAAGGTCTTAGTATCTCATGATCCGAAGAGTAATCCATTCAGAGGTCGTCCGTCCGGATTGTTCATTCGTCGATACTCAAACCTCGCTTTGAATGTGGGTCCCAAGTGTAGCTCGCCCGGGGTGACAACCTGTCCGGATCGTCTGTCCGTGCGGATAGGATGTTCGTGCGGACAGCTTGTCCGGGCGGACAGCTTGTTCGTGCGGACAACTCACTCGTGCGGACAACTTTCTCGTCCTGGTTGTTCCGTCCGGCTACCCTTGGTTGCCTTTGTCGTTCTATCGAGACGTTCTGACTTTGTGGCAACCATTTGGAATCGCGTTCTTACCCGAGTGACTAAGCCGGCCAGGAATCACCCCAACTCGGCTCGTCTGCGGTTTAGAACGGTCATCCCGGTCTAACCCGAAATCAGGTGTCTTGCGGGTAGAATCCAGATCTAGGACTAATGCACCACTATCATTTAGTAGGAGACTAGAACGGGTCCGATTCCTACCGTTTTTTAGGGTAAAAGAAGGAGAAAGCTTGTTTATTTCTTTCAACTCTTTTATTCTTTCAGAAAAGTTTAGATTTAGGTGAAGTTGTTGTGAAATTTTGTGGAAATCGTTCAGATCCGAGTTATTCTTGGTGGAATGAGGTCGCACTTGAAGTTCATAAGAACCTCATGATGACGTCACCCGAGAATACCTCAAATCTTGATGATTTCTCGGTTAAAAGTTGAGATTTGCAGGGTAGAAAGGTGTAGAATTGTGTAGTGATCAAGAATGTACAAGAATTAGAGCAAGATCTTACCTGGATTGAGAGAAATCTGAGAAAAGGTGAAGAATGCGTGCTGGTCGGACGTCACTTGCCAAAAGTGGAAAGTTTGGAGAGTGACCGGGTATTTATAGGATGCTAAAAGGGGAAAAAGGGTGGTTCGTGCGGATTGCAGGTCACCCGGATTGGTTATCCGTGCGGACTGGTCATCCGTGCGAACTGGCAATTCGTGCGGATTGGTCATCCGTGCGGACTGGCAATCCGTGCGGATTGGCAATCCGTGCGGATGGACCATCCGTTCCGGATGTCGACTGAATGGTGCGTTTGGTTGCGATGACGTTTCAGTTTCGATTGCGAGCGATTCGATGGAGTTTCCTAGTCAAATTACTTTTAGTCCCAACTACTTCGTATATGATATGGTTCGATTCGGAATTCGGGTTCGAGTTCGTTTACCTTCGAGTTAGACTTCGAGTTCGATTGAGTTCGCTTGATTATCACAACAAAACATAAATAAACATGCACAGGTAACACGTAAGGCACACACACACGTATAAATGACAAGTAAAAATACATAGCTGGAGTTACGATTTGATGTCGATTCGATTAGTATAGCTTGGTTATTAGTTGATTAACTTTATCGCATTGTTACTTCCTATAGTTCACAGTCGCGAGTCGATTGAAATACGGTTAACATGATTCGATTATTGCAATGAACGACACTTACTCCACATAATATAACTAAAACAAAAACATTTCTACGAGTCAAGTAGCGCGAAATCGGCGTTGACTTTGACCTTGACTTTGACTTTCACTTATGAAAACACGGGGTGTTACAACGTAGTTGATATCATCATAGTCAAACAACATAATTTTAAATTCACAGTCGAAGCAAAAGATAGATTTATTTCAACCGAATGAATTGTAATATTAAGTCTCACAAAATAGTTGAAACTGATCCACAGGCGGATCAAATAAAAAGGAAACATAGTTCATCAGACTTAAAATGCATCCAAGCTTGCGAGACTCTTATTGATGCTAAGGAGAGGCCAGCCTATTTCGAGTAGTACCTGCACTTAGCCTTTTTGGGAAAATACGTCAGTTTACACTGGTAAATACAATTAACTGACTCATTTTGAAAAGGTTTAGAAAATTGATTAAAATGCACAAGGCATAAAACATTTTATAACTTGGGATAATTATTTATATATAAACTTGTAAAAGAATTACATGTTTCTTATACGTGCAGTAGCCCGGATTGACGCCGGGTTAAAGATTAATAGACACACCACATGATATAGTCCCGCGGTGGGTTATTCCCGTAACCGGCGGTTATACCTCATTATTTATATATGCACTGTCTGGTGTACGCCTACACCCCATGCTTAGGTCGTGGCCATTTCTTAAAATGATGCCAAGGATATCCGGGACATGGTCATTAACCCCCCAAAGGCTTTAAGCAAACAAAACAATTTAAACGGGACATTTCAATAATTTAACCTTCATACAATTAAAAATTCAATGCCCGACCAAGCGGTATTTTATATACCGTACCCCAAGCCCGTATAAGGGAAAATAAGTTAAACGTATTTACCTTTGCAAGTATGAATCACAAACAGCAAATGCACGTAGCTTTTACCGGGTCTCCTAGTCTGGAACAAAGGTTTATAATAACCTATTAGATTCCTAACGGGTCTTTAATTAAGCCTAAACTTAGACCGGTTAGTTTTAAAGGAAGATGCGGTTAAAACGCACGATTTAGCGAAGACCGTAATAGAATGTGATTTAGACCCGACAAGTTTGAAGACTTGTATAATATGGGTAAACTAAACACATTCTGGATTTTGAGAAAAAATGATAAGGTTTGACCCGTTTTGGTCAATTTATGCAAACTAGTTACATAAACCGAACCGAACGCGCAAGATGCGTAACGGGTAACCATATAAGTCATATACAGGTTTCCTAAGTTAATATGCCTTAAATATGTTGCGATATCAGTAAGATATCTTCTATTATGCCCGAAATGGATTTAACTCAAACTATGCCCCGTAGGGGCCTTTTGGTCATTTTAAAGGTTGTAAAAGAGTTTAGATATTAATCTGAGTTACAGGTCTGATATAATCAGTAAAAATACTTAATTTAATAAGTTATAACAGTAGGGTATTATATATACGTGAAATTTATCATATATAACCAAACTATGCACCTTAGGGGCATTTTGGTAATTTCACATAGGCTTAAAAGGTCAATTCTGGAAATCTGAGTTTAAAACTTTTGCTTACTATTAAAATATAATAATTTACTTAAAATATCTGTAGGCATCAACCTTGTATGTTTAAAATAGTTTTACTACATACTATGCGTTAGAAACGCATAAAAAGGCGATTTTGAGTTATTTCCGGGTTTTTAAAGGATAGCTGATATTTTTATTATTCCAGAAGTTTCAAAATGTTTTATTTATCATATTAGGTTAGTAGGAAAAGGTTTGGTATCAAAATAATTTGTAAAACTCATTTTATAGCCCAAAAGGGCAAAACCGACAATTACTGAAACAAGCTTAGAATTCTATGTTATGCTCAGCCTAAAAATAAATAAAAAATTTCAAAAATCCCAAAATATTATATAACATCAGTGGGTAAAAATTTTGGTATCAAAAATCGGGTTTAGATAGGCTATATGCTAATTACGCCTTTTATTTAGTACAAAGCTTCTTATTTACGCTAATGAGCATAACTCCTAATCTAGACCTCAAATTGATGTAAAATTTTAGGGACAACTTTATAAATCAGTAACTAAGGTTTCTATTCTTTTACATTTTCAAAAATCACGTTTTACGGTCATATGGGCATAATAGTCAACATTTAAGCATTTAACGGAAACATGCATATGAATCGGATAACTATTGAACCAAGTTGTATAATCACAGAGGGTTATACTAACATGTAACCTGGTCCAAATAAGGCTCTAAGGCAATTCTAAAACATGCTACATTGGGTCAGAACTGAAAGTCAAGGCAAAAGTCAAATTATGCGACTTTCGGTTCCGAACCAAGCCTAAACCGAAAATTGTCGGGTTGAACATGTTTAGACATGTTCTTACATTAATTACCAAGTTATATTAATGATAAAACAGGTTGCATGGCTCCTACATTGCTAATTATGCATTAATTTGAAAATAAGCTTTCTGTTGACTTTTTAGGATTAGCTTTGGCCCGACAATTTACCTAGTTAGAGTGGGAATCAGAGGGTGCCCTTTTAAGGGTTTATTGCCCACATAATTACCAACTCATAGGCACTTTCAATTTGAAATTTGACTGGACAATTATTATTTAATTATGAAGTCAAACTCTAATTACGACGGTTTGACTTTAAGCTAAGTAACTAAGTAAAATTGAATTAAGGAAGGTTAAAGAGACTTACAAGGGTCCTAAGCACGACTAGGAAGCCTAAGGAATCTTGGTTGCTGATCAGAGAGCTCCAGAACTATACTTGTGAAAGTTTGCAAATGAATGGCATAAGAGTTGCAACATGAAGGGAGCTTATATAGCAAAATTGATGCAACAAGATCATGCCAAGGAGGTCTATGACTGATTCCAGATCAAGCCAAGTGCCCCTAGTGCATGTAAGATCAGTGGGGGAGTCCCTGGTATAAGAAAACAAGCCTTTTAAGTCGGTTACAGACCTGAACTGGCAGCTGCCAGGAGAATTCTGTCGCTGGCACTCTCACGCGGGCCGCGTAAGCCCATAGGGCCATCTTACGCGGGCCGCCTGGCCTACCAGAACCAGCCAAACAAGTTTCACTTAATTACATTTAAGCCCCTGGTCCTTTCTAACGTGGTTTTAAGTCTTGTTCTTGCATTTTTGGCCCTCTAACCTTACTTTTAAGGGCTCCATGACATATTTAAACATTGGTAAGTCCTTGGTTAACTTTGCGATCACCCAAAAAACCTTAAATTTCAATGTTGACGCTTTTAACCCTTCGTATACGAATTTTATCACAACTTTCTCATACGATAACGAAACTTGGTGAAATTTTTACCACATATTCTAGTAAGTATAATTTATCATTACAAAGCTTCGGGTTTGCTAAAAGGTCAATCAGAGGTATACTTTAAACATGTTGACACATTTAACCCCTGTAGTTTGTAATTTCCCACTTTCTCTCACAATTAGCTTCGTATGATCCATGATTCATCCGTTTAAGATTATAAACATCGTGTAGGGTTCTTGTAAGGTATATTTATCCATTGTTGACACTTTGAACCCTTATATTCACATACTTTCTTTGTTTGTCAACTTTAGTCCTTCATAGGTGATCTTTTACACGTTTAGAGCTCATGACACGTGTCGATACATTATTGGACATAAATTTTCGAGGTGTTACATATTTATAGGCTTCCAAATGAGGAAAGGGCTGGCCGATCGGCCTGGCAGCTCGATCGGACAGCCTGTCCGATCGGACAGCAGTTCGATCGGCCGGCTGGTCGATCGGCTGGTAGCCTGATCGATCAGTTGCCTGATTCGAGTGTTCGGTGCGATGATTTTTGCTGATTCGATTACGATTGCGATCGGTTCGATACGATAGAGTTTCCTAGTCAAATTACTTTTAATCCCAATCACTCATATCTTGCGCTATCTCTTCCCCACTAATTATCATACCATTTCGATTGTGTTTCGAGTTCGATTTCGATTGAGTTCGATTGCTTTTCGAGTTTCGATTGATTCCTACAACCTAAATAAACATGCATAAGTAACACATAAGGCGCACACACACGTATAACAACATTCCAATTCGCGTATTTCGGGCTTCGATTCGATTCGATGTTGATTTGATTAGCACATTTTGATTATCGATTAGTTAACTTTATCGCATTGTTACTACCTATAGTTCACAGTCGTAAGTCGAATAATTCGTGTCGATTATTGTAATTATTGACACTTACTCCACATAATACAACTAATATTAAACTCATAAAAGAAATTTACTACAAGTCAAGTGCGCGAAATCGGTTGTTGACTTTGACCTTGACTTGGACTTTGACTTTTGAAAACACGGGGTGTTACAGCCTCCCCTAGTTGAGGAAATTTCGTCCCGAAATTATGCTGAAAGCTGTACAACACCGTGAATCACTTTTCTCTCTCTAGACTTTCTCCTTAAACAATTGCGGGTACTTTGCCTTCATGTCTCTTTCGAGTTCCCAAGTGAACTCCGCGCCTCGTTTGCCTTCCCATCGGACTTTCACGATAGGAATGCGCGAGCGTCTGAGTTGCTTGGTTTGGCGATCCATGATTTCGACAGGCTTCTCCACGAAGTGTAGTGTTTCGTTTACTTGGAAGTCATCGAGAGGTACAATTAAGTCATGCTCAGCCAGGCACTTTCGAAGGTTTGATACATGGAAAGTCGGGTGGACGTTACTAAGTTCCTCCGGTAATTCGAGTTTGTAGGCGACTTTTCCGATCCTTTCCAGAATCTTAAAAGGCCCAACATATCGAGGCACTAGCATCCCTTTCTTGCCGAATCTGACCACACCCTTCCAAGGTGATACCTTTAGGAGTACGTAGTCGCCAACGTCAAATTCAAGGGGCTTGCGTCGTTTATCGGCGTAAGTTTTCTGTCGACTTCGAGCTTTCAGCAAGTTGTCTCGGATTTGGAGGACTTTGTCAGTCGTCTCTTGCAATAGCTCGGGACCGGTTAGTTGCGAGTGACCGATCTCGTGCCACACAATAGGCGATCGGCATTTCCTTTCGTATAATGCCTCGAATGGTGCCATTTGAATGCTGGAATGATAACTGTTGTTGTACGAGAATTCGACAAACGGCAGGTATTTATCCCAATTACCACCGAAGTCTATAACACACGAACGGAGCATGTCTTCAAGAGTACGAATCGTTCTTTCAGTCTGACCGTCGGTTTGAGGGTGGAACGCGGTACTTAGATTAAGCGATGTACCGAGAGCCTTTTGAAGCGTTTCCCACAGTTACGAGGTAAACCGAGCATCACGGTCAGAGATGATATCACGAGGTGTCCCATGATTACAAATGATCTCGTCGGTGTAGATTCGGGCTAATTGTTCTACCTTGTAGTCCTCCCGTATTGGCAAAAAGTGGGCTGATTTGGTCAAACGGTCAACAACAACCCAAATACTGTCGTGACCTGATGACGTGTGCGAAAGCTTTGTTATAAAGTCCATAGCTATACTCTCCCACTTCCACATGGGGATCGGGGGTTGCTCGAGTAAGCCAGAGAGCCTTTGATGTTTGGCTTTGACTCTTGCACAAGTCAGGCATTTTCCAACATAGAGGGCAATGTCCCTTTTCATGCCAGGCCACCAGTACTTGTAACGAAGATCCTGGTACATTTTGTCAGCACCGGGATGAGTGGAATATCGGGATTTGTGGGCTTCATCCATCAATATCTGCCGCAAATCGGTCCGTTTAGGGATCCAAATTCGGTCCAGAAAGTGGAAAATCCCATTTGATTTGCTCACAAATTGGGCTCCATCGTGGTAGATTCGTTCATTCTTCAGTGTGCGTTCATTAAAACAAGCATGCTGAGCTTCGCGAATAAGGGTTTCGAGATCGTGTTGGGCTTGAACATTTCGAATGCTGATCAAATAACTCCGTCTACTGAGTGCGTCGGCAACGACATTTGCCTTGCCTGGGTGATAACGGATCTCACAGTCGTAATCGTTGAGAAGTTCTACCCATCGGCGTTGACGCATATTAAGTTCCTTCTGATCAAAGATATGTTGTAGGCTCCTATGATCGGTGAAGATCGTACACTTTGTACCATACAGGTAGTGTCGCCAAATCTTTAATGCAAAAACAACTGCGCCTAGCTCGAGATCATGGGTTATATAGTTCTTCTCGTGGATTTTGAGCTGACGAGACGCGTAAGCTATAACCTTGTCTCGTTGCATGAGAACACAACCAAGACCGGGGTTGGAAGCATCACAATAGACAATGAAGTCGTCGTTTCCATCGGGTAGGGTGAGAACAAGAGCATTGCAAAGCATGTGCTTGAGGGTTTAGAAAGCAGTCTCTTGTTTAGTTCCCCAAACGAAAGGCTGGTCTTTATGTGTAAGAGCGGTAAGTGGCACAGTGATCTTTGAGAATCCTTCGATGAATCGTCGATAATAGCCCGCTAGTCCGAGAAAAGAACGGACTTCAGACGGGTTCTTAGGCATAATCCAACACTTAACTGCTTCTATCTTCGCAGGATCGACGTGAATACCCTTTCTATTTACGATGTGACCCAGAAACTGAACATCTTCCAGCCAGAATTCGCACTTGGAGAACTTGGCATAGAGTTGGTTCCCCTGGAGTAGTTTGAGAACCAAACGTAGATGTTGCGCGTGTTCGGCTTTCGATTTGGAATAGATCAAGACATCGTCGATGAATACGGTGACGAAACGGTCGAGATATGGCTTACACACGCGATTCATCAGATCCATGAAAACCGCGGGTGCGTTGGTTAGACCAAAAGGCATAACAACGAACTCATAATGGCTGGATCGAGTGCGAAACACGGTTTTGGGTATATCTTCCTCTTGAAAGCGTAGTTGGTGATATCCTGAGCGTAGATCGATCTTCGAGAAGCACGTAGCACCTTGTAGCTGATCAAACAAGTCGTCAATTTGGGGTAGGGGATAGCGGTTCTTGATAGTTAACTTATTCAATTCCCGATAGTCGATGCACATCCTGAACGACCCATCCTTCTTTTTGACAAAGAGGACTGGCGCGCCCCATGGAGAGGTGCTCGGGCGAATGAAGCCCTTCTCAAGTAATTACTGGAGTTGGTTTGAGAGTTCACGCATTTCAGACGGTGCGAGTCGGTAAGGAGCTTTGGCAACAGGATTGGCTCCAGGAATGAGGTCGATACGAAAGTCGATATCACGACTTGGTGGTAAGCCGGGAAGGTCGTCAGGGAATACATTAGGAAATTCACGAACCACAGGAACATCGATCACCCCTGTCTTTCCTTTCTTTTCCTTCTCCGCTACTACAATGTTGGCCAAGAAAGCTCTGTATTCCTTGCGGAGATACTTGCTAGCTTGGACACATGACATGAGTTTGAGACCTTTCGAAGCAGTTTCACCATACACACATAACAAATCACCATTCGCGAGTAAGAATCGAATCATTTTATTGAAGCACACAACTTCAGCGTGGTTTTCGCGAAGAAAGTCCATGCCTACTATGACGTCAAAACTTCCGAGTTGCATCGGAATAAGGTCGATTGGGAAGATGTGATTGTTGAGCTCAAGAGTACAATCACGAAGGACAGAATTAACGGCGACGGTTCTTCCGGTAGCGACTTCAACATCGAACGTCGAGGAGAGTTGGGAGCGTTTACGACTAAGGAGCTTCTCGAATTCGAACGACACAAAGCAATTATCGGCTCCAGTATCAAATAAACACGAAGCATATATACCATTTACAAGGAACGTACCATTGACCACGTTGCTGTCGGCTTGGGCTTGACGCACGTTGATGTTGAAAGTTCGTGCGCGTGCTTCTTGTTGCTGTTACTGCTGGTGTTGCTGCTGCTGGGGCTCTTGTTTCACAACCCTGTTTGGGCACATGTTGGCGAAATGGTTAGGATCGCCGCATGAGAAGCAGGCTCTGGCGTTGACCGCGGGTGCCGGAGTAGCTTGTTGACCCTAAGGGGCGGTGAGTAGAGCTTGTCGAATACGGCAGTTGGTAGTAAAATGGCCGTACATATTGCAATGCGCACAGTAACGGCAAGCGATGGTAGTCGGGTGGTGGTAGGTGCAAGTAGGGCAAAGCGGGTGTGGCCCAGTGTATGCACGCTTAGCAAGCGGTGCATTTGCCACAGGCGCCGCTACTTGACGCTGTTGGGCTGGTACGGCTTGAATCGGTGCAGTAGTGATCGCACATTTCTTATTGTTGGAGCTGTTCTTCCTCTTGTTCTTCCTCTTGTTGCTTGGTGCGGTGGTGGTTTCAGCAGTTGGTGCGGTGGTAGTAGCTTGATGCAGATGCTTTGAAGTTTTATCCCAGACACCAGCCTTGACCCGCTTGTCGTTGATTTCAGCGGCTAGTAGGTAAGTCTCTTCGATCGTCTTAGTCTTAGCCGCTTGCACGAAATCGGCAACACAGTCAGGCAGGGCTCGGATATACTTCTTGATTGCCATGTCTGGAGTCTTGACCTGATCGGGAGAAATGATGCTGAGCTGTTTGAAGCGAGCAGTGAGCGCATCATTTTCACCATCCTTTTGTTGTATGTGCCAAAATTCATCCTCTAGCTTCTGACGTTCATGAGGAGGGCAGAATTCTTCCAGCATGACTTCCTTGAGCTCGTCCCACGACAGACCGTAGGCTGCATCGTTCCCTCGCTTGTTCCTCTCGGCCGTCCACCAGTCTAGCGCACGGGACTGGAAGACGCCGGAAGCATTCAGAGTACAGAGGTCATCAGGGCAACCGCTTTGTCGTAGAGTAATCTCAATGGAGTAAAACCATTGGAATAATGCAGTAGGGCCTCCCTCGCCAGTGAATTCTTTTGGCCCACACGACTTGAATTGCTTGAAATTGAAGGGAGCTTTGGTTGTAGCTTTAGGAGTTTCGGTTCTCGATTCCTCAGATGATTTGCTCACGGCTTTTGCTACTTGTTTAGCGATGATAGCAGCAAGACGTTTGTCTCTCTTTTCTTGACGAGAAAGTGAGGGATGACGGGATCCAGATGACATTATCTGCAACAGACTTCATCACAGGACTCAACACAACGTATTCGAATATCACCTCACACGCCTACTACTTACTAAAGCTCAGGAACACAGTTTGCGTAGTCACAGAAGCACTTAACACATAAACACGTAGAACACAGAGACACATAAACACATAAACACATAAGCACGCAGAGCACAGAAGCACAGAAACACATACGCATTTAATTACCAGATGCAGTCAGAATACAGAAACCTACCATTCATAGTTCGCGAGTGTTCGAATATAGCGGTCGCGTCTAGTATATCGAATAGCGTAGTATAAGCGCATATCATAGCATAAGGTCGTCCTCATCTTAGCGATTTGTTAGCGATTTGAGATAGAAACGCAGTGCGAGTCGTGTGTGTCGATCAAAGTGGGAGCAAAAATTGAATAAATCTCCAAAATTTAAACACATAAACAGGTAAACACACATATAAGCACATAAAATCGACGAATCATTAGAGTCAGCAGTTGCGGGCTCAGAATCAAAACACATAAAAATCGAGAAATAGATTGTCTGCGGCTGTTAGACTTCGACTAACCAAAGTGATTCGACTATTCTCAAGGATATGTTGTGCACATTTGACCTTCAGGGCAGTGCCTTCGCCTCGATTCTTGGGCATTGGGCACGCATCCCGTTGATCATATCGTGACTTCATGTCGTTGGAGTCCGTCGAGACTTTGGTGAGAGTTTGTAAAATGAGCGGAACAAGTCGTCAAGGTTAGGGTTTCACCCCTAGCTTAACAACTTCATTCCTGTTTTTAATAAAATAGAGGAGATTATTCATCAAAATACAGATTTCACTCCTGATTTGGCATAATTCTCCTCGTTTGTAGATAAAATGCGGGTTGATTAAGCAACTTTAGTCGAGAGTTTGCGATTTTCACACCTAATCTCGACCTAATTGCTCATTCATGATTGAGAATTCGAGTGCAGTGATAGTGTAGCGTGTGCGAGAATAGCGAGAAATAGTAGTAAACTTATACAAAATCCCTATCGGATATGCACAAGTCGGTCGGTTGGTTCCTAACTATAGACTAGGTCTCTAAGACATCGGCCCGGACTAGGTCGAGTCTTGCCTAATTCCCTATAGTTATGGCTCTGATACCAATCTGTCACACCCCAACTGATGGCGGAAACATCGGGGTATGGCACTGAGTGAAACAGATTGTCCAGAAGTTTCCATAACAATTATCATTACCAATCAATTTAAAGTAACATGTCCCATACCATGCCTCAAAAGGTAAACAAATTATTACAGACAAAATATAGGCAAATAGTTCTATTCCGACAACTCATATTTAAATAGAGCAATTGTTTATCTGCTTCTAGAGACCCTTGATCTAATCAGTACAGACAACTATTTGTTGGCCACTAGAGCCTTATTCTAGCCTCGATTTCCTAGCAGTTGTGCATCCTAAGCATCTGTCTCATACGTTAAAATAAAGTCAATACATATAATGTAAAGGTGAGCATACAAGTTTGATAATAGCATATATAGTTCGAATTCGTTTACGCATAACCAGCACGTACACATAGCGAAATGAGGCACGTTAGTTATCGACATAGATCCATCGATACCAATGACTACGAGTTGACTGCCCGAGGCAGTTCGCAATACATGGTTACCACCGTAATCCATGCAAGTAATTGTCCTTAACAACCCCTGTGAACAGGTGCTGAGTCCAAACTATAGTACTATCGTTGCTAAGGCAGGTAGACAACATTCCATGTGTAAACATAACAAACAAGCATTCATAAGCCACGTATAACATGCATTAACGGTTAGCGTTCAAATAGTATTGAGTAGTGTGTTCGATGTGATTTGAATAGTTGCAACGTATGTAACACCCAAAAGTGCATAAAGCAAAAAGGGATCGAGTATACTCACAGCGGTTGATGGATTGAAGGGAGCGCTTAGCGAGTAAGGTTAGCCTGAATAGATTGATAGCATAACGATAAGTGACGCGTAAAACGATACAAAGTGTGAATGGGTCGGATAGCAGTTCGGTCGGATGGTAATCCAATCGGACGGCTTGTTCGTGCGGATGACAATCCGTTCGGATGGTCATCCGGTCGGACGGTAGTCCGGTCGGATGACTATTCGAGTGGATTGTTTCTTCCTATGAGTAAGATGTGTTTGTGTATGATGGTTTGACTTTTGAAGTTTTTGTTGTAGTATTGAAAACATTGAAGTATCTTCACCTTTCAGGTCGGTCGATCGGACGGTCGTTCGATCGAACGGTGATCCTAGAATCCCTTGAATCTTGATGATTTCATGGTTAAAAGTTAAGATTTAAAAGATAGAAGGGTGTAGGAGTGCGTGTAGATCAAGAAATACAAGATTTAGGACGAGATCTTACCGGGATCGTGAGAAATCTGAAGAAAAGTGAGGAACACGAGCTGGTCGGTCAGAGGGTTTCCAAAAGTGGAAATGATGACAACGACAGGGGTATTTATAGGCTTCCAAATGAGGAAAGGGCTGGCCGATCAGCCGGGCAACTCGATCGAACAGCTTGTCCGATCAGCCGGCTGGTCGATCGGCTAGTAGCCTGATCAATCAGTTGCCTGATTCGAGTGTTCGGTGCGACGATTTTTGCTGATTCGATTACGATTGCGATCGGTTCGATACGATAGAGTTTCCTAGTCAAATTACTTTTAATCCCAATCACTCATATCTCGCGTTATCTCTTCTCCACTAATTATCATACCATTTCGATTGTGTTTCGAGTTCGATTTCGATTGAGTTCGATTGCTTTTCGAGTTTCGATTGATTCCCACAACCTAAATAAACATGCACAAGTAACACATAAGGCGCACACACACGTATAACAACATTCCAATTCGCGTATTTCGGGTTTCGATTCGATTCGATGTTGATTTTATTAGCACAGTTTGATTATCGATTAGTTAACTTTATCGCATTGTTACTTCCTATAGTTCACAGTCGTAAGTCGAATAATTCGTGTCGATTATTGTAATTATTGACACTTACTCCACATAATACAACTAATATTAAACTCATAAAAGAAATTTACTACAAGTCAAGTGCGCGAAATCGGTTGTTGACTTTGACCTTGACTTGGACTTTGACTTTTGAAAACAAGGGGTGTTACATATCACATCAACATAAATAATAAATCATTATATAACATCAAAACATCTACACTTATCATCTAAAAAACGCTACGCAAACTTAATAATTCCCATAAAATTCTCATAACTTAACAAACCTGTTGTTTAGTATTGCAAATCGCACAAATAACCTGTGTAAACCACCAAAAAGCACAAACACAAAGCCATACCTGTTCGAAAACGACTACCAAACTACAATTAAACCAAACCAAATCGAATTGAGTAGGGTAATGTATGGAATCCATTTAGTTCGGACATAATCCAAATCAAATCGAATAGGTCTAAACCGAAAGAAATCAATAAAAAACACCAAAATTTCATTGTGGCATTTGATCGAGCTACCTATGTGCACTTCAATGAAATCAGTTTCAACATATAAATCAAAATACCAATACACCCAAATGCAACAAACCATACAAGCATCCGTTGAAATCTAAAAAATTAACAAAAAAGAAACCATTTTAACATTTTCATTACTTGAGTAAAGTGTGAAAAACTTGAAGTAAAGTGTCAAAATTGAAAATAATCAAAAGGAACTTACAGAGATGATAATATAACCTCATATTAGTTATGACACAAAAACCCTAAAAATCAAAGAAAAAATCAGTTAGAAATACTACATCAAAATGAAAATAATAAAAAATAAGAATAATATAGAGCCACTTACGAAGATGATAAACAACATAACGGTTGCTGGTGACAGTCAAAAATCTTGAAGTCTAGTCACAAAGCACAAATTACGAAGATGATAAACAACCAGCCCACTTTCTCCACTATACCTCCCATGTAAGCAATATCACTTCCTTACTAACCTACAAATCCCACAATCATTGCAGTGAAACTGTTCCCTCGAAGTCTAGTCACAAAGCACAAATTAAAAAAAAAATAGTAGATATTAGCATATTATTCGAATATTTTTAAATGTTGGTAGTTTTTACATCATCATCATAGAACTTGCAAATTCCGCAGAAGTATTCCCCCATTTTCACTCCACAGTTGGTACATATTTGAGCAACCTATCACATCAACATAAATAAGAAATCATTATATAACATCAAAACATCTACACTTATCATCTAAAAAACGCTAGGCAAACTTAATAATTCCCATAAAATTCTCATAACTTAACAAACCCGCTGTTCAGTATTGCAAATCGCACAAATAACCTGTGTAAACCACCAAAAAGTACAAACACATTACCTTATATCCACAAAAAACAGACTATAATCCCAAAAAACATAACAATCTTGGTATTAAAAAGCGCGCCTATGCGCAAAGGCCATAGCCTTTTCACTTAATGCCTCGATAAAACCCAAAATAAAAAAAATTCAAAATAAAATAAATTCACAGTTCAAGAGCTTACTTTATGTACAAATCTCGACTTCATCCTGGCTGGACTCTTGTAACACTGTTGACCAAAGTCAAACCACTGTTTGACCAAAGTCAAACAACTGATTGCAAAAATATGATTCTTAGTGGTTCAAAAGTCTGTTTGACCAAAGTTAAAACCCTGTTTGACCAAAGTTAAAACGTTGTTTGACCAAAGTCTGTTTGACCAAAGTCAAACTACTGTTTGGAAAAAAAAGAACCACTGTTTTCTCCACAAAACACTGTTTTAACCCAACAGTGTTTTGAAACCACTGTTTAACCTAACAGTCGTTTCGAAACACTGTTTAACCCAACAGTCGTTTCGAAACACTGTTTAACCCAACAGTGGTTTCAAACACTGTTTAACCTAACAGTGGTTTCAAAACACTGTTTAACCGAACAGTCGTTTCAAAAGTGGTTTCAAAACACGGTTTTAACCCAACAGTGGTTTTAACCCAACAATCATTTCAAATGAGCTTAAGGTGTGAAGATCACTCGAATATATAAAATTGTACACTTAACAAATACCTTTATACGTCTAAAAGCTAATATTTGTGCTTTAAGAACATGCAGTTGCTGTTTTGTAAAATTCGAAGGTAGCTTTGGGTGTGAAGAAGATCGATTCATCTGCTGCATAGAACCTTCGGGTGTGAAGAAGATCGATTCATCTGCTGCATAGAACCATGGTCTGTTTAGAAATACAACAGAAGAGTAGACATAAAAAATGGCTAAAAAATCAATACCTAACTGTTTTCACTTGAGCAAACAGAGTGTATTTCCATGTCGTTTGTGTCATAGTCATAATGACCCTTCAACGATGTTGAAAAGAAATAAAAGTTAACACAATTTGATTATATTAACAATAAAAATCAAAGAAGGAATGAACTTTACAACATAACTTCGATTATAAATGGTGAATCAGTGATGAATAGAGCAGATTTGCAGTGAAACCCACAACCACCACCACCTTCTACCATAGTTTCTAGCTTAAAAAAACTAAAATTGCATCAGATATAAAGTCAACTTATCGTCATAGAATATACTACATTAATACTAATTAAAAAGCACAATACTATACATTTTGTATTCAATTAAAGCCGCTAAGTTTGAAAAATAAAAAAAGCTTCCTACACATCCAAACAAGACTCAAACACAGAACAACAAACTGCAGTGTTTTTTTACGAAAAGAAGCCCAAAAAATAGGAGCTTTTTTTCAGCAAACAAACCCCTCAAAACTGCTGGTTTTTTCTGCACAAAAACCTCAAAAAACTGCAGTTATTTTCGACGAAAAAATGCCCAAAAAATACCAGCTTTTTTCAACAAACAAACCCCCAACACCGCACGTTTTTTCAGCCCGAAAACATTAAAAAACTGCAGTTTTTTTCGACGAAAAAATGCCAAAAAACAACAGCTTTTTTCATCAAACAAACCCTCCAAAACTGCTGGTTTTTTCTGCACAAAACATCAAAAAACTGCAGTTTTTTTTGACGAAAAAATGCCCAAAAAACAGCAGTTTTTTCAGCACTTAAACCCCCAAAACTGTATGTTTTTTCAGCACGAAAACATCAAAAAATTGTGCGTTTTTTCTGCAAAAAAAAACTCCACAATTTTGCAAGTTTTTTTAGCGATCAAAACATCAAAAACTGCAGTTTTTTAAACCAAAAGAAGCTTATCGAGGTAAACGAAACCAACGATTATGGAATATATTCGTGTCTAAGCACAATAAAAAGTTAAAGGTAATCACGATAAATATAATCAACCAATAGTGAGATTATTCTATATCACATGAAAGTATTAAATTAAAATGAACACCTAACACAAAGCCATACCTGTTCGAAAACGACTACCAAACTGCAATTAAACCAAACCAAACCAAATCGAATTGAGTAGGGTAATGTATAGAATCCATTTAGTTCAGACATAATCCAAATCGAATCCAATAGGTCTAAACCGAAAGAAATCAATAAAAAAACACCAAAATTTCATTGTGGCATTTGATCGAGCAACCTATGTGCACTTCAATGAAATCAATTTCAACATATAAATCAAAATACCAATACACCCAAATGCAACAAACCATACAAGCATCCGTTGAAATCTAAAAAATAAACCAAAAAGAAACAATTTTAACATTTTCATTACTTGAGTAAAGTGTGAAAAACTTGAAGTAAAGTGTCAAAATTGAAAATAATCAAAAGGAACTTACAGAGATGATAATATAACCTCATATTAGTTATGACACAAAAACCCTAAAAATCAAAGAAAAAATCAGTTAGAAATACTACATCAAAATGAAAATAATCAAAAATAAGAATAATATAGAGCCACTTACGAAGATGATAAACAACATAACGGTTGCTGGTGACAGTAAAAAATCTTGAAAAACCACTAATCATTCAAAAAATAAAGATTTTGATGAAGTTTTAGAACAAAAAAACTGATAGATGTAGGGTAAAATCAATGACTTCACACAGGTTTACCATTTCTGTCATCATGGCGTCCTCTGAAAAACCCTAACCAGGTTACACCCACAAGATCTGAAACACCATCGAATAAAGCATGCCCAAATCTGAAAAACTAATATTGATTTCAGAACTATTAATCGATTAAATATGCAGAGTAGATAAACAACAAACTAAAACAACATACCTTCAATTTTTATGATCGGATCTACAAAAGTTCATAACAAAGAAGAAGTTAATAGCATTCGAAGCAATCTTTATAAAATCAACTTTCTATAGAATCGAATAACATAAATAAAGCAGATTTAGGATCGATTGTGTAGATTTACCTTTGATTATATTTGATTCTTGATAAAGAAGGAGATTGATGAATGGCGAGAGGAAGAACGAAGGAGAATTGTTTAGTAATCAACACTTCAAAGTCACTATTTATATGATCCGAATATATGTTGTTGCGGAGCAGATTTAGGGTTTGTGGATGAAGAATCTTGTGAGAGAGAAGAGGAGTACAGGAGAAGAATGAGAACATTTAAGGTTTTTTAGGAGAGACGTAAAGGGGATGGTACTGTTGGGCAGGAAAAGGCAAAAAGTGATGCCCTAATCTACTGACACGTGACCCAAATAATTTTCATTTATTATATATAATAGCTTGACCAAAAACACCAAAAAAAGAGAAGAACACGTTGATTTAGTGTTTGAATCATTGATTGACGAGGAAAATCGCAATATGTAGTGATTATAGAGAGAGAAAATGAAAAAAAGTTGAAAATAGTGGGTTTTGAAGATGCAGGGAAAGAGAAAGAGAAAGAGAGAAGATAAGATGAGATTGACTAAAATATCCCTCTCTATACTTTTTTATTATTCGACACATGTCCTCCTATTATTATTTTCTACACTTTCTACCCAAAACCAAACTCCTATTTAATAAGCTACCTATAAATTGATAAAAATACTCCTAGATTTAAAGGGTTGTTTTTTTCTTCACATTTGAAACGGTCAGTGACTACTTAAAGATATTTGGTAATCTAGTTGATTTTTTTAAAGTAGATTAACAAACAATTTTGTTATTTTATAACCTATTGTGACAAAAGTTTCAAACTGAAAGGTGTTCTATCATTTTATAATCTCCGGATAACTTTTCATTAAAATCAAATTAACATAACCAGTGCCAAATTAACATTTATGTGATCTCTAAATACTTTACTAGGATTAAACCCTTGCGTTGCAGCGATTGTCATAAAATTGTGTTAAGTACGTAGTAGCAATACTATACCATTGTCAGCGACCACCAACACCGGAAAAACTTGTAAAAACAAAATAAATAAAAACGGGAAAAAAAAAAACGCCGAGGGAAAAGCAGACTTAAAATCGTTAAATCACGCACGCTCGTTGCTAGGGGTGTAAACAAACCCAGAGGCTCGAGAGCTACTCGTGATCGGCTCGGTTAAAAGCTCGAACGAGTCGAGCCTTAACGATCCCGAGCCCGAGCTCGAGCCTGAAATAGAGCTCGTTTTGTTATCGAGCTCGAGCCTGAAATACAAAGCTTGTTTAGGCTCGCGAGCCTAACGAGCCCATACAAAATTTTAATTTTTTTATATATATTATATTAATAATGATGATAACATTGATGAGCCGAGCTTTGGCTCGTTTAAGCGATGTTGAAATGAGCTCGAGCCGAGCTTTTAGCTCGTTTAAGGTTGTTCTCAAAATAGTTCGAGTCGAGCTCGAGCTTTAGGTTTTACTCGCGAGCCGAGCTCGAGCTCAAAGAAGTAGGCTCGAACCGAGCCGAGCTCGAGCCCGAGTTTCATAAAAACCTAACGAGCCGAGCTCGAGCCTGGTCGAGCTCGGGCTCGGCCCAGCTCGTTTACACCCCTACTCGTTGCTGAGAAATTAAACCTAAACGTAAAACATAGAAAAAAAATAACTAAGTCCATCCAGGACCCGCGTGTTGGACGGACTTGACAAACGCAGAAAAATAGATGTGACGCGACAGGCAAACGGGAAAAAATATACGGAAAAATGTTGAACCCCACACGCACGTTGCGGTGCGTTAACTCACAAAATTTAGAACGAAACGAAAAACTTGGTAAAGATGAAAAGTATGGTGGACCAAAATTGAAAATAAAAAAGAGTTGGGTTTAAATTGCAAAAGATGAAAAACTTTGGGTTAAAAGTAAAAAAAACAAAGGGTCTAAATTGCAAAATTGAAGTTATTTATTAATTTTAGATAAAGATAAGGATAAAATAAGCAATATCTATATATTGGTTATTAATTAATATTAATATTAAAATTAAAATAAATTTATTAAACAAATATAAATAAAATTTATGAGGTTGTAGAAGAGAATGTCATGTGTCATTATTTGGAGTCTTTTATTATAAGTTAGATTAGATTAACCTCAATATAACTAAAACAACTAGATGGCGTGTGTGTGTATATATATATAGAAACAGAATCAGGAGAAAACGGTTTGAAGTGTGAAAACGGTGAGAACGAATCTTGGTCGAACACGTGGCAGGAGCAGGATTGTCATTGTTCAAGTTCCCCTCAATAAGTCGCGTTATATGCAACAGATATGGCGTTTTGTTCTTTATGCTTGTTTCAATGACGTTTTTTTTTTCAAAGTAATATTTTGAAAATGGCGTTTATGTTTTCAATGGCCTTCTTCATATATCACTTTTTTTGTGCATGATATGTGATTTGGAAGGTACATAACAAACCATAGAAGATGACACACACACATAAACGCCAAAGAAAAAGAACACTTTTCAGTAGGCGTTTTGTTATTTATGCTTGTTTCAGTGGCGTTTTTTTTCAAAGTAATATTTGAAAATGACGTTTATGTTTCAATGACCTTTTTCATATATCATTTTTTTGTGCATAACATGTGATTTGGAAGGTTCATAACAAACCATAGAAGATTGCACACACACATAAACGCCAAAGAAAAAGAACACTTTGCGGTAAAAAAAAAATAGGTGAGCATAAACTCAATAAAATTTTGCTCAATGAGATGGACAAAATTCTCACTTAAGAATTTTGTTCAACATATTGAGTGAAACTTTATTGAGAACAAAACTGAATCTCCAAGAAACGAGGTTTGCTTTTGGTGGTTTTTGAACTTTTCTGGCGTTTTAAATTGAATGGTATTTAGTAAAATATATCGTTTGTTTTTTGTGTGATTAATGAAAGGTCCTGAGATGTTGTTTATATAAGATGTTTTTGGCGCGTAGCTTATACATGAAGTTCACCGTAAAAAAAAAGAAGAAAAGAAGATCGGCTTGAAAACATAAGACAAACACAACTCACGCATTGTTGTAATCGGCCGAAGCTGCCCATGCATGACTGGGATAATTGGGTGTCGTTTGATATCTCGAGTCTATTGTAATTTTTCTGTATTTTGATCGTTTTGTACTGTTTTTCTCCAGCCCCTTGCTAGGCTATATATAGTGTATTTGCCGCTAAAAAACTCATTATTGTAAAATCGAAAATTTGATTTGAGAGGCCGCCACCTTAAAAGATCAAGATAGATCAGAGTATGACTGACCCTCCGAGTCAATTGACTAAGAATAAATGAGCAACGGAGATAAAAATAACATAAAATACGAAGCAGCCTCTCTGCTCACTATTTGATGACAATTTGGCCCCCTCAACTATTCAGTATTTTGGCTTTAGCCCTATACTCTTTTCTAATCCTAAATTATCTCAAACCTTTTGGCTTATTTTTTTGTTTGATACACATGAGTGGACCAACAAGGTTTTGATGAATATATATTTCTTCTTTTGTACAAACTCTTTACTAGCAATTACTCATTCATTATTAAGATGTTTTTAAGCACAAGAAAAAAAATGAGTATCAGGAAACGGATTCTAATCTATATATCAAAAATTAAAACAAGTGAGTGCTGGTGATTACCAAAATACATGACAAATAAAAGAAAACGAAAAGTTATTTTTTAAAAAGGTCACTCTCAATTGACGTGACCACCTTTAAAGTATCTACCCACAAACAAATTTCTCATCGAATTTTATAAACATATTAATAACGAAGCTTTCAGTAAATAAAAGTCCTCTATAGAAATCAATATAAAAAAATAGAAGATGACAAGTCCATCTCATATCTCCTAATTTTGATTTCCATGTTTTGACTATACAATTAAACGAAACATAACTTAATTTAAGTAAAAGAAAAAAGTTAATGATGAAGCTAATCCATTTGATAGTGGCATATGTTTTTGTGGTATGAAAACCCAAGAAAAATACTATAGTAAATTATAAGTATGGGCTGAGTGGAAAAAAAACCCAATGAATGTTATATTGTTTAATTAAAGGCCATATTTACTACCTCCTACCATTATATTATTTTGTTTTCTATCTTCAACTAATGATTTTTTGGATTTTGTGTTTGATATTTTGTAACTATACGTATATTTAATTTTGTTTATTGTTTCGTGTTTTATTAGGGCGGGCGAGACGCCCATCACTCACCACCCATCATCACTCACAACATCCAATCAAGTTCCTTCACATAATCGAGCTTTATTCCATCATTGGTGATTGATTTTAGTGGAAATGTCCATCACTCACAACACCCAACAATACCCATCACTCACAACACTCAACAACACTCATCACTTCATCATCTTCACGCGTTGTGGCTATAACGTGTTTTCAATTTGACGAGTGATGAAGTTGGGTGGCGGCGGTGTTCTACGGGGTTCCACGTGTGGTCACCGTCCCACCACGTAACGCCCCGTCTCCACTTATAGTCGTTGATGTTTACTTTTGTTAAATTATTTGTTTAAGTAAGTTAAAATAGTTATTATTAGAGTATTGAAATAATTTGTTTGTTTAGCTTAATTACTTATCTAAATTTGGGAAAATGCTAATCTAGTCAAAAGCCTCCATTAATATTTTGACATAGTATATGCACTATAGTTTTATTTTTTATTTTTGTTATGAAAGGATAGAATGGCAATAAGAACTTACAACACTCTAAAAACATTCTCTCACAAAAATATATACTAAAATTTTGAAATTAAAGATCAAACATTATAAATTTATATTTTCATTTCTTTAAATTAATAACAAAAGCATAGTAAGTGTCACCTGTTGGCCAAACAAGGTTTTTATCTATTAAAGAAAAAATATGATGGGAGGTATACTTAACCCGCTTTCCTTTTAACCGGTCCATTTTGACTCAACCTGTTCTTTTCGCCCCTGTAAAGAAAATTTCTGGATCCGTTACTACATGCCTTTTAGATAGAAGGTCTCAGTTTTCAAGCCTGAACCTGACAAACTAGGAAGTTTAGAATATTTGATATAGAAAAGGAAAAACAAATATTCTAGGGACTGTTTATGCAATTCACTCTACTTATTGTATCACGTGTATTGCTTAACATACTACGAATAATACAGATTGGCAGCCATCTTGCTTAACATACTACGAATAATACAGATTGGCAGCCATCTTGGAGTGCTGGTTCCTTCACATTATGGCATCATATACTTTATAAGAAAATTGGTCAATATATTCATACTATAATCCTATATAAGTATCATATCTACTTTACTCCTCTTTCATACAAACAGAAGACTTTTTTCTTCTACTTTCTGAGACAAAACCCAACAAAGTTCCATCATTTTTGGGCAAATTCATGGTTTTCAATGCCTAAAGAATGAAACCCACATCAAAGTTCGTTCCTTTTAGCAAATCCATTGTTTTTTTTTTGGCTTAAACAACAAAACCCACATCAAAGTTTGAATCTTTTTATGCAAAATATGGTTTTCTTGGCATAAAGAACAAAACCCACATCAAAGTTTGAATCTTTTTCTACAAAATATGGTTTTCTTGGCATAAAGAACAAAACCCACAAAGATTTTTAATTCTTGATCAAAACTTTGTAACTTTTGATTAGTGTTTTGCAACAATGGATGGAAGTGACATATACAAAGCTGCAAATAGTATAAGGTTAGGGAGTTTAAGAGCAGTTAGTACAAGAACATCAAGTTTAAGATCTGGAAGTACTTCTGTATGGAGGAATTCTGGTATGGATGTTTTCTCAAAATCTTCACGTGAAGAAGATGATGAAGAAGCTCTTAAATGGGCTTCTCTTGAAAAGCTACCCACATTCGATCGACTGCGAAAAGGTTTACTTTTCGGATCAACCGGACCGGCTAATGAAGTTGATATTGATAATCTTGGAGCAGAAGATAGAAAACATTTGCTTGATAGACTTGTGAAAGATGCTGATGAAGATAATGAGAAGTTCTTGTTGAAGCTCAGAGACAGGCTTGATAGGTACCAAAAGATTTTCATATATTTATATTGTGTGTGTGTGTTTTTTTTTTTTTTTTTGAGTTCTTCATGGGATGTATATAAATGGGTTTGATTTGAATTGTTTACAGGGTTGGAATTGAGATGCCAACAATTGAAGTCAAATATGAGCATGTGACTATTGAGGCTGATGTGAATACAGGAAGCCGAGCCTTGCCAAGTTTTATAAACTTTCACATAGATCTTTTTGAGGTAAAAAAAGTTAACAATATTTTGTAACCGGATCGTCAAACTGGACGTTTTATAAATCAGTGACGGATCCAGGAATTTCTTGTACATGGTTGTTTTTGGTAGATTCTTACTCTTTTTTTTTTTTTTAAATCTTACAAGGTTTTCACTAAATTTTTCTATTTTTTCCAGACTGAGGGGGTCCCGGGACCAAAACAACCCTGGATCCACCCCTGGCTTTATTGGTTCACTAGTCGGACTGCTTTTTAAAACATGATAGACGCTATAAATAACTTCAAAACAAAATATTGAAGTAGTTTATCTTTTGGTGTGGATTTGTAATGTTAATAAACTGTGAGGCATAAAAAAATATTTATAAAATTCGGTTCAACCGGTCCGGTCCATAACTGCCAGTTCAAAAGTACTCAACCGGACCGATTATCTAGCTGTCCCGATCCGGTTAGGGGAACAGTGCTTTTTACATTATTCTTGATGTTGCTGAGAATTAATTTTTTCTACTTCTTGTCTATATTTACAGGGGCTATTGAGTTTGTTTCATTTACTCCCAAATTCAAAAAAGCATATAACTATCCTTGATGACGTCAGCGGTGTCATCAAGCCTAGCAGGTGAGTAGAACATAGGCTGATTGTATAAAAACTAACCATTTTTTAAGGGTCTTGTTAAAGGAAACCCCTCAAAATAGGTTTTTTACTTTTTACTGTTTTTACTGAATGTACACCCCTCTCCTTGTCGCATCAGTCATTTCATCTGGTATACGACACGAGCGTATAGATAATTAGATATGGTATGCTGGTATAGTTTTTGAGTACCCCTAGTATACGGCGTATAGTCCTAAAATCAATAGGGGGTTGATTAGTAAATAACATGTCAAAACTAACCAACTTTCAAAAATTTCTATTAAAGGAAAGTTGACCATTTTGATTTTTGACAATATTGACTTTAAAATTTGAAAAACTTTATCTTAGGCAATTGTCAAAACTTTCTTGTACTGAATCCAACTTTGTTGAAAATTTGATAGTTCCTGAATATCCCTTATTTTGACCGTTTTTCGACTACGTGTCCTATTAATCGTACTGATTTTCGTGTATGAACGTTTGTAGAATGACATTACTTTTGGGTCCCCCGAGTTCTGGGAAGACAACACTCTTGTTGGCTTTGGCTGGTACACTTGCAAAGGAGCTTAAGGTAATATAAAGACCCTAAGTTGACTTCATACTTTTGTCACACTACTAAAAATTGTGATGTGTGCACACTTTTTTTTCATGGTATAAAAACACATGTAACTTTTTGTCAACTTTTTGACAAACATGTATTTTTAGTAAAGGCAGTGTGGACTTCATGATACTACTACACACTCTTAATTAACTGTGTAAACATGTCATCAAAAGTGTATACAGTTAGTTAATTTGTTGTCTATTGTTTCTAGAATCTAAATAGTTTTTTTTTTTTTTTTTTTTCGTAACATGTAGACTACGGGTAAGGTAACATATAATGGGCATGAACTACATGAATTTGTACCCGAAAGAACTTCTGCTTATATCAGTCAAAATGACGTCCACATTGGAGAAATGACTGTTAGAGAAACACTGGCTTTCTCCGCAAGATGTCAAGGCGTTGGATCACGATACGGTAGGTTTTTAATTATTATACTTTGTTAATTATGTTTTTAAAGGCACATTCTTATGTGTAACACCACTCATATACCAAAATTTGCAGATATGCTAACGGAGTTGTCAAGAAGAGAAAGAGACGCACACATAAAGCCTGATCCTGATGTTGATATCTTCATGAAGGTATGAAACTATTTAACTTTAAGAAAAAGCATTGTGAATCCTTTATGGTCAATGTTCAAATGATTTATCATCGGTTTATTGTTATGCAGGCTGCTGCAACCAAAGGTCAAGAAGCTAATGTGATTACAGATTATACTCTCAAGGTATGATAATGTGACAAAAATGGTTTGGGTTGGCTCTAAACACGGAATTCTCTATTTTTTTAAAACTTTTTTTGTAAGTTAGTAATGTGTCAAATATGACTGCTTATAAAATTTAGAGTAAAGTACACAAATGGTCCCTATGGTTAACCAAAATTTTGGATTTAGTCCCTAGTTTTTTCAAAAGTACAGGGTTGGTCCCCATTGTTTGCACTTTGTAACGTATTTAGTCCCCAGCTTTTACCACAAGTACACGGATGGTCCTGTGGTTTGCACTTTGTAACGCATTTAGTCGCGAACATTTAGTGACTAAATGCGTTACAAAGTACAAACCATAGGGACCATCCATGTACATTTGGCAAAAGTTAGGGACTAAATGCATTACAAGTACAAACCACATGGACCATCTGCGTACTTTAAAAACGTTAGGGACTGAATTCAAAATTTTGGTTAACCACAGGAACCATGCGTATACTTTACTCTAAAACTTAAGTAATGAATAGAAAGATTTAGCAGGTTTAATGTATTAAAATGACTTTTGACCCGTTTGATTTTGAGCGGTTTTCTTTTAAATAGAACTTCTGATCAGGTTATAGATAGTATTTCAATATGTAGTTTTCAAGTCAAATGGGTAATTTGTGTCTGGGCTGGTTGGTGTAAAGTATGATTACAAAAATAATATTATTCCCGCAGTCTCATTTTTAAATAAAACGATTTAGTAGGTTTTATGCATTAGTAATACACTTTCGGTCGACATTCTACCAGCTTGACACATTTGTCCCGTTTTCTTTTAAATAGAATGCCTTTCGACCCGTTTGAAACATGTTTAGCTGCTTTTATGTTTCAGAATATATTTTTTTTTGCCCATTTATAAGTAAATCAATCAAAATCACCAAAGATCTTATTTAAAACGAAAATGGTTTTGTGTGCAGCTATTGGGGCTGGACATCTGTGCGGACACGATGGTTGGAGATCAAATGATAAGGGGAATATCTGGTGGACAAAAGAAACGTGTGACGACGGGTGAAATGATAGTGGGGCCATCAAAGGTTCTTCTTATGGACGAGATATCAACAGGGTTGGATAGTTCTACTACTTATCAGATTGTGAATTCACTTAAACAATTTCTTCACATTCTCGAGGGTACTGCTGTCATTTCACTCCTGCAGCCCGCACCAGAAACATATGATTTGTTTGATGACATTATACTCTTGACTGACGGCAAGATCGTTTATCAAGGTGCGCGTGAAAATGTTCTCGAGTTCTTTGAATCAATGGGATTCAAATGCCCAGAGAGAAAAGGTGTTGCTGATTTCTTGCAAGAAGTAAGCATTACGTCTAACTTATACTTGGTTGCTAAAATCGGCAAAGAGTGTAAAGTTCATTATTATTATTATTAGTCCTCATGGTGTTGAAATCTTGTTACAGGTGACATCGAAGAAAGATCAAGAACAATATTGGATGAGAAGGGACGACCCTTATAGATTCGTGACAGCCAAAGAATTTGCAGAAGCGTTCCAGTCATTTCATGTTGGAAGAAAACTGGCACACGAAATTTCGACCCCGTATGACAAAAGTAAGAGCCACCCGGCTGCTCTGACAACCGAGAAATATGGTTTAAGTAGTAAAGAGCTCTTGAAAGCTTGCACCGATAGAGAAATATTGCTCATGAAAAGAAACTCGTTCGTCTATTTCTTCAAATTGTTTCAAGTAAGTGTTATACTGTTATGTACTTATGTTAAGTTTTGGTAAAAATGTAACTAGTATTAAGTATTAACCTTCATTGGTTGTTTTCAGCTAACTGTGATGGCACTCATTGCTTTAACGGTGTTTTTGCGAACTGAGATGCATAAAAGAGATCTAGAAGGAGGAGGATTGTATACGGGTGCTGTATTTTTTGGTGTTGTTATGATAATGTTTAATGGAATGTCTGAGATATCAATGACGATTGCGAAACTTCCTGTTTTCTACAAGCAACGGAACTTCCTTTTTTACCCCCCGTGGGCGTATGCTGTTCCATCATGGATCATCAAGATTCCCGTTTCATTTCTTGAAGCTGCGGTTTGGACTGTTCTCACTTACTATGCCATTGGATTTGATCCTAATGTCTCAAGGTAACTTGTTTGGTAACCAATTATGCTCCTCACAATATAAGCACGTCCAAGGTAACTAACACTTAAAAAAATCTTGCAGGTTCTTCAAACAATACTTGATACTGTTGCTTGTTAACCAAATGTCTTCTGGACTATTTCGGTTCATTGGAGCAATGGGTAGGAACATGATTGTTGCAAACACGTTTGGTTCATTTGCACTTCTCTTAGTGTTTGCGTTGGGCGGTTTTGTCCTTTCACGAGGTATTACGTTAACTAGTTTTGAAACATATGCATTTGTCTGCTGCGTTTTTCAACTAACAAATGCGCTTTTTTGTTGCAGATGATGTCAAGGGTTGGTGGTTATGGGGATACTGGTCATCTCCCATGATGTATGCAATGAATGGAATAATAGTAAACGAGTTTCTTGGGCACAGTTGGCGAACAGTAAGTCACACAACTTTGTTTTATGTAAAGGTGGTAAGATTAGGGAGTTGAATAATGGGTTAAACGCATTGGGCCAAGGTCGGGTCAAAGTCAAACCACATATTCTTTCGCTCATTTTATGAATAAATCGCAATATTATTACACGAATCTAAATCTTTGAATAAAATGATTTGATATGTTGTATGCATTAAAGTAGACTTTGGATAACTTTCAACGCGTTTGACCTATTTGACCAGCCTTAGAAATCAACCCATTCATAAGAAAATGTCTTAGAATCGCCACCTTTAGTTTTATGTGATATCGTATTCTGTTTGTATTCATTCATCTTTCAAGTTTTTGTATCTTGAAATGTCTTTTTTGGTGTCATATATAGCCTGTGAACGGTACAACGCTTGGGAAAATAGTTATCAAATCAAGAGGGTTCTTTGCAGAAGCTTACTGGTATTGGATTGCAGTCGCGGCCTTATTCGGGTTTATTTTCGCCTTCAATATATGCTTCGCTTTGTCTCTCGCCTTCCTAAATCGTGAGTTTCATGTGTTTCTGATATCGGAATCTTGTTACAAATCTTGTATTGTCATTTTATAACATCTTTTTTTTTTTTTGGTTTTACAGCTTTCGAAAAACCTCAAGCTAATGTATCGACGGAAGATGAAAGCGATTCAGCCGTTGAATTATCATCCATGAATAAGAAATCCACAAATGAAGGAAGTCATAATAAGAAGAAAGGCATGATCCTTCCGTTTGAACCACATTCTATCACCTTTGATGACGTCAAATACTCCGTTGATATGCCACAGGTAAATTAGTTAATTCCCAAGAATGGGTTAACACGGGCCAGCCTTGTTGATCCACATGCCATTTTTGTCAATTTTTTACTTTGCACGACAAAGACAGAAAATTTATTGATGGGGTTATGAAAACTATTGTAGGAAATGAAAGATCAAGGGGTGGCTGAAGACCGTTTGCTGCTACTTAAAGGCGTTAGTGGGGCTTTCAGGCCTGGTGTTCTCACCGCTCTAATGGGTGTAAGTGGTGCTGGTAAAACTACTCTCATGGACGTGTTAGCCGGTCGAAAAACGGGCGGGTATATCGAAGGTGATGTCAAGATTTCCGGGTATCCAAAGAAACAAGAAACATTTGCTCGAATTTCTGGTTACTGTGAGCAAAACGACATCCATTCACCTCATGTAACTGTTTACGAGTCTTTACTATACTCAGCATGGCTCAGGTTAGCATCGGATGTTGATGAACACAAAAGAAAGGTTAGTTAATAGTTATAGACCGTGCTTAACAAGCCTGTTTAAAAACTAAAAACCCGTTTTGCGGTTGTAAGAATGGTGATTGATGTTTTAAAATTCTACAGATGTTTGTTGATGAGGTGATGGACCTTGTGGAACTCAACCCGATAAAGGATGCATTAGTCGGGTTACCAGGTGTCAACGGGCTATCAACAGAACAAAGAAAGAGGTTGACCATAGCTGTTGAGCTCGTGGCTAACCCGTCTATAATATTTATGGATGAGCCAACCTCTGGGTTAGATGCTAGGGCTGCAGCCATTGTGATGAGAACGGTTAGGAACACCGTGGATACAGGAAGAACCGTTGTTTGCACCATTCATCAACCAAGCATAGACATATTTGAAGCTTTTGATGAGGTACAATCACAAAAATGCACTTTATTACCATCGATATGATTACATATACAAAAGATCTAACGTATTTAATACTTTGCGGTTTTGTAGTTGTTCTTGATGAAAAGAGGTGGACAAGAGTTATACGTTGGACCCGTGGGTCGCCATTCATGTGAATTAATCAAATACTTTGAGGTATGAAACTATCAATACGAACGAAGTTGCATTTGCGAGTGTTTGCTTATTAATAGTCAATTTTAAATCGTATTTACACTACTTATGTATCTAAAAAGCAAACATGTTATTAAATAAAGAAACCAGTTGTCAAACGGGTCGAAAGTTATCAACCTTGTATTTTTTCCCCTTGAAACAGGCCATAGATGGTATAAGTAAGATTAAAGACGGATATAACCCTGCAACATGGATGTTAGAAGTCAGTACTACAGCACAAGAACTCGCTCTCGGAGTTGATTTCACAGAAATCTACAGGAAATCCGAGCTTTACAAGTGAGTGCACCATCAGTTACTTCCTAGATGGGTCGAGTGGTTATTTTTGCCCGGCTAGCTTTTTGCTAGTCCGGTTTGGTTTCTAATATAGTCGGCCTTTTCTAAAAAAGAATAACCGCCTAGGTGGCAATCTTTTGTTTCAAAGTTATAGTTTTGTGATTTTTTTTGGTGCAGGAGAAACAAAGCCCTGATCGCCGAATTAGGGGTACCACGTCCTGGCAGCAAAGATCTGTTCTACCCAACTCAATACTCGCAGCCCTTCCTTGTACAATGCATCGCGTGTCTATGGAAACAACGGTGGTCGTACTGGCGGAACCCGGCGTACACCGCTGTGCGTTTCGTCTTCACCACCTTTATCGGCGTTATGTTCGGTACAATGTTTTGGGATCTCGGCGGTAAAATGTAAGCATCATTATTTCTAAGCAATAATAGAGTGTCCATTGGGGATGCAATCGAGCCGAGCTAGCCTATCATAGAGCTCGCTAGACTTTTGCTTGTTTCAAGCTCTATTGCTGAAGCTCAAGCTCAACTCGTTAATTATTTATTAAGTTACAGTTATTATTTTTATACAACACGTCAACATGAAATATATATTATTTAGTTATATTTATCATATTTTTGGGTATAATAATTATTATTATGTACATATATTAAATATATTAAATAAAGTTACTTAAATAATAGGTTCGTTTAGGCTCGCGAGTCTACTCAAGCTCGATAAACGAAGCTTGGACTTGAGCTCGTTTATGCTCAGCTCAATTTGATTTTTTTAACTAGTTGATCTCGAGTAGCTCATGAGCGTCTTTGGCTTGTTTATACACCTAGTTTCAGTTTCGGACAATTTATTAATCAATTCGTGATGTATTTCAGGGCAACCCAACAAGATCTGAATAACGCGATGGGTTCAATGTATGCAGCAGTTCTTTTCTTAGGAATCCAGAACGCATCAGCAGTTCAACCGGTGGTAGATGTTGAGCGAACCGTGTTTTACAGAGAAAGAGCCGCCGGAATGTACTCTGCTCTGCCGTATGCTTTCGCTCAAGTTTTGGTCGAAATCCCGTATATTTTGGTGCAGACAGGGGTGTACAGTGTTATAGTGTACTCCATGATCGGATTCGAGTGGACTGTTGCTAAATTCTTTTGGTATTTATTTTTCCAAATGTGTTGTTTCCTCTACATGACCTATTACGGTATGATGACCGTCGCTATCACCCCCAACGCCAGCATCGCCGCCATCATTGCCGCCTCGTTCTACGGGATCTTCAATCTTTTCTCGGGATTCATCATTCCACGACCTGTAAGTTTCACTAAGTTAGTTAAAAATTATTATTTAAGGTTGTGACAAACGTACCCCTTTATCCACTTATACGAAATGCACCCCTTTTCATATCATTCAGCATACATGCTGTATAAAAAGGGTGAACATATTTATACATGTATAAAGAGCGGACGCACTTATACATGTGTATATAAATTTTATTTTCTTTAAAATTTAAATGAGTCAAATGAAAGGGGGTGCATTTAGTAACAGGGAGTATGTTTAACCAACTTTTCACTTTATTTACGGAATCTTTTCTGAAATCTTAACTGTAACATAAACAGAGCATTCCAGTGTGGTGGAGATGGTACTACTGGGGAAACCCGCTTGCTTGGACTATTTACGGCATGGTTGTTTCACAGTTCGGGGACTTTAACGATGAGCTATCGAATGGGGAAACCGTTAAAGGTTACTTGGATCGGTTTTTTGGTTTCAAGCATGATTTTCTTGTGGTTATTGCCGGGGTGCACGTTGGACTGGTTTTGTTCTTCGCCTTCATCTTTGCTTATTGCATTCGATCCTTTAATTTCCAGCAGAGATGATTTTGTTTTTCATGTTTGGTAGATGAACAACATATCAATTTGTGTAACTACTTGTGTTGTGTTTCCTATCGGATATATTATGTATAGGATTTAAGATCCTTGTTTTCCCAAACACATAATTCTTGTTTTAGTCAAATGTTTTTTTTTTTTTTTTTTGACATGCAGCTCGAAGACTTTGAGTAGGTATGTACATGTGCTAAATGGGCAGTGGGGCTTAATGGGATTTCAACAGTAGATGTTTTTAACAAATATGGGCTAGCTATCAAGTCAATACATTATTGACCTTTAAAACAATGTTTTCAGAACCAGACGTCGAACCACTGGTCCACTAGTACTAGTCCGACCGGATGTAAGAACCGGCAGGTGTCGTAAAATTAATATGGTGAATTTCGAAAAAATATGCCAAATCCGGTTCAATCCCTTAATAACCCGGTTCAACCGGCCGGTTTCCTGGTCCGACCGCCGGTTCGCCAGTCCAACCCCAGTTCGATGTAAATCCGATCCAATATCCTGAACCGGACCGGTCAGACCTTTGGGCCCGGTCCAACCGGTCCGGTCTGGTTTTCAAAACATTGCTTTAAAGAATGATGTTGGGCTTATCCATTAACATCTTGTTCTTTTATAATAAGTGCATTACACATTACACAATATGTATAATACAACTAAATTTAACATGTTCAATAATACAAACTAGGATTTCTCTATCGCGCGTTGCAGCGACGAATCCGTGTTTAAACAAAATGGTAAATATCAATTTTTAAGCTACTATATTACATTACAATATATATATATTCAAAACCAAATCGTTTTAATTAATAATGACCGGTTTTAAAACATCAATTTTAGATAACGTAAAAGTAAATTAATATTTTTTTTTTCAGTGGGTACCGGATTGGTCCTTTTTCTGATAAAATTAGATTACAATTTTAGTTGTAAAAGAACTAACGAACGAAAGTTATAAGAGGAAAATAAAACTATTGTTTTAAAGGTCTATATTATTTAAAGTATAAGATATTAATTTGAACCTTAAAAAATATTGTAGCACTGTACCGATGTAAAACGGTTTAAAAGGAGTAATAATAACTCTATTAAAGTTCAGGGGATGTTTAATAAATTTATTAAAATTCAAGGGGTAAAAATGTAAGTTGTTTTAAAAAACTAACAAAAGTCGCAGGGGCAAAATGGTAAGAACAAAAACCTTAGTGGTCAAGACATAAAATGAAAAGAAACTTATGAGATGGTTACAATTGCCACTCAAATATAGGACAAGGCGAAATGATCTAGACTGGGAAAAGTGGGTGTCTTTCAATTTTTTGGAAAAATGTTTTGTTTTGTTTTGTTGTTTCGTAAGAGTTCTGGGCGTTTGTAATGGGTTTGTCATTAGCAACTTGCTTGAGTCAGGTTGTGTACAGAATTTGGGTGAAATGGATTTTGATGTTTGCCGTAAAAAAAGGAGTAAATTACAAAAATGCCATAAAGAAGAAAAAGTTAATTATGTGACTGAATGACATTCTTGTAGTTCAAAAAAAAAAAGAGTAAACTGCTAAATTCGTCCCCTGAGGTTTGACTCAAATTGCGAGATCAGTCCAAAATCAAGTTTTGTTGCTAAAACAGTCCCTGAGCCTAGTTTCTGTTGCTATTTCAGTCCAATAAATTAACACCGTTAGAACCTCAGTTAATGAATGGGTAAAACTGCTAAATTCGTCCCTGAGGTTTGATTCAAGTTGCTAGATCAGTCCAAAATCAAGTTTTTGAATTTGTTAATTATAAACTTATTTAGTTATATAATTTTTCTAGACTTGCATTAATTTTTTGAATTTGTTAATTATAAACTTATTTAGATTATAAACTTATTTAGGTATATAATTTTTCTAGACTTGCATTAATTTTTTGAATTTGTTAATTATAAACTTATTTAGATTATAAACTTATTTAGGTATATAATTTGTTAATTATAACTCAATACTATTTAGATTAAGTGTGATCTTATTTAGATACTTACGTATATAACTACTAAATATTTACAAAGTTATAACAATAATAATACCCAAATACAGTTTAAGGCGGGTCCAGTTATATTTATGTTCGTTGAATAAATCATTAATATCACAAGAGAAAAAAAATGGTAAATGACAGGTTCTTAATGCATCAATACTTGTACCAAATGCATTATATATTTTCTTAAATGTCTTAAAATTTAAGATAAATTACAAGTCTACCCTAAATATATAATTTAAATTTGTGTTTAGTTATAAAAATATAAACAGAATGTAGCTCTTTTGGAGAGCGCAATTTTATTTGACCTGTCTTAAACACTGGTTTGACACGACATGTTGTCTGACCTCACCTGAATGATAATATTATTAAATACGAAACCACTTAATTAAGTAGAAAAAATGAATAAAAGAACTTTATAATACAAATATTAAATTAAAATAATTGATAAATATTAAACATTAAATATTACGATTTAAATAAAAATAAATAAAAATTATGTTAATTTCTTAATATTTAAATTTACATATAATGTTTGTATTTTTCATAACTAAATATTGTTTAAATTAACTGTTGTCTTATTTAAATCCTTAAATAAATACTAAATATTTACATGGTAACAACAACAACAATAACAACATCAAAATAAAATCAGTATTTAAGGCTGGGCCGGTTAAATTGCGCTCTTCAAAAAAGCTACATTTATATTTTTAAAACTAATTTTATTTAAATTAAGTATTTTCTTATTTAAATACTTAAGTATATAATTAGTAAACATTTAATGATAATAATAATAATAATAATAATAATAATCAAAATAACTAACAAATAATTTTTCTAGACTTGCAAATTATATACCTAAATAAGTTTATAATCTAAATAAGTTTATAATTAACAAATTCAAAAAATTAATGCAAGTCTAGAAAAATTATATACTTAAATAAGTTTATAATTAACAAATTCAAAAAACTTGATTTTGGACTGATCTAGCAACTTGAATCAAACCTCAGGGACGAATTTAGCAGTTTTACCCATTCATTAACAGAGGTTCTAACGGTGTTAATTTATTGGACTGAAATAGCAACAGAAACTAGGCTCAGGGACTGTTTTAGCAACAAAACTTGATTTTGGACTGATCTAGCAATTTGAGTCAAACCTCAGGGACGAATTTAGCAGTTTACTCAAAAAAAATAAAAAATAAAATAAAGGGATAATGAGTACTGTAGCTAAGGATGTTATTTAATTTATAGTATAACTAGGTTATAACCCCGTGTATTACACGGGTTGAGTAAATAAATTTATATACTAAATAATAAAACATTATATCTTTAAAAACTTTCTTTATTGCACGGGTTGAATAAATATAATTTTATATATTAAATAATAAAAAGTTATATATATATATATATATGAACCATATTGTAAGGGGTTGAATTAATGTAATTTTAAATACAAAATAAAAAAAATATCTTTAAAACCACATGTATTACACGGGTTGAATAAATGTAATATTGTTTACCAAATAATAAAATAATACATCTTTAAAAAACCTCATTTATTACACGAGTTAAATAAATGTAATTTTATATACCAAATAATAAAAAAGTTAGTAAATATAATTTGTATAGTGAAAATAAAAATATTTAATATATTAATACAAAGTTTGATTTTCGTGATAAATAATTTGTTTTATTTAAAATGTTTTAAATTAACAATTTACAATTTCGGATAATATTTTATTAGAAAAATAGAAGAATGGTATTCGAAATTTAAAGTAGGATAAAATTTAATATTAGCTCATTATTCATTTATTTATTTAAGTAATATAAGATAAGTTTAGAAGTGATGCGAGAAAATCATAAAATAAATACCTACAATGAACGACATGTGTCACACATTAATGTTTTATTATATAGTATATTATAGATAAAAATTTAGATTGATATAAATTTAACCCATTATTTTATTGTAGCAAAATTTGTTAACGAAGTCTCAATAAATTTAACCCATTATTTAAAACTCCATAAATGTATAAATGATAAATAATATTAGTTAGAGTAAATTATGATTTTGTCCCCTGTGGTTATATCACTTTTACCCTTTTAACCTAAAAAAGAATTTTTTAATATCTGAGCCTCCAACGTGTTTTTTTCTAACCCTTTTTGGCCCTAACACTAACCTCATCCATTAAATGTTAGGGGCCAAAAGGGTTAGAAAAAAGACGTTAGGGGCCAAAAAGATTAGAAAAAAAAGACGCTAGGGGATCAGATGTTAAAAATTCTTTGTGGGCTAAAAGAGTAAAAGTGATATAACCACAGGGGCCAAAATCGTAATTTACTCTATTAATTAAATAAATAATATTATAAATGAGAAGGAGATTAAACTAAATAATAATTATCCATAAGAAAATTATCTATAATTAATTAGAAAAATTAAACTAAAATAATACTTATCTATAAAACATGGTCTAATATGATAAGTGTCCTCAAAATGGTTTCTTTTATTATATAGTATAGATTACACAACACGATGCGTTTAATATAATTAAATATAAGCACTTTAATGACACGAATGTCCAAGCATGTTTAATCGATAGATGATTCGCAATGGTTAAGAAATAATAAGAAAATTAGCATCATATAACAAAAAATTATAATACAATCCATTTTAGTTATTTTATTGAACTATAAGACTATATAGTTCTGATAAAAGGGACACAAGCGTGTCCAATCGACTTATATTTAGCATGATAAGTTAAGTGTGTTATGTGTGTCATCAACGGGTCATAAATGTGTCATGACGACCTATTAACCTATTTAACATGATAAAATAAGCGTGTTATGCGTGTAACACACGGGTTAACGGGTTGAACCCATTAGACACGTTTTTAATCATGTCATTGTCGATATGTTTTTTTTACAGATGTTTACCTCAAATACTAATCAGTTTTACTTTGTGTCAAGTCATGTCCAGTGTCGTAAAATGTGAGCCCTAACTCCATCCCCATTCGTTTATATTTTATTATTCATTGAACTATGCCAACACAAAGTGTACTGCCTAGAAACAAAATAAATATTAGAACAACTGGGATGTGATTTGAAGTACACCCATCGATGACCGACATGACCTACATCGGTGGCCCTTTTTTTGCGAGACACGTTGAAGGAATGAACGCCCCCCACAATTTTATATTTATGCTTAAGTTATAATTGAAACGGGCCGATGATTTCATGTACTCTTAATTTTGACAACTACATTTTAGTCGCCATTAAATTTTATAATAAATGAATTACACATTACACAATATGTATAATACAACTAAATTTAACATGTTCAATAATACAAACTAGGATTTCCCTATCGCGCATTGCAGCGCCGAATCTGTGTTCAAACCAAATGGTAAAGATCAATTTTTAAGCTACTATATTACATTACAATATATATTCAAAACCAAATCGTTCTAATTAATAATGACCGGTTTTAAACATCAATTTTAGATAACGTAGAAGTAAATTAATAACTTTTTCGGTGGGTACCAGATTGGTCCTTTTTCTAATAAAATTATATCACAAATTTAGTTGTAAAAGAACTAATGCACGGAAGTTATTAGAGGAACATACAACTATTGGGTTAAAGGCCTATATTATTTAAAGTATAAGAGATTAATTTGAAACTTAAAAAATATTGTAGCATTGTACCAATATAAAACGGTTTAAAAGGGGTAATAATAACTCTATTAAAGTTCAGGGGATGTTTAATAAATTTATTAAAATTCAATGGGTAAGAATGTAAATTGTTTTAAAAAAACCAACAAAAGTTGCGGGGGCAAAATGGTAAAAACAAAAATCTTAGTGGTCAAAACATTAACTTGTGAGATGATTACAATTGCCACTCAAATATAGGACAAGGCTATCTAGAGTGGGAGAAGTGGGTGTCTTTCAATTTTTTGGAAAACTGATTTCTTTTGTTTTGTTGTTTCGTAACAGTCTGGGCGTTTGTAATGGGTCTGTCCTTAGCAACTTGCTTAGGTTAGGTTGTGTACAGAATTTGGGGTGAAATGGATTTTGATGTTTGCCGTCCAAAATAAAGGAGTAAATTCATAAAGAAGAAAAAGTTAATTATGTGAGTGAATGACATTCTTAAAATTCAAAAAAAAAAAAAAAAAAAAAAAATTAAGAGGATAATGAGTACTCTATAATTTAATATATAGTATAATTACACAACACGATGCGTTTAATATAATTAAATCTAAGCACTTTAATGACACGAATGTCAAGGCATGTTTAATACTATTATTTTTTTTAACGGCAAGGAACGACCTGCCAACCACCGTGACACTGGGCGTTGTGGCCAAGGTCGACTACTCGACCGCTGCCAGCCCCTTGGCTCTCCCAGATGCGCCGAAACCCGACCTCCACCCGCCCGAAGGCAAGACAGTGGAATAATCGGTAAAACATCGCCTCCCATCCAAGATGAACCGGCACCACCTGTATTCGCCCTTCACCTGGATGCCGCAGAAAATAATGGTGAGAGTGGGAGTCAAACCTAGGTCACAAGGAACACCAAGTCTTTCCCCAACCACTCCACCACTACCTCATTGCCTAAAATGGTTTAATACGGTTATTGGTATATGATTCACTAAAATGGTTAAGAAATAATAAGAAAATTAGCATCATAAAACAAAAAATTACCATACAATCCATTTTAGTTATTTTATTGAACTATAAGGTCACACGGGATGGTCCGTTATACCACCCCCATCACTCGTTAAACAAGAACGGAACACCGCCGCCGCCCTAAGTATCACGCGTTATATTATCAACGCGTTGAAAGTATCACGCGTTGAAATTGGATGGAATTTTTGTAACCGTCGACGAACCTTACCCTTCTTTACGACGAACCCTCAATCTTTACGACGAACCCTCAATTAAAAAATTAAAAAAAATTGACTAATTGACTAATTGGCGAACCCTCACATTTGACGAACCTTTCACATAGTCAATTTCTAATTTAAAATTAAAAAATTAAAAAAATTAGGGAGTGATAGAATTCCATCACTAGTGATACCACCCCCACTACATTTCTATCACTAGTGATAGAATAGTGGGTGATGACATGGCATGATTTGATTGGATAGTAGGAGTGATAGAAATCTATCACTAGTGAACCACCCCTCATCCCCTAAGACTATATAGTTCTGGTAAAAGGGACACAAGTGTATCCAATCCACTTTATATTTAGCATGATAAGTTAAGTGCGTTATGTGTGTCATCAACGGGTCATAAATGTGTCATGATGTCCCACTAACTAATTTAACATGATAAAATAAGCGTGTTATGTGTGTAATACACGGGTTAACGAGTTGAACCCATTAGACACGTTTTTAATCATGTCATTAACATATCGATATGTTTTTTTACTAATGTTTACCTCAAACACTAATGAGTTTTACTTTGTGTCAAGTCATGTCCTGTGTCGTGATATAACAACCCCGAAAACGTCCTAAAATGACCCGTATGTACGAAACCGAACACGTTTAACCTTAATTTTTATAAAAACAAATAAAATAATGAATTATGTTCGATCGGGGGCCGCAACAGACTCCCCTAGTCTTCTCGCGGGCGCGGGAAGCCCCTGACTTGCTGGACACCCATGTTGACACGTGTCACACACGTGTTGGACCTAAGGGTTGACTCGGCAACCCTAGCCGTAGCTAGGGTGCCACTCGCGGGGCGCGAGAGGATCCCTTGGGCGGGTTGCAGGGCGCGAGAGACCCCCTGATTTCGTATAAATAGAGCAGAGGCTGCACAATTTCAAGTTGTTCAGTTCTCTTTCTCTCTCTAACTTCTATAATACGAAAATTATAGCCAAATACCCCCTATAACACGAAGTTCTGCCCCGTTGTAAGTATTTTAACCCCCGATCACTAATTAGTTACCCTACCCGATTGATCTAGAGCCCAGCAACGCATGTATAGGCTCTGCTTGACTAAGTACGTTGGGGTTCTGTCTCGTGATGTATGGCTAAAAGTGATTTGGGTTATTTTACTAACACGCGTGCATTGTATGTTTTAATAGAAACTCAAGAAAATAATCAGGAAATACCACCAGGAAGCCCGTAGAAAAACCTAAGTTTACAATGTGAGTTATTATCTTTTCTATCAGCTTACCTTACAAAACCCTCAATATTTTCAGTTATACTTACAGTGATTAAGTCTTTGTATTCTACAAAATACTGCCGGTATTAGGGGGTTTTGTATACATTACTTGATAATCTTCACAATTGGACACGGGTAGCCAATGTGTGATATGACCATAGTCACAGATCCGTTGAGTGACAAGTACTTGGAGTTTTTGGTTAGATATAAACATTGTAATCGTTCTTAATACTGTGAAGTTATAACAATGTGTGTTTTTTCTTAAAATGGAATGTACTCGCCAGTATTTTTTGCTGATAAAATATTTTTAAAACGCGTTTCAGGGAACTTGATGTGAAACTATTAGAAGCCGGCTATGGAGCACCGAAGGCTTAAATAAAGTGGCTATAAGTTACCTGAATAACGAAGAAATTATGTTTTCAGCAAACTAAGGTTTATCCTTATAAAAGTATTATAAATGAAATCTGGGTTTTATCCCATTTATTTAATATAAAAATTGGTGTTTATAAGCTCTGAAATTATTTCATAACTACGATCCTGATGTCTCATTTCCGCTGCCAAATTAATAAACACCGATACCACTTGGCTGGTTCAGGTTAGCATCGGATGTTGATGAACACAAGAGAAAGGTTAGTTATACACCAATGCTTAACAAGCTTGTTTAAAAAGCCCCTTTTGTAGTTTTAATTACGATGATTGATGTTTTAAAATTCTACAGATGTTTGTCGATGAGGTGATGGACCTTGTGGAACTCAACCCGATAAAGGATGCATTAGTCGGGTTACCAGGTGTCAACGGACTATCAACAGAACAAAGAAAGAGGTTGACCATAGCTGTTGAGCTCGTGGCTAACCCGTCTATAATATTTATGGATGAGCCAACCTCTGGGTTAGATGGTAGGGCTGCAGCCATTGTGATGAGAACGGTTAGGAACACCGTGGATATAGGAAGAACCGTTGTTTGCACCATTCATCAACCAAGCATAGACATATTTGAAGCTTTTGATGAGGTACAATCACAAAAATGAACTTTATTACCATCGATATGATTAAATATACAAAAGATCTAACGTATTTAATACTTTGCGGTTTTGTAGTTGTTCTTGATGAAAAGAGGTGGACAAGAGCTATACGTTGGACCCGTAGGTCGCCATTCATGTGAATTAATCAAATACTTTGAGGTATGAAACTATCAATACGAACGAAGTTGCATTTGCGAGTGTTTGCTTATTAATAGTCAATTTTAAATCGTATTTACACTACTCGTGTATTTAAAAGGTAAATATATTATTAAATAAAGAAACCAGTTGTTAAATGGGTCGAAAGTTATCAACCTTGTATTTTTCCCCTTGAAACAAGCCATAGATGGTATAAGTAAGATTAAAGACGGATATAACCCTGCAACATGGATGTTAGAAGTCAGTACTACAGCACAAGAACTTGCTCTCGGAGTTGATTTCACAGAAATCTACAGGAAATCCGAGCTTTACAAGTGAGTGCACCATCAGTTACTTCCTAGATGGGTCGAGTGGTTATTTTTGCCCGGCTAGCTTTTTGTTAGTCCGGTTTGGTTTCTAATATAGTCGGCCTTTTCTAAAAAAGAATAACCGCCTAGGTGGTAATCTTTTGTTTCACAGTTATAGTTTTGTTGATTTTTTTAATCAAAATATGCAGGAGAAACAAAGCCCTGATCGCCGAATTAGGTGTACCACGTCCCGGCAGCCAAGATCTGTTCTACCCAACTCAATACCCGCAGCCCTTCCTTGTACAATGCATTGCGTGTAATGGTGGTCGTATTGGCGGAACCCGCCGTACACTACTGTGCGTTTCGTCTTCACCACCTTTATCGGCGTTATGTTCGGTACAATGTTTTGGGATCTCGGCGGTAAAAAGTAAGCATCATTATTTCTAAGCAATAATAGAGTGTCCATTGGGGATGCAATCGAGCCGAGCTAGCCTATCATAGAGCTCGCTAGACTTTTTTCAAGCTCTATTGTAGGTCCACCCGGAGGATCGAGTCAACCTCTATTCCCTGTTTTCCGACAAACCCGAGAGTGCGGAATCCAAACGGGTAAGTTAAACCAAGTTATGAACACAAACAAAAAGATTTAATGATTAACACGCAATGTATTAATGCTCTGAAACGGTTACAATGCAATGTTTACAAGGTAACCTTATAAACTCTCAGTTGTGTGTGTGTTCTCTCTCAAATCTCTACAGACTTGTCTACCATGTTATGTTTGTTTGCTGGGTTTATATACTGAAGGTAACGACGAAGTCCCATGATCGACGAACTCTCATCGACGAACATCCAATGTCTCGACGAAATCCATGTGATTTCGTCACATTTGTGATTTTGTCACATTCAACTTCTTAAAAGGTGATTTCATCATCAGCCATTTCGTCACATGTGACTTAGTCACATGTTGGGCTTGGGCTTCGAACAAACAGTAAACACATAAACATAACAATATGCATACCGCACACACGCAGTAGCATTTACATCGTACGATACAAAGTAAATAGCATACCGAGTCAAGATAGGAGGACACGAGCCGTATCCACTCAATATGTATCAACAAACTCCCCATTGGATGCTGCTCGCGAGGTTCATAATCTCGTTCTCCATCTCTTGATGGTTCATTTTCTCGGAAAGGATCTTTAAAGTCTTCACGTGTCACACATAGAAAGTGTAACAACAAACTCCCCTTTTCAACAAACAGGAAGTGCATTAACAAACTCTCCCTTTGATTATGCTCGTGAATCTTTTGATCTTCAATACTTGAGATCCTTGTGGTGTTGATGATTGGCCAGCGCCAACTCGATCATCGTTATCATTTGAGAGTGTCCATGCCGTGTCTTCATTCCGAAGCTTTTCATCTAACACGTTCTCTTCGCCTTTAGCTAGATTGGATGTCGCATCTGCACATACAAGAAAGCTAAACGCGTAATGAGAACAACCGCTTGGAATATAGTTAACATTTAAACAAATGACACACATGTGACCATATTTCTATCAACTACCATCCGACAGTTTGAAAGTTTAACAAATTGTTCAATTTTAGTTTTTAACTTTCAAAAACTTGCAAATTTCGACCGTTTATGAAGATTTAGTCGTTTTGGTTTTCGTTCAGGTTTCAGGTAACGAAGACTTGAGATCCAACATTGGGTAATCAAAAGAAATTAGAAATAAAATCTTTTTGGCTTTTATAAAGTTTATATTAAAACACACCTAAAATCTTTTTGGTATTTTGAATATTTGAAAGGTAAAGACTGAAAGCAGTAAATAAATATATACAGAGTTGCAGAAACTAAGAAAAGTAAATATATACAAACATTCTTTTTGCGAGTTTCGAGGGTAAGAGAATCATATCAGTGTACGGTCACGCCAAAACGCTCTTGTTGTTCTTTTTGTTAACATTTAGATAAACATCCTATAACGATTATCGGTATTGTTATCCACATAAGCTCAACTTATCAGATGTAATCATGGCGAGGGGATACGTTAAGGTATGATTTATACTTACCGACCGGTGTTCATCCACACACGACACATTCCCGTATCAAGGTATGCACGAGGGTTCATCTTACTGGTGAGTATACCATTTATCATTTGTTTTGACGTATATGAAAATGTGAGATACTCACTTATTTTGGTTGAAAACAAGCCCTATGTGATAGAATCACTTATTGATGAGGAACTTGATTTTCAGATGAATGAGGGCACATGAGCAAGTCCGTGAACAGGTCAGTACTTTCGTACAGCAAAGAGACGAACTTGACTCCCAGATAAATGTGATATATTATCACTTATTTGTTTGGATATGTGATTGTTGATCACTTATTGAGGTCGTATGCAATATGTACACGTATGTATGGTATCATGGAAGATCTAGACTTATGGTATCATGGAAGATCTAGACTTCGTCTCCGTTTGTTTCGGTAAAAGAAACAACCATGATACCCATACGATAAACAGCATAAAGACCACATATCTCAGAACCTCGGCAATCTCTCAAATGAAATTTCAGTACTAAGACCATATGCCAATGTGCGGCTCCCACCTGGTCTTCAGTCGATTTAAGTTTATATCACCCTGCACACTTTAAGATGATTGTGAGCCTACCGATACATCTTATATAGAGCTGCTTAACATTTTTCATTTTGCATTTCAGTTTAAAAAGGTTTAGACAGACCACTGATGTACTACCATTTTCTCTTTTGCTCGCCAGGAAACTCATTTTTGTTTTTCTGATGTTTTTGAATTTTCAAATTTTTTGAATTACTCCCCCTAAAATCAACAAACTTTCAATAATTTTAAAAACACAAAGATATTTACAAAAACGATTTTCCGATGCGGATTACTCTTGCTTGACCTTAATGATGTTTACCAATAATAAAAAGTCAAATCTTGATTTATCAAATGCTTTGGTAAAAAGGTCGGCACGTTGGTCATCGGTGTGGACTTTAACAACATCGATAAGCCTTTTATCAAAGCAATCACGTATGAAGTGATACTTAATTTCGATGTGTTTGGTCTTTGAATGCTGCACAGGATTTCTAGTGATAGATAAGGCAGCAGAATTATCGACTAAAATAGGAGTAGTTAGGAATTCAAAACCTTAATCGCGCATTTGCTGTTGTATCCACAGGACTTGGGAGCAACAACTTGAGGCAACAATGTATTCAGCTTCACAAGTTGATGTAGCAACACAAGTCTGCTTCTTGCACTGCCATGTTACGAGGCGATTTCCTAAAAACTGGCATCCAGCCGTTGTGGATTTGCCGTCGATTTTGCATCTGCCAAAATCAGAATCACTGAAAGCGACTAAATCAAAGTTATTATCCTTAGGGTACCATAGACCGGTGTCTGGGCAACCCTTCAAATAACGAAAAATCCTTTTTACAGCTGCAAGATGTGAGGCCTTCGGATTAACTTGATATCTGGCAAGCAGACATGTTGGATACATTATATCTGGCCTTGATGCAGTGAGGTACATAAGGGATCCAATCATCGCGCGGTAGTATGAAGAGCTAATGAGTTCACCCTTCAAGTCTGGATTGATTCCGTGATTTTGCTGCAGTGGAGTACCAATGGGCGATGTGTCGGACATCTGGAATCGGTTCAGAATATCTTGAACATACTTAGTCTGATGGATGAATATCCCAGACTTCGTTTGTTGCACTTGCAAGCCCAAAAAGAAAGTCATCTCCCCCATAGCGCTCATCTCGAATTTATCCTGCATTACACGCTGGAAATCCCTACACATAACATTGTTAGTAGAACCAAATATAATATCATCCACATATACCTGTACCAGTAGAAGATCTCCATCTTGTTCTTTTATGAAGAGAGTGCAATCGATAAGACCTCTGCGAAATCCATTCTCCAGCAGATAATTAGATAAGGTTGCGTAGCAAGCTCGTGGTGGTTGATGTAGACCATAAAGAGCTTTGTTCAGCAACCAAACCCGATCGGGATGGATAGGATCTTCAAAACCTGGAGGCTGTTCGACATACACCTCTTCTTCGATTAGACCATGTAAGTAAATTTTAAGCCCTTTTACACTTTCTTTAGCCAAGTTTTAAATTTATAAAACACGATATTTACTAACACTAAACACACATATGGGCAAATGCACCCATCGTGAGCGTAGTATAGTGTTGGTAAGATACCGAGGTCGTCCAAGGACACAAGAGATTTTAGTACCGGTTTATCCTCAACGTCTAATCAAATCAAAAGTTTAGAAAAATGTTTTAAACTAAGAAAAATAAAAACTAACTAAAATGCTGAAAAATAAAAATAAAAGAAAAACAGGTAGACAAGATGAATCACTTGGCTCTGACTCGTGTTTAGTGTAACCTTTGATTATTTCCGCACTTTTGCACTATTTAAGAGATTATCTTAGTTATTGTAGTAGGCCCCTCTTTTGAAGGTGACGTTACCCTCAACCCAGTAGTTTGAGTTAGCAAGGATACAATCCTAAAGGGTCGGATTATTGAAAGACAATTAATTAAGTTATTAATGCATATTGTGGTAGGCCCCTCTTTTGAAGGTGACGTTACCCTCGGCTAAGTAGTCTGAGTCATGAGGGATACAGTCCTAAGTAGCCGGGTTAAAGTTTTAATAGTAGTTTAACTTATGAGGGGATCAAAGAGTTTGGACCCCCGCCATCAAATACCGTTAAGTATTGAAGGAGGTCCTACTAAATTTGACCCAGGTCCTTTGCAGGATCTATACACTGAAGAATGGCAAGACTCTTACCAAACCGTTCCCTTAACCCCCGACCAGGTAGCCAACATACCTCCATATAGACTGTGGAGATATGAATGGTGAAAATCTTTTATTTTATATAGACAGTAAAATAATGCCAAGACACTACGGACAAACGATAAGGAAGAATCACCTTCAACATAAGAAACTAGGTATTAAAGTCATTAATAAATAACCAATTAAAAAGTGCGAAAAGATTAAAAATAAAAAAAGTATTACACTAGACACTTTGTCTTCACCAAGTGATGTAAGAGACTTAGGCAAACATGGCCTTGATTGTCAAGAACTCTTACGATCAATCTTGGATCCCGAGACGACTCACACACTCTATGATGGACAATGGATGATGGTGTTATGGTGGTGGTGGGTGGTGGGTGAAGTGTGAGAGAGGTGGTGTGCCAAGGGATGGTTTGAGCTTGAGCCAAGCACTTCTATTTATAGGCTGAACAGAAGCTCGGGCACGGCCCCGTGTCCAGTGGGCACGGCCCCGTGTCCAGTGGGCACGACCCCGTGTCCACATCCTTCTCTGTCTTCATTAATTGCTCTTGTCTTTATTAGTTGACCATGGCCCCGTGTCCGCTGGGCACGACCCCGTGTGCAGAAGCATATCTGTACTATCAAGATTTGCCTGGATTCTGCGAATCTTATAGTTGACCACGACCCCGTGTCCACTGAGCACGGCCCCGTGGTGGGCGATGGAAGCTTCTACAACTTTGTCTTTTATGTTGACACTTGGGCACGCCCCCGTGCTCATTGAGCACGGGGCGTGTTCAGCCTCCTGTTTTCTTGTTTTGCTTGGGAAAATGCTTTCGGGGAGGTCGGGCATGCCACGTTTGTTCCTTTTCTTGTATTTATGTTAGATTTAGCTGCCTTTTTGCTTCTTTTGTTAATTTGAGCTCATTTAATCCTGAAAATACAAAAGGAAGACAAAAACACACTTTTTCCAACATTAGTACTAAAAAAGGGTTAGTTTTATGCCACAATTGATGTAATTTATATGTTGCATTTTTGCACACATCAGAGGCATAAGCCAGAAAGATCCAAATTGCTTCCAGACGTGCAACAGGTTCATACACTTCGTTGTAGTCTATACCTTCAATCTGACGAAAACCTTGAACAACCAATCTTGCTTTGTTTCGAATAACGATTCCACGGTCGTCGTTGTTGCATTTATACACCCAACGGGTACCAATCTTCTTGTAATCAGAAGGTTTCTCTACGACCTTCCAGACACCAAGTTTCTGGAATTGTTGCAGTTCTTCCTGCATTGCTTCAGCCCAAGAGTTATATTTCAAAGTTTCTTTCCAAGTTCTTGGCTCTTCCTGTGAGACATAACACGCGAAAGACCAATCGTTTTGTTGACCAGATTCTCAAATAGCCGCATACAAGCCTGCATTGTTGTTGTTTCGCAACATGTTTCTTGTTTGAATGCCACTCTGTACATTAACGATGATGTTTTGTTGAGGATGGGTATTGTGAATTCTTGTTTCAGGGTTTTCTGGAATTGGAATGTTTGTACCCAGATTGTTGAGATTGAGATCAACAACCAATTCAATACCCGGAACTGGCGAAGAGGATGATGCAACGTACTCCCGGATATTTCCAATATCATCTTGGATATCGGATATGTTTCTCTCGATCGCTCCAACCCGGTTGTACGTGTTGCTTGCCATGTTATAGGTGTTCCTGGTGCACAGGAGGTTTTCCTGCAATAAATCATGTAAACTTTGGAAGTTAGAAAAACCGCCTCCTGAGGAGGATTGGCCCGGATCACCGTGGGGCTGGTTCTGGTACTGATGATGTTGTGGAGCGTGAAGAACAAGTGCCTCTTGCGGGTTCCATGCATGCCCCTGCATCCTTTGGAAGCTAACCGTCCCGTCTTCAGCCTCATAAATTAGGTTCATCGAGCGGCAAATGTGTATGTCTACCCTTCCCGACCATGGGCTCCTTTCGAATGACCTAGGTATGTTGGTGAAGTGCTTGAAGAGACGGTATACCCATCCTCCAAAGAAGATAGGGGTTGGTGCAGTAGCAAGTCGGTTCAGATGCATGTTTCGGAGCAGGAGGAAAGGAACATCAAGGTGTCTGCGGTTATGGATGCAGTGGAGGACAACCAAATCTCTTAACCCAACAACACCACCGCTATCATGCCTTTGGCTAAGAGAGTAGCCGAGGAGCCTATGGATGTATCGGTAGAGCGGATCCCTCAACTTAGTGCTTTTAGTGCTGCTCGGATTGTAGTGCCCTTCACCAATCTGAGCCCACGCGGCTTGGCGATCGTTTTCATCGATCTCTCGCATCCCTCCGGTATTTTCCTCGTTACCCGCATCTTCCTCCGCATACAACCCGACAATCGACCCAAATTGTGCCATTGAAATCGAATACCTAGTTCCACCACATCGGAATACTACCCCATCATTGTCGAATGGGTCGCACCTTGAATTGAACGTGAAGGTGCTATAGAATTCCAAAGTGCACTCGTGGACGGAACGAAGTCGAGTTGTTAAAGCGACTCTTAGTGGGCCGGTGACAAGGTTGTTGAAGCGGTCGAGTTGGTTCACCAATGCTAACAAATCCATGCATGCTTGTCTTGGGTATTCCTCCGGTCTTGTTTGAAGTACTTCGTATCTAGCCCTAGCATCGAGCTCATTCGCGTTAAACCTCGTGAACTTCCAAGACATCTGAAAGAATACACCAAAAGTTAGCACGAAACAGTAGAATTTTCGGACAAAACTGCAAACAGCGTGCTGGACACGACCCCGTGTTCAGCGGACATGGCCCCGTGTCCAGGCGTCTGTTACTCAAAAACATCATTTTTCGACCCGGTTTCGAAAACTTGAAAAATTTTGGTCCAATAGGTGCGGTTTCCCCCGAAAATGAAACCCCAAGTGCCGTTTTTCCTAAAACAACCCGTTTACCCTTTCAATTTTATCTTTTTCGGTTCAAGAACAAGGGTTTGGGGTTTTTGTGAGAAATCGGGCGAATCTATGAACAATACAAGTGGATTTACTTCCTTTAACACTAATCTAACTAAATGCTAACTGATTAAAGCAAAAATTTGAGGTTCGATCCGGGTGAAGTTCAAGAACCCTAGATTTTTCCCAAAATTTTGAAGTTTTAACTACATGCAAAAGCTAAATCTAACTAATGATAGTGATAGAATCATACCTTGATGTTGTTAGAATGATAGGAGACGTCGAAAATCTGTGGAAAATCGCCTGGAACCAGAGCGTTTTCGGGGAAACGGGGCGTGTGGAATGGTGTAACTGTTATGAAAAGGGGAATATATCCCGACAGTAGTGCGGACACGGCCTCGTGCCGAGCAAAGGTTTTTTTTTTTTTTTTTTTTTATAGTGCTCGTGTGAGTGCCCTTGTTTCCCAAAAACTTTGGTTAGAAAACTTACCGATATAGAGGTCGTCCCAATCGTTCGTAACTTACCAGGTATGATGTTGATGCTTTCATTCTTCGACCGTTTGAAGCGAGATCTCCTCCTCTTCATCCTCAATGAACCCTTGATAGAGTTTCAGCCGTTGGCCATTGACTTTTAATGGAGGTCCATTCCGAGATTTAATTTCTACTGCACCGTGTGGGAAAATATGGGTGATTGAAAAAGGTCCTGACCACCTAGACTTTAATTTACCAGGAAACAATCAAAGTCGTGAATTAAACAAAAGAACTAGATCTCCTACTCGAAATTCATTAGGTTTAATATGTTTGTCATGCAAGTTTTTCATTCTTTCCTTGTAAATTTCTGAGTTTGAGTATGCATAATTCCTAAGTTCGTCTAATTCATTTAATTGACAAAATTGATTTTTACCAGCAAATTCTAAATCTAAGTTTACATTTTTAATTGCCCAGTAGGCTTTGTGTGCAATTTCTACTGGCAAGTGACAGCTTTTTCCATAGACTAGCTTATATGGGGTTGTACCTATTGTTGTTTTATAAGCAGTTCGAAAAGCCCATAAAGCATCATCTAATTTATCTGCCCATTTCTTTTTATTTAATCCTACGGTTTTTTCGAGTATTCGTTTTAAACCTCTGTTAGTCACTTCGGCTTGTCCGTTTGTTTGAGGGTGATATGCTGTTGAGACCCGGTGATAGACCCCATATCTTGTTAAAAAATTTTCAAGTTGATGGTTGCAAAACTGGGTACCTCTATCACTTATTAATGCTTTAGGTGTGCCAAAACGAGAGAATAATTTTTTCAGAAATCTTACCACTACTCTTCCATCATTGGTTGGAAGTGCCTCGGCCTCGGCCCATTTAGACAAGTAGTCTACTGCCACAAGTATATATTTGTTTCCTTTCGACGGTGGGAAAGGTCACATAAAGTCGAGTCCCCACACATCAAAAATTTCACAAACAAGAATGCCATTTTATGGCATTTCGTTTTTGGAAGAAATATTACCTGTTCTTTGGCAAGCATCGCAAGTCTTGACAAGACTTTGGGCGTCTTTGTAAATGGTTGGCCAATAAAATCCTGAATCAAATACCTTTCGTGCGGTACTCGCGGCACCATGATGTCCTCCATATGGACCTTCGTGACAATGGCGGAGAATTCTTCATGCTTCACTACCATGTACGCATCGTCGGATGAGTTGGCCGGCACACATTTTGAAAAGATATGGATCTTCCCAAAAATAATGTTTCACATTGGCAAAGAATTTTTTTCTTTGATGATGTGGCCAACCTTTTGCGACTATACCGCTAGCTAGGTAGTTAGCATAGTCGGCGTACCATGGTTCTTCCTTGTATTCCACCATTTCTAGGGACTCTGTTGGAAATTTTTCGTTGATTTGCTCGTCCCTGGTTGCCTCCAAAGTTGGGTCTTCTAAGCGTGAAAGATGATCTGCTGCGGTGTTTTCTGCCCCTCTTTTATCTTTGATTTCAATATCAAATTCTTGGAGGAGTAGAATCCACCGAATCAAACGTGGTTTTGCGTCCTGCTTTTTGAAGAGATATCGAATGGCTGCATGATCTGTATAGACTATAGTTTTAGAAAGAACAAGATAAGAACGAAATTTATCAAAAGCAAATACCACAGCTAGTAATTCTTTTTCAGTTGTTGTGTAATTTTCTTGTGCATCGTTAAGTGTTTTACTAGCATAATAAATTGGGTGAAAATGTTTTTCTTTTCTTTGTCCCAAGACAGCTCCAACTGCAAAGTCACTTGCATCACACATGATTTCGAAAGGAAATTTCCAATCAGGTGCTATCATGGTAGGTGCATTGACTAGCATTTCCTTTAAGGTTAGAAATGCTTGATTGCAATCCTTGTCAAAGATGAAAGGGGCATATTTTCAAGTAATTTTGTTAGAGGCCTTGAGATTTTTTAAAAGTCTTTGATAAACCGCCTATAAAATCCGGCATGCCCTAGGAAACTTCTGATAGCTCTAACGAAGGATGGGGGCGGTAGTCGAGAAATGGTATCTATTTTGGCTCGATCCACCTCCATTCCTTCGCTTGAGATTTTGTGACCGAGTACTATTCCCTCCGTTACCATGAAATGGCATTTTTCCCGGTTAAGGGCGATGTTAGTTTCCTCACATCAGGATAGCATTCGTTCAAGGTTATCGAGGCATTGGTCGTATGAATCCCCAAAGATAGAAAAGTCGTCCATGAAGACTTCCATTGTCTTTTCTATCATGTCGTGGAAGATGGCTACCATGCAACGTTGGAATGTTGCGGGGGCATTACATAGACCAAACGGCATGCGTCGATAAGCAAAAGTTCCATAGGGGCATGTAAAGGTTGTCTTTTCTTGGTCTTCGGGTGCTATCGTGATTTGAAAGTAACCTGAAAAACCATCCAAGAAACAATAAAATTTATGACCGGATAATCTTTCTAACATTTGATCAATGAAGGGTAAAGGAAAGTGATCATTTCTTGTCGCTTCATTTAATCGTCTATAATCTATACATACTCTCCATCCAGTGACGGTTCTCGTTGGTATTAGTTCATTCTTTTCATTAGTTATTACTGTCATACCTCATTTCTTTGGAACTACTTGGACGAGACTTACCCAAGGACTATCGGAGATAGGATAAATAAGTCCGGCGTCAAGCAATTTGATGACTTCGTTTTTAACCACTTCTTGAACATTTGGATTTACTCGACGTTGTGGTTGTATTACCGATTTGTAATCATCATTCATTAGAATTTTGTGTGTGCACATGGAAGGACTTATTCCTTTTATGTCTACAAGTTTCCAAGCGATCGCATTTTTATGTTTTTTCAAAAGACTAATTAATTTTTCTTTTTCTAAACTACCTAATTTAGATGAAATAATTACAGGTAATTTACCATCTTTGTCTAGAAAAGCATATTCCAAACCTTTTGGAAGTTCTTTGAGCTCAAGAGGTGGGTCTTTAGGAGACTCCTTATTTGGTTGCTCATTTTGATCAAGAACCTTAAAAGTTTGTTCTATGGCGACCTCTTCTTCAACAAAGTGGTCAAACTTTTCACTTGTATCAGGTGACTCATCCTCATCTTCAATTAGGGGGTCATTATTGCCGAATGGATATTTCATTGACCGCTCAAGATCGACACTTTTTTAAATGCCCCTAATTGAAGAGGTAGGTTGTTGTACTTCCGGTTTTTCAAAGCTTCGTGAGTTTTTACAAATGGTCGTCCCAACACTAGAGGAGTGTCATCGAGGATGACAAAGTCGGTGGGGACTAACATTTGATTTGTTTGAACCAAGACATCCTCAACTACACCGATTGATTTTATTACCTTCCGATTGGATAGAAAAATGGGTATTTGAAGTGGAGAAAAATCACTAATACTTAATTTTTCGAAAATGTAGTTAGGCATTATGTTAACACAAAGATCTTTATCGATTGTGAATGAATTTTGAAAGAAACATGGAACCGGTGTAATGTTAATTTCAAATGGGTCTTCTTTTATTAGTGAGGTTTGATCAATAGTTAACTTAACACTTACCGTTTCATCAATTTTAGTGTTAGTGTATAACTCTTTTAAAAACTTAGCATGAGTGGGTACTAAACAATGATTTTCAAAAGAAGGTGACAAGAGATTAATTTCTTCAAAATTAGACTCTTCTTGAATTTTAACTTTAACGGACTCACCTTTTTCGTTGTTTAACTCATGTGTCGGTTTTTCACTTATTTGTTCTTCCATTTTTACACTTTCAGTTATCTCTTCTTTATTTAATTCTTCTCTTGCGCGAGACTCCTCTTCCCTTGCGCGAGATTCTTTTATGTAGCGATCGATAACTCTAAGGTGTTCTAATATCCTATCGGTCACTTCGGTTATAGAAAAAGGATCAGGATTTTCAAAGCTTGAATCCGGTTGTTCGATCCTTTGTTCCTCATAATACCCATATGAAGTAGATGGTTCACACCATTGTTCTTCATTGTAAGCATATGATGGATAAGGGTCGTAATTTTGTTCTTCATAATACTCATATGAGGTGGGTTGTTCACTCCATGGTTCCTCATAATAAGCATACGAAGGTGGTGGCTCATATCTTGGTTTCTCAAAGTATGAGTAAGAAGGCTCATACCTTGGTTCATCAAAATATGAGTATGAGGGAGGAGGTTCATACCTTTGGTCTTCATAGGATGTGTATGAAGTTGATGGCTCATAACTGGGCTCCTCATAGTAGGTGTATGAAGTGGACGGTTGATATAAGTTACAATATTGAACCGAGTGCGGGTCACCACAATTAGTGCAATAGTTACTCCTATAATCATCCTCCTCACAGGTGTAGTTGTAACCTCCTGAGTATTGATCCATAAGAATCACTCAGCAGACCACAACCAAGTCTCGAGATTAGAAAACAAAAATAAAAACGGAAACAGAGGCTGGACATGGCCCCGTGTTTAGTGGACACGGCCCCGTGTACAGAATCTGTATCTGGCGTTTTAATTAAAGTTACAGATTTCGTTGAGCACGGGGCGTGTTCAGTGAGCACGACCCGTGTTCAAGCTACTGTTACTGGGTGTTTTATGAAAAATGTGCAGCACGGCCCCGTGTTCAGTGAGCACGGCCCGTGTTCAGTGTGCACGGCCCGTGTTTAGACTACTGTAAATGCAAAATTAAACTAAAATGCAGAAAAATATGCGCGCGTTAAAAAGGTTTTGAAAAACTGATTAGGCCGTCGATTTTAAGCTTTCTTAAAATCCTTGTGTCCCCGGCAACGGCGCCAAAAACTTGATGTGCGTGAAGTGTGTTATGGTTTTAATGTTTATTTTAAGCCCTTTTACACTTTCTTTAGCCAAGTTTTAAATTTATAAAACACGATATTTATTAACACTAAACACACATATGGGCAAGTGCACCCATCGTGAGCGTAGTGTAGTGTTGGTAAGATACCGAGGTCGTCCAAGGACACAAGAGCTTTTAGTACTGGTTTATCCTCAACGTCTAATCAAATCAAAAGTTTAGAAAAATGTTTTAAACTAAGAAAAATAAAAACTAACTAAAATGCTGAAAAATAAAAATAAAAGAAAAACAGATAGACAAGATGAATCACTTGGCTCCGACTCGTGTTTAGTGTAACCTTTGATTATTTCCGCACTTTTGCACTATTTAAGAGATTATCTTAGTTATTGTAGTAGGCCCCTCTTTTGAAGGTGACGTTACCCTTAACCCAGTAGTTTGAGTCAGCAAGGATACAATCCTAAAGGGTCGGATTATTGAAAGATAATTAATTAAGTTATTAATGCATATTGTGGTAGTCCCCTCTTTTGAAGGTGACGTTACCCTCGGCTAAGTAGTCTGAGTCAGCAGGGATATAGTCCTAAGTAGCCGGGTTAAAGTTTTAATAGTAGTTTAACTTATGAGGGGATCAAAGAGTTTGGACCCCCGCCATCCAATACCGTTAAGTATTGAAGGAGGTCCTACTAAATTTGACCCAGGTCCTTTGCAGGATCTATACACTGAACAATGGCAAGACTCTTACCAAACCGTTCCCTTAACCCCCGACCAGGTAGCCAACATACCTCCATATAGACCGTGGAGATATGAATGGTGAAAATCTTTTATTTTATATAGACAGTAAAATAATGCCAAGACACCACGGACAAACGATAAGGAAGAATCACCTTCAACATAAGAAACTAGTTATTAAAGTTATTAATACATAACCAATTAAAAAGTGCGAAAAGATTAAAAATAAAAAGTATTACACTAGACACTTTGTCTTCACCAAGTGATGTAAGAGACTTAGGCAAATATGGCCTTGATTGTCAAGAACTCTTACGATCAATCTTGGATCCCGAGACGACTCACACACTCTATGATGGACAATGGATGATGGTGGTGGATGATGGTGTTATGGTGGTGGTGGGTGGTGGGTGAAGTGTGAGAGAGGTGGTGTGCCAAGGGATGGTTTGAGCTTGAGCCAAGTACTTCTATTTATAGGCTGAACAGAAGCTCTGGCACGGCCCCGTGTCCAGTGGGCACGGCCCCGTGTCCACATCCTTCTCTGTCTTCGTTAATTGATCTTGTCTTTATTAGTTGACCACGGCCCCGTGTCCGCTGGGCACGATCCCGTGTGCAGAAGCATATCTGTACTATCAAGATTTTCCTGGATTCTGCGAATCTTATAGTTGACCACGACCCCGTGTCCGCTGAGCACGGCCCCGTTGTGGGTGATGGAAGCTTCTACAACTTTGTCTTTTATGCTGACACTTGGGCACGCCCCCGTGCTCATTGAGCACGGGGCGTGTTCAGCCTCCTGTTTTCTTGTTTTGCTTGGGAAAATGCTTTCGGGGAGGTCGGGCATGCCACGTTTGTTCCTTTTCTTGTATTTATGTTAGATTTAGCTGCCTTTTTGCTTCTTTTGTTAATTTGAGCTCATTTAATCCTGAAAATACAAAAGGAAGACAAAAACACACTTTTTCCAACATTAGTACTAAAAAAGGGTTAGTTTTATGCCACAATTGATGTAATTTATATGTTGCATTTTGCACACATCAGAGGCATAAGCCAGAAAGATCCGAATTGCTTCCAGACGTGCAACAGGTGCATACACTTCGTTGTAGTCTATACCTTCAATCTGACGAAAACCTTGAACGACCAATCTTGCTTTGTTTCGAATAACGATTCCACGGTCGTCGTTGTTGTATTTATACACCCAACGGGTACCAATCTTCTTGTAATCAGAAGGTTTCTCTACGACCTTCCAGACACCAAGTTTCTGGAATTGTTGCAGTTCTTCCTGCATTGCTTCAGCCCAAGAGTTATCTTTCAAAGTTTCTTTTCAAGTTCTTGGCTCTTCCTGTGAGACATAACACGCGAAAGACCAATCGTTTTGTTGACCAGATTCTCGAATAGCCTCATACAAGCCTGCATTGTTGTTGTTTCGCAACATGTTTCTTGTTTGAATGCCACTCTGTACATTACCGATGATGTTTTGTTGAGGATGGGTATTGTGAATTCTTGTTTCAGGGTTTTCTAGAACTGGAATGTTTGTACCCAGATTGTTGAGATTGAGATCAACAACCAATTCAATACCCGGAACTGGTGAAGAGGATGATGCAGTAGCTTCATCTGTTTTGGGGTTATCAACTGGAGCTGTAGCTTCCGAAGTACCTTGTACAGCTGTTGTTGGAGCTTCTTGATCTGCATCTTGAAATTCTTCATCCTCTGAAGATTCGTTCAGTTCGGTTGCATCATGAAAATCCTCATTGTCGAGAGCATTATTGTTCACTGAAGATGATTCTTGATTGACAATAATTGGACGAACCAACGGTGATTCTGTTGCGTTGTCACTCTCGAAAAACATCCTTGCCGCAACATTTTCTTCAACTGCTTCAACATTGATCGAATTGAAAAAGTCATCGTACTCAAACATCCATGGTTGACCTGGATTTTTGACTGGAAAAGTGTGCCTTTGTACTCTGACTTCAAACCATTCCTCAACCCTTTTAGTCTCTAGATTCCAGACTCTTAAGTTCGGGGTGGCATAACCAAGAAAATGACCTTCAATAGCTTTTGCCCCAAACTTTCCATTAGGATCGATCATTGTGCAAGGAGCTCCAAACGGTTCAAGATATGAAAAATCTGGTTTCCGTTTGTGAAGAAGCTCAAAGCAGGTCTTGTTGTGTCTTTTGACTGTAAGGACTCGATTCATCGTGTAACATGCGGAGGTCACAGCTTCACTCCAGAATGGAATGGGCAACTGCGACTCTACCGACATAGTCCTAGCAGTCTCGATCAATGTACGGTTCTTACGTTCAGCGACGCCGTTCTGTTGAGGAGTGTAAGCCACACTAAATTCATGAAGAATACCTTTTGATGTGCAAAACTCCGCCATGGCATGATTTTTAAATTCTGTACCATTGTCGCTGCGTATCCGTCTAACCTTCAACTTATACAAATTCTCAATCTGAATGATCAAGTTTTTGATAATATCGAAAGTTTCACTCTTGTGAGCCATAAACGCCACCCAAGAAAATCTTGAATAATCATCAGTTATCACGAGGCAGTATTGATCATTCCTGATGCTTCTGTGCTTGACAGGACCGAACAAATCCATGTGCAAACGTTCAAGAGGAACTGCCACCGTGTTGATCTTCTTTGTCGGATGTCGCTTCTTAGTTTGCTTTCCTTTTTGGCATGAAACACAGACGTCTTGAAGATGGAAATTTTTAAGAAGAACACCATTCACTAATTCATTCGACACCAAATGATTCATTTTCCATAAGTGAATGTGACCCATACGTCTGTGCCAAGAGATTGACCCTTTTTCTGTGGCTTTGGTAATAAAACAAGTTGCTTGTGCAGTCGTTGTTATTGCTTGGCTCATATCAAGGACATATAAATCGTTTATCCTTGGAGCTGATAAGAGAATCCATTCTTTTGGGATCTTGAAGCCGGGTTTCAGCACATAACATCCATTTGCATCAAAGTGTACTGAAAATTGCTTATCACAGATTTGTGAAACGCTGAGAAGATTATGATCAAGCTGTTATACAAAGTTGATCTTGTCAAAACTTACAACCCCGTTGGATACCATTCCTTCTCCTGTTATATAACCACCCTTATCTCCAGCAAAGGCAACATAACCTCCTCTAATAGATTTAACGTCGTAGAGAAGCTTCATGTCGCCTGTCATGTGCTTGGATGCCCCACTATCAACAATCCAATGACTGCTGAAAGTTCCTCCTGGAACACCCTGCACATGTACTCACATGATTAGTTGGAGATGGGGACCCAAGCCTTTGTGGTCTTGGGTCTTCCATTTTCATCAACGTAAGTTACTTGAACTTCTCGATGTTGTGGAAATTGTGATGTTCCCCCTGATTCAGTAACCGTTTTTGGTTTCCAGGTCTGTTTTGTTTTACCAGTTTTATTCTTTAAAATCTTAACTTCATGATTGTCTGAAGTTTTTGAATTGCCTGGTTTGACAGAAACAGATGTTTTGTTAACCACGTCGGTTTTAATCGCCTTTTCAATTTTCTTGACCTGTTGGCGTTTCTGTTTCTTTTCCCTTTCTTTTACAAGACGGGGATCTGGTTTTGATGAAACAGATTGCTTTCGGTCATTTCGGTCATAGGGATCATCAACTTTGGCTTTTTGTTTATGAAGATATGGACAATTGCAAATAATATGTCCAAATGTGCCACATGAAAAACATGATCTTCGTTCTACAAACCCCGAAGTATCATGTGATTGTCTTGATGATGATGAACTTTGTGATCCCGAGGTACTTGGTTTTGAACTGTTTTGTTCATTTCTTTTCAAAATTTCCGCTTGATTAACAAAATCTAGGTTAGATTTCTTTTCAAATGTGTCAATTTTATCCGTTCCCTTTGATTTCACAAAGTTCACCTTCTTGTCCTTTTTCTGAGTCTGTTTCTTTTGACCTTGAGTCGGTGATTTACCCTTTGGTTTGGTGTGATTTTGCTGAACTTTCTCAGTTGGTAATTTTTTATTGCCATTTTGTTTGCGAATTTCAGCTCTTGGAATCGGAGGGCACTGTGTTACCACAACTTGTGAACTGGACTTTCCCAAAAATCTACTTGTCGAATCTTCAAAAACTTTACTGATTAAAGATTGATTTACATTCTTAATCGGAAAATCTTTGTCAGAATAGATTTTATCATCACCAACAAGAGTGTACAGCAAATTCACACTCTCTGACTCTTTTGCAGACGTGGACTCGACCAGAACAGTCTTAGCAGGTTTTGCGGGAGGATCACATAGAATATGATTCTCAAGAGGTATGTCCTCTTCTTTGATTACCGCATCAGACTATGCTGAGTCAGTATCATCGGATTCATCATCTGAAGAATCAGGATCCTCAACAATGAGTGGAGGATCCTGATTTTGTTCAGCAGTTGACACACTTGAAACTGTTGAAACATTCGAATCTGATGATACTTATTTTTGTATCCAAGTCCAGTTGCAAATTCCTCAATGTCTAAAGGAACAAATTCCTCATAATAGCTTCTATTTTCCTCATCAGGCATTGCATCATAATTTTGTCTAACAGGTGGTGGACATTTCTTATATCCAATGCACGTGACATCCTTTTTCTCTTTTTGTGTGTCAATGATGTGATTTAGCACATACCTAGAGTTTGAATAACTGTCTAGCTTAAGCCGGATCGCCTCACTCACACTTAACACAGGCTAACTCTTTTTGCATGATCTCAAGACGATTGATATAACTGTTTATATCAGTTTGTTTTCTTGAAACCATTTTTGTCAGCTCGGTTTTATCTTTTCTTAAATTTGCAACCACCGTTTTAAACTCCTTTTCATGGTTTTCATAAAACATGTTAGCCTTTTTGCATTTTGAAAGATCCACTATCAACTTTTGATTGTGGATATATGTCACTTCATATTTGTTTTGCAAAGCCTCATGTTTGTTTTGCAAATCACACCACTTAGCATCTAAAGAAACATGTTTGTTTTGCAAGTCAGATAATTCAGCATTTAAAGCATCATGTGTGACAACCCTCAAATTACATGTAATCGTACGGTTTATTAATGATAAATAAAGTGCTTGATGACTGTGCTGAATTATTTGACTGCTTTCTGATATCTGTGTTATGCTTACATGTATTTGTTAATATACTAATAGTGTACAGAAGTATCACTAAATAGTCCGTTATATTTTCCTAAGTGTTAGAAAGTAAAAACGTTACAAAAATATATATGTAGGACGCTTTACGGATTAATTAAGCAGTTTAACGGAACAGTGTCGAACCGAACAACCGGACTTTACCCGGGACATAAAAATATTGTCATGAACATTGTTTTTCTTTTTCTAAGCCAGTTAGGGTCCCCGAATACCCTAACACCCGTTATATATCACAACACAATATTACACTAAATTTAAATCACCTAACAATCTAACTAATCTCTAAATATCAAGTTGGAAATCAACCAAACCCCCACCCCTTTGTCCGATCGGTTCTACCATGTGGAGACCACATTTGTACTCCCTTGATTTAATTAATCTAACTTGCTAAATATCTTGATGACATTGGATCCTTTGGATAATGAGGCCTTGTGGTTTATAAGAATGTTCAAGGGTTAAGCATAACACTTCTCCAACACTTAAACAAAATTTCATTCTCTCTTTCTCCCCTTGCCACTCTCGGGAACCCCATCATCACCACACCACCACCATTACTTGATCACTTTCAAGCATTTTACAAGCACACAAAGGTGTTAGAAGGTCGACAACGAAGCTCGGTGTGTTCGGAAGTTGAAGGACCTCTCTCGTTTTCTTTTAACCACCACTTTTCCACACTTGAACTTCCCTAGCCTTGTGCTAGTAGTAAGTTTCTTAAATCTTCATCTTGTTCATGTATTTTATGGTTAATAGATGATTAATGGTTAAAAACTTATGAAACTCTAAAAGAACTTACATTAGTCTTGGACAAAAGATGAATAAGATGGATAAAGAGAAAATATGTGTGTAAATCATGTAGATCTTGTATTGTCATAATTCTTGATTAATTTCTTGATGATTTATTGGTTAATATTGATGTTTGATGTTGTTACGATCACTAAACATGATTAACGGGATCAACCGAACACAAACTAGTAAGCTAGAGACTAAAAACAGAAATCTGTCCATACTTTACAGCCAACTTCAGTTGGCTATAAACAGGTCATAAACTCAACGAAAAACCGATATTTTGAATCTAAAATATGTTATTATGAAATACGGTTCTAATGGCACTAGAATCGTAATTTTTGGACTTCGTTTACTATTTTTAATGTGTCGATTTGTAACAACAGCTTAAGCTGAATTTTGACAGCAATAAATGGGTGTCATACTTTCAGTCATAACCTGAGTTCTGTGATGAATCGGACCATGAAATTTGTACAGTAGATGACAACCGATGCATTTGTAATTACCCCACTGGAATTTCGTAAATTGGACACTCGATGAATTTTAAATAAATTATCTCATGGACTGTGGTCAGAAAAATATAAATCTGAGATCAGTCCGGAAAATAAATTTTTATAAAATATTGGTAATGAACTGGACCCCGATATTTTTACACAGTAAAATTTGGAACGTTTAAGACATTCTGTAAAAATTTGGGAATTTTTAGAGTAGTTTAACTATTTTATTAAAATGTCTGAAAACATCCGGTTTTGAATATTAATGCTGAAATGACATAAGTTGTGATTTGCGTGTCTAAATGTCGAGTATGCTATCTGTGAATGATCTAACATGTTATATGTGTTATATGCATTATTGTATGTTTGCTTATGAGTGGGGAATGGATGGGAAGTATACATGGGCATAAACAGTTAAAGTAATGCATGCTATGTGCTAGATACGTGTAGAAACTATGTGCTCTATTTAAAAATCACTAGATGACTAACTGGTAATTATATTAGGTGGTTTGGGAATGGGTTAAAGAATTAAAACTAAATCTACATATCCTCCTTGGGTAGGATATGTACGGCCATCCTCCATAGAGTGGATGCCATTATTAAACCTACGAATTCTCCTGGTGCAGAATACGTACGTTCGTCCTCCTGGTGCAGGACAACAACCTTAAAACTAGCTAGACAAAAACTCTATCAATAAGTCCCTCTTCATATCGACTTAATCGCCGAGGCCAATGGCGAGCGGGTCATTAGTTAATAGCGCTATTAGGTTTAACAAACCTCACACCGTGCCGTTCGGACGGGCGTGTACTAATGGACTATGGCAAACTGTCAGTGATGATAGACACTGATGTAGGGCACAACTATTGTTCGTAGTAGTCGATATCATACCGTCTAGTAGTTCACACGGGGAAAGCCCCCACTGATTATGGTTATGGTTTGGGTAAAGAAAAAGGAACTGGTTAAACATACTTTCAACTACGGGGTAACCCCACGACAATTAAGCCAACGAAAGTCAAACCACGTTTTTCAGAAACAACTTAAAACTAAACAACCAAACGTGAACTCACTCAACTTTGTTGTTGACTAGTTGTTACATGCCTTACAGGTCGCTAGATGGAGCTTGCACGAGGAAGGAGTCGTTGTGGTGTACGGACTGTTATGTTCCGTACTTATTATTTAAATCTATATGAACTTATTAAACTTGCGTTTTGAACTTTAACTTATAAACTATGGACTTATGCTTTTGGATTTACTTTTATGCTTCCGCTGTTTAAACAAAACATGGTTAACTAGCTTTGGTCACCAATCGTATCGTGGTTGGTCTTATTTACTTAATTACGATGTTCAATATGATTGGTGGCTCGATCCTGGTCACGTCACGCCTCCAAGCGGTGGTACTCCGCATGGTGGATTTTGGGGGTGTGACAGATTGGTATCAGAGCCATTGGTTATAGTGAACTTGGTTTTAAAAAGGGAAAGGCTTTTTGATAAAACCAGACTATAACCTGTACAGTGCTCAACGATCCACAACGATGCTTCGCTCCACATGCAAGACTCGACACCATAAGTGGTATGATTTGTGTTGTATTGTCGGTTAGATAGTTCTCACTGTGCATTAGATAATGTGGTAATTTGCTATTTGAACCTTGTGTGCTTACTCTCTACTATCGTCCCACACTTACGCACTTTCGCGACACTTTTCTCACTTACGTTGCTTCATTATGAAGATCATGAGCGGACGCGAAGGACGTATCAACCTCACTCAAGCCCAGTTGACGGCTTTGATCAACGAACGAGTTGCGGAGGCACTCGCAGCTAACCCTGCAGGAGGTATAACCTGCCATATCAACCCACCTTAGGACGTTTAGATCCTACCTTCGCAAACCAACCCTCGAGCTTAATCTTGTCTCTTATTCTCGCACAACAGGTCAACATGCTCAAACTCCTGTGTGCACATTCAAAACGTTCATGGACTGCCGACCTACTACTTTCAGTGGCACCGAAGGAGCAGTGGGCCTTCTACACTGGTTCGAGAAGCTTGAGTCAGTTTTCGAGATGTGCGAATGCCCCGAAGACCGTAGGGTGAAATATGCTACCGGAACACTTGAAGGAGCTGCGTTAACCTGGTGGAAGGCACAGGTTCAACTACTAGGACTGGCAGTTGCTAATGCCACACCCTGGAATGGTTTCAAAGAGCTGATCAAGGAGGAGTACTGTAGCCGGGATGACATCCACAAGCTAGAAGTGGAATTTTACAATTTGAAGATGACGGGGTCTGAGATTGAGGCGAATACTAAGAGGTCAAATGAGCTGGCCATCCTGTGTCCAACTATGGTAGACCCTCCCATCAAACGTATTGATCTGTATCTCAAGGGCCTTGTACCAGAGATTCAAAGTCACGTAACTTCAGCCAACCTGGGTACCATTCAGCAAATTATCAAGTTGGCTCATCGTCTCACCGACCAGGCGGTGGAGCAAAACAGGCTACCCAAACGTATCAGTGCCACAACTACTTCTGATGCACCTACCGACAACAAGCGAAAATGGGATGGGAACTCCAGAAAGGGTTCTACTTCAGTTCAGTCTCAGCAACGAAAGACTGATGATTACCAGAGTCCTGGTTAGCAATCTTCTGGTAACCAAGGACAGGGTGGATACCGAGGGAACCACCCCAAATGCAACCGGTGCAACAAGCATCACAGCGGGCAGTGCAACAAAGGTCGCTGTCAGAGATGTCAAAAGCTGGGTCATGAAGCTAAGGATTGCAGGAGCCCGCGTCCTGTGAATCAGAATCGCCAACAGCAACAAGCCCCACCGAACCACCAGCAGCAGCATCAGCAGGGAAATAAAGGATGCTTTCAATGTGGTGCTGAGGGCCATTTCAAGAAAGACTGCCCCCAGTTAAATCAGAACAGAACAACAACAATAATGGAGGAAACAATGGAGGCAACAATGGAGGTGGCAATGGGGGAAACAACAATGGCAATGGGGCAAGGGGTCGTGTGTTCGTGATTGGTTAGGGAGAAGCAAGGAACGATCCCAATGTTGTGATGGGTAAGTTTCTTCTGGATGACTTCTTTGTTACTGTTTTATTCGATTCGGGTGCCGGTACTAGTTATGTGTCCCTAAAAGTTAGCCAAATGCTTAAGCGCACTCCAACACTCCTGAACACCAAACACACGGTAGAACTAGCTAACGGTAAAAGTCTTGAAGCCACACACATAGTTAAAGGTTGTAACCTCGTCTTAGCTGGTCAGACTTTCTCTATCGATCTTATTCCTATCACACTGGGTAGTTTCGACGTCGTTATTGGGATGGATTGGCTATCTCATCATCAAGCGGAGATTGTTTGTAAGGAGAAAATCATCCGCATTCCTCGTTCTGGTGAAGAACCTCTCATGATTCGTGGCGACAAGAGTGGTGCTGTTGAAGGCATCATCTCTTTCCTTAAGGCCCAGAAGTGTTTGCGAAAGGGCCACACTGCCATTTTAGCACTCGTTACTGACACATCAACGGAAAAGAAGAGAATTGAAGACATCCCTATTGTGCGCGATTTTCCCGAGGTATTTCCTGAGGAATTACCTGGTCTTCCGCCTCATCGCCAAGTTGAGTTTCAAATCGAGCTAGCTCCTGGAGCAGCGCCAGTAGCTCGAGCACCATATCGTCTAGCTCCATCAGAACTTGAAGAACTGTCCACACAACTACAAGAACTCTTGGAAAAGGGTTTTATACGTCCTAGCTCTTCGCCTTGGGGAGCTCCAGTCTTGTTCGTAAAGAAGAAAGATGGTACTTTCAGAATGTGTATTGACTATCGCGAGCTGAACAAGGTGACTGTGAAGAATCGTTATCCTCTTCCACGTATTGACGACTTGTTCGACCAGTTGCAAGGGTCGAGCTATTACTCCAAGATTGACTTGAGATCGGGATACCATCAGCTGAGGGTCCGAGATGAGGACGTCTCCAAAACAGCATTCAGAACTCGTTATAGCCATTACGAGTTTCTGGTTATGCCATTCGGGCTGACGAATGCACCAGCGGTCTTCATGGATCTCATGAACCAAGTGTGCAAGCCTTACCTGGATAAGTTCGTTATTGTGTTCATCGACGATATCCTGATCTATTCCAAGAGTCAGGAGGAACACGAGCAGCATCTACGACTTATGCTGGAACTTCTTCGAAAAGAACAGTTGTATGCCAAGTTTTCAAAATGTGACTTCTGGCTTCACGAAGTCCACTTTCTAGGCCATGTGGTAAACAAGGATGGAATTCATGTGGATCCATCTAAAGTTGAATCGATCAAGAACTGGCCTGCACCCCGTACACCAACAGAAATCCGCCAATTTTTAGGTTTGGCGGGATATTACAGAAGGTTTATAAAAGATTTCTCCAAGATTGCACAACCTCTCACTTCACTGACTCAGAAGGGTGTCATCTATCATTGGGGTGATGCACAGGAGTCCGCATTTCAACACCTAAAGGATAGACTTTGTAGCGCGCCTACCTCTCATTGCCTGAAGGCACAGGTGATTTCATGGTTTATTGCGATGCTTCCATCCAAGGACTTGGTTGCGTGTTGATGCAACGTGACAAGGTCATTGCCTACGCATCGCGCCAACTTAAAGTTCACGAAAGGAACTACACTACACATGACTTGGAACTGGGAGCAGTTGTTTTCGCACTTAAGATATGGAGACATTACCTGTACGGTACCAAGTGCACCATTTACACCGATCACAGGAGTCTCGAGCATATCTTCAAGCAAAAAGAGTTAAACATGCGACAACGCCGATGGGTCAAACTTTTGAACGATTATGAATGCGCTATCAAATATCATCCGGGCAAGGCCAATGTTGTGGCCGACGCCCTCAGTCGAAAAGATGCTATACCTAAGCGTGTACGTGCATTACAGCTTACCATCCAATCTAACCTTCCCGCTCAGATTCGTGATGCTCAGGTTGAAGCATTGAAAGCAGAGAACATCAGGCCTGAATCCCTACGAGGATCGAGGCGGCGGCTAGAACAAAAGGAAGACGACGCTTACTATGTAAACGAATGCATCTGGGTTCCATTTTATGGAAACTCACGCGAGCTTGTGATGGACGAAGCACACAAGTCTCGTTATTCGGTACATCCTGGTTCGGATAAAATGTACCACGACCTCAAGACTACGTATTGGTGGCCTGGCATGAAAGCCCACATAGCCACCTACGTCAGTAAGTGCTTGACTTGTGCGAGAGTCAAGACTGAATATCAGAAACCATCAGGCCTACTTCAACAACCGGAGATCCCAAAATGGAAATGGGAGCAAATTTCCATGGATTTCGTTACCGGCCTGCCTAGATCTCAACGCGGAAACGATACCATTTGGGTGATCGTAGATCGACTTACCAAGTCTGCACATTTTCTGGCCATCAAAGAAACGGATAAGTTTTCTACTCTTGCAGACATTTATCTAAAGGAAGTGGTATCAAGGCACGGAGTGCCAACCTCTATTATATTTGATCGTGACGCGCGTTTTACTTCTGAACTGTGGCAAGCAATGCACAAGTCTTTTGGCTCACGTTTAGATATGAGCACCGCTTATCACCCACAGATGGATGGTCAATCTGAACGCACCATCCAAACCCTTGAAGACATGCTTAGGGCATGTGTAATCGATTTTAGTAATGGCTGGGAAAAGCACCTCCCGCTAGTGGAGTTTTCGTATAACAACAGCTACCACACCAGCATTCAGGCCGCTCCATTCAAGGCATTGTACGGATGCAAATGCCGATCACCTCTCTATTGGGCAGAAGTTGGTGACAGCCAAATCACTGGCCCAGAACTTGTGGTAGACACCACCGAGAAAATTGCTCAGATACGACAGCGAATGGCGGCAGCTCGTGACCGTCAGAAAAGCTATGCTGATAAGGGAAGAAAACCACTCGAGCTCCAGGTTGGGGATCGAGTGCTACTCAAAGTTTCACCTTGGAAAGGTGTAGTCCGCTTTGGCAAACGAGGCAAACTCAATCCGCGTTATGTCGGACCATTCGAAGTCACCGAGAAGATTGGCAAAGTCGCCTACAGGTTGTACCTACCTGAAGAACTCAGCGGAGTTCACAATGTTTTCCATGTGTCGAATCTGAAGAAGTGCCTGTCAGATGAGACCCTCATAGTTCCTCTTAAGGAACTCACAATCGACGACCAGCTGCGATTCGTCGAGGAACCAGTAGAAATTACAGATCGAGATGTTAAGATCCTCAAGCATACCAGGATACCTCTGGTCCGAGTTCGTTGGAATGCTCGTCGTGGCCCAGAGTATACCTGGGAACGAGAAGACCAAATGAAACTCAAGTATCCCCAACTGTTTAAGAAAAACGCAACCACTACTGAGGCTGAAGCTACTGCAGAATTTCGGGACGAAATTCCAAATCAACGGGGGGATGATGTGACACCCCAGGAAAATCAGGATAACAACGCAACTTAACTAGCTTCCTCAGTAACCACGCGCTAAATTTCGGGACAAAATTCTCTTAACAGGGGGAGAATGTGACAACCCTCAAATTACATGTAACGGTACGGCTTATTAATGATAAATAAAGTGCTTGATGACTGTGCTGAATCATTTGACTGCTTTCTGATATCTGTGTTATGCTTACACGTATTTGTTAATATACTAATAGTGTACAGAAATATCACTAAATAGTCTGTTATATTTTCCTAAGTGTTAGAAAGAAAAAACGTTACAAAAATATATATGTAGGACGCTTTACGGATTAATTAAGCAGTTTAACGGAACAGTGTCGAACCGAACAACCGGACTTTACCCGGGACATAAAAATATTGTCATGAACATTGTTTTTCTTTTTCTGAGCCAGTTAGGGTCCCCGAATACCCTAACACCCGTTATATATCACAACACAATATTACACTAAATTTAAATCACCTAACAATCTAACTAATCTCTAAATATCAAGTTGGAAATCAACCAAACCCCCACCCCTTTGTCCGATCGGTTCCACCATGTGGAGACCACATTTGTACTCCCTTGATTTAATTAATCTAACTTGCTAAATATCTTGATGACATTGGATCCTTTGGATAATGAGGCCTTGTGGTTTATAAGAATGTTCAAGGGTTAAGCATAACACTTCCCCAACACTTAAACAAAATTTCATTCTTTCTTTCTCCCCTTGCCACTCTCGGCAGCCCCATCATCACCACACCACCACCATTACTTGATCACTTTCAAGCATTTTACAAGCACACAAAGGTGTTATAAGGTCGACAACGAAGCTCGGTGTGTTCGGAAGTTGAAGGACCTCTCTCGTTTTCTTTTAACCACCACTTTTCCACACTTGAACTTCCCTAGCCTTGTGCTAGTAGTAAGTTTCTTAAATCTTCATCTTGTTCATGTATTTTATGGTTAATAGATGATTAATGGTTAAAAACTTATGAAACTCTAAAAGAACTTACATTAGTCTTGGACAAAAGATGAATAAGATGGATAAAGAGAAAATATGTGTGTAAATCATGTAGATCTTGTATTGTCATAATTCTTGATTGATTTCTTGATGATTTATTGGTTAATATTGATGTTTGATGTTGTTACGATCACTAAACATGATTAACGGGATCAACCGAACACAAACTAGTAAGCTAGAGACTAAAAACAGAAATCTGTCCATACTTTACAGCCAACTTCAGTTGGCTGTAAACAGGTCATAAACTCAACGAAAAACCGATATTATGAATCTAAAATATGTTATTATGAAATACGGTTCTAATGGCACCAGAATCGTAATTTTTGGACTTTGTTTACTATTTTTAATGTGTCGATTTGTAACAACAGCTTAAGCTGAATTTTGACAGCAATAAATGGGTGTCATACTTTCAGTCATAACCTGAGTTCTGTGATGAATCGGACCATGAAATTTGTACAGTAGATGACAACCAATGCATTTGTAATTACCCCACTGGAATTTTGTAAATCGGACACTCGATGAATTTTAAATAAATTATCTCGTGGACTGTGGTCAGAAAAATATAAATCTGAGATCAGTCCGGAAAATAAATTTTTATAAAATATTGGTAATCAACTGGAGCCCGATATTTTTACACAATAAAATTTGGAACGTTTAAGACATTCTGTAAAAATTTGGGAATTTTTGGAATAGTTTAACTATTTTATTAAAATGTCCTAAAACAGCCGGTTTTGAATATTAATGCTGAAATGACATAAGTTGTGATTTGCGTGTCTAAATGTCGAGTATGCTATCTGTGAATGATCTAACATGTTATATGTGTTATATGCATTATTGTATGTTTGCTTATGAGTGGGGAATGGATGGGAAGTATACATGTGCATAAACAGTTAAAGTAATGCATGCTATGTGCTAGATACATGTAGAAACTATGTGCTCTATTTAAAAATCCCTAGATGACTAACTGGTAATTATATTAGGACGTGATTGACCGACCTTGACTGTTAGCTATATTTGAGAATCTAACCGAGCAAACCGAGGTGAGTTCACACACTTTCTAAGGCATGGGATTCCCGGTGGTTTGGGAATGGGTTAAAGAATTAAAACTAAATCTACATATCCTCCTTGGGTAGGATATGTACGGCCATCCTCCATAGAGTGGATGCCATTATTAAACCTACGAATTCTCCTGGTGCAGAATACGTACGTTCGTCCTCCTGGTGCAGGACAACAACCTTAAAACTAGCTAGACAAAAACTCTATCAATAAGTCCCTCTTCATATCGACTTAATCGCCGAGGCCAATGGCGAGCGGGTCATTAGTTAATAGCGCTATTAGGTTTAACAAACCTCACACCGTGCCATTCGGACGGGCGTGTACTAATGGACTATGGCAAACTGTCAGTGATGATAGACACTGATGTAGGGCACAACTATTGTTCATAGTAGTCGATATCATACCGTCTAGTAGTTCACACGGGGAAAGCCCCCACTGATTATGGTTATGGTTTGGGTAAAGAAAAAGGAACTAGTTAAACATACTTTCAACTACGGGGTAACCCCACGACAATTAAGCCAACGAAAGTCAAACCACGTTTTTCATAAACAACTTAAAACTAAACAACCAAACGTGAACTCACTCAACTTTGTTGTTGACTAGTTGTTACATGCCTTACAGGTCGCTAGATGGAGCTTGCACGAGGAAGGAGTCGTTGTGGTGTACGGACTGTTATGTTCCGTACTTATTATTTAAATCTATATGAACTTATTAAACTTGCGTTTTGAACTTTAACTTATAAACTATGGAATTATGCTTTTGGATTTACTTTTATGCTTCCGCTGTTTAAACTAAACATGGTTAACTGGCTTTGGTCACCAATCGTATCGTGGTTGGTCTTATTTACTTAATTACGATGTTCAATATGATTGGTGGCTCGATCCTGGTCACGTCACGCCTCCAAGCGGTGGTACTCCGCATGGTGGATTTTGGGGGTGTGACATCATGTTTGCTTTGCAACTCAGACATATTAGCATCTAAGTCAGCACATTTATCACAATTAACGACAGTTGGTTCAGCGATACATGCCTGGCTTGATGAACTGCCGCCGTTAGCCTTAAAGGCTGAAAGAAGAGAAGATGAAGAATAAGCAGCTTGATCCACCAGAATAGATCTTCTATCATTCCCTACTGCAGCTTCTCCTAACAATTCATCAATATCTGCATCGATTCTCCCACTAGATACATGGTCATCGCCTGACGTTGAGGTTTCCTCATCTGAACTTCTTGAATAACCAGAACTCTCTTCATCTGAAGATTCACCACCACTGGCAGAAGATTCTCCACCACTGGCGTGATTCAAATCCTTAGCAGTTTCAGCAAAACAAGCTGCTCCTCCCTGATCACCAATGCCTAATTGCATTGACCAGTCGCAACCCTCATCTATTTGCACCACAAGAGCCTGATTGATCTTCGATGGTCCTGCTTGATTGTTTGCAGGGACCAAGGTGCGATTGTCATTCCTGGTTTGATTCTGATTCTGTTGGTTGCCTTGACCTCTGAAAGGATTTTAGTTCCCATGCTGTTCTGACTTTGTGCATTCCCTCTTAAAGTGACCCCGTTTGCCACAGTTAAAGCACTTAACAGATTGCTTGTCAAACCCATACTTGGTATCTTTCTTGTTTTCCAAGCTGGTTCTACCCGTTCGTTCCATGAAGTCCTTAGCCCGCCTAACAGCACTAACGAAAGCCCATTTGATGTCCATCATATCCATCTCTTCTTTATAGATCTGCTGATAATCTTCTTGAGTTAGATTGATGTTTCCGATCTGCCCTGCAATCAACCCACAATACGCGCTCACCAATGTGTTTAGTATCTCCATATGATCTTTAGCTACTTCAACGCTAACTTTGGAGAAGTTTGACGTGTCAAGCCATACTGTATTTGAATTTGATGGCTGGCCAGCAGATGATGTGCTTCCATAACAAGCTTGTTGTTGAACAGGAAGTGGATTCCCATACAAATCAGTTGCTATGGTAGATGACCGGTAGCTTTGCTGTTGTGGAGCTGGTTGTAGTGGATTTTCATACAAGTCTGTGGTTGGAGCTGGCTTTACAAGAACTTGTATCGGATTGCCATATAAATCTGTGCTTGTGACAAATGTCGTTTGAATTGGAGCGTGTGAAGCAGGTCTTGCAGAAGTGCTAGAAGCTCCATAATACATATCAGGATTTTGTCGCACTGGAACCCTTTTTGCCTTTAGGGTTTCTTCCTGATCTTTGTTCTCCAAGAGCTGAACGAAGTCATTGATGTTTGTCGTAGCCAATGTGCCATTGTATTTCAGGAATTCCAAGAAACCATTCCATTGAGGTGGCAGTGCATCGGCAAACTTTGTGACAACCTCTGCTGGAGTTGTTACTACCCCATAATTACTCAATTCAGTTAGCAAGTGATAAAATCGACTTGTCATATCTCCCAAAGATTCATTTTCCATACATGTGAAGCCATCAAACTCCTTCTTGAGTAAATCATGTCGCAATTGGCGTGACTTTTCATTTCCTAGACCTCTTGTCTTCAATGCATCCCATAATCGCTTTGACGTCTTGAAGCTGACAAACTGATGATATATATCCTTGCTCAACGCCTGAGTCAGAATAGCATATGCTTTCTTTTCTAAGTCATATGCCTTTTTCTCGTCTTCCGTAAGATCTGCAAATGTCACGGCAGTTGAAGCGGCAACCTCAAGAGCTTGATCGAAATCTGTAGTAAAACATAACCACAATTCCGTGTTTTGCCCAAGGACATACGTATGGAATCTATCTACCCATCCAGGATATTCATTTATGTGCATCAACTTCGGTGGGCGATTTAGACTTCCGGTCTCGCTTTCGCTTAGAAGTATACTTTGAATACTTGGAGTTTGATTTGAAACAAACACCCATTGACCTGTCGAAATTGGATTCGCTTGTGAAGATGCGGGTGAGGGAGATTCGGCCCATGATGGCGACAAACCCGTGCTTCTATACTTGCTCTCCGTATTAGATGCGGGTGCGGGAGATTCGACCCATGATGGAGATAAATCCGTGCTTCTATACTTACTTTTCATATTAGAAGGAGTACCCCACCAATCCGGATTCATTTTGGATGTCTATTGATGAAAACCTGCTTAAATCACTCAAATCAAACAGTTTAGTGTGGAATGGAAAGCTTCTGTTTAAAATCACAAGGATGTTTGACGAAATCCTGTATGACGAACTCAGAGATTTCGTCCAAAACAACTTTTGATGAAAATGGTGATTTCATCCAAGACAACTGGTGATTTCGTCGATTGTCAGGTGTGACGAAGATGGGTAATTTCGTCAAACAACAAGGTGACAAAGTATGGTAGAGTTCGTCGAGGACAAGTGTTGACGAAGTTAGGGGTGTTCGTCGATGTACAACTACGATGAAATTAGGTGATTTCGTTGACAAATGAGACCAGACAAAAAGATATTTTCAAAACCAAATAAAATCTTATCTTCTGACAAGAAGTTGGTGCCACAATTTCAACACATCATGCTTTTATCTGATTTCGAAGCTTCATTTTCTCAACAACCCATCATCACACATGTACACAATGTCAACATAATATATTATAATTGACAAACACTTTGATTCAAACAACACACAGATCAAATACACATGTATATCAAGAACAGTTTGAATATTCCAAGAACACTATGATGATTCTGGCCAAACTTATCAACAGATAAAATTTTCGAGACCCAAATTTTTGCTAAAACTTTCAATAAAAACCCACAATAACATACAAGCATGTAATATAACAAGGTTTCCACTAAAACAAGAAGCAAAACATCATGATTTTCAACAATAACATAAACTGAAAGACACTTTCAAAATCTATCAAAACACAAGAAATCAACTTGGTTTTAACAAGGAATTGAGCCAAAGCTCTGATACCAATTGTAGGTCCACCCGGAGGATCGAGTCAACCTCTATTCCCTGTTTTCCAACAAACCCGAGAGTGCGGAATCCAAACGGGTAAGTTAAACCAAGTTATGAACAAAAACACAAAGATTCAATGATTAACACGCAATGTATTAATGCTCTGAAACGGTTACAATGCAATGTTTACAAGGTATCCTTATAAACTATCAGTTGTGTGTGTGTGTTCTCTCTTAAATCTCTACAGACTTGTCTACCATGTTATGTCTGTTTGCTGGGTTTATATACTGAAGGTAACGACGAAGTCCCATGATCGACGAACTCTCATCGATGAACATCCAATGTCTCGACGAAATCCATGTGATTTCGTCACATTCAACTTCTTAAAAGGTGATTTCGTCATCAGCCATTTCGTCACATGTGACTTAGTCACATGTTGGGCTTGGGCTTCGAACTAACAGTAAACACATAAACATAACACTATGCATACCGCACACACGCAATAGCATTTACATCGTACGATACAAAGTAAATAGCATACCGAGTCAAGATAGGAGGATATCTTGACTACGGCCTTCACTTCGTAGCTGAGTCGAACCGAGCCGAGCCGAGCCGAGCCGAGCCGTATCCACTCAATATGTATCAACATCTATTGCTGAAGCTCAAGCTCGACTCGTTAATTATTTATTAAGTTACAGTTATTATTTTTATACAACACGTCAACATGAAATATATATTATTTAGTTATATTTATCATATTTTTGGGTATAATAGTTATTATTATGTACATATATTAAATATATTAAATAAAGTTACTTAAATAATAGGTTCGTTTAGGCTCGCGAGTCTACTCAATCTCGATAAACGAAGCTTGGACTGGAGCTCGTTTATGCTCGGCTCAACTTGATTTTTTTAACTAGTTGATCTCGAGTAGCTCATGAGCGTCTTTGGCTCGTTTATACACCTAGTTTCAGTTTCGGACAATTTATTAATCAATTCGTGATGTATTTCAGGGCAACCCAACAAGATCTGAATAACGCGATGGGTTCAATGTATGCAGCAGTTCTTTTCTTAGGAATCCAGAACACATCAGCTGTTCAACCGGTGGTAGATGTTGAGCGAACCGTGTTTTACAGAGAAAGAGCCGCCGGAATGTACTCTGCTCTGCCGTATGCTTTCGCTCAAGTTTTGGTCGAAATCCCGTATATTTTGGTGCAGACAGGGGTGTACAGTGTTATAGTGTACTCCATGATCGGATTCGAGTGGACTGCTGCTAAATTCTTTTGGTATTTATTCTTCCAAATGTGTTGTTTCCTCTACATGACCTATTATGGTATGATGACCGTCGCTATCACCCCCAACGCCAGCATCGCCGCCATCATTGCCGCCTCGTTCTACGGAATCTTCAATCTTTTCTCGGGATTCATCATTCCACGACCTGTAAGTTTCACTAAGTTAGTTAAAAATTATTATTTAAGGTTGTGACAAATGTACCCCTTTATCCACTTGTGCGAGATGTACCCCTTTTCATATCATTCAACATACATGCTGTATAAAAAGGGCGAACATATTTATACATGTATAAAGAGTGGACGCACTTATACATGTGTATATAAATTTTATTTTCTTTTAAATTTAAATGAGTCAAATCAAAGGGGGTGCATTTAGTAATAGGGAGTATCTTTAACCAACTTTTCACTTTATTTACGGAATCTTTATGAAATCTTAACTGCAACATAAACAGAGCATTCCAATGTGGTGGAGATGGTACTACTGGGGAAACCCGCTTGCTTGGACTATTTACGGCATGGTTGTTTCACAGTTCGGGGACTTTAACGATGAGCTACCGAATGAGGAAACCGTTAAAGGTTACTTGGATCGGTTTTTTGGTTTCAAGCATGATTTTCTTGGGGTTATTATCGGGGTGCACGTTGGACTGGTTTTGTTCTTCGCCTTCGTCTTTGCTTATTGCATTCGATCCTTTAATTTCCAGAAGAGATGATTTTGTTTTTCATGTTTGGTAGATGAACAACATATCAATTTGTGTAACTACTTGTAACAAAGTTGTGTTTCCTATTGGATATACTATGTATAGGATTTAAGATCTTTGTTTTCCCAAACACATGTTTCTTGTTATAGTCAACCGGTTTTTTTTAATTATTATTATTATTTATTTTTTTGACATGCAGCTCGGAGACTTTGAGTACATTTGTACATGTACTTAGGGGTGTGAATTTCTGATACGACTCGAAAACACGACATGAACCTAGCATGAAATTCGTGGGTTTAGGGTTAGTCTAAACGAGTTCTGGTTAGTTTCAGGTTGAACCCGCGACCATTTAGCTAAACGGGTTAGGTTTGGGTCAACCCTGTCGGGTTGGCGGGTTGACCCGTTTAACCCCTTTATATCATATTATATTTTTTTTACAATATGCTTTATGTTATAAATTAAATTGGGTGTGTATTTTATGCCATAAGTCGGTGAACTTGAGGGATCAATATTGACAAATTGGTCATAGTTGGTTAAGTTTCCTAATTATGTTTGGTAATGTCTTGGTCACCAAGATAGAGTTAGCCTATATAAACCAAGGTAGGGTTAGACATTATTAAGTTAAGATAAGAGACAAGACTAGAGAGAAACCAAGTTATGGTGTGAGAGTCTGTAATCAGTTTTGAGTTATTTTCTGATTAATAAGATTGAGAGTTATTCAATCTAAATTCTCTTCTTCATCTTTTCTATTCGGTTTAATTGTCGATTGGGACTTGAATTGAAATCAAAGTCAAGTTCAATCGTTTATATCAAACGGGTACTCGGGTTCTTAATCGGCAGCTAAGAAGTCTAACGGGTCGGCGATCAAGAAGGTCGAGGCCGGCGGTACTGGTTCGTCAGAGCAGTGGCTTGGTACTGTTACGGTAGCTGACAACGAGTAGGTTGTTTGTGCGACGACAACTCGGAAATATCAGGTTTCCGATACGAGTTGTTTCGAAGGTTGTTTGAAATCAATAGGCGAGCTCAGGCATGTGATCCAAGTTCAATACAATTTTGCAACAAAGTCGACACTGGAGGAGACAAGATCGTAGACATCGCTGATCAGGAGGATCAACGATGGTGAAACTTGTATGGCGGCGATGGTAGGCAAGACGTGACCGGAATCCACAGCGGTGGTTTCTGTAGTCCGACTGCAACAATTGAGGAAACAAGCAGGTTCCTTCGATTTAGTGTTTGTGCAAGAGTAGTCCCAGATTGTGCATTGCGAGAGACTATAAGCAATGGCGAAACTTGACCCGAATGACAGGGGGTCGAAAACGTATATACCCAAAAAATTTCTATAGAACCGGGGGGTCGAAAACGTATATACCCAAAAATTTCTATACGAAAACTACATATTTAACACTTGAGCGAAAAGTTCGGGGGTCAGGTGCCCCTTCCTGCCCCTTCTATACTTCGCCCCTGATTATAAGGCTAACGTGATATGTGGTGGAATTGAAAGACAGAAATGGTAATGATTAATCGAAGAAGGAAAAGAGAAAGAAGACACAGAGAATTAGCTCAATCAACAACTAATTATTTCCCCCCTTTACAACTGTATTTAACAACCATTTGAACTAACTAACTACTAACTACCAAACTAATTACAACTATAATCCCCCCATTATCGAATATTACAGAATAGCCCCTGAACTCATAAACTCCATATCAATACTCCCCTCTTTAACAAATTTTGCCCCAAAATTTCTAAAATTTGAATTCCGGAAACCTCAATTGCATCTCCTTAAGGTCCTCCCATGATGCTTCCGTTAAAGGTAACCCTTCCCATTTAATCAAAGCTTTAACACCCACTCTATTGCATTTTTTTAATCATCTTCTTCTCAATTACTGCAGCTCGGTAGTAACGAAAACGAGGCTGGGATGGTAAAGGCACAATCTTTGAGTGATCTTCCCGAGCGAATTTGAGCAAAGAAACATGGAAGGTTGGATGAATCTGTGATTCTTTTGGTAAGTCTAATCTATAAGCAACTTTTCCAACTCTTTCCACTATCATAAAGGGCCCATAATACTTAGGGCTCAACTTGGATTGTTTATTAAGTCAGCTGATCACTGCTTATAAGGATGCAATTTTAGGAACACAAAATCACCTTCTTTAAACTCTCTTTCTGTTCTGTTCCTGTCTGCAATCTGTTTCATTCGATTCTGAGCTGTCAACAAAGAATGCCTCAGCTGTTGAATCATCTGCTCCCTTTCAGTTAACAACTGATCCATTGTTTCTATAGAGCAATCTTTAGGAACATAGGGTATGAAAATAGGTGGTGGATAACCATACAAAGCCTGAAAAGGTGTCATCTTAAGGGCAGTATGGTAATTAGAATTATACCACCACTTAGCCAATGATAACCTCTTCAGCCAATTCGAGCTTGTACCCAATGTCATACTCCTCAAATAAGCTTCAATGCATCGGTTCACTACCTCAGTCTGGCCATCAGACTAAGGATGATAAGCTGTGGACATTGACAACTGTATGCCCTGCAATTTGGTAAACTCCTTTCAAAATTGACTAAGGAAAACAGGATCTCTATGTGAAACAATGGTTTGAGGCCACCCATGCAGTTTAAACACATGGTCTAGGAACAATTGAGCAACTGTTTCAGCTGAATGTGGGTTTCCCAATGGAATAAAATGCCCATACTTTGTCAACCTATCTACCACTACCAAAATTGAGTCTTTCCCATGTATTTTAGGAAATCCATTCACAAAATCCATGGAAATGTCAGAAAAAACATACCTTGGAATGGGCAATGGTTGCAATAAGCCAGGAGAAGCTACATTCTCATGTTTTATTCTTTGACAAACATCACAAATCCTGATGATTTGTCTTACCTGCTTGTGGAGGCCTTTCCATGTAAACATGGATTTGATCTTCTGGACAGTGGCATGAACACTTGAGTGACCCCCTACTGCTGAACTGTGTCTCAAATCCACAATATATTGCTGTAATGCTTCATCCTTCCCCACTAAAATCTTAGAATTCTTTGTTAACACAGTACCATTCCACTGGTATTTTAGAATCTGTTCATTCTTTAATAGCTTTTGCATTTTCTGCTGAATCTGAACATCATTTTCCCAAGATTTGGTGATCCTTTGAAACAAGGTATCATCCAAAGTAGACAATGAGATCATGCATAATGTAGGACCTTGCACTCTAGAAAGGGCATCTGCAACCTTATTTTCCACCCCTTTTTTGTATAATATTTCATAATCATACCCCATAAGCTTTTACAGCCAAACATGCTGTAGAGGAGTGGTCAATTTTTGTTCCAGCAGATGTTTAAGACTCTTCTGATCAGTCTTAATGATAAAATGACCATTAGAAAGATAATGCTACCAATGCTTGACTGCAAAGATGATGGCTAAAAGTTCATTCTCATACACAGAATAAGACTGTTGTCTTGGTGAAAGAGCCCTGCTGATAAAAGCAAGAGGGTGACCCTGTTGCATCAGTACAGCTCCAAAACCCAATGCAGAAGCATCAGTTTCCAGCACAAATGGTTTAGAAAAATTAGGAAGAGCCAAAACAGGAGGAGAACATAGGGCTTGTTTTAAGGTATTAAAAGCAGTGGTTGCAGCAAGGGTCCATACAAAACTGTTTTTCTTCAAAAGAGAAGTCAGAGGTTTAGCTTAAATTCCATAAGATCTTATGAATCTTCTATAATATCCTAATAAGCCCAAGAAACCCCTTAACTGTTTGATGTTGCTAGGAACAGGCCATAACTGAATAACCTCAATTTTCTTTGGATCAGTAGCAATTCCATCTTTGCTGATTATATGCCCTAGGTATTCAACAGATCCTCCACCAAAAGAGCATTTAGACAGCTTTGCATACAACTTATTGGCTCTTAAAATCTGTAAAACTTCTCTCAAATGACCCATATGCTCTTCCACAGTTTTGTTATAAACTAATATATCATCAAAGAAGACTAAAACTGACTTCCTTAGCAGTGGTTTGAAAGTGTGGTTCATCAAGGCCTGAAATGTTGCTGAGGCATTTGTTAGGCCAAATGGCATAACCATGAATTCAAAATGCCCTTCATGAGTCCTAAAAGTTGTTTTTGGAATGTCATCAGGGTACATCCTGATTTGATGATACCTTGATCTCAAATCCAATTTAGAAAAAATAGTGGATCCTCCCAATTCATCCATCAAATCCTCTATTAAAGGAATAGGGAAACCATTCTTGATAGTTGCATCATTTAATCTCCTGTAGTCTATACACATCCTCCAACTACCATCTTTTTTCTTGACCAAGACTACAGGAGCTGCAAAAGGACTAACACTATTCCTAATCACCCCAGTGTCAATTAACTCCTTGGTCATTTTTCAGTAACATCCATTTGAGCCAATTGGTATCTATATGTCGCAACCCCGACCCCGGCCTCGGGAGGCGGGCGGTCGCGGCCTACTCAGAGATGGTGGTATCGATGTTTATTCATTTTGGCAGTGGAAATTACATCAGGACCGTAGTTAAGAAATATTTTATCAGAGTAAAATATCACATTTTTATAAGATTAAACACATGGGAAAAACCTAAATTTTCAGTACATCATATTATAGGGTTAAACCCTATTTTATTGAAAATAAAACATCTTCTTTATTTAGGTAACATTTATAGTCACTTTTCCAAGCCTTCAGTGCTGTCCAGCTGGCTTCTAATTGGCTTTCACATTTTGTTACCTGAAACGCGTTTAAAAACATTTTATCAGCAAGAAATACTGGCGAGTGAATCCCAGTTTAATCAAAACGGGTTTTATCATTTTACAGTATTGAGGGCGATCCCGCAATTATATTTGTTTCCAATTCTTACTTTAATTACCACCCACGGTACTGTCAACCCAAGTTGTGGTCATGTTACTACTCACAGTGTAGTAACAAATTTTGTATACAAAACCCCAACATACCGATGTTAATTGTAGAATTACAAATACTCAATCACTGTTCAATATAAGTTAAACATTTGAGGTTTTGTAAAAATGGTTTATAAAAAGGTTTACAAAAAGAGGATAAACTCACATTGCTAATTTAGGTATTTTCCTTGTGACTTCCTGGTTATAATCTATTAATTAAAACAATGCACACGTGTTAGTATAATAACCCATTTTACATTAGTTATACCCTCCCTGAGACAGAACTCCAAGGACTACGTCGGGCAGAGCCTCGACAGCCATTACGGAGCACTAAATCAATCGGGCAACGTATCTAATACGTAACCGGGGGTTATAATACTTACAACGAGGTAGAGCATCGCTAATTAGGGGGTATTATGCCCGGTATTATAATTGCTATGTAGAATTAGAGAGAGAGATTGAAACTTTTTGAACGACGGAAATGAAATGCCTGAGGTCCCTATTTATAGTCCTGATCGGCCACTCTCTCGCGGCCCGCGAGAGATGAAGGCTAAGCCTTCGCGGCCTGCGAGGCCTGCTAGGGTAGGCCCTAGCTTGGCTGACTCGCCCACTAAACCCAACACGTTCTCGACACGTGGCGGCACCGGGTGCCTGCCTGGTTTTGAGCTATCGCGCCCCGCGAAGCACACACCCAATAGGGTCGCGGCCCGCGAGCGCCCACCAAAATTCGTTTTTATTTAATTTTTATAAAATAAAAGGTATTTAGGGCCATTTTACGTGTACGGGGTGTATTTTAGGACGTATAGGGATGTTCTAAATATTTTAGGAGGGTTGTTATATCCTCCCCACCTTGTTTTAGAACTCGTCCTCGAGGTCTACTAGAACAGGTGTGGGATTTCCTCTGCATCTCTGATTCAAGCTCCCAAGTGTATTCTGGTCCTCTCTTTGAATCCCATCTTATTTTGACTAGAACCAATCTCTGGTGTTTGAGATTCTTGACCTTTCTGTCTTCAATCTCTAGAGGTTTCTCTACAAACTTAAGTTTCTCATTTACCTCTGTGTCCTTAAAAGGTACTACTAATGATTCATCAGCTAAGCACATTTTGAGATTACATACATGAAATACATCATGTATTCCTGCCATTTCTTCTGGCAGTTGTAGCTGGTAAGTTACGGGTCCTATTCTTTTAATAATCTCAAAGGGTCCAATATACCTGGGGCTTAGCTTTCCCCTTTTTATGAATCTAACCACTCCTTTCCGTGGAGAAACTTTTAATAATACCTTATCTCCTACCTGAAATTCCAATGGCTTCCGTCTATTATCAGCATATCTCTTTTGTCGATCGCGTGCTGCTTTTACTCTTTCCTTGACTTGGATAATCTTGTCCGTTGTTTCTTGTATTATCTCAGGTCCAGATAATTGCTTTTCTCCAATTTCTGCCCAACAGACTGGAGTTTGGCACTTTCGTCCATAAAGTGCTTCGAATGGTGTAGCATTGATACTGGTATGGTAGCTGTTATTGTAGGAAAACTCTATTAATGGTAAATGATCGTCCAAATTTCCTCCGAAATCAATTACATAAACTCTAAGCATATCCTCCATTGTCCTAATTGTCCTTTTGCTCTGTCCATCCGTTTGAGGATGATAGGCTGTGCTTAGATTTAACTTGGTTCCCAATGCTTTTTGGAAACTAGTCCAAAAATAAGAAGTAAAACGGCTATCTCTATCAGAAACAATAGATAAAGGAATTCCATGTAGTGAAACTATTTCATTTACATACAACTTGGCTAGTTGTTCTATATTAAAAGTTTCCTTCATCGGTAAGAAATGAGCAGACTTGGTTAATCTATCTACAATCACCCAGATTGTATCATTTCCTTTTCTTGTCTTGGGTAATTTGGTAACAAAGTCCATTGTTATCAATTCCCATTTCCATATTGGCATTTCTAATTGCTGCAATAATCCTGAGGGTTTCTGATGTTCAGCTTTGACCTAGGAACAGGTTAGACACTTAGCAACATAAGCTACTATATCTTTTTTTATTCTTATCCACCAAAAATTCTTTCTTAAGTCTTGATATATTTTATTACTTCCAGGATGTATCGTATACTCAGACTTATGAGCTTCTTCTAATATTCGGTGGTGTAGGTTTCCTAATTTGGGTATCCACATCCTTTTCTTATGGAATCTCCAAATTCCATCTGTTCCTTGTTCTAATTCCTTAATCATTCCTTTCAATTTTTCAGCATCATCCTTGATTACTGATTCTTGTACTTCTCTACTTTGCTCGTTTAAATCTATCTGCAGATTTAATTTAAAAGAACGTACTCTTTTTGGCTTTTCGTGATACTTTCGACTTAAAGCATCTGCTACTACATTAGCCTTTCCTTCATGATACTGGATACTACAATCATAATCACTAAGCATTTCCATCCAGCGTCTTTGTCTCATATTTAACTCTTTTTGCCCAAAAATGTACCTTAGACTCTTATGATCAGTGAAGACAACAAATTTATTTCCATATAAATAGTGTCTCCAAATCTTAAGGGCAAAAATTATGGCTCCTAACTCTAGATCATAGGTTGTATAATTCTCTTCATGATTCTTAAGTTGTCTAGAGGCATAGGCTATAACCTTTTGTCGTTGCATCAATACTCATCCATAACCTAACTGATATTCGCTAATTTACACATATTTTAGTCCCCCGTTTTACCCCTATTTTATGCGTTTTTGGCCGTAAAACCGTCATTCAGATACTTAATTATCTACACTTTTGTTTACAGGCCTAAAACAGCATACCAGACAAGATGATAGCGAAAACGAGGACTTTCCGGACAAAACGACGAAGCTGCGAGCCTTCTGTTAGAAAACTGACCTGGGCGTGTGGAACGGTCGTGCGACCTATTGCACGACCGTGCATCTCCGACAAAAGCAAGTCAGTCCGGCATTGAACGAACGTGCAACTCGGCGTGCAAGGCAACCATGACCATCCCGGTGATGCACGGTCGTTCCATATTTGGCACCCCGTGCGGATCCGATGATCCAGCCAAACCTCAGAAGTGAACGATCAGTGCGACTAGGCGTGCAACAAGAACCCGGCATTGAAAGACCGTGCCATATGAAGAACGGTCGTGCGATATCGAATCTGGTCAAAGATCTGATGACGTCATGCAGTATGGTGCACCATACCTACAATAATTGCCAAAAGTGAACGGTCGTGCAACAGGAAGCACGACCGTGCGACATCGAAAAAATATAAAAAACTTGCAGAAACATTCTGCTCGACATTCTGGAATTTTGGGAGCTTCACAGGCGATTTTACAGGCTCCGGAGGCTATGCTTTTGACCCGGATTCAAGCCACATTGTGCCGTTTAGCTCCATTACTATCCGGATTCTTAGTCTAGTGCTTGTTTATGGTTTGGTTTTCTAATATTTCCATGATTTTGTTAATCTTTCAAGCATTTAGATTAATGTTTATGTATTATTGTAGCCTTTGGGCAAAAACACAACAATCCCTTGCTTGATTATAACCATTAGTGTGTTAATCTTTGTTTGTAATGACATTTTGAAGTATTTTCTATGTTAATCTTTGATGATTAGTTTGCAACCTTGTTATTGATATTGATTTCTTGATTATAAGTAATTATGTTGGATGATTGATGCTTGGTTAGTTAAGATAGTTGAAAAATGAAGCTTAATTAATCTTGTATTAGTAAACTTTAAACTTGGTTAACTAGTTTAGCTTGGTTAAAATGTGTGCATCATGATACTAGAAATGGTTAGTGATTTAATAAAATGTAATTATTGTTAATCAAGAGAGCTTGCCATCACGTAAGGACCTTAACGGGTTAGATGGTGTCGTTATAAATTCTTGCCATGATTTGTTAGCATAGTTAGTAGTTTAGGCCAAAATTGCTATCTTGGTGAATTATTGTGCAAGATTTGTAAAATGAACTCGGTTGTGATTTAATCTAGTTTATGCTTGACAGTTGGTGGTTGCTTTGTGTTTATCGGTGTCGCTTTCCTTGTTTAAGTGAGGTTAGAAAACTCCTAACGGATGACTAACTTATTTTTAAGAGATTTTCATAGACATTTATCAATTGCACGTTAAAGAACAATTTTAGGTGGTTAAAGTGTGTTTATCGTTTTAGCTTTCCGAATGATTGTCATGTTAGGATTCCCGAAAGGGATACTAATTGTCTTAAATTGGAAAATTGACCGAATGCTTCTAGTGCCAAAACCGACTTAGTTGACATGTTGTGGTTGTGTATTAAGCAAGGCTATTTATCTATTATTTATTATGTTTTTATTATGTATTTGTTTACGCTTACTTTAGTTACTTTAAAAATCACAAAACTTATGTTTTTACCGGTAGTTTAGTGGCAAAGGTTTAGTATTATTTCTCCGCCCATTTCCTTGGATCGATACTTGGTTCTTACCGATACTTTATTACATATATGACGGGGTACACTTGCCTCTTTCGTGTGTGTTTTGATGTAAAAGTAATAATCACTTTTATAAATTTAAAACCAAATCGTGTGTAAATTCATTGCAAAATTATGTATATATACGCACACGTCAAGTTTTTGGCGCCGTTGCCGGGGAAATGGCGAGTTTTAGGAACGACCCGAGTCATTGTGTTATCGGTGTATATACTTGTTAATATTTGTGTATACTTTCTTGATTATTTATTTGTTAATATTTCTTGTTTTTATTTCATTTATTCGTTTTCCAAGTCATTTTTGTATGCTTGTAAATTTTTGTTCTATTTATTTATTTTATCCGGATTTATTATTTATTTATTCTTTGAATTTTTGGCTTTGAAAAATCATTTTTATGCTAGCCGATTCGATTATTTTATTGTGTTGATTTTTATAAAAATTTCGGGCCCATTTTCGGATTTTTATAAAATTTTCAGCCCATTTTTAATAATATTTTGCTTCTATTCAGCTGAAAAAAAAAGCATTATTATATTAATAAAATATTCATTGTGTCAATTTTTCGTTTGCAGGTTGATGTTCTCGACCCTAGCTCCAGAAGTTGTTGAACCGTCAGACGAACCCGAACGTGATCTAAGGAGACGTCTTCGCGCGAGAGGGCGTGCGGTTGGGCTACTGCTCGCATCTGGTGAGCAGGAGCAGGTGGTACCCGCTGAAGCCGAGGGCTCAGGGGCAGCAGGGAACGCAATCATGGCAGATGACAAACGACCTTTGAATGAGTCTAATCAGCCTAGAGCGACAGGCCTGGAGCCGAGTATCCTACGACCTACTATAGATGCACCTGTTTTTGAAATTAAATCTAGTATTATTAATATGGAGCAGAATTCGGTGCAGTTCTACGGGCGTGAACATGAGGATCCCGGACGACATACAGCGGCTTTTCTCCAAGTTTGTTCCACGTTTAAGATTAGAGATGTTTCGGAGGATGCTGTTAGGTTGAGGTTGTTTCCTTTCTCACTGCGTGACAAAGCCAGAGCATGGCTTATGTCACTGCCAGCTGGGTCCATCAGGACCTGGAATGGGTTGGCGGAGCTGTTTATGAAAAAATACTTTCCACCCGAGAAGACAACCAAGTTAAGAAACCGAGTGGTGACCTTTCTTCAGGATGAGGGAGAGTCGTTGCATGCGGCTTGGGAGAGATTCAAGGATCTGTTACTTGATGTTCCACATCATGGCTTCTCCAAGAGACAGCTAGTCTTGACATTCTATCAAGGGCTTAGCTACAATACGCAGGAGCGATTAGATATGAATTCAGGAGGCGATTTGGGAACGAAGACGCCGAATGAGGCTTATGATATCATTGAAAAAGCTGCGTTGAAGTCTAGCTCTCGTCGCGAAGGAGATAGAAGTCGGACTACATCATCATCATCAGGATCCCGCGCAGGAGTTTATGCGGTAGACGACTATACAGCCATCACTGCACAGATCTCGGCTCTTGCATCGAAGTTTGACAGGTCCTAGACGGTTGCATAGGCTGGCTCGGGATGTGACCAGTGTGGAGTGTCACACGAACCTGGTGCATGCTTTCAGGGAGTCATGTATGAGGGCCACGAGGAGGTAGACTTCATAAGTAATCAAACTAGGCCTTAGAACAACCCGTACAGCAACACCTATAATCCCGGTTGGAGAAATCACCCAAATTTTGGGTGGCGAGCGAACACAGGCAATCAAAATCCTTTGGGATTTACTCCGCACGCTCCAACGCAACCGCAAGGTCAGGGTCAGTAGTTCCAGCAATACAACCAACCTTACCAGCAGCGTCCATATTCGTATCAGAATCAGGGCACTGGGAGCAGTTCCCAGCAGCAGGCCCCTCAGTCTAGTTCCAAGCTGGAGGGTATGATAGCTCAGCTTCTTACTAGCTCCTCGAGCGCGAATCAGTTAGATGAAAAACGCTATTAGCAGAGCGAGGATCGTTTTCTCTCTCATGAGGGGGAAATGAGGAGTCACAAAGCCTCGATTCAGAATATCAGCTGGCACAGATGATGTCGAAGAGACCCCAGGGTGGTCTCCCGGGCAATACAGAGACAAACCCGAGCGGGCACAGGGATGTGAATGCGATCATGACCAGGAGTGGAAAAACTACCGGACCCGTCATATCGGACTCATCACCGATCACTGAAGCGGTCCTGACTGACACACCGGACGAGGTGCAAGCCAGGCTACGCCCAGCAAGTACAGCACAAGTCCAGGAGCCGGTCAAAGATTACACTCCTCCAGTACCTTACCCAGGCAGGCTGAAGAAGCAGAAGAATGATGAACAATACGGTAAGTTCCTTGAGTTGTTTAAGCAACTACACATCAATATACCGTTTGTTGAAGCCTTGGCCCAGATGCCAAAGTATGCGAAATTCCTTAAGGATATCCTCTCGAATAAACAGAAGCTCGAGGATATTTCATGTGTGGTGATGAATGAGACTTGTTCTGCCGTTCTACAAAACCGTCTGCCCATGAAAATGGGAGATCCGGGTAGTTTTACGCTTCCATGTTTGATTGGAAACATGTCTGTTAGCCATGCATTGGCTGACTTGGGAGCAAGTATCAACCTTATGCCATATAAGGTTTTTACTAAACTGGATCTGGGTGAGCCGTCACCTAGTAGGATGAGCATTCGGTTGGCAGACCGTTCAATCAAGTATCCGCGTGGATTTGTGGAAAACATGCTTGTAAAAATTGATAAAAAAATTTTCCCCGTGGATTTTGTTATTCTTGACATGGATGAGGATTCAAGAGTACATTTGATACTTGGACGCCCGTTCCTCAATACTGCGAGGACGATTGTTGATGTGGCAGCTGGCCAAATCACGCTCCGAGTGAATGATGAGCACATGACATTCGATATTAAAAGATCGATGCAGCATCCGCAAAGTCACGATGACAAGCTTTACTATGTCGACATTGTCGATGCATGTGTGTGCTCTCATTTTCAAGGTACTGTTGACGAGATTGATTCGGACACACGTCTGTCGTATGGGGACCTGATTGGCATTACGCAGGAGGGCCACGATTTAGAGCAGCCAGTCTATCAGATTTGTGACAATGGTTCCCAGAGTCCCGAGAGATTTCTTGATATTGTCCATGTAGAAAAAGAGAAAGCAAAACCGTCGGTTGAGGATCCACCGTCTTTGGAGTTGAAAGAACTCCCGCCACATCTCGAGTATGCATTTCTTGACGAGGAGCGTCACTTACCGGTCATAATTTCGGCATCGTTGGAAAAGGATGAGAAGACTCAGCTTCTTGAGGTTCTGAAACTTCATAAGAGAGCCATTGCATGGAAAATCATGGATATAAAAGGCATCAATCCTTCTTTCTGTACTCACAAAATTCTAATGGAAGACGAGTACAAACCATGTGCTCAGCATCAGAGGCGTTTAAATCCAAATATGCAGGACGTGGTGAAGAAGGAGGTGATTAAGCTGTTAGATGCCGGGATGATATATCCTATTTCGGACTCTGTGTGGGTGAGTCCAGTGCAGGTTGTACCCAAGAAGGGTGGTATAACTGTAGTCTCAAGTGATAGGAATGAACTAATTCCTACCCGTACCGTCACTGGGTGGCGAGTTTGCATTGACTACCGCAAACTCAACGATGCTACTCGGAAGGATCACTTCCCGCTTCCATTCATCGATCAGATGTTGGAACGTCTGTCGGGGAAGTTGTATTACTGTTTCCTGGACGGGTTCTCTGGGTATTTTCAGATTCCTATTGCTCCTGAGGATCAGGAGAAGACTACCTTTACCTGCCCCTTCGGCACATTCGCCTACAGGCGGATGCCTTTTGGGTTGTGTAATGCACCAGCGACCTTCCAGAGATGCATGGTTGCAATTTTCCATGACATGATCGAGGATTCCATGGAGGTTTTCATGGATGATTTTTTGGTATTTGGGGATTCCTTCGATCATTTCTTGGAAAATTTGAGAAAGATGTTGAAGAGGTGTGAGGAGACAAATCTGGTCCTGAACTGGGAAAAGTGCCACTTCATGGTGAAGGAGGGCATAGTTTTGGGACATAAGATTTCTCGTGCGGGTATGGAAGTCGACCCAGCGAAAGTCGACGTTATTTCACGATTTCCGCCTCCCACCTCTGTGAGAGCGATACGGAGCTTTCTTGGTCATGCAAGGTTCTACAGGCGATTCATAAAAGACTTTTCAAAGATCGCCAGGCCTATGACCCGTTTGTTGGAGAAGGATGCTCCGTTCGTGTTTGGAGATGATTGCTTGAGGGTTTTTGACCTCCTCAAGCAGAAGTTGATCGAGGCCCCTATTTTAGTTGTACCGGACTGGAGTTTGCCGTTTGAAATCATGTGCGACGCGAGTGATTACGCTATAGGGGCCGTTTTAGGACAGAAAAAGGAAAAGCACTTCCACCCGATCTATTATGCAAGCAAAACTCTTCACGACGCTCAGGAGCATTACACCACGACTGAAAAAGAGCTCTTGGCGGTCGTTTTCGCATTTGATAAATTTAGATCGTATCTAGTGCTTTCGAAAACCGTTGTATATACTGATCATGCGGCCATTAGATATCTCTTTAGCAAACAGGACGCTAAACCGCGTCTAATCAGATGGATCCTGTTGCTGCAAGAGTTTGACATAGAAATCCAAGATAAAAAGGGTGCTTTGAATGTAGCGGCTGACCATCTATCTCGGTTAGAGCATGGAGACATCGAGGACTCGCGTTGGGATTCAATCAATGACAATTTCCCACACGAGTCTTTGATGGGTGTTGAGATATGCGATGAGTCGCCATGGTTCGCCGACTTTGCGAACTATCTTGCTTGCGGGATTCTGATTAAAGGGTTGACTCACCAGCAAAAGAGGAAATTCTTTTCGGATCTCAAGCACTACATATGGGACGACCCTTTCTTATTCAAGGTGGGTGCGGATCAGGTGATCAGAAGATGTGTATCAGGGACTGAGGCGACCGATATTCTGCGCCAGTGTCATGAGGGACCTACCGGAGGCCACCACGGAGCCAACTTTACTGCCAAGAAGGTATTGGATTCCGGGTTTTATTGGCCGACTATTTTTCGTGACACGCAGAGTTGGGTAAAAGCGTACGATGCCTGTCAGCGGGCAACAAATATATTGGCACGTGATGAAATGCCTCAGAACTGGATACAGGTGTGTGAAGTCTTCGACATTTGGGGGATAGACTTCATGGGACCATTTCCCCCCTCACGTGGAAACAAATACATACTCGTGGCTGTTGACTATGTATCAAAGTGGGCGGAGGCGAAAGCCTTACCCACTAACGACGACAGAGTTGTTGTAAGGTTTCTTAAAAGTTTGTTCGCCCGATTTGGCGCTCCGAAAACGCTTATTAGTGACAGAGGGACTCATTTCTGTAATACACAGCTTGAAAAGGCTTTGTCCCGATACGGTGTGCATCACCGTTTGTCCACGCCCTATCATCCGCAGACGAGCAGGCAGGTGGAAGTCACGAACCGTGGGCTTAAGCGCATCCTTGAGCGGTCTGTTGGTGCAAACCGCAAGGAGTGGTCGGACAAACTTGAGGAAGCATTGTGGGCATTCCGTACAGCTTATAAGACCCCTATAGGGACCACCCCCTTTAGGTTGGTATACGGAAAGGCATGCCATTTACCGGTGGAGTTGGAGTACATGGCTATGTGGGCTTTAGAAACCACGAATTTGGACCTTAAAACCGGAGGTGAAGCCCGGTTTCTCCAAATTCATGAATTGGAAGAATTGCGACAACAAGCCTATGAAAGCTCCGTACTCTACAAAGAGCGCACGAAGAAACTTCACGACAAACGCTTGAAGGACCACAAAGAATTCCAAGCGGGTGATCTTGTTCTTCTATACAATTCATGGCTGTGCTTATTTCCTGGGAAGCTTCATTCACGCTGGACAGGACCATACACGGTTAAGGAAGTGTTTTCGTATGGTACTGTTGCAGTAGAGAACGCGGATGGCGTTACATTCAAGGTAAATGGTCACCGGTTGAAGTTGTACGTTGCCGGGCCGATAGAGTCGGCGGTGGAGGTAATTGAACTCCAAACCCCGCACACATCATAAGTGTGGGGAGGAGAGAGTCTACGCTACTGACTCGCAGATTAAAAATGTAGCAAGAGCGTATTTTGCGCTTTAGGGGCAGTATCGTCTTTTTAGTTATTTTTCTTGTTTTAGCGTAATTTAGGCGTGTTAGGTAGGTTCCGTTAGTTTGTTTAGTTTTCATACGTGCCGGGCGAAGGTTCTGTGTTGAAATATTGTTTAAGCAGTTTGTGTGTCGAAAAAACGGCGAAAAACGGCCAAAACAGTTGCTGGAAATGGCTTCTGCGGAAAATTCTGATCTGCAGCTGTTGCACGGATGTTCCACGTGTCGCACGACCGTGCGTTTCCGAGGGCCGGAACGAGGAGTCGCACCCCCGGTGCATCTCCGAGAACATGCTGTTTGGTTTGCAAAATGTAGGCGACGCACGACCGTGCGAGAGGCAGGGGCAGTTTGGTCTTTTGCACATTATAAAATCCCCCATCTGCTTCTTTTCCCTTCATTCGCGAACCCTAGCCATCTGCAGCCGTTCCAGAGCGATATTTCTTCAAATCGCACGGTTTTTCGCACGATCTCACACCCTACTTCGCACGGTACGTTCCTAGTTGTAGATTTCCTTTTTCTTTGCTTTCTAGGTTAGATTTCTTCCGATTCTTCAAGGCATATTTAGGGTTCTCTTCATAAACAAATCGAAACCTTAACCCTTGTTTGAATCGTGCATATCGTGAACATCCGGTGAATTTTCTGACCCCTGTTTGTGTAAAAACTTGATGATTTGTGAAAAAAATCGGGCTAATAAGAGCCTGGGTCAGAATCTGCAGAAAAACACAGTCGCACGGACGTTCCTCGTATGGAACGGTCGTGCCTCACCGGTGATTCACGATGATCTGCTTGTTGGTCGGTATTGCACGGTGGTGCCGTTGGTCGCACGCCGTGCAGTTCCGACAGATTTGGGCCAATAGTACTTGTTATCGGCGACGCACGACCGTGCGTCTCGTCGCACGTCCGTACGTCTCGTCGTACGTCCGTGCCATATACCCAGATCAGATTCACAGCTTCTTCATAATTGGCTGCTCGGCTGTTTTTTATTCAAATTTTTCCTGTTTCCATCTTTCTAACGTTATTCCTCATACAGATGGACCATCCTTTCCTTCAATTTGACCCCAATATTGAGAAAGAAGCTCTTTGCATTCCGCGACGCGACGCCTTATGGGCAAGGCGGGGGCAATTCGGAGTCCCCCGATGGCTGGATTAGGAAGTCATGCGGGAACTAAATCAGTATGACCGACTTGACAACATGATGAGTATCCCGCTTTCAAATCTGGTCGGTATCAACCGACCCGTTTACCGTGAGCTGACAATAGAGTTCTTCGCATCTTATGCCTATGAAAAGCCGGTTGCTCATAGAAGACCCAAATTCGCCACAAGAATCGGGTAGCTTTCAGGTTATGTGGACGATGGTATACGTGGTCGGTTGGTCGATTGGGTAGAAGACTCGGCATTTATACAAGAGAAGATATGGATACCGATGTCTTCACGGATGAGTTCACCTTTCCATCTAATCAGGAGAGGGATGCTTTTTGGGCTGAAAATGCTGTAGGTGACCCGTATGACCCGAGTATGTCGAAGGCTTCTAGATTGAGAGACCCCTTGGTGCGAGTGATGCACCATGTGTTTAGCCACACAATATGCGGGCACATGGACAGTCTTGGGAACTGTCCCACACCAGATTTGATTTTTCTCTATGCGCTGGTTGATGGAGCAAATATCAACCTAGCCGCTAGGATGGCTGAGTACTTCGTGAAGAGCTCGGGGCGAACTCCCAACAGCGAGATACATGGCGGTCAGTATGTGACCGAAATAGCCTACAACTTAGGCTATATGACTGAGGAGGTACTTCAGAATCTCACTCTGATAACCGAGGGTGTTCATGTTGATATCAGGTCGCTGAAAGCTATGGGTTTGATTGTTGAGTTACCTCACGGGGATAGGTTGAAAGGGTTGAACAACGAGGTCTGGGACCCGTTGCCTCCAGCTGTGGAGGAAAATGAGGATGTAGAGATGCAGGAGCAGCACGTACCACATCAACCGACACCACCACATTCGCCACAACACCATGATTTCCACCAGCATCAGGAGTGGCCAGAGTTCTACCAGCAGTTCCAGCAGATGCGAGTGACGCAGGAGCAGCATGGTACGTACATCGACCAGATTAGATCTAGCCAGGACGAGGTTCGGGCCAGTCAGGATCAGCTCAGGGCCACTCAGGACCAGCTTCGGCAGAGCCAGGATAGTTTATACCAGGGGGTGAGTGCGGGATTTTCATATCTATTTAGGGAGATGCATCAGGCATATCCCGACTACTTTCAGCATCCCCCACAGTTCCCACCGTGGAACCCCCTGGTTATGGCGATGCGGGCCCGTCCTTTACGAGAGACGATGATGATGGTGATGACGCATAGGTGGCAGTGGTATTGACAGTTGGTGGTTGTTTTTATTTCAGTACTTTGTTTATTTTTGGGTGTTTATTTTGACTGTTATTTCAAACACCCCGGTTATGTATTTTAATTTCAGACAATATACTTTATGTCTTGTTTGGATTTTTGTATTTATATTTATGTATATTATGGTTTATTTATGTTTATTCAATTTCTGTCCTGTTTTGGTGTACATGTGACATACTTACAGGTTTGGGCTATCGGATCTTGGACCGGAGCACGTGGCAGATACAGCTTCGGAAGTCTCGTTGCATCCACATCATCTTGAGGGGAGTACTATCATCCTTTTCTCTATATTTCGGGTTTCGCATTGGGGACAATGCGAAGTTCAAGTGTGGGGAGGGGGTTAACTTTGTTAACTTTGTTTGTCCTCATATATAAAAAAAAAAATCAAAAAATCAAAAAAATCATTCAAAAATACCTGTATTTTGTATATATTCTAGTAAATAAACTGGTTGGTTGTGTTTTAGAAAGCTTCGGACTTGATAAAAACTCGACAAGCAAAATATTTTTGAAAAAGGAAACCGGAAAGCGTGACAAACAAAGAAAGACTTACATGATAGTTTTCACACTTTTACCCATTCCTTCCGTTACGTGAGCATATTTAAGCCTTGATATTGTTATATGTTCATTTCGGATATATGAGTGAGCCGGATGTTATGTGTAATTTAGAACTTGTCACTAGTATGCTTGTTAAGACCATGAACGTGCGGATTTGTGTAAAAGTGATAGAGGCACTTAGATTACCCCTTTGTTGTAAACCTTGTTCTTTGTGTTGTGCTTCCCGTTCACCTTATATATTACCCTTTAGGATTAACCATGTCGAGCCTTCCCGTTTACCTTTGTTTACCCACATTATCGCCCACTTAGCCAAATTTAGCCTTTGTATGTTTTGAACCTTTTTAGTGTTGAAACTCGGTCAAAATAATCGTTTAACTAGCGCTTGTTGTTGTTTATGTTTCATTGTTTAAATCCATTTGTTTGTAAAAAAAAAAAAACAAAAACAAAAACAGAAAATAAAACACCCTAAAATAGGGTGAAGTTGATAGAAATCGAGCAATTTTGAATGCTTAAATGTTAAAAATTTAGTTGATGAGCTCGATTGCGCAATAGTCGCCTTTTTAAGGCATTTGTATGTTTAGTTGTATTATTTGTTGCTAGTTAAACGCTACTACCGAGTTTTAACCATTTTCGCCACTTTAAATATCCATTTCCTTACCCTTCGCCCAAGCCTAACGTTACAACCCGTAAAGACCTCTTGATTTACACTTGTTTGCATGTTAGTTGGTGGAGACGAGATCTTATGACAAGCTTATGATATTGCACATTTCATTGACGAGGCATTGATTGTTTGCATGTACACATTTTATGTATGTTTCATAAATAAAACCGAGTGTGTGTGAACATTGTGAGTTGTGTGAAAATTAACATGTTGAGTCAATTAAATGTGAAGTCACGGCTTTTTGATTGTCGCTATATAATTGCATATGCTTGTTGGGTTTGCGTCTTTTGATGTTGTCTTTCGAAAAACCGGCTAACCGTTTATAGTTGTTTTCAATAAAATAGTGTGTAAATTATCGTTCTTGTTTGTTTCTATTTTTTATTGCTTTTTAGTTTAGCTTGCTTGAGGACAAGCAAGGTTCAAGTGTGGGGAGATTTGATATTCGCTAATTTACACATATTTTAGTCCCCCGTTTTACCCCTATTTTATGCGTTTTTGGCCGTAAAACCGTCATTCGGATACTTAATTATCTACACTTTTGTTTACAGGCCTAAAACAGCATACCAGACAAGATGATAGCGAAAACGAGGACTTTCCGGACAAAACGACGAAGTTGCGAGCCTTCTGTTAGAAAACTGACCTGGGCGTGTGGAACGGTCGTGCGACCTATTGCACGACCGTGCATCTCCGACAAAAGCAAGTCAGTCCGGCATTGAACGAACGTGCAACTCGGCGTGCAAGGCAACCATGACCATCCCGGTGATGCACGGTCGTTCCATATTTGGCACCCCGTGCGGATCCGATGATCCAGCCAAACCTCGGAAGTGAACGATCAGTGCGACTAGGCGTGCAACAAGAACCCGGCATTGAACGACCGTGCCATATGAAGAACGGTCGTGCGATATCGAATCTGGTCAAAGATCTGATGAGGTCATGCAGTATGGTGCACCATACCTACAATAATTGCCAAAAGTGAACGGTCGTGCAACAGGAAGCACGACCGTGCGACATCGAAAAAATATAAAAAACTTGCAGAAACATTCTGCTCGACATTCTGGAATTTTGGGAGCTTCACAGGCGATTTTACAGGCTCCGGAGGCTATGCTTTTGACCCGGATTCAAGCCACATTGTGCCGTTTAGCTCCATTACTATCCGGATTCTTAGTCTAGTGCTTGTTTATGGTTTGGTTTTCTAATATTTCCATGATTTTGTTAATCTTTCAAGCATTTAGAGTAATGTTTATGTATTATTGTAGCCTTTGGGCAAAAACACAACAATCCCTTGCTTGATTATAACCATTAGTGTGTTAATCTTTGTTTGTAATGACATTTTGAAGTATTTTCTATGTTAATCTTTGATGATTAGTTTGCAACCTTGTTATTGATATTGATTTCTTGATTATAAGTAATTATGTTGGATGATTGATGCTTGGTTAGTTAAGATAGTTGAAAAATGAAGCTTAATTAATCTTGTATTAGTAAACTTTAAACTTGGTTAACTAGTTTAGCTTGGTTAAAATGTGTGCATCATGATACTAGAAATGGTTAGTGATTTAATAAAATGTAATTATTGTTAATCAAGAGAGCTTGCCGTCACGTAAGGACCTTAACGGGTTAGATGGTGTCGTTATAAATTCTTTTAGCTTAGTTAGTAGTTTAGGCCAAAATTGCTATCTTGGTGAATTATTGTGCAAGATCTGTAAAATGAACTCGGTTGTGATTTAATCTAGTTTATGCTTGACAGTTGGTGGTTGCATTGTGTTTATCGGTGTCGCTTTCCTTGTTTAAGTGAGGTTAGAAAACTCCTAACGGATGACTAACTTATTTTTAAGAGATTTTCATAGACATTTATCAATTGCACGTTAAAGAACAATTTTAGGTGGTTAAAGTGTGTTTATCGTTTTAGCTTTCCGAATGATTGTCATGTTAGGATTCCCGAAAGGGATACTAATTGTCTTAAATTGGAAAATTGACCGAATGCTTCTAGTGCCAAAACCGACTTAGTTGACATGTTGTGGTTGTGTATTAAGCAAGGCTATTTATCTATTATTTATTATGTTTTTATTATGTATTTGTTTATGCTTACTTTAATTACTTTAAAAATCACAAAACTTATGTTTTACCGGTAGTTTAGTGGCAAAGGTTTAGTATTATTTCTTCGCCCATTTCCTTGGATCGATACTTGGTTCTTACCGATACTTTATTACATATATGACGGGGTACACTTGCCTCTTTCGTGTGTGTTTTGATGTAAAAGTAATAATCACTTTTATAAATTTAAAACCAAATCGTGTGTAAATTCATTGCAAAATTATGTATATATAAGCACACGTCACTAACTTAGAAGCGTCACAATAGACGACAAAGTCTTCGGTTCCTTCTGGTAACGCTAATATGGGTGCGTTGGTTAATCTTTGCTTAAGGATTCTTCCTGTTGTGGTCCCCATTCAAACTTAACAGATTTACAGGTTAGTTTGGTTAAGGGAATGGCTATTCTAGAAAAATCTCGGATAAACCGTCTATAATAACCTGCCAGTCCTAGAAAACTTCTCACCTCTGTTGGTGATTCAGGGACTTTCCATTTGGTAATTGCCTTGATCTTTGTGGAATCCACATGAATTCCTTCATGATTAACTATATGTCCAAGAAATTGCACTTCTTCTAACCAAAATTCGCATTTCGAAAATTTAGCATAAAGCTTTTCTTTTCTTAGCAAATTTAGGAGTGCATGCAGATGCGCTGCATGTTCTTCTTTACTCTTAGAGTAAATGAGAATATCATCTATAAAGACAATTACGGATTTATCCAAATATGGCTTACATATTCGGTTCATCATGTCCATAAATGCGGCTGGGACATTGGTTAAACCAAATGACATGACTGTAAATTCATAATGGCCATACCTTGTTCTGAAGGCGGTTTTAGGAATGTCCTCTTCCTGTACCTTTAATTGATGATATCCTGAGCGTAAATCGATCTTTGAAAAGAATCGAGCTCCTTGCAATTGATCAAACAGATCATCGATTCTCGGTAATGGGTACTGATTTTAATCATGACTTTGTTCAATTCTCGGTAATCAATGCACATACGCATTGACCCGTCTTTCTTCTTGACAAACAAGATCGGTGCTCCCCACGGTGATGAACTGGGCTGTATGAATCCTTTCTCCAGAAGTTCATCTAACTGTTTCTTTAGTTCTTGCATTTCTGCGGATGCCAAACGGTAAGGTGCCTTGGCAATTGGAGCTGTTCCTGGTAGCAGGTGGATTCTGAATTCAACTTCTCTATCTGGTGGTAGTCCTGGTAATTCTTCTGGAAAAACATCTGAGAATTGAGATACTACGGGAATATCATTCAATTCTTTTCCTTTAGTGTTAGTGATTATAGAAATCATATACACTAGTGATCCTTTTCTTGCATAACCGGCTGTTTTTATTACAGAGATGAATTTCGTGGGTGGAGATGATTTATTTCCTTTAGTTGTGATCTTTTCACCCCTTGGTGAGTTTACTTGTATGGACTTTTGATCACATAGAATACTGGCTTTATTGGCTACTAACCAATCCATTCCTAACACAATATCAAATCCAGCCAGATTCATTGGGTACAGGTTAGCAATAAAATCTTGATTTAAAATTTCTATGCTCCCTGCAAGATTTCTGTAATCCTATGGATTCTCCATTTGCTGTCTCTATTAGACATTCTTGCTGAAGTTTAGTTAATGGTTGATTGAGAAGTTTGCAGAATGAAGTATTAATAAAACTTTAGTTCGCACCAGAGTCAAATAATACTTTAGCAAAGACATCACTAACTAAAAACGTACCGGCAATCACGTCCGGAATCATCTTAGCTTCTTCTGCTGTCAGAACAAATGCTCTAGCATTCTTAGTAGTCTTGTTGTTCATGGCTAGAGTTAGTTTCGGACAGTTTGGCTTGATATGTCCTTTTTCTCCGCAATTGAAGCATACTCCATTGCTAGGTTTCTTCCTACAGTCTTCTTCTTTATGTCCCGGTATCTTGCAGAAATTGCAGTAGGTGGAGCATCTTCCTAAATGTTTCTTCTTGCAGGCCTTACAGTAAGGTGCAGAAGTAGAACCTACATTTTTCCCACGGTTGGAATTACCGTAGCGGAATTCCTGGGTAAGCCTTTGAGCTAGGTTCTTCCTCTGGTTTTCTTCTTGCGTAAGTACCAATTCATCAGTCAAGGTATTTGCTAGTTCTACAGCTTCTTCTATGGTTGGTGGTCTAGCTGCCTTGATTACGTGTCTAATCTCACTGATTAATCCCCAGATGTAATGGGAGATTAAGACTGGTTCAGGTGAAGCTAGGGTTGGCATAATTCTAGCATATTCGAAGAATACGGTAGTGTAACCCTTACAGTCTATTCCAGTCATTCTAAGGTTTAGAAACTTATTAGCTATCTATTCCTTTTCATTGGGATGACAAAATTTCCTTTCAACCATATTCTTAAACTCAGTCAATTCCATGTTATAGACTCTGTCACTTCCCCTAGGCTAGAGAATAGTGTTCCACCATTCTAGAGCTGCATTCTCAAAAAGATTGGAAGCAAACATGATTTTATCTTCCTCTGCACACTTGCTTATTTTTAAGACAACCTCAGTCTTTTCTATCCCGCGTAGGGTTGCAATGGCTCCTTCATTGCCAGAGAATTCTAATGGTTTACAAGACCAAAATTCTTTGTAAGAACAACCATAATACATGGTTCTTCTTCTTTTTGGAATAGGCATTTGAAGAAATGGTCCATTGTTTACGCTGTGACTGGGTTCAATTAGTGGTCGCTTACTTCCATTGTTACTTTTATTATTTTCAGCTTCTCTAACGGCTTGGATGATATTAGGCATAGCATCTATGATTCCTTGTGCCAATATATGTTGAACGACACTGTTATCTAATCGGTTCCCGTTATTTTCGTTATTCTGGTTTTCTTGATTTACTGCGTTGTCCATCTGGATTATAAACATTACCAGATATTAATATCAGAGAGCAATGTTTAATTCGAATAATCACACAAACAACACATTGATCAAAATCGTCGTGCATTGCGACATTTACTCTATTTTATATATTATGCATCTAATATTGCATGTTACGCTCGTCATATTTCCAAACGAGCCTCTCCCCTATTTGCCTGATCTTTTCACTTTCATCTAACAACTCCTCACCAAATGTGCGGAGTTCCTGCACGTTCTCGGTGCTCATGGGTGGTGCGGGTGTTGGTATCGGGTCAGGATACTGTGGCATTGGTTCTTCGTATGGGTATGGGTTTTGTAGGATCTTTCGAATATATTGGTCATTATCCCAGTAAGGATCTAGCGGGTCAAGGTTTGGGTAGGGTGCTACTGGATTTTGTATTGGTTCCTCTTGTGGGTAGAGTTCTTGGTAATCTCTATGATCATCAAACCATGGGTCATGATTTGGAGGATGGGGTGCTGAGACTCTAGGGATTTCGTTTGGGTCAAAGGCAGGTAAGGGAATCTGGTCGTTTGGTTCTATTTCCATGGGTTGAGTTGGGAACAAGGGTAGTGGCTGTGGTGCTAAGATTTGTTCTAAATTTAGGTCTGCGGCAGTGGTGGCTAATATGCGAAAGTTAGCTAATGGTCTATTGAGTATATCCTGGGTCTGGGCATTCATTTCTCTATTTGCTGCAGCTAAAGCCCTCTGTTGGTTTAACTTCCTCATTCTTTTCCTACGCTAGTGCGCTCCCCGATTGAACCATCCTCTCTTTTTGGTAGGGAATGGCTCTTCGGATTGTGCTTTGAATACAAAGATCCCCTCTTCTGTGTCAGCTGAGTACCCCGAAGGAGTAGGCTAGGAAGAAGTTCCTTCATCTCTAGGAGAACTAGATAACTGACGATAAGCGTCCGATGGTCCTTGATCACTCATACTATAAACTAACAAATTATCAAATAACACAAATGATAATATACACGTATGCATCTGACCACATAAATTATTTCCTAACATAATTGACAATTTCAATGTCAGAAGAACACTTCTGTGACTCAAATCATTGGCTGTAGCTCTGATACCACCTTCTGTCGCAACCCCCGACCCCTGCCTTGGGAAGCGGGCGACCGCGGCCTACTCAGAGATGGTGGTATCAGTGTTTATTCATTTTGGAAGCGGAATTTACATCAGAACCATAGTTAGGAAATATTTTATCAGAGTAAAATACCATATTTTTATAAGATTAAACAGATGAGAAAAACCCAAGTTTTCAGTACATCATATTATAGGGTTAAACCCTATTTTATTGAAAATAAAACATCTTCTTAATTTAGGTAACTTTTATAGCCACTTTAACAAGCCTTCAGTGCTATCCAGCTGGCTTCTAATTGGCTTTCACATTTTGCTACCTGAAACGCGTTTAAAAACATTTTATCAGCAAGAAATACTTGCGAGTGAATCCCAGTTTAATCAAAACAGGTTTTATCATTTTACAATATTGAGGGCGATCCCGCAATTATATTTGTTTCCAATTCTTACTTTAATTACCACCCACGGTACTGTCAACCCGACTTGTGGTCATGTTACTACTCACAGTGCAGTAACAAATTTTGTATACAAAACCCCAACATACCGACGATAATTGTAGAATTACAAATACTCAATCACTGTGCAATATAAGTTAAACATTTGAGGTTTTGTAAAAATAGTTTATAAAAAGGTTAACAAAAAGAGGAGAAACTCACATTGCTAATTTAGGTATTTTCCTTGTGACTTCCTGGTTATAATCTATTAATTAAAACAATGCACACGCGTTAGTATAATAACCCATTTTACATTAGTTATACCCTCCCTGAGACAGAACTCCAACGACTACGTCGGGCAGAGCCTCGACAGCCGTTACGGAGCACTAAATCAATCGGGCAGCGTACCTAATACGTAACCGGGGGTTATAATACTTACAATGAGGCATAGCTTTGTTAATTAGGGGGGTATTATGCCCGGTATTATAATTGCTATGTAGAATTAGAGAGAGAGATTGAAACTTTTTGAACGGCGGAAATGAAATGCCTGAGGTCCCTATTTATAGTCCTGATCGGTCACTCTCTCGTGACCCGTGAGAGATGAAGGCTAAGCCTTCGCGGCCCGCGAGGCCTGCTAGGGTAGGCCCTAGCTTGGCTGACTCGCCCAGTAGACCCAACACGTTCTCGAGACGTGGCGGCACCGGGTGCCTGCCTGGTTTTGAGCTATCGCGCCATACGAAGCACACACCCAACAGGGTCGCGGCCCGCGAGTGCCCACCAAAATTCGTTTTTATTTAATTTTTATAATATTAAAGGTACTTAGGGACATTTTACGTGTACGGGGTGTATTTTAGGACGTATAGCGATGTTCTAAATATTTTAAGAGGGTGGTTATAGTATAGGGCTTTTGATTTATAGTAACAGATTCATCTTTCAAAACAATTTTGTGATCAAAAGCCCTATGAGGTGGCAGACTAGTGGGTGTTTGAAACACATCATCAAATTCCTTCGAACGTTTATCAAAAACCTCAGGGCTTACAGGGTTAGACACTAAAGTCTCATGCTGGAATTGTTTTTCAGGAGTATCTACCTTCAAACTGTACACCTGACCTTGAATGAAATGATCATCATTTGTCAACAATTGATTCATAACTTCCATTGAGCACAGGGATAGCTTGTTACTGTGACTACCCTTTAATTGATAAGACTTGTTCCCCACCCGGAATTGCATAGTAAGGTCCTTGAAATTCCACACAATGTCTCCTAGTGGCAGCAGCCATTGTACACCCAAAACTATGTCATAGGTTGCCAAAGATATAACTAACACATTAGCTTTAAACCATAGGCCTTGCATCAGCCATTCAAAATTTCTGCATATTTTCCTACACATTAGTGGTATTCCATTAGCAACCCCAACCTTCATAGAATTGATGTCTTCTAATTGGCAATTGAGCTTAATAGCCAACTTTTCATCTAAGAAGTTATGTGTAGATCCTGTATCAGTGAGGATTCTCAAGGTTTTTGTTACAATATTGCCAACAACTTGCATGGTTGAGAAAGAAGGAACCCCTGTTAATGCATGTATGGAATTCAGTGGATCATTGGTGGTGGTATCAATAATAGGTTCAGAATCTTGTTGGATACCGAGGTCCCCTTCCTCATCATCCTCAATTTCTAAAACATAAAGTTGTTTATTGGGACACTTATGGGTTGAAGTGAATTTTTCAGTGCACCAAAAGCATTCACCTCTAAGTCTCTTGGCTTCCATTTCCTTATTTGGTAAATTCAATATGTTTTTAGGGTAAATTCTTTGATTCAAAGGAGGTGGGGGTAGTAATGGTAAATGATTAGTGTTAAATGGTGGTTTAAGAACTGGATTAGGTTTGTAAGAAGAGACAGGTGTTGGATTTGGGTAGAATTTACCATTTTGATTAGAATAGGGTCTGGTTTTTGGCATTAAGGTCTTGTTGGCCATATCTTGCTTCTTAGAGAACTTATAGGCTTCTTTCATGTTCTTGGGTTTAAACATCCTAACTGGCCCTGCCAATTTAGGTTTTAAACCATTAAGAAATATGCTAACAACATATTCTTCACAAATACTTACCCTCAACAAATTTTCATCAAACTTTTCACAGTAATCCTCTAATTCCCCTGTCTGAACAGTGGATGTAAGAACCCCCATTGCATCCCTATATTGATGTGTAGAAAACCTTTCTAACACATTCCCTGAATATTCAGCCCATGTAACTTCTGTTATGGGTTTAGTTAATTGTTTAACAAACGAGGAGTGCCATTTCATAGCCTTGCCTTCCAAATTAATTGCTGCATACCTGACTTTGAAGGTTTCTAGTGTTTCATCAACATCAAAGAAATGTTCACACTTGCAGATCCAATCTTCCACTTCCTGACCATCAAACTTAGGGAATTCGATCTTTCCAAGTCTATACAATCTTTCTGTTCTTGAATTAACGGTTCATGAAGTCTCTGATTGAGTATCACCTGATGATTGCCTGGTGTAATTGGTTTGGTTAAGGACAAGTTTATCCATTAATTGTTTCAAATCATTGAAGGATTTATCAGTTTTCTCCATGAATGCTTCAAATTTCAGTAAAGAAGTTGTATGATTTTGAATTGTTTTTTTGAGTTCAGCTTGACTTCTTGTTGTAGTCATGATTTGCTGTTATGCAGAGATCAAATGAAGAATATAGTCAACGGATTGGATTGATCAACAATAATCAATCCAGGGTTTAGAGATGAACAGAGTACAAGAATCGATTGATCGAAGAATGATCAATCAACGAGCAGGAAAAGAATCGCAGGAAGAGCATAAGGAAGAATTAGAGCTCCGAGGAGGATCGATAGCTCTGATACCAATGATATGTGGTGGAATTGAATGACAGAAATGGTAATGATTAATCGAAGAAGGAAAAGAGAAAGAAGACACAGAGAATTAGCTCAATCAACAACTAATTATTTCCCCTCTTTACAACTATATTTAACAACCATTTGAACTAACTAACTACTAACTACCAAACTAATTACAACTATAATCCCCCCACTATCGGATATTACAGAATAGCCCCTGAACTCATAAACTCCATATCATAACGTTTCCAGTTATCTGCCTGTTGTGGACTTCTTGTTTTGTTTTGCGTGTACATAAAGGATTTGCGAGGGAAACAAAGAAGACGTTTTTGGTTTCCTCCGTTTTCCGATTAAACAAAGTAAAATAAAAGAGCTTGTGAGAAATCTTGTATTCTTGTTTTGAATTCGTTGTTAGTAGAATTCAAGAAGAATAATAAAGGTGGTTTTATTTTATTTCGTTGGTGACCAGGAACTCAAAAAGGATTAAAAAAGATTTCAAAGGAAAGAACATAATAAGTTGATTTATTTTTTATTTGGTGGTTTAAACAATTTAGGTTTAACAATTAAAAGTTGATTTTATTTGGGTTGAACAACTGAGTTCAATTCAAGGTTTAATTGTTCGGGTTGAAAGCGTATGGGTTTGACCAAGGCTTAAGTCAAAGATGAGCCAGGATTCTATAGGAACGTCTAACGATCTAATAAAGGTAGTGTTTGCTCAAGGTTGCAGCCAAGTCAATGGTGGTGCGAGTTCTTATGACCAAAAGATGAGTCGTGGAGAAATGACTAGTCGAGTACAAGGTCGCAAGAATCTTCGAGCTAGGAAGGAGCCGAAAAACACAGTTAGAGATCGAGAAAACTTCCAAGAAAGTCAAGGCAATGAATATATGTTTGGAGTTGAAGGCCTACCTGTTTTGAGTCCGAAATTATGGGGGTGATTGTTGGTAATTTGCGGACTTCAAGTCATAAGTCGGTGAACTTGAGAGATCAATGTTGACAAGTTGGTCATAGTTGGTTAAGTTTCCTAATTATGTTATAATTATATTTGGTAATGTCTTGGTCACCAAGTTAGGGTTAGCCTATATAAACCAAGGTAGGTTTAGGCAATATTAAGTTAAGATAAGAGACAAGAGAGAAACCGAGTTATGGTTTGAGAATCTGTAATCAGTTTTGAGTTATTTTCTGATTAATAAGATTGAGAGTTATTCGATCTAAATTCTCTTCTTCATCTTTTCTAGAGTAAATTACAAAAATCGTCATTTATGTTGACACTAGATTTCAAAGTGTGTACTTTATCTTCAACAAGTACAAAAAAAAACGTACTCAATGTTTGCAAACCCCAACACATTATATCCTTTATCCCTAACTTAGTTATTTTTCATTGTTAAGTAGGTGTGAAATGACCTAAATATCCTTACTGTTAGAAAATAACAAAACAGTTAATATAAATATAATTAATATTTAAAATTTATGTGGGACCCACCACCCTCCTCATCTTCCCCGGGCTTCACCACCTCCACCTTTCACCACCACCACCACCACCACCTCACCCAGCCGGAAAACGCCACTACCTCACCCTCCCACCATTTAAGTACTGCGAATCCTTTACCATTCCATCTCAGAGTTACCAGTGAAGGTGATGCTGGTCCAAAAGGGTATGTGTAATGTTTCCTTATGAGCCTTATTTTCATCTAATAAGCAAATACCCGAAACATTTGATGTTGTTTCTTTTCTTTTGACCAGAGGTCCTCCCGGAGATCTTTACGTCTACCTCGATGTTGAAGAAATTCCCGAGATCCAAAGAGATGGAATTAATCTACTCTAGTTCATATCAATTTTGTATCTCGATGCCATATTAGGGACTGTTGACAAGGTGATTAATTTTTGTTTGTTTTTGCCAATTAGTAATACTTGTATGAAATATGCACATAACTTCTATTTACTTTGTACAGGTGAAGATTGTTGAGGGGATGACTGAACTTCAAATCCCTGCACGTACTCAACCGGGTGATATTCTTGTTTTGGCAAGAAAAGGTGCCCCGAAATTGAACAGACCGTCTATCCAAGGGGATCATTTATTAACCGTTAAAGTTACTATACTGAAACGAGTTAGGTATGTTTTTTAATATATATAATTTTCGGTCAAAAAGTCGAACGGGGATCTCGGCAAAGAAAGAGGCACCGGTTAATTATCTTACAGACCGGCAGAAGGGAGGTCTACCCTACGCCCGACTGACGTGCTAGTTTTTGGTTGGGAGGGCGGGAAGCATGCTTGTGTCGATCTCACAGGTGTATCCCCCTAGCCGGGTTCCGGGAAAATGGGTTTGTGGCGGGGCAAGTGGTACTGAAAGCAGAGCAAAAAAAGGTGGAAAAGCACACGAAAGCTTGTGAGGATAATCAACATTCCTTCGTCCCCTTGGTGTTTGACACGTTCGGCTCCTTGGCGCCGGAGGCAGTTCGGTTCTTGGCTAGAGTTCAGCGTGTGGTCCACAACAACTTTTCGACCCTCAAGGGTGAGGCTTTGTTTTTAGTAGATTAGGGTTTTCTATTCAGAAGGGGATGGCGGTGCAGCTTGTTGCTCGTCTACCTGCTATCCTTATTTAATTTGCCCTGTTAATTGGAATGAAATATTGATGTTTAATTTAAAAGTCGAACTTTAGCTTGATCCTCTTGTCGAACTATTAAATATACGTTCTTAGCTAATCACTCTGTATTTGCGTTGTGCTGATATCGGTTGTAGCAGTGGACAAGAACGTGAACTTTTGGAAGAATTTGCCTATCTCAATAACCCTGCATCCACCCGTCAACGCTCTCGCCCTAATCCTCAACAAACCAGTAAATTCTGTTTAATCTTGATAATCGTTATTCCCAAAAGACAATTAATTTTCAATGTTTCAGTAGTTCCATGATTCTGGGAATTTAAGCTTTGTTGTGTTGTGAAGCTAAAGTTGCAGAAACTAAAGTCGAACTAGTTGCGCAGGAAAGTAACAGTTGGGGAGAGAAATCGGGTTTTGGGGACGAAGTGGAGGGTGATGGTGACAGTGGTGGATGAGGTTGAAGTTGATGGTGGGAGGGTGAGGTTGTGGCGTTTTTTCGGCGGGGTGAGGTGGTGGTGAAGATTGGGGAAGATGAAGAGGGTGGGGTGGGTGGTGGGTCCCAAATAAATTTTTAAATATTAATTATATTTCTATTAACTTTTTTGTTATTTATTTAACAGTAAGGGTATTTAGGTCATTTCACACCCACTTAACAATCAAAAATAATTTAAGTTAGGGATAAAAGACATAATGTGTAGGGTTTTGCAAACATCGAGTACGTTTTATGTACTTTTTGAAGATAAATGACACACTTTGTAATCTAGTGTCAACATAAATGACGATTTTTGTAATTTACTCTCTTTTCTATTTGATTTGATTTTCGATTGGGACTTGATATCATCCAACATTTCGAGCCATAAAAAGTATGAATGATAAGATAAGAACTCTGTGGCCTAGTCCAGCATAAGACTTCTTTATTTATATATTCTCAACTCCAATAATAGTCCTGCTATACAGAGAGATCCAGTGAAACATGGGTTCCTCAACACAGCCCAAGCTTCCAGTTATTGATTTGTCTGTAAAAAAATTAAAATTGAATTCAAGTTCTTGGCCTACAAGGTGCGACGAAGTTAGACGTGCACTTGAAGAATACGGTTGCTTCATAGCCGTGTATGATGGAGTGGCTTCTGAGCTTCGTGATGCAACTTTCCTTGCATCACAAGAACTATTCAGTCTTCCTACTGAAGTGAAAGCTAAAAACATTTCAGATACACCATATAATGCTTACGTTGGGAACCTACCCATGGCTCCTCTTTATGAAAGCTTAGGCATTGAAAATGCAACTACAACAGAAGCAGCTGAAACTTTCACAAAACTCATGTGGCCATCCGGAAATCAAAGTTTTTCGTATGTTCTTTTATATATATTTTTATTTTACATCTGTATTCAGTGATAGAAACAAAACTCATTGTTATTATATAGTTATTTTCTAGTCAGACTACAACTAAGAAGTTAATTTTATTAATTTTGATGTTTCAGTGATAGTGTGGTGATGTTCTCAAAGGCTGTAGCAGAACTAGACCAGATAGTGATGAAAATGGTCACAGCTAGTTATGGAATAGAAGAACCCTATGAATCGATCCGTGGGTCGACAACTTATCTTCTTAAACCCACGAAATACCTACGCCCTCAAGGAAATGAGAAAATGCTGGGAGTATATCCACACACTGATAGAAGCTTCATGACTTATCTTCATCAAGATGAAGTAAATGGTCTGGAGATAAAGACAAAAGATGGGGAGTGGATTGAAGTTGATTATACACCCTCATCTTTTGTAGTCATGGCAGGAGGTGCTTTCATGGTAATTTATACTATATAGTTATAACCAATATTGCTAAAAGAGTTCAGTTCATAGCTGTTGAACCACTACTGATTATACCATCCGGTTTTTTTATGAACCAGTGACTTATGGTGTTTTTAAATCCTTATTAGGCATGGACAAATGGAAGAATTGAAGCACCAACTCATAGGGTGATGATGACTGGGGACAAAGACAGATATGTGTTGGGGCTGTTTGTATCTATCAGGGATCACAATATACAAGTACCGCAACAACTCGTTGACGAAGACCACCCGCTGCAATTTCGCGCATTTGATCATTATAAATTCATACATTTCTTTCACACTGATGAAGGGATGAAATCAGAGTGCCCCATCAAAACTTACTGTGGAATTTGAAGCACTATTCACTAAGAAATGATTGTTGTGCATTTTTATTGTTTTATACAATATACAATAGGTTATTAGACCTTATACATAACTGTGTTTCCTCCGTTGATTTGTTATTTTCTTATCGCCTGCCCAGTTGGGTGCGTATTTCAAATTCACACGTCGGGCTAGGATGCGTGTGCCGGGGTTGATTACATCATTGTAAGCTTGCTACTTATCGTTTTATTTATTAGCTGTTTTCTCTTCTTATGCAAATGGATAATTAATTATTAATTTTGTAGGTCAACCAGCACACGCAATTCCAAGACAGGCGGTTTTTTTTTGTTGTATCAACCTATGGACATAACCGCTAGTTAAGCCCTTTTTGTCATGTGACTGCAACCAGATAGAACCGGTGGTGGGAAAATGACGCTGCCACAAAACCATAAAGCTTGTGCTTTTGTAGTACACAAAAAATCGGTTGGGTTTTTATTTTTTTGTAAAAGTATTATGTTTATAGTTGTAATAGTCTTTATCCTAGGAAAGTAAACAACTTTATTACTTTATAGTGTATTACATTTTGTAGCAAAGTGTTGTGTACTAGAAAGTAACAATATGTAACAACACTTAACGGTTAGTCTATGTTATAAATGCTTTGCGTTCATGGTGTCTGTAGCGCAATGCACGGACATAACTCTAGTTAGTTTAATTAATCAAGTTATTCCGTTTAGATATACCTTGGCTAAAGGAACATATTCCTTGCGCACAAATTAGCTTCAGAAAAATTGAAAGAAAGACATTTCTTGATTTAAGGGTAAACATTGACAAAATAAGAAGTAGAAGGACCCATTCTGAAAGTTACTGAAATCTGCATTCAAATTTGGTTTGTTAGAATGAGGGCTAATATTCATGTCAAATTTGAATTTGAATTTGAATCTCTTGATATCCCATAACGTCTTTAGCTGCTTTTACTAGCTTATGCATTTGAAGATTGTACAACATGGCTGTCAGGGATGTTATCATCATTGAAGATAATGATGAAAATGATGAAATCTTTCACATTTCGGATGCACTTAACTTCAAGCAAGTTCATCATCGAAGCAGCCATTATTATTAAGTAAAAAATGAAAAAGAGAAAATAAGACGTTGTATAGCTTCTGTGCCATTTGCATGGACACAAAAACCACATCCGAGATCTTTGAAAACAACAATGTTTGTGGTCATCTCTTTTGCTTAGACTGCATCCGTCAACACCTAGCGGTCAAAATCAAGGAGAACATAACTAAGGTTAAGTGTCCTGACTCCAACTTCAAAGGGGTGATAGGGCCTAAAGCATGTAGATCCATTGTTCCAGAGCAAGTGTTGAAAAGATGGGAGAGCATTTTGTGATTCTGTCATCATGGAGTCTCAGAAGTTCTACTGCCTTTTAAGGACTGTTCTGCGATGTTGGTGGATGACGATGGGGTTGCTGTCACGCAACCAGAATCCCCCAATTGCAACCGCCTGTTTTGCGTGCAGTCTAAGGTTGCATGGCATTGTGGGATGAGTTGCATTGAGTTTCAGGGATTGAAGAAGGGAGAGAGAAATCAAGATGGTAAACTGTTCATGGATCTTGCAAAGAACAAAAAATGGAGGAAGTGATCAAAATGCAATTATATTTGATGTTTGTGATGTGAGAATAAGTGTGTTAAGTCAATAATTGGTTGTTCCAGACTTCCAGTTCGTAAAGGTAGTCAAGGTACTGTTAAGCCAAATATTTAATTGTCATAAGTTAGAGGGTTATTATTGTAACTAGTAGAATATATATAAACCTCTTTGTAATCAATATTGAATTATGAATGAAATTATGAGTTGATATGGTATCAGAGCCTATCAACTTGTAAACCCTAAACAACCCCCACTCGTCGTCGTTAACAAGCCGGCTATCAACCTGCAACGTTCCTTCAACCAGTCGTCAATCAACATCAGAAGCAACATGCGACAAATTAAAGGCAGCAAAGAAAAAAATTAGGTGCTTGCTTTTATTATTAATTATTGTTTTCGAAAAGCACAAGAGTTGGACAGAGGGCATAGGCGGCAATCATATAGCAATTGTTTATTATATTCGATCAGTGGGTAATTTCCACTATTATTTTCGATAAACATCAAAAGAGATTTGGCAATTATTTACCTTCAGTCAACATTGAATTACTACTGCCGAACCATCATACAACGAACAATCATCTGACGAACCTTCGACCTGCAACTTGCCTACCTCAGGTATCAAAAAAAAAATAAAAAAAAATCACTGTTTTTACTCATCATGACAACGATTACTGTTTTTAGCATTCAAGAACGTACATCCCATAATTCCCACAAGTTTGCATTCAATCTTACACCAAACAATTATGGCTACTGGAAAGCCATGATGGAACCGTTTTTAAAGGCCAATGGATTATATTGTTATGTTGACAACACGTTATCTTGCCCGGAAGAGAAAATTACAACTGGTGATGCTACTACTATAAACCCTAATTTTACAAACTGGATTGCTAATGATGCACACGCCCGCATGATCATTATATCCACCGTTTCCGTGTCTTCGTTTCAACACATCCAAGGAGACACGGCTCGGGAAGTGTGGTTAAGTCTAGCACGTGCATATGCCCCTTCGAATTCATCTCATGAGTTCACACTAAAAACGCAGCTTTTAAAGATTTCAATGAAAGATGGTGAAAAAGGTATCGATTATCTCAGCCGTGCTCAAGAATATGCAACGGCTCTTGCAAATATTGGTGAACCCGTCAAAGACAAAGATCTCGTCATGCTTACTATAGCCGGTTTACGTGAGGAATACCATGGTTTGAAAAGCAACCTTCTTGCCCGCTCCCCACCGATTCAATTTAACGAGCTTCACGGTCTGATTGGTGATCATGAATATATCACCTGGTTTACTGTGTCTTCATCATCGGCCTCTCCACAAGTCTTCAATGTTACCATTGCCGCAACAACTACTTCCCAGGCCCCTGATTTGGCTTCGATTCAGCGACAGATTACCAACCTTCAACTTTTGGCAAACCAACTTGCTTCCACATCTCAACCATTGGCATCACCATCGGCTCCTCAGGCAAACTATGCTAATCGGTCTGCTTCTTCAAGACCGACCCGTGGATACGGTCGGGGTCGTGCGTTTTTTCGCGGGGGCCGTGGCCGTGGTGGTTCACAAGGCTCTCGCCAATTTGCCTGGGCGTCCACTCAAAATATGGTTTACGGTCATTGCAATAGGTGCGGTATTGGTCATATTCCCTCACAGTGCCCGAATCACACCGGCTCTTCTCGTGGATTACCTCAAGCGAATTATACTAACTCTGAGGCGGGATCATATACTACTTGGACATCGGATACAGGCGCTAATTCCCATGGTACTCCTGATCTTGCTAGTATGGACAACTCGGACGTCTATTACGGTAATGACTCCCTCTATGTTGGTAACGGTAACTCTCTTCCAATTCTTCATGTCGGTTCAAAATCCTTTTTTACCTCAAACAAAAACTTACAACTTAACCACATACTTCATGTCCCGGGCCTACAACGTAACCTACTTTCTGTTCACAAATTTTGCAAAGATAATAACGTTTTCTTTGAATTTCACACTTCATTTTTTGTTGTGAAGGACGAGGCTACCAAGGCTATCCTCCTCACGGGCCCTAGTGACCAGGGTCTCTACACCATTCGCCTACCTTCTTTTCAACCGGTTTCCAAGATGGCGTTCACTACTTTTCGGGCTCCATCTACTATGTGGCATCAACGACTTGGGCATCCTCACTTTCGAGTTTTTCAACATATTGTTAAAACATTTTCTTTACCTGTTTCTGACAAAATTTGTTCATCTTTGTGTACTTCTTGTCAATTGGGAAAAATGTCCAAACTTACTTTGCCTATTTCATCTTTTCGTAGTAAAAACATACTTGATTTGGTTTATTGTGATGTTTGGGGCCATACTACCACGTCCTTTGACGGTTTTATGTGGTATTTCCCGCTCATGCAAAAATCCGATGTTTTTAACACCTTTACAAATTTCGTTCGCCTAGTTGAACTCCAATTTAACACCAAACTAAAAAGTGTTCAAACTGATTGGGGTGGCGAGTTTCGGAACCTTACTCAGTTTTTTACATCCCATGGTATTTTACATCGTCGCTCGTGTCCTCATACGAGTGAACAAAATGGCATTGCCGAGCGTCGCCACCGCCACGTCGTGGAAACCGGTCTCACTTTACTATCCCAATCCAAACTACCTCAAACTTTTTGGTCATTCGCATTTCAAACCGCCGTCTACCTCATCAATCGTCTACCTTCTCGTCTTTCCTCAAACAAATCTCCATATCAACTAGTTTTCCAACGTCCTCCCGATTACTCATTTCTTCGAGTGTTCGGATGTCTCTGTTTTCCTTATTTACGTCCATATAACCAACACAAAATTGATTTTCGTTCTACTCCTTGTATATTTCTCGGTTATAGCCCGTCTCATCATGGATATCAATGCCTTGATCAAACTACGCAACGAATCTACATTGCTCGCCATGTCCGATTTAACGAGCATGTTTTTCCCTCCCTTACTGAACCCTCCATCGACCCTCCTTCATCCTCCACAGCCGCTACTTCCTTTTCTACAATTCCTGATCCGCCATTAACCATTTTCGATAACCAATCCATTCCTACAACCAACCCATCGCCACCCACCCCTCCTATTTCCGAACCTATACAAACCGCCCCTATTCCTCAAACAAACACCACCCAACCTACTTCCTCTCCTTCGCAACCAACCACGCCCCGTTACCGACCTCCTCACCTTCGGCCACATCCTAAACCCCGAAAAATTTTTGACCCTTCAGCCAATATCGCCACCACCACTACCGTTCCTTCTGAACCGACTTCTTTTACTGTTGCCAACGAATCAGCGGAGTGGCGTCAAGCCATGGCAGCCGAGTTGCACGCACTACACAGAAACGGAACATGGTCGTTAGTTCCTCCGGTTCCAAATTCTAATGTTATTGATTGCAAGTGGGTTTACAGGTTGAAAACTGATCAGCATGGGAACCTGACTAGACACAAGGCTCGATTGGTAGCAAAGGGTTTTTTACAGCAGTCTGGCATTGATTATCATGAGACGTTCAGCCCTGTGGTCAAACCAGCCACCATCCGCACGGTTCTTTCTCTTACCATCTCTAACAATTGGTCTCTCAAACAACTTGATGTGCAAAATGCGTTTTTACATAGTGATCTACGTGAAACGGTCTACATGCGTCAACCACCGGGCTTCGAGGATCCTAAACATCCTAATCATGTTTGCAAGTTGCATAAATCCCTTTATGGCTTAAAACAGTCGCCCAGGGCATGGTTCACCAAACTCTCAAACGTCTTACAACATCTTGGTTTTCATGGTTCCAAAACTGATCCATCATTATTTATTCTTAACCGCTCGGGTACGCAGGTTTACCTACTAGTTTACGTGGACGACATCATTATTACAGGCAGCGATCCCAACACAGTTAATCACATTATTGCCTTACTTGGTCAGCAGGTATCTCTCACTGACATGGGTCATCTCACTTACTTTCTTGGTATTGAAGTTCTCCACACCTCTTCGGGTCTTATCCTATCTCAACGAAAGTATATTCAGGAACTTATTGATCGAGCCGGGTTAAAAGAATCGAAACCGCTTGCAACACCTACAAATGCCAAACCAGATACGATAACCAAGGACGACCCACTTATGTCTGATCCCACAAGATATCGTCATTGTGTTGGAGCACTTCAGTATGCCACTTTATCTAGGCCCGACATTGCCTACGCTGTTAACAGGGTATGTCAGTTCATGCATGAACCTCACAAATCCCATTGGACGGCTGTCAAATGTATAATTCGCTATCTCAAGGGAACGTCTCAACTGGGCCTTCGTTTTACATTGAACTCAACATCTACATTACATGCCTTTGCTGATTCACATCGGGGTGAGCGGTTGGTTCCTATTACAGCATATTCGGATTCCGATTGGGCTGGTTACCCGGTCGACCGTCGATCCACGGGGGGCTATGCTATCTTCTTGGGTTCGAACTTGGTATCATGGTCAGCTCGTAAGCAGAAAACTGTCTCTAGGTCATCCACTGAATCCGAATACAAGGCTATTGCTGATACGGTTGCTGAACTAATCTGGTTAAAGTCTCTTCTACAAGAACTGGGAGTTAAGTTGAATAAACCCACTCTTTGGTGTGATAATCTTGGAGCTACGTATCTTTCAGCAAACCCGGTGTTTCATGCTAGAACTAAACATGTGGAGGTAGATTTCCATTTTGTTCGTGAGCAAGTCAGCCAAGGAAATCTGAAGATTCAATTTATTAAAACAGATGATCAAATTGCCGACATCTTCATGAAGCCGTTATCAACTCAAAGATTTGAATTTTTAAGATCCATGTTGCAGGTCGTTACCCGCCCTCAACTTGCGGGGGAATGTTAAGCCAAATATTTAATTGTCATAAGTTAGAGGGTTATTATTGTAACTAGTAGAATATATATAAACCTCTTTGTAATCAATATTGAATTATGAATGAAATTATGAGTTGATAGGTACAAGGGTCAACTAACGCTTATTAGTAGGTTAAATACTGGTTCAGGTACTGTTTTAGAGATCATATTGTTTCTTTTAATTTCTCTTGTAATTCTTTCAGTTGTTCTTCAATAAAGAGTGAAGCATTGATTCTTGTTCTTAATTTCAGTTGTGTTAACGTCTCCATGAAGAAATCTCTAGAAAATTTCTATGCGCCGTGCGCCGTTTTGGCTCAAATTTGCATGCCATTTCGATGCGCCGTTTTGGCTCCATTTTGCACGCCATCTCCATGCGCCGTGCGCCGTTTTGGCTCAATTTTGCACGCCATTTCCGTGCGCAATGCGCCGTTTTGGCTCAATTTTGCACGCCATCTCCATGTGACGTGCGCCGTTTTGGCTCAATTTTGCACACCATCTCCATGCGCCGTGCGCCGTTTTGGCTCAATTTTGCACACCATCTCCATGCGCCATGCGCCGTTTTGGCTCAATTTTGTATGCCATTTCCGTGCGCAATGCGCCGTTTTGGCTCAGTTTTGCATGCCGTGCGCCACGCATCGTTTTGGCTCAGTTTTGCGCGCCATTTCCGTGCGCCACTCGCCATTTTTGGCTCAATTTCACACGCCACCTCCATGCCCCGCGCGCCATCTTCGCTCCAACTACGCGCACACGCCACCTCAACTGAGAACTGGATACCACCTTTCAATAAGGAATCACATGCAAATCAACCAAAAATAATTAGAGTAAACTTTCGTTTTGCTCCCCTTGGTTTGGTCATTTTAACGGTTTTGCCCCAAACCTTTAAAAATAGTCATTTTACTCCCTGATCTATGAAACTAATCTCTATTTCACTCCCTGCCCCTAACACCATTCAATTCAACAGTTAAATCCTGGTCACATGCCCCTCACATGAGAGCATTTTAGTCTTTTCTCATCCTAAATATTTTTAACATCTTTTTTATTGATAAAACAAAAGGAGATGGGCCCACCCCCATCATCTTCTTCATCATCTTTATTTACACACAGACACAACTCACCAAATTCATAACTTTAACCCCAAAATTTCACTACACACCCCCACAAACAACCCAAAATTCTTCTAATTTCAACACCAGATCTTCAGATTTAGGGTTTCAAGATTTGGGGGAATTCAATTTGACCGATGGATAGAGGGAGGATTATGGTGACCATCAGCAGCAGCAGCAGGCGTATCCCTGAAACTATCCCACCTCCATAAGCAAAACCGAATAGACGGTGATCTATCACCTCCTCCACCGTCATCAATATCATCCCTGAAAATGTCCTTATTGTCCCACCTCCATGACCGGAACGATGATCTCTCCTTCCTCATTAACTTCCTCAAAGGCATCCTAACCCATCCCCCTTTAGTTTTACTACCAACCACCCCCGCCTTCTCCAACGCGCCTTCGTAAGGCCTCCCAACACGGTGGTCGGAGATGGTATGACATCTAGTCCAGCATTAATGTTCCCTACAACAAGGACATGGGTTAATTTTACACTTCTATTCTCTCCACATTTTACACTTCTGAGAACATTGTGTTTTTTTATAACAATTTCAGGTTTGGTTTGCTTGATTTCTTCTCTGTGGTCAAATTTTTGTGTGATAAAAGTTTAGTTTATGGTTATTTTGTTTATTTTTTTTGGTGCTTTTATTATTGCTATTTACTGCATGTTGATTTATAGATTCTTGCAGCTAACTTTATTTCATTGGTGTAGAATGTCATATTGTGATATAAGTAGTTGCAACCGGGCTTGCAAATGAAGATGATGAAGAAGATGATGGGGGTGGGCCCATCTCCTTTTGTTTTATCAATAAAAAAGATGCTAAAAATATTTAGAATGGGAAAAAGACTAAAATTCCCTCATGTGAGGGGCATGTGACCAGGATTTAACTGTTGAATTGGATGGTGTTAGGGGCAGGAAGTGAAATAGAGATTAGCTTCATAGATCAGGGAGTAAAATGGCTATTTTTAAAGGTTTGGAGCAAAACCGTTAAAATGACCAAACCACAGGGAGCAAGCAAAACGGAAGCTTACTCATATAATTAACAACACCTCTATTCTTCTGAGTCCAGAATCCCTCCCAGATGCTAAACTCACCTGGAAGCCACACTGGACTGGAGGGACTTGAATATGTATGGTCCAAAACCCATGCACACATGGCAGGGACCCCACCACTTTTCTCCGACAGGGCGCCTACATCAGCAGAATGCATCCAGAAGTATCTAGAAGCTTCTGGAAGAAATCGCAGGTGAAAAGAAGATGCTCTCCCAGACATAAAGGACGACACGTGTCACCTATAGATGGACGCCAACTGGACCTGCAAGATATCTTGAGGACAGACGGACACCCACTGCCATAGTACGCCTACATGGGCAAATGGGGGCACGCCACATCACCCATTACCCTGACCACAGCAGAGGGGACAAAGAGGATATTCCCCTTGGTCGGACAACTGGCACTCACTGGCTAGCTGGCAGGTCTCCTCCTCCTCCTTCATCTTTCGGCTATAAATAGAGGATTCCTCCTTCAGGTTTAAGGATTCTGTTCTCTCATCATTTTACTCTTAACACACACTATTCTCCTCAGAACGATACTTATTCTCATGCCGGAGGGTGGTCACAAGGAGAACCCCCCTATTCCCCTCCTTGTGGCGAGTCACCAGTGTTCTGTTTTATAGGATTCCAGCTAACGGCGAGTGGAGAAAGAGATTGAACCCTAATATAACGAGACAGTTCAGCTGGGATAACCTTATGTTAACCAGTGTTCCATCAATCTGTGAGTTTCTTCTTGTTTCGCAATATTATTCACAATGAGGGGTTAGATGATGCTTTAAAAGGTGAAGCAGGGTTGCCTAACACGTTAACTAATAGAGAGAAGGTAATGATGGAGAAGGCACATAGTGCGATAATTTTGAGTTTAGGTGATCGTGTACTTCGAGAAGTTTCAAAAGAAACTACGGCTGCAAGAGTTTGGGCTAAACTTGAAGGTCTTTACATGACAAAGTCTCTTGCTAACATATTGTATCTCAAGAAACGTCTGTACACGTTTCAAATGTCATCAAGGAAGTCGTTAGAGGACAATTCAATAAAACCAGAAGTACTGGCGGTATCAAAAACAGAGTCTAGTCAAGAATGGGTAATGGACTCAGGGTGTTCTTATCACATGACCCCACATAAATAATTCTTTTAAAGATTTGAGAATTCAAGAACAAGGCACTGTGCAATTAGGTGATGATCGTCCATGCCAGATTCGAGGTATTGGAAATGTTACATTAAAGTTGAAGAATGGCTCTCTTATTGATCTGAGCAATGTAAGGTATATCCCTGAACTAAAGAGAAATTTGATAACACTGGGGACTTTTGAAAGCAGCGGTTATCATGTTAGTTTAAGGGAGGATGGGAAAGCTAAGATCATAAGTGGATCCATGGTTGTTTTAACTGGTGTAAGGAGAGGAAATAACATTTACTTCTTGGAAGGGGATGTTGTTTCTAACTCTGTAAATGTAGTAGAAGATATAAGTTCTGAAGCCATGTTATGGCATAAAAGAATAAGTGCACAAGGACTTGTAGAATTGAATAAACATAAAGTTTTTGGGAATATGAAAGATTGTAATGTTGGGTTTTGTGAGCATTGTGTTCTATGCAAGTCACACAAAGTAAAGTTTAGCAGAAAGGGAAATTTGGATTATGTCCATGCTGATTTGTGGGGTCCTGCTAAAGTCACATCTCTAGGTGGAGCTAGGTACTTTTTTCTTTGATTGATGATTATTCAAGAAGGGTCTGGGTCTTTCTCTTAAAAAGTAAAGATGGAACTTTTGATAAGTTTAAAGAATGGAGAACCTTAGTTGAAAATCAAAGAGAAAAGAAGATTAAAAAGTTGAGAACTAACAATGGTCTAGAATTTTGTAACCATCTGTTTGATCAATATTGTAAGAAACGTGAGATAGGCGGGAATTTAACAAATGTGGGTACACCATATCAAACTGGGCTAGTAGAAAGGATGCATAGGACACTGCTTAACAAAGTTAGGTGCATGTTGTTTGGGTCTGGTCTACCAAAGAAGTTATGGGCTGAAGCATTGTCTACAACAGCATATCTTGTGAATATGTGACCATCATCAGCTATAAATATAGAAACTCCAATGGAGAGGTGGTCAGGAGAAAAGGCTGATTATGATAAGTTGAGAGTGTTTGGGACTCTAGCATATGCTCATATCAATTAGGGAAAGTTAGAGCCTAGAGCACAAAAGTGCATTCTTTTGGGATATACACTGGTGTAGAGGGATATAGATTGTGGAGGCTTGAAGAAGGTAGTCCTAAAGTCATTAATAGTAGAGATGTTGTAGAGTTCATGGAAGACATTGTTAGGGTCGTTAGGATTGAACACACACACACGAAACTGAACACATACACATGAAAGCAGTAAACAACACGAAGATTTAAAGTGGTTCGGTCAACTGACCTACGCCCACTGTGCTGCAACTAGGGTTTCTTTATTATTCAGGTGCTCAAGGAATTACAAGTACAATGATATCAATATATAGAGACTAATCTAGGGTTAGGAAACTTGATCCCCAAGTTAGGCCCAAGCCCACATAGAGATAACTAGGGCTGGCTAAATTAAAACCCTAATATAATAGCCAAATAAAAACGTGTAGGCCGACTCAAAGATAGGGTTAGCCGCCCTCCCTTGATCGGGCCTCCACACCAATTCGCCCAACAATCTCCCATTTGGAGGCTCGAACAACGCCCAATAGTCTTCAACATTTGTACATCTTGTAATCTTCCTTTACCACCTAGTTGCAACAGTCTTCTCAACAATTAACCTGAAGGTACGTTGAAGCTCCCACTAAGCCTCAACTCATCAGTCGTCACAACCTGTGACTCGTTCTCTGTCCCTGCCGGCTCCCACTTAAATGAACTATCGAATCCTGAGAATTCCTGAGAACACACACTCTCCAATACTAGCAAGAGATTCTCTGGAGAGACTTTTCCATTTGGAATTTGGTCTTTTTAACCCACTGTCGCCCTGAAACTGTAATTGAAACACGCCTTACGCTCCCACTGTCACGACGTCCCCTGACTGGTTTGACTTTCCAAACTCGTTCATCCCGAATCTTCCCCTTGACTCTAGGTTTCTCTCTTGCAAAGGAAACCCTCTTCTATCCCCGAGATTCTGTGAACTCGACTTTGTTTTTCTTCAGAACTGGAACGTCACTTCCCTCTGATGGTATACTGACCATGTATAATGAACCTCTTTTCTTTCTATGAGCCATGACCAAATTCCCTTTAACAACCTTCCTCTGTCCCTTCCCGAACATAACTTCATGTCCTTGATCATCCAACTGGCCAACTGAAATCAACAACCTCTTCAAACCTAGAATAACCCTGACATCTCTTAAAGTCTACGAACCGACTTAAGTCTTCAAAACAATGTCACCCATCCCCGTAACATCAAGTACCTCATCATTCGCCATTTTACCTTTCCAAAGTCACCTTTTTTCAGATTCTGCAGTGCTTCACTGTTGTGGGTAGCGTGAAATGAAGCACTAGAATCCATGACCCAGGAATCCATACTACTCTCCACACTACAAACTAACGCATCATCATCATCACTGTGGTCTCCTGCAGAGTTTATTTCTTTCTTCTGTTTCGAACACTGATTCCTAAAGTGTCCTACTTCATTGCAATTCCAACATACCACATTCTTCCGAGCCTTAGACGCACTCCTCCTCTTGCTCTGATGACTTTCCCACTGATTCTTTCTTCCTCTGGTCTCTGTACTCAACAAAGAACTCGAAGACTCACCTGAACCACGACGTCGAGCATCCTCTCCCAAAATAAGATCCTGCATCTTCGCAAACGTGAATTTACTCGATTCCGAAGTGCTAGTAACAACAATTGTAGTTCCGGAACAACTATCAGGCAATGAGGATAACAATAGTAGAGCTTGAACCACGTCATCAAACTTAATATCGGCAGACACCAAGCGATACAAGATTAAGTTTAGGTTATTGATGTGATTTGTTACCGAGTCACCCTCCTTCATCCTGGTATTCACAAGCTCTCGAATAAGATAAACCTTATTTGCTGTAGAAGGCTTCTCATACATGTTAGATAATGCTTCCATCATACCTTTAGCCGAGGTCTCCTTCTGGATATTATAGGGAACATTCTCTGACAAAGAAAATGTTATCACTGCTCTGGCTTTCTTATCCAACTTCAACCAATCTGCTTGTGACATATCTTTTTGCTTCTCACCCTCAAGCACTACATCTAAGTCTTTCTAATAAAGTAGTGCCTCAATATTCATCTTCCACCAACCAAACTTATTCCCCTCAAACTTCTCTATTATAACCTTTCCGTCTACAGCCATGGCAATAGCTAAACGAAACACTTGTTATGGATAAACATAAACAAAACGCTGCAAATCAATCTATCTAATACACAGCGGAATAACAAACTTGATAATCAAAACTGAAACAATAAAACCTGACAAACGCGGTTGACTCTGGTTCTAGGTTTCTGTAGTTAGTCTCTTTGATTCAACCAAAATGTTCTTTTGCAAATAGATCTTTGATTCCGGCTGATATGGGACTGGTTGTTAAAGATTTTGAAAAAAAAACAGAACCCAAAACTTCTTCTGCGACGGTGGTAGAAACCCTAATGGCGGCGGCGGAACCCTAGCGGCACTAGGGTGGCGGTGGCTGTGACAACCCGTGAATTGAAGAGTCTTTTCCTTGTACTGATTCCTTGTTACTTGCGTGAATGTTATCTGATAAATTAAAATGTTTGATCATAAGTGATTGGGTACAAGTTTATACATTATTTGAATGTTATATGTATGTGCGAGTTAACATTTGGTCGCACAAGTCTCCGAGTCACAGTCGCACATTTCCGAGCGGGCCAAACACTTTAGCTCTGTCACTCAAATGGTCTCAGCCCAATGATTATCGAGCCCAAACGGAACCAATCCAGGCCCGGCTCACCCAAGTGTTTACATATGACCTTGTCTACGGTTTTCATAATCTTATAATCTCAATGGGAGGTAGCAAACCCTAACACCCCATTCCTTCTCTTGGATCAACGACAATTCCTTCTCGGAGCTCTCCCTCTCTTTCTCGGTTCGCAGCACATACACCCACATTTCTTAGTCGGGTAAGTATATTATCCTGATTGATTCGTGTATGTATGTCTATGCGTTAATGATTGATTGATTATGTGAATGCAATGATGATGCCATCGATCTAGGGTTAGTAGGGAGCATAACTAAACTTGTTTTGAATACATATAAGAAATAACTTGATTAGCTAGGGTTTGGCATGATAATAAGAACGTCCAGATTGGTTACATGAGGATTCGGATGAGAAAGAATGCTTGAGTTGATATAATCATTGTTAATCGATGAACTAGTATTGCTAATTAGGAAGTTAACATGCTATTTGATTGGAATTGGGTAGTGAATTGTCAACGAATATGATGAATAATTCTGGAAAATTTCTTGCTTGTTTGATTAATGATCACACGTGATTGGCATTAAAGGAGTTATGATTGTGCACGATTATGAATATGTGAATGGAATGATGATGGGTGTTCATTGTAATTAGGGTGACAACTGTTATGGCCTGACTTCGAATGATGTTAGTACGAGTGCTACGAGGATTGTATGTTAACAATGTGATGAAGAAATCTCGCTTATAATTGTAATCAGATTTGATATTGGTAGTGTATTGTTATTTGATAAATTGTTGTTTGAGCTTAGAGATTGAACATGCTATTTGATCTGAATGAAATCTCGCTTATAATTGTAATCAGATTTGATATTGGTAGTGTATTGTTATTCGATAAATTGTTGTTTGAGCTTAGAGATTGAACATGCTATTTGATCTGAATGGAATATTGGTCTGATGATAACGGGGTATTAAGTCCCATCTTATACCGATTAGTTACCTGAGAGGTAACGGGGTATTAGTTGATAGCGCTATTAGGCTTGGCAACCTCACACCGTACCTGAGAGGACGGGCGTGAACTAATGACCTTAATCATGACCAATGCTATGATAGGGGGCACTGGGGACGGGCAAACAATCTGGAGCCATCTTGTACGGTACTCGAGTTATTATCAACATTATTACCGGAATTGTTATTAAACTGGACTAATCACTTGGTAACTGAGCGTTTGGTAAAAACTGTGAACTCACCAGCGTTGTCTGATACACTTGTTTGCATTCTCGTAGGTTATAGATATGTGTGGATGTGGAACTTGCTGTCTGGGAAGCTAGAGTGGTCATGGGTCAAGACACATGGAAACACGAGACATGTCTAATGACTTTCAAACTCTGGGTTTACAAAATACATAACTAATGATTTATGCTTCCGCTGAAAACGTTGAGTTATATTCTATGTGATGTAACACTTTATTTTAATGAATGAAAGTTTTTAATTAAAATCTTGTATGAGTTCAATGTGATTGGTTGCTAGATCCTGGTATGTCACACGCCTAGCGGGGTTTCCGCACGTGGTATTTTGGGGGTGTGGCAATGGCGGTTGACTGGGTGGATGACAGCAAAAGAACTGAAGGTGGCGGCTCTTGTGTTCTCGTGTAATCCCGATCTAGAGCCAAAGCTCTGATACTAGTTGTTAGGATCGTTAGGATTGAACACACACACACACGAAAGCAGTAAACGACACGAAGATTTAAAGTGATTCGGTCAACTGACCTACATCCATTGTGCTGCAACAAAGGTTTCTTTATTATTCAGGTGCTCAAGGAATTACAAGTACAATGATATCAATATATAGAGACTACTCTAGGGTTAGGAAACTTGATCCCCAAGTTAGGCCCAAGCCCACATAGAGATAACTAGGGCCAGTTAAATTAAAACCCTAATGTAATAGACAAATAAAAATGTGTGGGCCGACTCAAAGCTAGGGTCGGCCGCCCTCCCTTGATCAGGCCTCCACACTAATTCGCCCAACAGACATAACCTACAGAGATGTGATGGGTGACAAAACAGCAGTGGCGGATCCAGCCCTGTTTTGTGGGTTCACATGAACCCACTCAGTTTGGAAAAAAATAGTAAGAACTTTGTATGATTTAGAAAAAATAGTGAGAATCTACCAAAACGAACCCACTGAAAGAAGTTCCTGGATCCGCCAAGTGGTGATGCTCAAAAAAATAATAGTGAAAATGAAATTCAAATTGAGGTGGAGGCACCAGCTAGTGAAAAGAAAGCTGGAGATGAAAGAACTAGTCAACCTGAAACTTCTAGTAGTGCTTGTGACAGTGACAACTATAACATAGCTAGAGATAGAACAAGAAGACAAGTTATCAAACCATCCAGGTATAGGTCAGACCTGTCAGCTTTTGTCTTTAGTGTTGCAGAGCGAAAAGTGCTTATAAACCATTGTCTTTTGATGATGCACTTAATTCACCAGATAAAAGTAAGTGGTTAAGTGCAATGAAAGATGAAATGGATTCCTTATACAGAAACAAAACCTGGATATTGGTTGACAAACCTAAAGAGCAAAAAATGGTAGATTGCAAATGGATATTCAAGGTTAAAGAAGGTATGCTAGGAGAAGCTACAAGGTTCAAAGCTAGACTAGTAGCAAAGGGTTTTACCCAAAGGGCAGGTGTCACGGCCCCAGCCCCGGTTTGACCCGGTCAGGAGCCGCGGGACAGGAACCCGTGGTATCAATGTTGCGATAGCGGAAGATTTTAACAGGATCTTTTTAAAACTCAAAATGCCCGATTATTTTATTTCATAATTCGGGATAAACCCCGTAATTTACAATAGAGGAATTTAACCAGGAAATTCCTTGATTTATTAAAATATGTTTATTCATTTTAACTGAGCCACCTCTTCAAGCTGGTTAGTGCTTCGTAGCACGTTTCCTTGATTTACAGCAGGTTGCCTGAAACATGTTTTAAAAATATTTTATCAGCGGGGAAATGCTAGCGAGTCATTCAAGTATGTAAAATGACACATTAGTTATCAATTACAACATCTGGCGTCGTGTCACCTGGTGACGATGGTTATACCACTATTAAGTCTTTCCCCAAGTAGTGACGTTTATCACTGTTAGGATTTATTAGCCTAACCCGTGAGAAATTAGTAATGTGCACAATACCCCACTAGCCAGTGATTAAGATAACCACGACTTACTCCCTGTAATTATAACATTTGAAAATGGAGTATTGTAAAATACTTTTGATAAAAAGAGAATAACTCACATTGCAGATTTAATACGGGCAGAGTCTAGCCTACTGATTAGCCTTGTTAACCTAGTTCAAATAACAATGCACACAAACTAGGTCAGTAACTAATACAGCATTTACGATAACTCACGAGATTAAACCCTCACAATGAATGACAAAGTGCGATACTTAAACATCCATCGAGTTTACGACGAATGACAAAGCATAACCCTAATGTGGGCAGCACTTAAACATCCATTGGATAGTTTCAATCGATCGGACATTGAATCGTAGCAGCGATCGAGTTATTACCCTGTTTTGTAGCAGCGTTTCGTGCTATGTGTGTGTGTTTTGTAGTAAACAGACTATAACTCAGTGTACGAATTGAGTTTTAACGTCGTTCCAACGCCAAAATGCAAGTCCCACACCCCTCTATTTATACTGAAAATTTGACACCCTCGCGTGACGCGAGGGGTCCACGTAGATGCGTCGCGTGACGCGAGGGGTACCAATCTACCATAGGGTAGCCACGTCCCTAACTAGCTTAGCTGAGTTGACGGTTTATCAAAATTCGATTTTGACAGCAAGTTATTAGGATAATCGTCAATAGGGAATACCCCCCCCCCCTGAGTTTTAGGGGTCCTGATCCTGATTCTGCTTGTTCTGAAAATTTTAGGGTTTTTGCAAAATCACTTGGGGGTCTTAATTAGGGTTTCCTATTGGACAATAAATCATAAGAAATAGTAATTTTTTATGAGGGTTGTTACATCCTCCCCACCTTAATAAGAATCTCGTCCTCGAGGTTTACTGAAATAAGTGAGGATACTTTCGCTTCATTTCCGATTCCAGTTCCCAAGTGTATTCAGATCCTCTTTTAGAATCCCATTTAACTTTGACTAGCACTAGTCTTTTATGTTTGAGAAACTTGGCCTTTCTGTCTTCTATCTGCAGTGGTTTCTCCAAAAATTTTAGCTTCTCATTTACCTCTACATCTTGAAGAGGCACTACCAGAGATTTGTCAGATAGGCATTTCTTGAGATTGGATACATGAAATACGTCATGTACTCCACTTAGCTCTTCTGGTAGTTGTAAGCGATAAGCAACTGGTCCTATACGTTGGATCACTGGAAATGGTCCTACGTATCTTGGACTTAGCTTTCCTTTCTTACCGAATCGAACTACTCCTTTCCAAGGAGAGACTTTCAATAGTACTCTGTCTCCAACTTGGAATTCTAACGGTTTACGTCGATTATCTGCATAACTTTTCTGGCGATCTCGAGCCGTCTTTAGTCTTTCCTTGATTTGAGTGATTTTGTCAGTAGTCTCTTGTATTATTTCGGGACCTGATAATTGACTTTCTCCTATCTCTGCCAAACATACTGGAGTTCTACACTTACGTTCGTAAAGTGCTTCGAATGGGGCAGCTTCAATAGTTGAATGATAACTATTGTTATAGGAGAATTCAATTAAAGGTAGGTGGTCGTCCCAGTTTCCACCAAAACCTATTACACATGCCCTAAGCATGTCCTCCAGGGTTTGTATCATCCTTTCACTTTGTCCGTCTGTTTGAGGATGATATGCAGTGCTCAAGTTTAGTTTAGTCCCCATGGCTTCTTGGAAACTTGTCCAAAAGTGCGAAATGAAACGACTGTCTCTATCCGATACAATGGAGAGTGGAACTCCATGTAAGGATACTACTTAATCTACATACAACTTGGCTAACCTTTCCATGCTAAAGGTTTCTTTAATGGGTAGAAAGTGAGCTGATTTGGTTAATCGATCCACAATTACCCGAATCGCATCATTACCTTTTTCTGGTTTTGGGTAACTTAGTAACAAAATCCATTGTTATGAGTTCCCATTTCCATACAGGCATTTCCAATTGTTGTAGTAGACCCGATGGTTTCTGGTGTTCTGCCTTAACTTGTGAACAAGTTAGACATTTAGAAACATATCTAGCTATGTCCTTTTTCATTCCTATCCACCAGAAATTATTCCTTAAATCTTGGTACATTTTATTGTTACCAGGATGCATGGTATACCTAGATTTATGAGCTTCTTAAGATTTTATTTCTTAATTCTCCCTGCTTAGGTACCCAAATTCGTTTCTTATGGAATCTCCAAATTCCATCTGCTCCTTGCTCTAATTCTTTTATCCGTCCTTTCATTCCTTCAGCAACATCCTGGATTGTTGTTTTCTGAACATCCTTTAATTGTTCCATTAAATCTAACTGTAGATTTAATCTAAGAGCACCAACTCGCTTTTGCTTTTCATGATACTTATGACTTAAAGCATCTGCAACTACGTTTGCCTTTCCTTTGTGAAATTGAATTTTCACATTCGTAGTCACTTAGGATTTCCATCCATCTCCTTTGCCTCATGTTTAATTCTTTTTGCCCAAATATGTATCTTAAACTTTTATGATCTGTATAGACAGTAAACTTACTTCCGTACAGATAATGTCTCCAAATTTTAAGGGCAAAAATTATGGCTCCTAATTTTAAATCATGAGTCGTATAGTTTTCCTCGTGTTTTTTCAATTGCCTTGATGCATAAGCAATTACCTTCTTGCGTTGCATAAGCACACATCCTAATCCTAGTTTTGAAGCATCACAGTATACTTCAAAATCTTCTATTCCTTCTGGTAAAGCTAGAACTGGAGCATTGGTTAATTTCTGCTTTAAGATCTTAAAAGCTTCTTCTTGTTTAGGTCCCCATTAAAACTTAACTGCTTTACAGGTTAGCTTAGTTAATGGTACTGCTATCTTGGAAAAATCCTTAATAAAACGCCTATAGTATCCAGCTAATCCTATAAAACTTCTAATTTCCATTGCTGATTGCGGAACTTTCCATTTGGTGATCGCTTCGATCTTAGCAGGATCTACGTGAATACCTTCGTGATTCACCATGTGACCTAAAAATTGCACTTCTTGTAGCCAAAATTCACACTTCGAGAATTTGGCGTAAAGCTTATCTTTTCTTAACAAGGTTAAGAGTAATTGCAGGTGCTCACAATGTTCCTCCTGACTTTTGGAATAAATGAGTATATCGTCGATGAAGACAATTACAAATTTATCCAAGTACGGTTTACAGATTCTATTCATCATGTCCATAAATGCTGCAGGAGCATTTGTTAACCCAAAGAGCATGACTGTAAACTCGTAATGACCATACCTAGTTCTAAAAGCAGTTTTAGGTATGTCTTCTTCTTGTACCTTCAATTGATGATATCCTGAGCGTAAATCTATCTTAGAAAAATATCTAGCTCCTTGTAATTGATCAAAAAGATCATCAATCCTAGGTAATGGGTATCGATTCTTAATTGTAACTTTATTCAAGTCCCTATAATCGATACACATTCGCATCGAACCGTCTTTCTTCTTTACAAACAACACTGGAGCTCCCCAAGGGGATGAACTAGGTTGTATGAATCCTTTACTTAGTAATTCATCTAATTGCTTTTTCAATTCTAACATTTCGGTGGGTGCTAACCGATAGGGTGCCTTGGCTATTGGTGTAGTTCCAGGGATTAGATGAATTCTAAATTCGACTTCCCTATCAGGTGGTAATCCAGGTAGTTCTTCTGGGAATACCTCTGGATATTCAGATACTACTGGAATTTCCTTAAGTTCCTTATCTTTAGTGTTAATGATTACTAAAATCATATACACTACTTCTTGTTTTCTTGAGTAACTGGCCAATTTCATTATTGAAATGAATTTTAGTGGCTTTTGTGGCTTATCTCCTGTAATCACCACTAATTCTCCTGTGGGTGTATGAATTTCTATGGAATTCTTATCACAAAGAATTCGAGCATGGTTGGCTACTAACCAATCCATTCCTAACACCACATCAAATCCTGCTAAATTCATAGGTAACAGGTTTGCAGAGAATTTATGACCCAAGAGTTTTATCTTTCCTTCTCGCATAACCTTTATCTATTTTAACAGAATTCCCATCTGCCGTTTCGAATGTAAAAATCTGCCTAAGTTTGGTTAAGGGTAAATTAAGTGCTTGGCAGAACGAGGTATTTATAAAACTTTGATTTGCACAAGAGTCAAATAATACTTTTGCATAGACCTCGTGAACTAGGAATGTACCAGCTATCACATCTGGGATTAGCTCTACTTCCTGAGTAGTCAGTTGGAAGGCTCTTACGTTTTTCTTGGTAGTTCCTTCTGCAGGTTTGGCTTTGTTATCAGCTGGTTTGACAAATTTTGGGCAGTCTGGCCTAATATGTCCAGCTTCTCCACAGTTGTAACAGACTGTGGTTTTCTTCTTCCTGCAGTCTTCTTCTTGATGCCCCGGAATTTTGCAAAAATTGCAATATCCCTTGCATCTTCCAAAATGCTTTCTTTTGCAGATATTGCAAAATGGAACAGTGGAAGATTGCCCAGTTCCTCTTCTCTTGAAATTATTACGGTTACCCACACGAAATCCCTGGGTAATCTTTTGGGCCACTTCCTTTTTCTGGGTTTCTTCTCTTGTACGTACCAGTTCGTCAGTCAAAGTGTTAGCTAACTCCACCACATCATCGATCGTGCGGGGTCTCGCTGCCTTGACAATATTACGGATCTCGCTAATTAAACCCCAAATGTAGCGAGAAATGAGTACCGGTTCTAGCGAAGCCAGGGTTGGTACTACTCTTGCATACTCGAAGAATGTCAAAGTATACCCTCGACAATCAACGCCTACCATTTGATGATTTAGGAACTTATTGGTTATTTGTTCCTTTTCGTAGTCGGGACATAATTTTCTTTCTACAAGACTTTTAAATTCTTCCCAAGTCATGGCATAGGCTACAGCTCTTCCTTTAGCTTGTAGCACCGTGTTCCACCACTCTAGCGCCCCTTCTTTAAAAAGATGCGACGCATACATGACCTTATCTTCTTCGCCACATTTACTTATCATAATTACTGCCTCGGTTTTCTCTAACCAACGCAGTGCAGCAGTCGCCCCTTCGTTACCTGCAAACTCAGCTGGTTTACAGGCAAGAAACTCCTTATATGTACAACCAGGTGTTGCAGCTTTCATTTTTTTAAGGAGTGGAGCTTGTATCCCCTCATTATCGTTATTAATATGGTTGTCGCCTCCGTTTACACTGTTACTGAAATTGTCACCTTGTGTGCGTTTACTAGGAATAATTTGTTGAGGTGCAATTGGATTTCGAGCAGCAGCAAGGATTTCTGGAATAGCATTGGCTATTCCCTGAGCAACGATATTCTCGATATCTTGCCTATTTAGAAATTGATCCTCCTGGTGTTGCTCAGATTGATTACCCTCGTTAATTTGTTCATTACCAGCGTTTTCCATATGGTTATTAATTTATATAATGATTAGTATAAAATAATTAAACAAAACAAAACAATCGCACATAATCACATTTAACACGTATAGCCAAAATTGTTGATTTCTCAACTTCCATTTATATATTATTTTATGCATCCGTACACACGGTTATCTTACAAAAGTTTTATTTTTAGATTATTATACATACTTATATTATTATTATACAAACACAGTTTCACAGCCACACTTCCCCCTAGTCCGCTAGTCTTTTAGAAATGATGTTCCCTTTCATCGTATTTCCAGGAGATTTGTTCTCCTATCTCCCGAATCTTATTCCCTGCATTCATTAGTTCTGCACCAAAATGGAGAAGTTCAGCTAAGTTTTCATTACTCATTGGTGGGTTTGGTGCAGGTTCTAGGTCGAACTGAGGGAAAAAGGTATAGGGACTATTTAGAAGGTTTTGAAATTGCAAATCGTTGGTCCACCATTCGTCCATTTCTACTAAAGGTTGAGTGTGGAATAAAGGTTTTGGGATGGCTGGTTCCAGGTTTATTGGAAGTTGGGTTTCAGCAGGATAAGGATAGAGGTTTGTATTAATAGGCCTAAGGATATCACAGCTTGCCAGTATGTGATCTAGTTCTTCCTGCAGTGGCAATTCCTTGGCTTGCTTAGAACTTTCCCCAATTTCCATTTCTACTTGCCTAAAACCTTTCTCAATTTCTATCCCTTTTCCTTTTTCCATAGGATTTTCTATTTTTGGAATTCTTCTAGTCGCTGGTTTCCTTCTGCGCACACGTCTCCAACCCACAAATCTTCTTCTTTTCTTTGGTTTTGATTTTTCCGGAGGTGGAGCTTGAAATTCCATAGGTTCTTCCACATCGGCAAAGTAACCAGTAAAGTCTTTGGAAACTTCCACTTTTACGGGATAGAGATTGAGATTTTCTAGAGCTTCAGATAATTAATTCATGCTATTTAGCATTTATGAAGAAACACACAACTTTTAGTTTATAATTTGGTAAATTAATTTTCACAAAATCCTAAAAAAAATAGAATCAGAATTTTAATATTAATTACAAATATTTAATAAACCATTTTATTGAAACAAAAAATTTATTTTTAGTACAACTAATATAATTTTAAAGTTTCTGGCTAATAGATAATATGGGTGCTAATACTGGGTCAAGATGTTGGTAGTTTAAAGGTCAGCCTTTACATTTACTGCTATTGTAGCTAACATATAAAGATTTGCCCATTTTTCATCTAATTTATCTTCCCATGGTGGGTTGCTGCCTATTTCCTGGGTCTCTTTTATTATCACCTCTTTGGTTTGTAACTTCCTCATTTTCTCTTGACTTTTTCTAATAATCAAACTTCTTTTACTAGGCGAAAGTGGTTTCTCATACTGTGCCTTTCGAACAAATATTCCCTCCTCAATATCTACTGGGTATCTTGAGGAATTTGATTGGGATGAGGATCCCTTATCTTTTGGTGTACTATCTAATTGGCGATAGATGTCTGAAAGTCTTTGTTTACCCATACTGTAACTAACAAGTAGTCAGTAATCACAAAATTGCAATTATTAAAATTAAGTATTTCTTAAATACTTAATAGGCTTAAATCAGTGGCTCAATCAGTAGCTCTGATACCACCTTTTCCTGTCACGGCCCCAGCCCCGGTTTGACCCGGTCAGGAGCCGCGGGACAGGAACCCGTGATATCAATGATGCGACAGCGGAAGATTTTAACATGATCTTTTTAAAACTCAAAATGCCCGATTATTTTATTCCATAATTCGGGATAAACCCCGTAATTTACAATAGAGGAATTTAACCAGAAAATTCCTTGATTTATTAAAACATGTTTATTCATTTTAACCGAGCCACCTCCTCAAGCTGGTTAGTGCTCCGTAGCACGTTTCCTTGATTTACAGCAGGTTGCCTGAAACATGTTTTAAAAATATTTTATCAGCGGGGAAATGCTAGCGAGTCATTCAAGTATGTAAAATGACACATTAGTTATCAATTACAGCATAAGAGCGATTACAATGGCTTTTATCTTATTTTTATCTGGCGTCGTGTCACCTGGTGACTATGGTCATACCACTATTGGGTCTTTCCCCAAGTAGTGACGTTTATCACTGTTAGGATTTATTAGCCTAACCCGTGAGAAATTAGTAATGTGCACAATACCCCACTAGCTAGTGATTAAGATAACCACGACTTACTCCCTGCAATTATAACATTTGAAAATGGAGTATTGTAAAATACTTTTGATAAAAAGAGAATAACTCACATTGCTGATTTAATACGGGCAGAGTCTAGCCTACTGATTAGCCTTGTTAACCTAGTTCAAATAACAATGCACACAAACTAGGTCAGTAACTAATACAGCATTTACGATAACTCACGAGATTAAACCCTCACAATGAATGACAAAGTGCGATACTTAAACATCCATCGAGTTTACGACGAATGACAAAGCATAACCCTAATGTGGGCAGCACTTAAACATCCATTGGATAGTTTCAATCGATCGGACATTGAATCGTAGCAGCGATCGAGTTATTACCCTGTTTCGCAGCAGCGTTTCGTGCTGTGTGTGTGTGTTTTGTAGTAAACAGACTATAACTCAGTGTACGAATTGAGTTTTAACGTCGTTCCAATGCCAAAATGCAAGTCCCACATCCCTCTATTTATACTGAAAATTTGACACCCTCGCTTGACGCGAGGGGTCCACGTAGATGCGTCGCGTGACGCGAGGGGCACCAATCTACCATAGGGTAGCCACGTCCCTAACTAGCTTAGCTGAGTTGACGGTTTGTCAAAATTCGATTTTGACAGCAAGTTATTAGGATAATCGTTAATAGGGAATACCCCCCCCCCCTGAGTTTTAGGGGCCCTGATCCTGATTCTGATTGTTCTGAAAAATTTAGGGTTTATGCAGAATCACTTGGGGTCTGAATTAGGGTTTCCTATTGGACAATAAATCATAAGAAATAGTAATTTTTTTATGAGGGTTGTTACAGCAGGTGTTGATTATCAAGAGATATTTTCTCCCGTGGTTAAACATTACCTCTATTAGAGTTATGTTGTCATTGACTGCAGTGCATAATTTTGAACTTGAACAACTTGATCTGAAGACAACATTCTTACATGGTAACATTGAAGAGAACATTTACATGAGACAGTCTCCTGGTATTGAGGTAGAGGATCAAGGTGATAAGGTATGTCTTCTTAAAAAGTCATTATAAGGATTGAAATAGTCACCAGGCAATGGTATAAACGTTTTGATGATTATGTTGTTTCACATGGCTTAAATTGATGCAGTTATGACTGTTGTGTCTATTATAAAGAGTACAGTGAAAGAGAGTATGTTTACTTACTTCTTTATGTAGATGACATGCTATTAGCATGTAAAGATAGGGCATAAGTTGAAGCTACAAACAAATTGTTAATGTGTGAGTTTGACATGAAGGAATTAGGTGAGGCTAAGGCATGGAGATTCACAGAAATAGAGAATCTGGGATTTTGAGATTAACTCAGGAATCATATGTGAAAAAGGTGCTCAATAATTTCTTCATGGAACAAAGTAAAAGTGTTCAAACTCCCTTGGCTATGCATTTTGAATTGTCCAATCAAGATTTGCCTCGGCTAAGAACATGGTGAGTGTTCCATATGCAAGGCAGCCTAATGGCGTGTACCCGTCCTGACATAGGGTATGCAATAAGTGTTGTAAGTAGATTTCTAAGTAATCCAGGGAGCAACATTGGGAAGGTGTTAAATGAATCATGAGATATCTTAATGGTACAAGAAGTTTGGGTCTTGACTCTTGTGTTTGGGAAAATTGAAAGACGAGATCATGTTGTGCAGGGTTTTGTTGATTCAGATTTTGCCAAAGATCTGGATAGAGTGGTTATGTGTTCAAGGTGCCTGGGTCAGTGAGCTGGAAAGCATCTTGTTGTTGCACTTTCAACAACAGAGGCTGAGTTTATAGGTTTAACAGAGGCAGTTAAAGAAGCTCTCTGGTTAAAAGGTTTGATTTCTGAACTTGGAATTGTTGATACTGCTATGGTGAAATTATTAGATCAATATTAGATATAAGCTAGATCTTGCATATGTTTAATATAAGTTTATAGGTTATATTATGTCATTATCATTATTATTATTATTATTATTATAATATAAAGTTAGGGGCAGTTATTAGGATTTCCGGATGTATATATACTTTCGTATTATGTAATATTCAGATTTACCAATTCAATCAAGAACTTTATCAAGACATTCTGTAAATATATACGAATTCATCCAATATAGTGGTATCAGAGCCACCGATCCGTGATCATTATTCAACAAACTCTCAACAGTATCATCATCGTCAGATATCGAAGATTACAATTTCATCAGATCTCAAAATATGACAACGAATGGTGGAATTCAAACCCAAATTCCCAAATTATTGGGACAGAATTACTATCATTGGCATATACAGATGAAAGTGTTACTAGAATCGCAAGACTTGTGGACAATTGTGGATGAAGGTTATACGGAAATTGCATCTAATGCACCAGAGAACGAACAGAATGTTTATAAGGAAAAAATCAAAAAGGACAAGAAGGCACTGCATATTATGTTCCAGTCAGTGAATGAAACAGTATTCGAACGTATTGTGTAACAACTCTCATCAAAAGTCATATTTATTAAATTAATTAGTCCAATAGGAAACCCTAATTGAGACACCCAAGTGATTCTGAACAAACCCTAAAATTTTCAGAATTTTCAGAATCAGGATTAGGGCCCCTAAAACTCAGGGGGGGTTAAACCCTATTGACGATTATCCACTTAAAACGTTGGCAAAAAGGAATTTTCGAAAATTGTCAACTCAGCAAGGCTAGTCCCAACCGTGGCAACCCTAGGCCTAAAAGTAGGTCTCACGCGGGCCGCGTGAGGATAGCTTAAATCTTACGCGGGCCGCGTAAGGGTCAAATTTTACCTATAAATAGAGGACAGTGGGACTTGAATTCTGGAAGAAAAACGACGTAAAAATTCACTATACACACTGAGTAACGTTCGAATTACTACACAAACACACACGAGTTCCGAATCGCTGCCGCAAAACAGGGTAATAACTCGATCGCTGCTACGATTCATTTTCCGACGATCAATATATCCAATGGATGTTTAAGTGCTGCCCACATTAGGGTTATACTTTGTCATTCGTCGTTAAATCGATGGATGTTTAAGTATTGCACTTTGTCGTTCGTTGTGAGAATTTGATCTCGTGAGTTATCGTAATTGCTGTATTGGTTACTAACCCAGTTTTGTGTGCATTATTTAAATTAGGTTAACAAGGCTAATCCATAGAGTAAACTCTATCCGTGTTAAATCAACAATGTGAGTCATTCTCTTTTTATCAAATTACTTTACAAAAGCATGTTTATTTTCAAAGATTATAATTACAGGGATTAAGTCTATGTAATCTGAAATTACTGCCAGTATGTGGGGGGATGTGCACATAGCTACTAATTATTTATCACTTGTGGGTGAACGGACCCAGCAAGTGATATGTCCACAGTCACAAGTCCGGTTAAGTGACAACTGGATCAGTTAATTCAAAAGATAGAAACATTGTAATCGCTCTTAATACTGTAAATTATAACAAATAAGTTTGTTTTATTAAATAGAATGATTCACTCAGTATTTCCCGCTGACAAAACCTTTTTCAAACATGTTTCAGGCGATCTGTTGTAATTCAGGAAAAGTGCTATGGAGCATTTCAAGCTTAAGAAAGTGGCTTATTATAAAATAAAGAAATATGTTTTGTAAAAATAATAAGATTTCTCCGTGAAATCATAATATTGTAAATTACCAGGGTTTTATCCCGAATTGTGAAATAAAATAATCGGGAAAATTTTAGCTTTAAAACGATTCTGATGATAAACTTCCGCTGTTAAACTCAATTAAATAAATACCACAGGATTTCTGTCCCGCGGCTCCTGAAACGGGTAAAACCGGGACGGGGGTCGTGACAGAAATAAGGTGGTATCAGAGCCACTGAGTTAAGCTAATTAAGTATTTAGAAATACTTAATTTTTTCCTGATTACTATTCTGTGATTATGTGTTTTATTAACTGACTATTTGTTAGTTACAGTATGGGTAAACAAAAGCTGTCAAGTATCTATCTTAAATTAGATAGATCATCCAACGAGAAGGGAAGTTCATCCCGAACCAAATCCTCGAATCAGGCTGAAATTCCTGAAGAAGGAATATTTGTGCGAAAGGCACATTACGAGGAAACACTTTCTCCTAGAAAAAGGGAGATGATTCTTAAGAAAAGTAAAGAGAAAATCCGAGAAAAGAAGATTAAACGGGAAACCCAGGAATTAATCAATAAATCACCTTGGGAAGATAAGCTAGATGAGAAATGGGCAAATTTATATATGCTAGCCACAGTAGCAGAAAATTTAAATCTTTAAATATTTTAAAGTTTTAGTACCTTACCCTTACAATCTAGAAACCTTGTGCAATAAATAAAAAAATTTCAAACCCTAAGTATGTTTTCCAGTTATCTTTGTAATAATTAGTACACAATGTGTAATAAATTTAAAGGTTATTTATGAATTTTAACTTAGTATTTTATGCGTTTTGCATATATGCTACATCAGCATGAGTGGGATATCTGAAGCCTTTCAGAACCTTAATCTTTACCCGGTGAATATAGAAGTGTCCAAAGAATTTACTGGATACTTTCCCGATATAGAACAACCGGTAGAATTCAAGGCTCCACCTTTGAACAAGCCAAAACGAAAGAAAAAGAAGAATTACGTGTGGGGAAGTCGTATACGTAGGAAAAAGCCAGCCACAAAACTTCCCAAAATAAACAATCCTTTAAAAAAGGGAAAAGAAATTGTAACCGAAGAAAGTTCTAAACAACAGGAAATTGAAACTGAAGGCAAGGAAGAGGTTAAGGAGATAGGAATGCAGATGGATGAATGTACTAAAGAAATAGTAATGGATGTTGGACAAAGTTCTAGACCAACCCAAATAGAAATCGGAGAGAGCTCCAATCAAAACCAGGGAAGGACCTTTCAAGATGAGATAGATTTTCTACTGGCAAGCTGTGAAACCATTCAGCCTATCAATACTAATATTTTTACTTATCCTCTTGAAAACCAACTCCCTATGAATTGGGAACCAGCAATCCCAGACCCAATAGTCCACTCCCAACCTATAGGAATGGACGAATGGTGGACGAACGATTGGCAATTTCAAAATATTGTCAACGATCCTTATTCCTTTCTTCCACAATTCGATCCAGAACCCCTACCTAATCCACCCATGAGTAATGAAAACATGGCTGAACTTCGCCATTTTGGTGAAGAGTTGATGGATGCGGGAAATAGAATCAGGGAAATAGGGGGACAAATTGCCTGGAAGTATGATGAAAGGGAGATGCGTTTTTAGGACGACAAGTGACGAAGGATAGTAGGATGGTAAAACGATGGTTGTGTAATAGTAATAGTAAAATTAGTCTGTAAATAACGAATAAAACTCTGTAAGATATGGGTGAGTAATGATGCATACTATACTAGATATAAAATGAAATCGAGAAATCGATTGTTTTGACTATACCTGTATTGTAAAATTTTCTGATTGTTTGTATATAATTATTATTTAGCAGATACTAATAAAAATTTATATATATTACCAGATGGCAAACAATGGTAATGAACCTGTAAATGAAGTTAATCAGTCTGAGCAACATTCAGGAGATCAATATATGACTAGACAAGATATTGAAAATATTGTTGCTCAAGGGATAGCCAATGCTATTCCTGCAATCGTTGCTGCTGTAAAGAATCCAGTAGAACCGCAACAAATCGTTCCTAGTAAACATAATACTGAAGATAATTTCAGTAATAGTGTAAACAGAAGCAATGATCATGTTAATCATGAACCACGACAAGCTCCGCTCCCTAAGAAAATGAAAGCCGCAACACCTGGTTGCACTTTCAAAGAATTCCTTGCTTGTAAACCCACTGAATTTGCAGGCATCGAAGGAGCAACTGCATCACTGCGTTGGTTAGAGAAAACCGAAGCAGTAATTGCAATAAGTAAATGTGCCAAAGATGATCAAGTTATGTACGCGTCGAATCTTTTTAAAGAAGGAGCACTCGAATGGTGGAACACTGTGCTACAAGCCAAAGGAAGAGCCATAGCATATGCTATGAAATGGGAGGAATTTAAGAATTTGGTAGAAAGAAAATTCTGTCCTGAGTATGAAAAAGAACAAATGACAAATAAGTTCCTAAATCATCGGATGTTGGGTGTAGATTGTCGCGGTTATACTTCGACATTCTTCGAATATGCTAGAGTGGTACCAACATTGGCTTCGCCAGAACCGGTACTTATTTCTCGCTACATTTGGGGATTAATTAGCGAAATCCGCAATATCGTTAAAGCTGCGAGACCTCGCACTATTGACGATGCTGTGGAATTAGCTAACACTCTAACTGATGAATTGGTACGCACAAGAGATGAAAACAGGAAGAAGGAACTAGCTCAGAAAATTACCCAAGGATTTCGTTCGGGGAATAACAACAGCTTTAAGAGAAGAGGAACAGGGCAATCTTCAACTTTGCCATTCTGTCAAATTTGCAAAAAGAAACATTTTGGAAAATGCAAGGTATATTGCAATTTTTGCAAAACTATAGGACATCATGAAGAAAATTGCAGAAAGAAATCCATAATTTGTTACAATTGTGGAGAAGCCGGACATTTCAAAACAGAATGTCCTAAATTGGTCAAACCAGCAGACAACAAAGCCAAGGCGACTGACGGAGCTACTAAGAAAAATGCCAGGGCATTCCAGCTAACCACACAAGAAGCAGAACTCATCCCAGATGTGATAGCGGGTACGTTCTTAGTTCACAACATTTACGCCAAAGTATTATTTGACTCTGGTGCAAACCAAAGTTTATAAATACTTCATTCTGCCAAGCTCTTAAAATACCTTTAACCAATATTAGGCAGATTTTTACAGTAGAAACCGCAGATGGGAATTCAGTTAAAATAGATCAGGTCTTGCAAAAAGTAGAAATAGAACTTTCAGGTCATAAATTTTCTACAAATCTGTTACCTATGAAATTAGCTGAACTTGATGTTGTGTTAGGAATGGATTGGTTAATAGCCAACCATGCTAGAATCCTTTATGATCAGAATTCTATAGAAATTCAAGCACCAAATGGAGAAATAATCATGATTACAGGAGATAAGCCACGTAAACCCATGAAATTCATATCAGTAATGAAAGTTGCTAGTTATGAACGAAAGCAAGGAATAGTATATATGATTTCAGTAATCATTAATACTAAGAACAAAGAACTTAAGGAAATCCCTGTAGTCTCAGAATACTCAGATGTATTTCCGGAAGAACTTCCGGGATTACCACCGGATAGGGAAGTGGAGTTTAGGATTCATCTAATTCCTGGAACTACACCGATAGCTAAGGCACCTTATCGGTTAGCTCCTACTGAAATGTTAGAACTAAAGAAGCAATTAGATGAATTACTAAGTAAAGGATTCATACAACCTAGCTCATCCCCGTGGGGAGCTCCAGTGTTGTTTGTAAAGAAAAAGGATGGTTCGATGAGAATGTGTATCGATTATAGAGAATTAAATAAGGTTACAATTAAGAATCGATACCCATTACCTAGGATTGATGATCTGTTTGATCAACTTCAAGGGGCTAGATATTTTTCTAAGATCGACTTACGCTCTGGATATCATCAATTGAAGATACAAGAAGAAGACATACCTAAAACTGCTTTCAGGACTAGGTATGGTCATTACGAGTTTACAGTCATGCCCTTTGGGTTAACGAATGCACCTGCAGCATTCATGGACATGATGAATAGGATCTGTAAACCGTATTTGGATAAATTTGTAATTGTTTTCATAGATGATATACTTATTTATTCCAAAAGTCAAACGGAACATTGTGGCACTTGCATGCACTCTTAACTTTGTTAAGAAAAGAAAAGCTTTATGCCAAATTCTCGAAGTGTGAATTTTGGTTACAAGAAGTGCAATTCTTAGGACACATGGTGAATCATGAAGGTATTCATGTAGATTCTGCTAAGATAGAGGCAATTACCAATTGGAAGGTTCCGCAAACATCAATGGAAATTAGAAGTTTTATAGGTTTAGCTGGGTATTATAGACGGTTTATTAAGGATTTTTCCAAAATAGCCGTACCATTAACTAAGCTAACTTGTAAAGCCGTTAAGTTTGAATGGGGACCTAAACAGGAAGAAGCCTTTAGGATTTTGAAACAGAAATTAACAAATGCTCCAATCTTAGCCTTACCAGAAGGAACTAAAGATTTTGAAGTATACTGTGATGCCTCAAAATTAGGATTAGGATGTGTGCTTATGCAACGCAAGAAGGTAATTGCGTATGCATCAAGGCAATTGAAAAGGCACGAGGAAAATTATACGACTCATGACTTAGAACTAGGAGCTGTAATTTTTGCCCTTAAGATTTGGAGACATTATCTGTACAGAAATAAGTTTACTGTCTATACAGATCATAAAAGTTTAAGATATATATTTTGGCAAAAAGAGTTAAACATGAGGCAAAGGAGATGGATGGAAATCCTAAGTGACTACGACTGTGATATTCAGTACCACGAAGGAAAGGCAAATGTAGTTGCGGATGCCTTAAGTCGTAAGTATCATGAGAAACAACGACGAGTTCGTGCTCTCAGATTAAATCTACAGTTAGATTTAATGGAACAATTGAAGCATTTTCAAGAAATATCAATAGAGGATGTTACTGAAGGAATGAAAGGACGAATAAAAGAATTAGAACAAGGAGCTGATGGAATTTGGAGATTCCACAAAAGCCGAATTTGGGTACCTAAGCAAGGAGAATTAAGAAATAAAATTCTAGAAGAAGCTCATAAATCTAGGTATACAATACACCCTGGAAACAATAAGATGTACCAAGATTTAAGAAAGAACTTCTGGTGGATAGGAATGAAAAAGGATATAGCACGATATGTTTCTAAATGTCTCACTTGTTCACAAGTTATGGCAGAACATCAGAAACCTTCAGGTCTACTACAACAATTAGAAATGCCAGTATGGAAATGGGAACTTATAACAATGGATTTTGTTACTAAGTTACCCAAAACCAGAAAAGGTAATGATGCAATTTGGGTAATTGTGGATCGATTAACCAAATCGGCTCACTTTCTACCAATGAAAGAAACCTTTAGCATGGAAAGACTGGCAAAGCTGTATGTAGATGAAGTCGTATCTCTACATGGAGTTCCACTCTCCATTGTATCAGATAGGGATAGTCGTTTCACTTCTCATTTCTGGAAAAGTTTCCAGCAAGCAATGGGAACTCGACTAAACCTAAGCACTGCATATCATCCACAAACAGACGGGCAAAGTGAAAGGACAATCCAAACTCTTGAAGACATGCTCCGAGCATGTGTGATAGATTTTGGTGGGAATTGGGATGATCATTTACCTCTGATCGAATTCTCCTATAACAATAGTTATCATTCAAGTATTGAAACTGCCCCATTCGAGGCACTGTATGGAAGAAAGTGCAGAACTCCAGTTTGTTGGGCAGAAATAGGAGAAAATCAATTGTCAGGACCTGAAATAGTGCAAGAGACGACTGATAAGATTACTCTAATCAAGGAAAGACTGAAGACGGCTCGAGATCGCCAGAAGAGCTATGCTGATAATAGATGCAAGCCATTAGAATTCCAAGTTGGAGACAGAGTATTGTTAAAAGTTTCTCCTTGGAAAGGAGTAGTTAGATTCGGAAAGAAAGGAAAACTAAGTCCAAGGTACGTAGGACCATTTTCAGTGATCCAACGTATAGGACCAGTTGCTTTTCGGTTAAAACTACCAGAAGAATTATCTGGAGTACATGATGTATTTCATGTATCCAATCTCAAGAAATGTCTATCAGACGAATCTTTGGTAGTACCTCTTCGAGATATAGAGGTAAACGAAAAGCTAAAATTTGTTGAGAAACCTCTTCAAATTGAGGATCGAAAGATCAAGTTTCTCAAACATAAACGACTAGTTTTAGTCAAAGTCAGATGGGATTCAAAGAGAGGAGCTGAATACACTTGGGAGTTGGAATCAGAAATGAAGCGAAAGTATCCTCATTTATTCCAGTAAATCTCGAGGACGAGATTTTTATTAAGGTGGGGAGAATGTAACAACTCTCATCAAAAGTCATATTTATTAAATTAATTAGTCCAATAGGAAACCCTAATTGAGACACCCAAGTGATTCTGAACAAACCCTAAAATTTTCAGAATTTTCAGAATCAGGATTAGGGCCCATAAAACTCAGGGGGGGTTAAACCCTATTGACGATTATCCACTTAAAACGTTGGCAGAAAGGAATTTTCGAAAATTGTCAACTCAGCAAGGCTAGTCCTAACCGTGGCAACCCTAGGCCTAAAAGTAGGTCTCACGCGGGCCGCGTGAGGATAGCTTAAATCTTACGCGGGCTGCGTAAGGGTCAAATTTTACCTATAAATAGAGGACAGTGGGACTTGAATTCTGGAAGAAAAACGACGTAAAAATTCACTATACACACTGAGTAACGTTCGAATTACTACACAAACACACACGAGTTCCGAATCGCTTCCGCAAAACAGGGTAATAACTTGATCGCTGCTACGATTCATTTTCCGACGATCAATATATCCAATGGATGTTTAAGTGCTGCCCACATTAGGGTTATACTTTGTCATTCGTCGTTAAATCGATGGATGTTTAAGTATTGCACTTTGTCGTTCGTTGTGAGAATTTGATCTCGTGAGTTATCGTAATTGCTGTATTGGTTACTAACCCAGTTTTGTGTGCATTATTTAAATTAGGTTAACAAGGCTAATCCATAGAGTAAACTCTATCCGTGTTAAATCAACAATGTGAGTCATTCTCTTTTTATCAAATTACTTTACAAAAGCATGTTTATTTTCAAAGATTATAATTACAGGGATTAAGTCTATGTAATCTGAAATTACTGCCAGTATGTGGGGGGATGTGCACATAGCTACTAATTATTTATCACTTGTGGGTGAACGGACCCAGCAAGTGATATGTCCACAGTCACAAGTCCGGTTAAGTGACAACTGGATCAGTTAATTCAAAAGATAGAAACATTGTAATCGCTCTTAATACTGTAAATTATAACAAATAAGTTTGTTTTATTAAATAGAATGATTCACTCAGTATTTCCCGCTGACAAAACCTTTTTCAAACATGTTTCAGGCGATCTGTTGTAATTCAGGAAAAGTGCTATGGAGCATTTCAAGCTTAAGAAAGTGGCTTATTATAAAATAAAGAAATATGTTTTGTAAAAATAATAAGATTTCTCCGTGAAATCATAATATTGTAAATTACCAGGGTTTTATCCCGAATTGTGAAATAAAATAATCGGGAAAATTTTAGCTTTAAAATGATTCTGATGATAAACTTCCGCTGTTAAACTCAATTAAATAAATACCACGGGATTTCTGTCCCGCGGCTCCTGAAACGGGTAAAACCGGGACGGGGGTCGTGACATATTGCAACATGCAAAACATCAAAAGACGCGTGGGAAGTTTTGCACAAGGCATACAGAGGGGAGAACAGGGTTAAAACGGTAAGGCTTCAAACCCTAAGATGTGAATTCGATAATTTACGAATGAAAGAAAGTGAAACTATAAAAGATTATGTTAACCGTACCACGATAATAGTCAATCAATTACGTATGAATGAAGAACGAATAGATGAACAACGTGTAATTGAGAAAATTTTAAGAAGTTTGACTAGGAAGTATGAATCGGTTGTCGTGGCAATTGAAGAATCGAAAGATTTAAATACGATTTCCACTGAGGAATTGTTAGGTATTCTTCAATCACATGAATTAAGGTTAAAACAGTATGATGATGCGTCCGTAGAGCAAGCATTCCAAGTTCAAGGGAATAGTTATGATAGATCAAGACAATTTAAGAATGATATGTCAGGAAGGGGACGAGGAAAAGGAAGAAACAGGTTTAATGGTATGATTCGATGTTACAATTGCCAAAGAATAGGGCATACGGCTAGGTTTTGTAACAAACGAGAAGATAGTGACAGATCAAGTAATGTTATGTTACATAAGGAAGATGTAGAAGACGAGAACGATGACACTATGTTCATGATCTTTAATGTGGAAGAAGTAGTCAAGAATGATTGTTGGTACCTAGACAGTGGATGTAGCAATCACATGACAGGCAACAAAAGCCTGTTTATAAATCTGAATGAATCAGACCGAAGGGAAGTAAGAACTGGAGATGACAAAAGGTTAGAAGTTCTCGGCTGTGGAGAAGTTAACGTCAGAATCAAGGGACAACAGAAGAAAATTCCAAATGTATTTTATGTGGATGGATTAAAGCATAATCTATTAAGCGTCGGACAGTTAGTACAAAAGGGCTATGATGTAAGATTTAATGATAAGGGATGCACAATTAATGATTCATCTGGTTATTGCATGGGAACTATCAAGATGACAGGGAACAAAATGTTCCCGTTGAATCTGAAGCATGATATAATCTCTAGAGTTTGTAATATGACTACTCAAGACACCTCAGTTTTATGGCATCGAAGATACGGACACGTGAACTTCGAAACTTTGCATGATGTGGGTATGAATGAGACAGTAAATGGATTACCAAAGATCGATAAATCGTTGCACATATGTGAAGGATGTGTTTTCGGCAAACATGCTAGAAAGCCGTTCTCAAAGAAGGCCATATGGCGAGCAAGTGAACCTCTTCAGCTTGTTCATTCTGATATTTGTGGACCCATGAAAACACAATCTATCGGAGGGTGTAGGTATTTTATTACATTCATAGATGATTTCTCGAGAAAGACATGGGTATATTTTTTAAAGTTCAAGTCTCAAGCTTTGAGTTACTTCATAAACTTCAAACGACTCGTAGAGAATCAAATAGATTACAAACTTAAGAGCATAAGGACGGATAGGGGTGGAGAATATTGTGGACATGAATTTCAAAATTTTTTAAAAGAAAATGGAATACATCATCAACTTACTACAAGCTATACTCCTCAGCAAAACGGGGTAGCAAAAAGGAAAAACAGAACTCTCATGGAATTAAGCAGGAGTATGATGAAAATGAAAGAATTACCGAATATGTATTGGGCCGAAGCAGTGTCTTATGCTACCTATCTATTGAATCGAACTATCACCAAAAGTGTTCCAGAACTAACGCCATAAGAAGTATGGAGTGGTAGAAAGCCTAATATAGATCATCTCCGAGTATTTGGGTGTATTGCTTATGTTCATATTCCAAAGCAAAATCGCACCAAGTTAGATGTTAAAACTGAACGGGTTATATTTGTTGGATATAGCGAACATAGTAAAGCATACAAGCTATATAATCCGGTGACAAATAAAACGATCATAAGCAGGGATGTAATTTTTAGTGAAAATCAGCATTGGGTGACTGCAAAAGGAAGTGATGGAAATTCGTGGATAGATGTGAACAATGTGAACGAAGATGATCAAACTGTTGCTGTAGAGGATCCAATAGAGGATCAAAGTGGAGGTGAAATACCACTTGCAAGTGGTACAAGCGAAAATCATACAAGCAACGATGAAGTCAACATGCAAGATGCAAACGATGAAGAAGCAGAAAATAGTGAGGGAACCGGAATTCATGAAGACACTAACACTTCATCCGACTCTGAGAATGAGGTTATAAGAACCAAACAAGTGACGGAGATATATCAAAATTCATCGGCTCTAACAGAAGCACAAGTAAGGGAACTTTATAACAAGAATCAAAGTAATGCTAGTAATGTAGTGAATTTTGTCTTATATGCGGATTCTGATCCAACGACATATATAGAAGCAAGTAAAGACATCAAATGGCAGGAAGCCATGGATAAGGAGATGGAATCCATAATTAAAAACGATACATGGGAACTAGTGGATCCACCAAAGAATCAAACACCAATTGGTGTTAAATGGATATACAAAACGAAATATGATGAGCATGGAAAAGTAAGCAAGTACAAGGCTAGATTAGTAGTGAAGGGTTATAGTCAAAAGTATGGGATAGATTATCAAGATGTTTTTGCTCCGGTAATAAGATTTGATACGGTCCGGCTTGTACTTGCATTAGCAGCGCATCGTGGATGGTACTTACATCAAATGGATGTTAAAACAGCATTCTTAAATGGGAATCTTAAAGAATGTGTCTTCATTGAACAGCCAGAAGGATATATAGCAAAAGGTGAAGAAAGGAAGGTATGTAAACTAAAAAAGGCATTATATGGTTTAAAACAAGCTCCGAGAGCATGGTACAGTAGAATAGAAGGATATTTTATTACTCATGGGTTTAAGAAGTGTGCTTATGAACATACCTTATTCACGAAAATATCTAAAGATGAAAGAATAATTATCTGCTTATATGTGGACGATCTTATTATAGCTAGTGATTCAATGCCTAGTCTCAAGTCATTCAAGGATTTAATGAAACGTGAGTTTGAAATGACTGATATGGGAACACTACATTACTTTCTGGGAATGGAAGTTACCTTCAACAATGGAAACATCATTCTCTCACAACATCAATATGCAAAGGGTTTGTTAGACAAATTCAATATGACAAACTGTACTGCTCTTTCAACTCCAATGGAGTATGGTTTGCGTTTGTCAAAGCAAGATATGGATGACGAAGTAGATTCCAACTTATATAGGAGACTGGTGGGAAGTCTGATGTATTTGACGAATACTAGACCAGATATAATGTTTGCAGTAAACAAGATAAGCCAATTCATGGAACAGCCCAAGCGAAGTCACTGGGAAGCTGGAAAGAGGATACTAAGATATATAAAAGGAACTCTAAATCAAGGGCTTGTTTACTCAAAAGGAGGAAAAGGGACATTAACCAGCTTTAGTGATAGTGATTATGCAGGTAACATTGATGACAGCAAGAGCACATCTGGATATGTATTTCAGTTAGGAACAGGAACTGTAGCATGGCAGTCAAAGAAACAAAAGGTGGTAGCTTTATCTTCAACAGAGGCCGAGTATATTGCTCTTTCCATGGCTGGATGTCAAGCTCTTTGGCTTCAAGGAATTCTGGAAGAACTTCAAGACGAAGCCAAAGGTCCAATAGTAATTCATTGTGACAATAAATCCACGATAAGTCTGGCAAAAGATCCTGTATTTCATGGCAAGAGCAAACACATAAGAATCAAATACCATTTCATTCGAGATCTAATCAGGAACAACGATGTAGAAGTTCGTTTCTGTCCCACCGGAAGCCAAATTGCCGATATACTCACTAAAGCTCTGCAACTTAAAGTCTTCAATCATCTGAAGAGTAAGCTGCAGATATGGGACACACACACTGAATAAAGACACAGCAAATTTCTTGATCTAGCTTACGGGAGGGTATTAGATCAATATTAGATATAAGCTAGATCTTGCATATGTTTAATATAAGTTTATAGGTTATATTATGTCATTATCATTATTATTATTATAATATAAAGTTAGGGGCAGTTATTAGGATTTCCGGATGTATATATACTTTCGTATTATGTAATATTCAGATTTACCAATTCAATCAAGAACTTTATCAAGACATTCTGTAAATCTATACGAATTCATCCAATAGAAATGTCACAATCTGGGTGCTTGTTATACAGTTGTTAAAACATCAAGTTTTTCATGAAAGGTCGAAACATATTAGTGTTAAACTACACTTCATTAGAGATGTGATTAACTCAAAGGAAGTTGCAGTTGAATATGTGGATACAGAAGAGAATGCAGCTGATATGCTTACAAAATCTTTGCCAGGGCCCAAGTTTGTAAGTTGTTTGAAGGAGCTGCATGTTGGATAATTTTTGGATATATTCTATTGGTTTGACTTGCACACTAGGTGGAGATTGTGAGAATAAGTGTGTTAAGTCAATAATTGTTTGTTTCAGTTCGTGAAGGTAGTCAAAGTACAAAGGTCAACTAATGCTTGTTAGTAGGTTAAATCCTGGTTCAGGTACTGTTTTAGAGATTCATATTGTTTCTTTCAATTTCTCTTGTAATTCTTTCAATTGTTCTTCAATAAAGAGTGAAGCAGTTGTTCTTGTTCTTAATTTTCTACATTGCTTTGGATCTGTGAGTTTCCTCTTGTGTGATTGTTCCGCAATATTATTCACATGTGATCTGATACATGAGACGTACAACATGTTTATATTTAAATGTGTGTGGAGGTTATTGTCTGATTTATGAGGACTTTTGTTTTTGCAGGTGTGGGCATGGTTTTTGCTATCAGTGTGGAGAGCCTTGTGATCATGGTAAAATAGGAAGTCATAGGTGTAAGGGTGTATCAAACCTAACCCCCTTCTGAACACACCCCTCTATGTGGGAGGGATATATAATTTATTAATGATGTTCCCCTCACTTATATATGTTTGTGAGAGTGGAGAGGTGCGTTTAGCACAATCCTGGGTGTAAATTAGTTTGATTTTTTTTTTGGTAGTAGACGTTTGATTTGATAACAATAATTGCCTGGAAATAATTGTTATAGATTTTTATTTAAATAATGGAAAAGATTATTTAAACATGAAAAATATTGCCCGGAAAACCTGTTTGAGAGAGAAGGACGAGTGAAACATTTGATTGATTATACAGATATAACAGATTACCAAGTAAAGACAACCATGTAAAATAGGTCGTTTTAATGGATAACGAGAAAGCATCAATCGAACAAGAAGTGTCCAAACATGTTAACTTGTGTAACATGTAGTATCAGACTATGTCGGCTAAGATTAGATTATTATTATTATTATTAATTATTATTATATTGTAGAGGGTAGCTAAGTGTTTTTAGTTATTCTATATATTTGGATGTAATCTTCTCATTATTCATTCAATACTAATAACGATTATTCTTTACCAACTGATTTGGTATCATAGACAAATCAGCTCCAATATTTTCTCTAACCCTAATTTGTCTCTGCCTTCTGTCTCCTACCCTCTACAACCTGCCGACCCCATCTCCGGCCATCTTTTCTCTTCAATGGCAGCAATCCTTACCTTCTCAAACCAAGAAAAGACCACCCACAACTCTCATAAATTCGCTTTTACTCTCAAGCCTACCAACTATGGTTACTGGAGATCCATGATCGAATCCTTCTTAACATCACATAACCTCTTTGGTTATGTTGACGGAACAATTTCGTGTCCAGAACAAAAGGTTACTGTTGAAACTGCAACAACTGATAATCCTAGTTACAATCCCTGGATTCCAAACGATGATCACATCCACACCTTGAAGAATCGTATCAGCATGTTCAGTGAAAAACATCACGTGAAGTCTGGCTATCCCTGGAACGGGCTTATGCACCTGTCACTGCTTCTCATGAATTCACCCTCAGAAGTCAACTACTCCGCATCACTATGAAGGGTGACGAAAAAACAATTGACTATCTCTACAGGGTACAAGAATATGCAACCGCCCTTGCCAACATTGGAGAACTGGTAAAAGATAAAGAACTTGTTATGCTCACTCTTGCAGGGCTACGAGAAGAATACAATGGCCTTAAAGGAACCCTGTTGGGCCGCCTACCACCTGTCTCTTTTCATGAAATCTATTCATTATTATTTGATCATGATTATGGGGTCACAAAACTGGTGCAAAACAACCCGCAAGCCTTACTTACTTCAACCTCAAATCCTTCGACTGCCCCTGGTCTCCTGCCAACTCCACCAAATCTTGACCAGTTGCAACAACAACTCCAAAATATCCAACTGATGGCCTCCCAATTGGGTTATCAGCTGAAACAGAACTCGTCACCACGTCCCCAGGCTCACTTTGGGTCTCGTTTCTACAATACAAATCGTGGTACACGAAACAACCGTGGCTATTCTCGGGGCAACTCATGTGGTTCCTTCACTCCACGCCCTAGAGAGAATGGTGGTAATCGACAATTCCAATGGGCTTCCACTCAGAACACCGTATACGATCACTGTAACCGATGTGGAATCGGGCATCTTCCCTCTCAATGCCCAAATCAGCTTACTCAGTAGAACCGACCAGCACCTCAGGCGAACTTTTCTACCCTTTCGGATGCGGCCTCATCCTCTGGAAGTGCTTGGAAGCCTGACACGGGTGCAACCCATCATGCCATTCTAGACTTAACCAGCCTGGACAACTCTGAGGCATATTATGGTAATGATTCCTTACTTGTTGGCAATGGTAATTTTATACCTATTTTACACATGGGCTCATCCAAATTCTACTCAAAACACAAAACCTTTAACCTTTCTGATATTCTTTATGTTCTTGAACTTAAACAAAACCTTTTATCCGTACAAAAATTTTGCCTTGACAATAATGTGTTCTTTGAATTTCACTCTACTTATTTTGTTGTGAAGGACAAGTCTACACGCAGTACCCTCCTCACGGGTCCCATTGAACAGGGCTTGTACTCTATCCGCCTTCCACAACTTAAGTCGATTCCCAAGGTTGCCTTCACTGCTGTGAAAGCTTCTTCGAATATTTGGCATCAACGTCTAGGACATCCTCATGCTCAAGTTTTTAATTCTATTGTTTCTCATTGTTCTTTGCCTGTTTCAGACAAATTATCAAACAATTTATGTTCTTCTTGTCAAATGGGAAAATCATCAAAATTGCACTTACCCGATTCTAATTTTCGTAGTTATAATATTTTGGACCTTGTTTATTGTGATGTTTGGGGTCCATCTCCGAAACTGTCTCTTGATGGTCATCGGTATTTTTTGTTGTGTGTTGATCATTGTACTCGTTATATGCGGTTCTATCCCTTAACACAAAAATTAGAAGTTTATGCTATATTAACAAATTTCATCACAATGGCTGAACGCCAATTTAACAGAAAATTAAAATGCATTCAGTCCGATTGGGGGGGGGTGAATTCCGCTCTCTCACCAACCTCTGTCGCAACCTTGGCATCATCCATCGACGCTCGTGCCCACACACCAGCGAGCAAAATGGGTTTGTGGAACGCCGACATCGACTTGTAGTTGAAACGAGTCTCTCCCTATTGGCTCACTCAAATCTGCCCCAGCGTTTACTCGGATTCCCTCACGTGTTTCCTCCAACAAATCTCCCTTGGAACACGCGTTCCTTCGCAAACCCGATTATTCCTTTTAAGAGTCTTTGGCTTTCAACGCTTTCCCAACCTCCGCCCCTACAACCGTCACAAAATCGAATTCCGTTCTACTCCGTGTGTCTTCCTTGGCTATAGCCTTTCTCATCATGGATATCGTTGTTTTGATCCCTCCACTGAACGTATCTACATTGCTCGGCATGTTCGATTTAATGAACAAGTCTTCCCTTATAAACCCTCACCACAATCGATCCCATCACCACCACCAGCTTCCCCATACATCTCTATCTTTCCTAACCCACCACCTAGTTTCCCACCCAAACCTAACATACCACCATCAAATACACCCATTGCCAATGAACCATCTCCACCATCCTCACCCTATCAGTCACCCAATGCTGAGGCTATTTGTCGCAACCCCCGACCCATATCTCCTGGGATCGGGCGGTCGCGAGCTCAGATTAAGTGGTATCATTGTTTATCAGTTTGGCAGCAGAAGTTACATCAGGACCGTAGTTAGGAAATATTTTATCAGAGTAAAATACCACATTTTTATATTAATAAACACGTGGGTAAAACCCAAGTTTCCATTACAAACATGTTTATAGGGATAAACCCTATTTTATTGAATTTAAAACATCGTCTTTATTTAGGTAACTTTTATAGCCACATTTTTCCAAGCCTTCAGTGCTCTCCAGCTGGCTTCTAATTGGCTTTCACATTTTGTTGCCTGAAACGTGTTTTAAAAACATTTGTCGGTGGATAATACTGGTGAGTGAATCCTAATTTAATTAAAACAAATTTTATCATTTCACAGTATTAAGAGCGATTACAATATTTACATCTACAAAATTACTCATTCAGTACTGTCAATCCATGACTGGTGGGTCATATTACTCATTGGCTATCTCATTGTCCAATGGTAACGTGTTCCACATTTTGTATACAAAACCCCAACATACCGGCAGTAATTGAAGAATTACAAGACTCAATCACTATTAATTACATATAAAATAATTTAAGGTTGTGTAAAAATAGTTTGTAAAAAGGTTCACAAAAAGGAGATTACTCACATTGCTAGTTTAGACTTTTCCTGGTGGGTTCCTGGTTATAATCTAATAATTTAAACAATGCACACGTGTTAGTATAATAACCCAATATTTACATTAGTTATACCCTCCCCGAGACAGAACTCCAACGACTACGTCGGGCAGAACCTCGACAGTCGTTACGGAACGCTAGATCAATCGGGCAGCGTATCTAATATGTAACCGGGGGTTATGATACTAACAACAAGGAAGAACTTCGTTAAATAGGGGGTATAATGCCCGGGTATTATAATTACTATGCAGAAATTTGAGAGAGAAAGTGAATTGTGAACGAGTTGGAATGAATCCGATCGATCCTATTTATAGTGCTGATCAGGCACTTTGTCGCGCCCCGCGAAGGTTTCAGTAACAGGTTTCGTGGCCTGCGAGGTCAATTAGGGTAGGCCCTAGCTTGGCTGACTCAAACCCTAGACCCAACACGTTCGTGCCACGTGGCGGTACCGGGTGCGCCCTGATCTTGAGTTGTCGCGGCCCGCGACCAAGCTTGCCATGGGCTTCGCGCCCAGCGAGCGAGTAAAGGATTTTGTTTTTCTTTTATTTTCAATTATATAAAGGTATTCGGGACCGGTTTTTGCATACGGGGTGTATTTTAAGACGTATAGAGATATTATAAATATTTTAAGGGTGTCGGAAATATTTTAGGAGGGTTGTTATATCCTCCCCACCTTTTTTTAGAACTCGTCCTCGAGGTCTACTGGAATAGGTGTGGATATTTTCTCTGCATTTCAGATTCAAGCTCTCACGTGTATTCTGGTCCTCTCTTGGAATCCCATTTCACTTTGACTAGAACTAATCTCTTGTGCTTGAGATTCTTGACTTTCCTGTCTTCAATTTGTAGAGGCTTTTCTACAAACTTAAGCTTTTCATTTACCTCTAAATCCTTAAGAGGTACCATTAATGATTCATCGGCTAAGCACTTTTTGAGATTACTTACATGAAATACATCATGTATTCCTGCCATTTCCTCTAGCAGTTGTAGCTGATAAGCTACATGTCCTATTCTTTTAATAATCTCAAAAGGTCCAACATACCTGGGACTTAGCTTTCCCCTCTTGATGAATCTTACCACTCCTTTCCAAGGAGAAACTTTTAACAATACCTTGACTCCTACTTGAAACTCCAATGGCTTTCGCCTGTTATCAGTATAACTCTTTTGTCGATCGTGTGCTGCTTTCAGTCGTTCTTTGACTTGAATAATCTTGTCCGTGGTTTCTTGCACTATCTCAGGTCCAGACAATTGTTTTTCTCCAATCTCTGCCCAACAGACTGGGGTTCGGCACTTTCGTCCATAAAGTGCTTCGAAAGGTGCAGCATTAATACTGGTATGATAGCTGCTATTATAAGAAAATTCTATTAATCGTAGATGATCGTCCCAATTTCCTCCGAAATCAATTACACAAGCTCTAAGCATATCTTCCATTGTCTGAATCGTCCTTTTGCTTTGTCCATCCGTTTAAGGATGATAAACGGTGCTTAGATTTAGCTTGGTTCCCATTGCTTTTTGGAAACTTGTCCAAAAATGAGAAATAAATGGCTATCTCTATCAGAAACAATTGATAAAGGAATACCATGTAGTGAAACTATTTCATTAACATATAACTTGGTTAACTGTTCCATACCGAATGTTTCCTTCATTGGTAGGAAATGAGCAGACTTGGTTAACCTATCTACAATCACCCAGATTGTATGATTACCTTTTCGTGTCTTGGGTAATTTGGTAACAAAGTCCATTGTTATCAATTCCCATTTCCATATAGGCATTTCCAACGGCTGTAATAATCCTGAGGGTTTCTGATGTTCAGCTTTAACCTGTGAACAGGTTAGACACTTGGCAACATAAGCTGCTATATCTTTTTTCATTCCTATCCACAAGAAATTCTTTCTTAAGTCTTGATACATTTTATCACTTCTAGGATGTATCTTGTATTTAGACTTATGGGCTTCTTCTAATTTTCGGTGGCGTAGATTTCCTAGTTTAGGTATCCACATTCTTTTCTTATGGGATCTCCAAATTCCATATGTTCCTTGTTCTAGTTCTTTAATCGTTCCTTTTAGTTTTTCAGTATCATCCTTGATTACTGATTCTTGTACGGCTCTAATTTGCTCATTTAAATCTATCTGCAGATTTAATTTAAGAGAACGTACTTTCCTTGGTTTTTCATGATACTTTCGACTTAAAGCATCAGCTACTACATTAGCTTTTCCTGCATGATACTGGATATTCCAATAATAATCACTAAGAAATTCCATCCAGCGTCTCTGTCTCATATTCAACTCTTTTTTCCCAAAAATGTATCTTAAACTTTTATGATCAGTGAAGACAACAAATTTATTTCCATATAAATAGTGTCTCCAAATCTTAAGGGCAAAAATTATGGCTCCTAATTCTAAATCAAGGGTTGTATAATTTTCTTCATGATTCTTAAGTTGTCTAGAAGCGTATGCTATAACCTTTTGGCGTTGCATCAACACACATCCATAACCTAATTTAGAAGCGTCACAATAGATTTCAAAGTCTTCAGTTCCTTCTGGTAACGCAAGTATGGGTGCGTTGGTTAATCTTTGTTTAAGAATTCTAAAGGCTTCTTCTTGTTTTGGTCCCCATTCAAAATTAGCAGATTTACAGGTTAACTTAGTTAAGGGAATGGCTATTCTGGAAAAATCTCGGATAAATCGTCTATAATAACCGGCCAATCCTAGAAAACTTCTAACCTCTGTTGGTGACTCAGGGACTTTCCATTTAGCAATTGCCTCAATCTTTGTGGAATCCACATGTATCCCTTCATGATTAACTAAATGTCTAAGAAATTGTACTTCTTCTAACCAAAATTCGTATTTTGAAAATTTAGCGTAAAGCTTTTATTTTATCAGTAAATTTAAAAGTGTATGCAGATGCGCTGCATGTTCCACTTTACTTTTAGAGTAAATTAGAAAATCAACTATAAAGACAATTATGAATTTATCCAAATATGGCTTACATAGTCGGTTCATCATGTCCATAAATGCGGCTGGGGCGTTGGTTAAACCAAATGGCATGATAGTAAATTCATAATGGTCATACCTTGTTCTGAAGGCGGTCTTAGGAATGTCCTCTTCCTGTACCTTTAATTGATGATATCCTGAGCGTAAATCGATTTTTGAGAAAAATCGAGCTCCTTGCAGTTGATCAAAGAAATCATCAATTCTCGGTAATGGGTACCGATTTTTAATTGTGACCTTATTCAACTCTCGGTAATAAATGCACATACGCATGGACCAGTCCTTCTTCTTGACAAACAAGATCGGTGCTCCCCATGGTGATGAACTTGGCTGTACAAATCCTTTTTTTCCAAAAGTCCGTCTAATTGTTTCTTCAGTTCTTGCATTTCTGCTGGCGCCAAACGGTAAGGTGTTTTGGCAATCAGTGTTGTTCCTGGCAGCAGATGAATTCTGAATTCGACTTCTCTGTCTGGCGGTAGTCCTGGTAATTCTTCTGGAAATACATCTGAGAATTGAGATACTACGAGAATATCTTTCAATTCTTTTCCTTTAGTGTTAATGATTATGGAAATCATATACACTAGGGATCCTTGTCTTGCACAACTTGCAGTTTTTATCACAGAGATGAATTTTGTAGATCGAGATGGTTTATTTCCTTTAATTGTGATCTTTTCACCATTTGGTGAACTTATTTGGATTGACTTTTGATCACATAGAATACTAGCTTTATTGGCTACCAACCAATCCATTCATAATACAATGTCAAATCCAGCCAGATTCATTAGGTAAAGATTAGCAATAAACTTTTGGTTTAAAATTTCTATTCTTGCTCCCTGCAAGATTTCAGAAATCTTAATGGTTTCTCCATTCGCTGTCTCTATTAAACATTCTTGTTGAAGTTTAGTTAATGGTTGGTTGAGAATTTTGCAAAATGAAGTATTAATAAAACTTTGGTTCGCACCAGAGTCAAATAATACTTTAGCAAAAACATCATTGACTAAAAACGTACCGGCAATCACGTCCGGAATCATCTTTGCTTCTTCAGCTCTCAGAACAAATGCCCTAGCATTATTAGTAGTCTTGTTGTTCGTAGCTGAAGCTAGTTTCAGACAATTCGGTTTAATATGACCTTGTTCTCCACAATTGTAGCATATCTTATTGCTGGGTTTCTTCCTGCAGTCTTCTTCCTTATGTCCAGATATTTTGCAGAAATTGCAGTAAATAGAGCAACTCCCAGAATGCTTTCTTTTGCAGCACTTGCAGTAAGGAGTAGAAGTAGAACATATATTTTTCCCACGGTTGGAATTTATGTAGCGAAATTCTTGGGTAAGCTTTTGAGCTAGGTTCTTCCTCTGGTTTTCTTCTTGGGTACATACTAATTCATCGGTCAAGGTATTTGCTAGTTCTACAACTTCTTATATGGTTGGTGGTCTAGCTGCCTTAACTACATGTCTAATTTCACTGATTAATCCCCAGATGTAACGGGGGGATTAATACTGGTTCTGGTGATGCTAGGGTTGACACTATTCTAGCATATTCAAAGAATGTAGTAGTGTAACCCTTGCTATCTACTCTAGTCATTATAAGGTTTAAGAATTTATTGGCTATCTGTTCCTTTTCATTGGGAGGACAGAATTTCCTTTCCAACATATTCTTAAACTCATTCCATTCCATACTATAGACCCTGTCACTTCCCCTAGTCTGGAGAATAGTGTTCTACTATTCCAGGGCTGCATTCTTAAACAGATTGGAAGCAAACATGATTTTGTCTCCTTCTGCACACTTGCTTAATTTTAAGACTGCCGCAGTCTTTTCTAACCAGCGTAGGGCTGCAATGGCTCCTTCATTGCCCGAGAATTCTATTGGTTTACAAGACCAGAATTCTTTGTAAGAACAACCATAGGACATGGTTCTTCTTCTTTTTGGAATTGGCAATCGAAGTAATGGTCCATTGTTTACGCTGTGACTAAGTTCAGTACGTGATCGCTTACTTCCACTATTACTGTTATTATTTTCTGCTTCCCTAACATTTTGGATGATAGCTGGCATAGCATCTCTAATTCCTTGGGTTACTATATGTCGAATGGCACTGTTTTTTATCTGGTTATCATTATTCTGGTTTTCCCGATTTGCGTCGTTAGCCATCTGGATTATAAACAATGGCCAAGTATTAATATTACACAACAATGTTTAATGCAACAATCACACGACAAGCATATTGATCAAAATCGTCAAAACATTGTGACCTTTACTCTATTTTATATATTATGTGTCTATTCAAACCACAACTGGAAATAAAAATACAATACTAGTATGCATCCGTAGTTATAAGATTATCTATATATATATACATATATATATATATATATTCAAGTCACACACACATATATATATATATATATATATATTTATATTATTATTATTATTACTATTACTATTACTATTACTACTGATAGGGGTTCATCCAATATTGCATATTACGCTCGTCATATTTCCAGACGAGTCTTTCCCCTATCTGTCTCATTCTCTCACTTCCTTCTAATATCTCCTCACCAAAGGTGCGGAGTTCCTGTATGTTCTCAGTACTCATGGGTGGTGCTGGTGCTGGTATTGGGTCAGGAAACCGGGGCATTGGTTCTTCCTGAGGGTATGGGTTCTCTAGAATTTCCCTGATATATTAGTCATTATCAAAATATGGGTCTAGAGGGTCAAGGTTTGGATAGGGTGCTATTGGGTCTGGCATGGGCTCCTCTAGTGGGTAGCGTTGTTGGTAATCCCTATGGTCGTCAAACCATGGGTCATAGTCTGGAGGATGGGGTGCTAGAACTCTAGGAATTTCGGCTGGGTCTAAGTCAGGTAGTAGGATCTGGTCAGCTGGGTCAATTTCTACTTCCATGGATTGTGTTGGGAACAACAGCAATGGCTGTGGTGCTATGAGTTCTTCTAGGTTTGGGTCTGCAGCTGTGGTAGCTAATATGTGAAAATTAGCTAATCTCCTATTGAGTATATCCTGGGTTTGAACATTCATTTCTCTATTGGCTGCTGCTAAGGCCCACTGTTGTTGCAACTTTCTCATTCTTTTTCTACGTTCATGAGCTCCTCTGCTGAACTATCCTATCTTTTTGGTAGGGAATGGTTCTTCAGATTGCGCTTTGAATACTAAAATTCCTTCTTCGGTATCAGCTGAATACCCCGAGGGGGTAGGCTGGGAAGAAGTTCCTTCGTCTATGGGAGAACTAGACAGGTCTATGGGAGAACTAGACAGTTGACGGTAAGCGTCTGATGGTCATTGATCACTCATACTGTAAACTAACAAATTGTCAAATAACAAAACAATAATATACACGTAGGCACATAATTGTTTAGATTATTTCCTAACAAAATTGACAATTTCCTTGTCAGCAGAACACTTATGTGGCTGAAATCAGTGGCTTTAGCTCTGATACCACCTTCTGTCACAACCCCCGGCCCCTATCTCCTGGGATCTGGCGGTCGCGAGCTCAGATTAAGTGGTATCAATGTTTATCAGTTTGGCAGCGCAAGTTACATCAGGACCGTAGTTAGGAAAAATTTTATCAGAGTAAAATACCACATTTTTATATTAATAAACACGTGGGTAAAACCCAAGTTTCCATTACAAACGTGTTTATAGGGATAAACCCTATTTTATTGAATTTTAGAACATCGTCTTTATTTAGGTAACTTTTATAGCCACATTTTTCCAAGCCTTCAGTGCTCTCCAGCTGGCTTCTAATTGGCTTTCACATTTTGTTACCTGAAACGTGTTTTAAAAACATTTTTCAGTGGGAAAAACTACTGGTGAGTGAATCCCAATTTAATTAAAAAAATTTTTATCATTTCATAGTATTGAGAGCCATTACAATGTTTACATCTACACAATTACTCATTCAGTACTGTCAATCCATGACTGGTGGGTCATATTACTCATTGGCTATCTCATTGTCCAATGGTAACGTGTTCCACATTTTGTATACAAAACCCCAACATACCGGCAGTAATTGAAGAATTACAAGACTCAATCACTGCTAATTACATATAAAATAATTTAAGGTTTTGTAAAAATAGTTTGTAAAAAGGTTCACAAAAAGGAGATTACTCACATTGCTAGTTTAGACTTTTCCTGGTGGGTTCCTGGTTATAATCTAATAATTTAAACAATGCACACGCGTTAGTATAATAACCCAATATTTACATTAGTTATACCCTCCCCGAGACAGAACTCCAACGACTACGTCGGACAGAACCTCGACAGCCGTTACGGAGCGCTAGATCAATCAAGCAGCGTATCTAATATGTAACCGGGGGTTATGATACTTACAACAAGGCAGAACTTCGTTAATTAGGGGGTATAATGCCCGGGTATTATAATTACTATGGAGAAATTTGAGAGAGAATGTGAATTGTGAACGAGTTGGAATGAATCCGATCGATCCTATTTATAGTGCTGATCAGGCACTTTGTTGTGCCCCGCGAAGGTTTCAGTAACAGGTTTCGCGGCCCGCGAGGCCAATTAGGGTAGGCCCTAGCTTGGCTGACTCAAACCCTAGACCCAACACGTTCGTGCCACGAGGCGGCACCGGATGCGCCCTGATCTTGAGCTGTCGCGGCACGCGACCAAGGTTGCCATGGGCTTCGCGCCCCGCGAGCGAGTAAAGGATTTTGTTTTTATTTTATTTTCAATTATATAAAGGTATTCGGGGCCGGTTTTTGTATACGGGGTGTATTTTAAGACGTATAGGGATATTATAAATATTTTAAGGGTGTCGAAAATATTCTAGGAAGGTTGTTATAGTATTCCCATAGCCAAACCTGTTACAGCCCAACACAACCCCTCGGCCCCACCCCCTACGGCCCAGCCCTCTCCAGCCCACTAATCACACACGGAACAGCCCCCTGCTACCCAACAATCATCCACAACCCACCATTCCAACAACTCACCATCTATGGCAGCCCGTTCCCGACCATCCAACCTTCGACAGAACCCTAAACAACCTGATCGGTATAATCCGGCTGCCTATACAGCCAAAACTACCTCTTCCCTACCCATTGAGCCAACCAGTTTTACTATTGCCAACAAATATAATGAATGGCGCCATGCTATATTCGAAGAATTGGACGCGCTTCACAAAAAATGGCACGTGGACTCTTGTGCCCCCATACCTAATGCTAATATTGTTGATTGCAAGTGGGTTTACATGTTAAAAATGGATGAAAACAGGAACATCAGCAGGTTCAAAGCCCGATTAGTTGCGAAGGGCTTTCATCAACAACATGGTGTGGACTACCATGAGACGTTCAGTCAAGTCATCAAACCTGCCACAATTCGGACCATTTTATCATTAGCCGTTACATATAAATGGTCCCTGCGACAGCTGGATATTCAGACTGCTTTTCTACATGGTGATCTTAAGGAAACTGTATATATGCGCCAACCGCCGGGGTTCGTTGATCCTACCAAACCGGGTCATATCTGTCTTCTAAACAGATCTTTATACACTCTCAAGCAGGCTCCCCGTGCTTGGTTCAACAAATTATCATATGCTCTTCATCGGTTGGGGTTCCATGGGTGAAAGACTGATCCATCATTGTTTATTCTCAATTCACAGGGCTCTTTAGTTTATCTCCTAGTATATGTGGATGACTTCATCATCATCGGTAACAATACTGAAACCGTGACCAAGCTCATTACCCGTCTTAATTCTCTCTTTGCTCTTAAAGATTTGGGGCAAATACATTATTTTCTTGGACTGGAAGTCATTCACAAGAAATCTGATTTAGTTCTTTCCCAACGAAAATATATTGGAGACATATAACATCGGGCAGGTCTAGCGGATTGCAAGCCTATTTCCATTCCTATGGGTACTTCTCATGTCTTCCTTCCAGATGATAGTCCTCTCTTGGACGATCCTTCTCGGTACAGACAGACGATTAGCGCTCTCCAGTATGTGACCCTTACCTAGAGGTGTACAAATCGGTTTTTTTTTTGAAAAACCGGTCCGGTTTTTAGCCGAACCGGATTTTTTCATTCAAAACAAAAACCGGTTTTTTTAATAACCGGTTTCGGTTACTAACCGGTTTTTCATGTCCAAAACAATAACCAGTGTAACCGGTTGGGATCGGTTTTTAACCGGTTTTTAAAACCGGTTTCGGTTATTAACCGGTTTTTCAGATCAAAAATAGTAACTGGTCACCAACCGCCGGTTCGGTTCGGTTCTAAAACTGGTTTTGAAAAAACTGGTTAAAAAAAACTGGTTTCGGTTTTTTTTTTTCCGGTTATGGTTCTAAAACCGGTTTTTTGTACACCTATACCCTTACCCGTCCCGATATTGCTTTTGCGGTCAGTCGGGTGTGTCAGTTCATGCACGTCCCAACAGAAAACCACTGGGCTGCTGTCAAATGAATTTTGCATTATTTAAAGGGTACAATGAACATGGGCCTTTGGTTTCGTCACAACACAGGCTATCGGCTACAAGCCTTCTCTGACTCTCACTGGTCTACTAATGTGCAAGCCTTTTCTGATTCTGACTGGGCTGATTGTCCAATCGATCGTCGCTCGACAGGGGGATTTGCAATCTACTTGGGTTCAAACCTCATCTCTTGGTCCACTCGCAAACAACGAACTGTTTCTCGCTCCTCAACTGAATCTGAGTACAAGGCTATTGCAGACACTCTCAATTGAATCTGAGTACAAGGCTATTGCAGACACTGTTGCGGAATTAATTTGGCTAAAGTCTCTTCTTTGAGAGCTTGGCTTGCAAAGCGAGGCACCAACACTTTGGTGTGACAATCTTGGTGCCACATATCTCACTCAGTGACGGAACTAGAAGAAAAATCCAGGAGTATCCCATTTTTTTACCTAGGGTCGTCTGTGAGAATCCGACAGCCGGTGCGGCTAATAAAAATGGACCTTTATTTTTTTAACCTAGGTTGTCCCTGAGAATTTGAAAGCCCTTAGGGGACCTAAGCGACTAGCAAAAATGGGCCTATATATATATATTACTAGGTTACAAACATATGTATTACATAAGCTGAATAAGAAAGTATTAACAGTTAGTAATAAGATTTCGAAATTATAATATGATATTTTGAGATAAGATATTGCTAAAAATATGAAAAGGGACTCGTATCAAAACCAAAAATCATAAAAATTTAAAATTACAGTGATACCAGTATGGATACTTGTAATCTCTGGAAAATTTAAAATTTAGAGTAAATTAGTATAAAAATTATTATCTAACTTATAAAAATAAAAAGTAATGGGTTATTGTACATGAAATTAAATTTACTTCTGAACATAAATACATATTAATAAATAAGATGTATACATCTACGGTATAATAGTAAGAATTTATAAAACTCAAATAAAAGTAAATACATATAAATAAGATGTATATATTTACGGTATAACAGTAAGAATTTATATAACTCAAATAAAAGTAAATATATAATAGTACTTAACCAAGGTATTTTATTGGAAGCACAGACAAATAAATTGTTGAAGTATGAATAGCTACGTGTACCAATAAATATTAGACAACATCATGCTCCTATTTACTTTTTCCATTATTATTATAAATCTTTTCATCTTCTCCAAACTTTTAAATGGTTTTGCAGTAGCTTTCAGTCGATCAAAATTTTTCATTTCCGTCGACTGTAAATTTTTGTTTCATCTTATCTTCATCTACATTTAGGCTACATTTAGGTGTATCCTAATATTTGTTCAAGCGTAACCCCGATACAAAAAACGAAGATTAAGAAAAAAAAGTTACACTTTGTGTAGAAAGTTGAGGGGCATCCCAGGTAACCCCTGAATCCTACATAGATCCACCCCTGATCTCACTGCCAATCCGGTGTTTCATGCTCGTACAAAACATATCGAGGTTGATTATAACTTTGTTCGTGAACAAGTTACTCAAGGTCATCTCAACGTCAAATTCATTTCAACTGATGATCAAATAGTCGATATCTTTACAAAGCCCTTGTCGTCTCAAAAGTTTGAGTTTTTGCGGTCCAAGTTACAGATCGCAAACCGCCCTGAACTTGCGGGGGAATATTAGACTATGTCGGCTAAGATTAGATTATTATTGTTAATTATTATATTGTAGAGGGTAGCTAAGTATATTTAGTTATTCTATATATTTGGATGTAATCTTCTCATTATTCATTCAATAATAATAACCATTATTCTTTACCAACTGATTTGTAGTTATTTATCTTGTAGTTATTTACTAAAAGTGAGACCAAATATGTATAGACAATTCTATGCTTATTCGATTAAGCAAAGAACAAGATCATTTGGCCGGCAAATGAACATAGAATCGACTGTTTGGCTATTTTATGTGCACTTGTATAGTCACACATATCATAAGATTTAATTGTTCAACTTAACAACACTATCCTCCAATATTTGGAGCCATTAAAAAATATGAATGATAAGAACTATGGGGACTGGTCCAGCATAAGATTTGATTATTTAATCATTCTCAACATTTTCTGTTTGTTGTTTTGCACTCTGAGGGCTGTGTATATATATAAATACATACTCCAATAGTCCTGCTGTTCAGAGAGATCCAGTGAAACATGGGTTCCTCAACACAGCCCAAGCTTCCAGTTATTGATTTGTTTGTAAAAAGTTTAACCTTCAATTCAAGTTCTTGGCCTACAAAGTGCGACGAAGTTAGACGTGCACTTGAAGAATACGGGTGTTTCATATCCGTGTATGATGGAGTGTCTTGTGAACTTCGTGATGCAACTTTCCTTGCATCGCAAGAATTATTCAGCCTACCTACTGAAGTGAAAGCTAAAAACATTTCAGATACACCATATAATGGTTACATTGGGAACCTACCCATGGTTCCTCTTTATGAAAGCTTAGGCATTGAAAATGCAACTACAACAGAAGGAGCTGAAACTTTCACAAAACTCATGTGGCCATCCGGAAATCAAAGTTTTTCGTATGTTCTTTTATATATATTTTTATTTTACATCTGTATACAGTGATAGAAACAAAACTCATTGTTATCATATAGTTATTTTCGACTACAACTAAGAACTTAATTTTATTAATTTTGATGTTTCAGTGAAAGTGTGATGATGTTCTCAAAGGCTGTAGCAGAACTAGACCAGATAGTGATGAAAATGGTCACAGCTAGTTATGGAATAGAAGAACCCTATGAATCGATCCGTGGGTCGACAACTTATCTTCTTAAACCCACGAAATACCTACGCCCTCAAGGAAACGAGAAAATGCTGGGAGTATATCCACACACTGATAAAAGCTTCTTGACTTATCTTCATCAAGATGAAGTAAATGGTCTGGAGATAAAGACTAAAGATGGGGAGTGGATTGAAGTTGATTATACACCCTCATCTTTTGTGGTCATGGCAGGAGGTGCTTTCATGGTAATTTATACTTTATAGTCACAAATGTTGTTAAAACAGGACTGCACGGCTGGTCAAGCTATGAACCGGACCCCTCACCAGTTTGGCTCATAGTGGTTGAACAACTACTGCTTATGCCAGCCGTTTTTTTATGAACCAGTGACTTATGGTGTTTTTATATCCTTATTAGGCATGGACAAATGGAAGAATTGAAGCACCAACTCATAGGGTGATGATGACTGGGGACAAAGACAGATATGTGTTGGGGCTATTTGTATCTATAAGAGATCACCATATACAGGTACCGCAACAACTTGTTGACGAAGACCACCCGCTGCAATTTGACGCGTTTGATCATTACAAGTTTATGCATTTCTATCACACTGATGAAGGGATCAAATCAGAGTGCCCCATCAAAACCTACTGTGGAATTTGAAGCACTATTCACGAAGAATGGGTGTTGTTTCGAACCAATAATATATTAAGAACCGTAAAAACCTATATAATACATTTGAATCTATTGTTTTGAATGTGGTACATAAGACGTTCATGTATGTTAATCAACAGTGGTGTTTAAATCCACAATCTATGTATGCTTGTTATTTCTTGTTTCCCTTTGTTTAAATATTAATCAGTGTATTAATGCATAAAATTTGTATGGTTCAAAACTTCAATGTATATTGTAAAAATTCAACATGCATATCTAAAACCCAGAGAATAAAATAAAGAGACCTTCAGTTTCAGCAAAAGCTTTTCATTTACTGATTATATTCAACCTCTTACACTTCTTCTGTTTTCTATCAAATTTCAATACTGAACCACAACACTAGAGATCAAAGTAAAATCATTCCATCTTTGACCAATTCTTGTGATCCAACCTCTCAGATGTAAGCCAGCAATCGTTCTCCACCAGACCACCAAACGATATCCTAATGTGACTCGGGCACCACACAGGCTGCCAGGCATTTGAACCACACCGTGCTTGTTTTTATTATTATTAGTTAGAGTTGACAAATTCTTTATATATTAAAAGAGCAAGCTGCAAGAGAAACTAACCATAGAAATAGAAATCAACTTATGACTAACTATGGCTCATGAGAATTTGGAAGGGATAATAGTAACGCCAAAAGATGAGTTTGTTGTTAAAGACTACCTGTTGCCTTCTAAGAACATCTTAAATATCTTGAACTTTATTGCAGGAAGAAAACCAGACTCTAGAAAGTGCCAGAAAACCTATTGTAGAGTGTGAGTATTTATCTTAACCAAACAAAATCAGCATGGGGCGAGGCGGTAAGCCAAATCTTGTTTAACCCTTATCAACCCGTTCCACCTGTCCAACTTACCATCTCTAGGCATAGAGTTCATGATCCTCATGCTCCACCACCTTGTGATCATTAGGCTCAATTGATATATTTGATTGGTTACATATCTATAACGGATTACCAAGTGTACACAACCATGTAATTAAAATACGTTGTTTTAATGGGATAACGAGCAAACATTAGTCGAACAAGACGCATCCAAACATGTTGATTTATGTAACATATACATAGCATCATCTTGATAGCTATTTTTAAAGTGAGACCAAATACGTATAGAGTATAGAAAACTCTGCTTATTAGCTGAACTAAAGAACAAGATTATTAAACTAACATAAGATTCGATCATTCGGCTCTTTTATATGCACTTATAAAGCCAAACACATCATAAGATTTGATTGTTTAAATTAACAACACTATCGTCCAACATTTTCAGCCGTAAAATATATGAATGATAAGAACTCAGGGACCAGGTCCAGCTTAAGATTTGATTATTTAATTATTCCTAACATTTTCTGTTTGTAGTTATGCACTATGAGGTGTGTGTGTTTGTGTATATAGACACACACACACACACTCCAATAATCCTGCTATAGAGAGAGATCTAGTGAAACAATGGGTTCCTTAAAACAGCCCAAACTTCCAGTTATTGATTTATCCTCAGAAAGTTTAAACTTGAATTCAAGTTCTTGGGTTACAAAGTGCGAAGAAGTTAGAAGCGCACTTGAAGAATACGGGTGTTTCATAGCTTTGTATGATGGGGTGTCTCGTGAACTTCGTGATGCAACTTTCCTTTTATCAAAAGAATTATTCAATCTTCCTACTGAAATTAAAGCTTTAAACATCACAGAAACACCATATCATGGCTATATTGGGCAAGAACCCCTGGTTCCTCTTTATGAAACATTAGGCATTGAAGATGTAACTACGACACAAGGAGCTGACAGTTTCACAAAACTCATGTGGCCATCAGGAAATCAAAGTTTCTCGTACGCTTTTTTTAGTTTTTTTTTATTTTATCTTTTTACAGCTATTTTTAATGGCAGAACCACAACTCATTGGTCGAGGGGTTGTCGGATAGCTTATTTACCTACCGACTACAACTAGGGACTTCAACTCGTAGTTTCTTATTGAAACCTCTAACTTATATATTAAAAAAAAAAAACCCAACAAATTTATAATGACTGGGTTCAGTGGACCCCCTTGACCTCCTGCCTGTTTTATGATTGATAATCAACATAAAATTAATTATGATTTGTTTGATTTTCATTTTTCAGTGAAAGTGTGGTGATGTACTCCAAGGCAGTAGCAGAACTAGACCATATAGTGCTGAAAATGGTAGCAGAAAGTTATGGAATAGAAGAACCATACGAATCGATGCGTGGGTCAACAGCTTATGTTCTTAAACCCACGAAATACCTACGCCCTCAAAGCAATGAGAAACTGTTGGGAGTTCTTCCACACACTGATAAAAGCTTCATGACTTATCTTCAACAAGATGAAGTAAACGGTCTCGAGATAAAGGCGAAAGATGGGGAGTGGATTGAAGTTGATTATCCACCCTCATCTTTTGTAGTCATGGCAGGAGATGCTTTCATGGTAATTTATACTTTATAGTAACTAATGTTGTTAAAACAGGACTGCTCGGCTGGTCAAGCCGTGAATCGGGCCCCTCACTGATTCAGCTCACAAGGGTTGAACCACTACTGCTTAGACCTGCTGGGGTTTTATGAACCAATGACCCATGGTGTTCTTATTTCTTTATTAGGCATGGACAAATGGAAGAATTGAAGCACCAACTCACAGGGTGATGGTAACGGGGGACAAAGAGAGATATGTAATGGGGCTATTTACATCCATCAGGGATCACATCATACAAGTACCTCAACAACTCGTCGATGAAGACCACCCGCTGCAGTTTCGTGCATTTGATAATTACAAGTATATGCATTTCTATTACACTGAAGGGATTTACTCACAGTGTCCCATCAAAACCTACTGTGGAATTTGAAGCACCAATTACTAAAAAATAGGAGTTCGTTTCGGAGTCAATAACATATTGAGAATTGTAAAACCATATACACTACGTACAAGTGCATTATGTGGTTCTCGAGGTTCTCAACATATTATTGGTTCCGAAACGGGCTTGCCCCTGTGTATAGTGTATTGTTCAAATCCAAGGTGCCCCATCAAAACCTATTGTGGAATTTGAAGCACCATCGTTTGGTCATATCTATGTATGCGTGTTGTTTCTTGTTTCCCTTTGTTGAAGTATTAATAATCACTGTACGAATGCATGAAATTTGTGTGGTTCAAAAGTTATATGTATTGTTAAAATTCAGCAGATAATGTCTGAAAAAGCAAAATTAAAAAAATAAAGAGACCTTTAGTTTCAGAAGAAACCTTCTATTTATTGTAAAAATTCAAGTTTCAAATTCTTTGTATCTCCTAAATTTTAATATTGAACCACAACACTAGAGATCAAAGTCAAATTATTCCCATCTTGGGCCAATTCCTCCGGCCCTCTTTTCAAACTCTCTGCAAGCCGGCAATCGTTGTCCACTAGACCACCAAACGAGATCCTAACTTGACCCGGGCACCTACACAGGCTGCCTGTGATCAGAACCACACCGTGCATATTAGTGAGCCAACGGACCACCTCAAATTCGTCAATGAACTTCTCTGGTAACTTGGCCCACAAGTAAATGGCACCTTCTCCACCTTTGACTGCACCCTTCCCTAATTATGATAATTCAGCACGAAGTTGGCAGTTCTTGACCTGATCCGTGACCCATTGTGATCCCGCTTCATTGAGTAAAGGGCTAGTCTTTGTGAAATTACTGAAGCACATATGGGTATGTTGTCTTGGAAATGCTAACTGAGATTACACATAAAAAAAACAATGGAAAGTTTGACCCAATACACAACTTTGGCTCAATTTGGTCTATGTTTTATCTCTACAAGGAGTATTGAAATAGAGAAATTGTCTAAAACACCTACACGTGATTTTCCAATGATTAAATCCCTTAACTTTTAGACTTTATGATAAAGTCCCTGCACTATAGCACTAATTAACATATCCTTCATCTGCACCATAACTACTAACTGAAGGCTCACACAAGTTCTTGCACCTTCTCTAAGGCAGGTTTAGTTGAATAAATTTTAATTTATACTCATAAATTCAACTGTGGACACAACAATCCCAGCAACATAGAGTTCTAATTTGAACAAAATCAGCTTCAATTATGATTCAAGACACTAATTTCTTGAAAGTTGCCAATAGACAACACCTTGTATTTTCAAGAAAACTGATTGCAAAATAATCAAATATATTATTTTTATTTATTAAAACTTCAATAGTGAAAATAAAAGGTCCTGGCAACTACTTGTGTTTCGGATTCGCTCAACTTTCCTGCAGACTCTTCAATGGTCTCAGTTTCCTTCGTACGAAGAACTTCCAATTCACCTCGTAATGTTTGCAAACGTGCCTTCTGAACCCGATTGCAAACATCTTCCCCTCATGCTCCACAACCTTGTGATCATTAGGCTCGAGCGAAATATTTGACTGATTACATAAACATAAAGGATTACCAAGTGTAGACAACCATGTAGATTACGTAGGTTTAGTGGGATAACGAGCAAGCATCAATTAAACAAGAAGCATCCAAACATATTGATTTGTGTAACATATAGTTAATACTATCATGATAAGACGATAAGTATTTACTAAAAGTGAGACCAAATATGTATAGACAACTCTATGCTTATTCACTAAACTAAAGAATAAGATCACTCAACGTTTGGGCCGGCATTTGAACATAAGATTCGATCATTTGGCTGTTTTATATGCACTTTTATAGCCAAACACATCATAAGATTTCATTGTTTAAATTAACAACACATCGTCCAACATTTCAAGCCATAGAAAAATATGAATGATAAGAACTATGTGACAAGGTCCTGCATAAGATTTTAGTATTTAATTATTGTCTTAACATTTTCTGTTTGTAGTTATACACTATGAGGTGTGTGTGCATATATACACTCCAATAATCCTCCTATAGAGAGAGAGAGCTAGTGAAACAATGGGTTCCTCAGCACAGGCCAAGCTTCCAGTTATTGATTTATCTTCAAAAAGTTTAAACTTAAAATCAAGTGCTTGGGTTACAAAGTGCGACGAAGTTAGATGTGCACTTGAAGAATACGGGTGCTTCATAGCCGTGTATGATGGAGTGTCGCGTGAACTTCGTGATGCAACTTTCCGTGCATCACAAGAATTGTTTAAACTTCCTACCGAGGTGAAAGCCTTAAACATTCTAGATACACCATATGGTGGTTATACTCAACCACCCATGCTTCCTCTTTATCAAAGCTTAGGCATTGAACATGTAACCACTAAAGAAGGAATTGAAAGTTTCACAAAACTCATGTGGCCATCCGGAAATCAAAGTTTCTCGTAGGTTTTTTCTATATATTTTATCTTTTTTTCAGCTGTTTTCAGTGGCGTAATAGTTCTTTTCCTTAACGACTTCAACTAAGGGGTCCAACTCATAATTTTCTTAACGAAAACTTAACTTTACAAAAATAAAAAATCCAACAAATTATGGTGATCGGGGTCAGTGGACCCTCTTGACCTTCTGCCCGTTGTATGATTGATGAACAACATAAAATTATGATTTGTTTGATTTTGATGTTTCAGTGAAAGTATGCTGATGTACTCAAAAGCTGTTGCAGAACTAGACCAGATAGTGATGAAAATGGTAGCAGCTAGTTATGGAATAGAAGAACCCTATGAATCGATCCGTGGGTCGACAACTTATCTTCTCAAACCCACGAGATACCTAAGCGCTCAAGGGAACGAGAAGATAGCGGGAATTCATCCACACACTGATAGATGCTTCATGACTTATCTTCATCAGAATGAAGTAAATGGTCTGCAGATAAAAGCCAAAGATGGAGAATGGATTGATGTTGATTATCCACCATCATCTTTTGTAGTCATGGCTGGAGATGCTTTCATGGTAATTTATACTTTATAGTAATTAGTGTTTTTAAAACCGGCGACTTATGGTGTTTTTATTTTCTTATTAGGTATGGACAAATGGAAGAATCGAAGCGCCAACTCACAGGGTGATGCTGAGTACTGGGAACAAAGACAGGTTTGTACTGGGGATATTTGCAACTATTAGGGATCAAATCACGGTACCTCAACAACTTGTTGACGAAGACCACCCGCTGCAGTTTCACGCATTTGATAATTCCAAGTATACACATTTCTGCTACACTGAGGAAGGGTTAAAGTCAGAATGCCCCATCAAAACCTACTGTGGAGTTTAAAGAGCCAATAATATATTAAGAAGCGTATAATACAATACGTTTGTACCTATTACTTTGAACCGCATGATACGTTTGTACCTATTCACTAAGAAATGAGTATTCATTTCAGAGCCAATAATATATTAAGAAGCGTATAATACAATACGTTTGTACCTATTACTTTGAATCGCATAATACGTTTCTCCCTCCCAGAGTACAAACGCATTATGCGGGTCTCGTGGTTCTCAACATATTATTAGTTCTGAAACAAGCTTGCCCCTAAGTATATTAATCAACTGTGTATTGTTCGAATCCATCCCACCATTGTTTGATCATATCTATGTATGCTTGTTGTTTCTTGTTTCCCTTTGTTCAAGTAATAATCAGTGTATGAATGCATAAAATTATTAGTGATTCAAAATTTCAATGTATATTGTAAAAGTTCAACAAATTCATAAGATCCAAAAAAAAAATAAACTAACGAGACCTTCAGTTTCAGCAAAAACCTTTCCATTTATTGTAAATATTCAACTTTTTAAATTTCTTTTCATCTTTTAAATTTTAATATTGAACCACAACACTAGAGATCAAAGTCAAATAATTCCATCTTTAACCATTTCTTCCAACCCTCTTTGCAAGACGGTTTTCCACCAGACCACTTGATTTTTCAGTGATTAAACCTACACTATTGATGACATGTCGTTAAAGTCATGCAAAAACCTAAATAACCTAAGTAACCATCGTAAGTCAGGTATCGTATTCCCGAGGATCATATGGTTAGTATTACACGTTTCGTTTGATTATTTATTCTAAAACTTAATATAAAACTGAATTTTTGTTTTGATTGATTAACTAAAACTAATTAATACCGAAATTGACTTGAAAACAATAAGCAAAAGTATGATCACACCTGGGTTTCAGGTATGTGAAACAGATCGTGTAACCTAGTATTATTAGGGGTAGGGGCGCCCATCACTCGCCACTCACTCATCACTCACAACATCTAATCAATTTCCGTCATATTATCGAGCATTATTCCATCACCAGTGATGGTTTTTAGTGGAAATGCGCATCACTCACCTCACACTATCAAAATCATTCAAAAAAAAAAAAACTAAATCGCTTCACCAACTTCTTCACGCGTGAAAATCTCAACGCGTTATATGTTCCACGCGTTGTGGAGATGACCGGCGACAGTGTGCGTGATGGTTCCACGCGTGATGGAGATGCCATCACGTGGCGCCCCGTCCCCTTAATTGGAAAGCACATAGACGTGATTTGTTTGACTACTTAATTAAATAATTAATAAAAAATTATGATAAGGTGCTTAGAATTTGCCGCCGTGGGTGCCGTCCAATCTCAATTGCCTTGTGGGCTCGTTCCATTAAAGCCCAACATTTCACATGTAGTCACTTTGAAGCACACTTATCTTTTTAATTTCCAGTACACCATTTTCTCCATTTCTATTATTATAACTATTGGGATTCCCCTAAGCATTACGACGAGAATGTGGTTGATATCGGTTTGATTCGTTATGCAATACAGGTACTTGGTATAGCAATAGAAAATAAAGTCATAATAGGTGTTGTACATCAATTGAAAAACATAAAAACAAATATTCTTACCGGGTCTGATAATACCGGTATCGATGTGGGTATCACTTCGATTCGTCACAACTGTGGCTTGCTATAGATTAGATGCCAAAAAAATCTCAACTTTGAATAAAACCGCGGTTTCAACAAAATGCATTCTGCAATGTCAAGAGAAAAAAAATAATCACAACACCGAATTTAATTTTTTTAAAGGTAAACTAACGCAAGTTATTAGAGTCAAATCAAATTACTAAAAAATTAAATGGGTGATAGGGGAAATTATTTATATTAGAAGGGGTGAAACTGAAACTAAAAAAAAGGTAGTGTAAAACCATGAATAACAATTTGGTTGGTAGTAGTTCGCTTCACTACAGTATTAATTCAGTATCGGCACTCGGTATAAAAACACAGAAAGAGACAGTGTAAAACCATAAAAAAGAACGTCAAAATGTCAACACAAGTAACTTTATAAAATAAAAATGAAACCGTCATTGATAATCTTCTTAACTTTAGACGTGATGGGTGCGAAAATATTAATGTTATCGGGAAATGTCAACATACGTACTTTTATATTAGAAAAACGAAACCTGGACGTCGTTGATTACATTCGTAACTTTGGATAAAGAAAAAACAAAACCAAAACTTTCGTACTTGCGAAAAAATTAACGCGTTCAGATAAAAAAAAAGCAAAATATTGTTTGGAAATTAAAAGAAAAAGAGTCTATAGAAAAGCATAAATAGTTTTGACAAAAGCATGAAGGGCCTCTTTGTAAATTAACAAACTTTAGTGGACAAAATGTTGTGACAAAAACATAAAACTAAAGTAGTACAGATAAAGTTGATTTTTAAACTTTGGTGGTTAGAAAATTCTGACGAAAACATAAAGCTAGAAAAATTACTAGCTAAAGTTAATCTTGAATACATAAAATAATATTAGAAGGAATAAAAAAGATTCATAAAAAATAATTACTATTCATTATAGTTGTAATGTAATTTGACTAGTAGGTGAAATGTACATGATGCGGCGGGATGTTAAAATTTGTAAGACTCGATTTTGACGACTACAAAAAAAAAATATCTACATTGGTTTTATTACACAAAAATTCCATGATGTAACTCAAAAAACAAAGTAGTATTTTATTTCTATCGAAAACCATAAATAAAAAAATACGGATCCGGTACTGATGTTGTTCGGTCAATACCGACTCAGTTCGTCACTGGACCGCTATTTCAAATACAACTTCATTTTCAATAAAACCTATATCAAAATATCGAGAGAGAAAATTAAACGCAACCGCACATATATAGTTTTTTATAAGGAAAGGTTAACGAACGAAAGTTATAATAGAAAAAAAAAATTATTTAGTTAAAGATTTACATAATTTATAGCATAGGTGTGAAACTGAAACTTAAAAAAAGGGTAAGTCACTTTTCACCCAACGAACAACGGTATGTTTTATTAACATACATAAGAGTAAATTGTCATTTTAGTCCCTGAGTTTTGGTCTAAATTGCCATTTTAATCCAAATAGTTTTTGTTTCTCCTCTGGGTCCCTGACTTTTCCATTTTCTTGTCATTTTGATCACATTGTCTAACTCAGTCTAAAAATCTGGTTATATTCAGGGGTATTTTTGGCATAACTGTTGTGTAGTGATAACTAGGGATAGTTTACAACATAATTTATAAATCTCATAATAATTTAATGCCAAAAATACCCCTGATTATAACCTGGTTTTTAGACTAAGTTAGACAATGTGATCAAAATGACAAGAAAAAGGAAAAGTCATGGACCCAGAGGAGAAAAAAACTATTTGGACAAAAATGACAATTTGGACAAAAACTCAGGGACTAAAATGGCAATTTACTCCATACATAATAATAACTAGTAAAAGTCTTTCACACATTGAGGTAGGTATTTGATCGGTATCAGTTCGAGTCATTACGTTATTGATACGGTATCAGCACTTTGAATATCAAGCGAAAAATAAAACCCAAAAACTAAAGTCATGACATGATCAAAATGATATCGACATGTTTTTTACATCGGTTGAAAACCATAAAATTGAATATCAGTAATGGTTCCGATGGTAGCAATATCAGTGACGATATTATTCCGTTGAAATCGACAAGGCATCGATGTTGTTAGTTGATATTAGTTTGGTTTGTCACAGTAGTAGTACGGTACGGTATGTAACACCTCGTAAAATCGTGTCCAATTATGTGAAGACACATGTCCTAAACCCTAAACATGTGAAAGATTGAATTACAAGGACTAAAGTTGACAAACATTGAAAAGATGTATGCGAAGGGACTAAAAGTGTCAACATGCTAAACTTATGCCTCTGATTGACCTCACACGATGTTTGTATTCTTTAATGAGAAAATTATCAGACGTAAGAAGCCGTTTATGAAAGAAATCGAAAGATTATGAAACAAAAGGGTTAAACGTGTCAACATGTTAATTCTTACCTCTGAGTGACCTTTTAACGAACCCGAGGCTTCGTAATGTTTGATTATACTCTCAAGAATACCTAATAATGAATTCACGAGGTTTCGGTACCAATGTATGATTAAATCTGCGAATTTCCAAGAAGAAGGGTTGAAAGTGTCAATATGATAATTCTACTTCCGGGAGACCGTTTTAACGAATCCAGAACTTAACGGTACTTGATTATACTTCCAATAATATTTAAAACCTAAATTGATGGATCTCTAGTGCTGGAAATGAAATATATACACGTTACAAAAGTACAGGGACTGAACTTGTAAATAACAAAACAAGTTTTGGTTTTGGGTTCCCCCGTGTGGCGCGCCAAGGTCTCCCCTACCTGGCGCGTGGCGCGACGGAGACTGTTTTACAGCCAGAACTGGCAGCTGCCAGCATGCATCCTTGCTCCCCAAACAAACCAGTTCTGCAACCTGAATTCGATACCAGCAGCTTGTTAATGGTTTTTAGAAACCTCTTGGACACTTGGGGACATCTTAGAGCATCCAATAACACATGGACTGATCCTAAGTAACCTCCTTCAACTATAAATAGAGGCTTGATGCAGCCTCATTCCTTGCTCACTCAAAATTTTCCATCTTCTCACTAGTTCAAGCTTTCTTGAGCATTCTTGAGATTTCTGATGCAAAAGGAAGCTCCCTCTAGTTTAAAGATTAAAGCTAGGACCCTTTGTAAGTATCCTTAGCCTTTTTTAGTTCAGTGTTGTTATTTAAAAACCGAAAAGTCAAAGTTTCCGCAAAACGGCTTTGACCTTCGGTTTAGACCTAAATGGTCCAGCCATTGTTCGAGGTGAATATGGCTACGTGATCATAATTAGGTAGGTGTTAATCCCTCAAAAGGGCACCTCCTAATTATCACGTTTACTAAGTTAATTGTCGGGTCAAAGTAACTAGTCAAAAAGTCAAACTAGTCAGATTTTCAAATAATAATTAAAACTGATAATGTAGAAGTTATGAATCATTTTTTGTCACTTAAATAACTTGGTAAATATTAATAGAACATGTCTAAGCATGTTCAACCCGACAATTCTAAGTTTAGGCTCGGTTCGTAACCGAAAGTCGCAAAAGCTTGACTTTTGATTTGACTTTCAGTTCTGACCCAATTAAGCTTAATTCTTCTATGTTTAAAGCTTCCATTAGGACCATATTATGTTGTAATATAACTCTCTGAGATTATATTACATGGTCATTTGAAAATTCTGAATTCTATGCATGTTTCCATTATTATGCTTATAGTTGACCATTATGCCCTTATGGTCTAAAAATGAGATTTTTGAATATGTGAACATACAAATAAGTTAAGTACTAATATATAAACATGTCTAAATTAATTTGACATTATTTTCTGGTCTCAAACTGATGTTATGCAAAATATCATAAATTTAGCTTTTATAAAGTCTAAATTACCCTTTTATGTATAAATTATGTTTAAACATAAATTTTGATACAAAACTCATTACATACTGTTATGATATCATTTTTAGGTATTTTTTGAATGATGGGTCAGATTATATACTGACCATAACTTTGAGTTCTTGTATAGTTTCTATAATTGACGATAATGCCTTTTTTGCTAATAAAAGGTGATTTGCATATGATTAACATGCCAAACCTTTTTCTACTAATTTAATATGTAAAATAAAATATTTTGACCATCCAAGGCTGGTCAAAAATCTCAGAATCACATAAACTTCGCAAATATCGTCAATTACCGATTTTTACGCTAATTAGGTGCATAGTATGGTTTAAAACTATATTTAGCACCCAAGACTTGTTACCTACTGAATTTATAAATATAAATAAATTTTAATATTTTTACAGTAGGTATAAGTCATGAACTCAGACTTCCAATTATGACCTTAAAAACATATGTGAAATGACCAAAATACCCTTTCGGGGCATAGTTTGGCCATAAATGGTAAACCACACATATGTATGATATCTTACTGTTATAACATCATAAAATAAATATTTTTTACATAATGTTTTTAACAAGAACATCAGTTTACTTTTAAACCTCTTTTATAAATCTTAAAATGACCAAAATGCCATTACGGGACTTAATTCGGTTTTAAATCATTTTTTGGGCATATATGTTAACATCTTACTGATGTCTTAACATATTTTAAGCATAATAACATATGGTACTTGTATATGGTTCATTCGGTTACTTGTTATGCATTTATGCGTTCGGTTCGGTTTATGTAACTAATTTACATGAATTAGCCGAAACGGGTTTAACATCATCATTTAAACTTCAAAATCCAAAATGTCTTTAGTTTACCCATATTATACAAGAATCCAAACTTGTCGGGTCTAAATCATATTCCATTCCGGTCTTCGCTTAATCTAGCGTTTCGAACCGTAAAGTATCTTTCAAACTAACCGGGCTAAGTCTTTGACTTAAATAAGACCCGTTAGTATCCTAATAGGTTAATAAACCTTCCATAAAGATTAAGTAGCTTCGATAGAAGATATCTGCATAAGGTCTTAGGAATTATACGGCTGAGTAGCATCTTTGCACAACTAGCTCAGGTAAATACTTTTAACTTATTTTCCCTATACGGGCTTGAGATACGGTATAATATTACCGCTTGGTCGTGTATGGAATCATTTAATCGGATTGTGATTAATAAATTACATAACTCGTTTTAATCTGTTTTGTTTGATAACATAAACATTGGGGGTTAATACGACCGTGTCCTGGATATCCTCGGCTCATTAAAGTTATTCATGGCCACGACCTATGCACGGGGTGTAGGCATACACCTGACAGATGCAAATGCTAAATATTAAATAACCCACATGTAGGGGATAACTCTTTTGTGGGTTTTATAAGTGGTGAGTCGGTTAATCATGACCGGCTTCCAAACCGGCCCCAATTATATGACAAACATGTAAATCTGTATACAATATTTTATTAAAGATTGTCCCAAGTTATAAATGATTTTGTGTGCCATGTGCACCTAAACCAATTTTCATAAACTCTTTTCAAATGAGTCGGTTAATTGTATTTACCAGTGAAAACTGACGTATTTTCCAAAGACTAAGTGACAGGTACCTCTCGAAACTAGGCTGGAGCTACTTGGTGTCAATTAAGAAGATCTTGCAAATCCTTAGATGCCTGAAGTCTGTTTAATTCAGTTTCTTGTATTTGTTTTTATGATCCGCCTTTGGATCTCTATTACAACCAATATGTATATTCTTTTATTTCGAACTCTCGGACATTATGGTTTGTAATAGTAAATAATCTACCAAGCCTTCTGTTGTGCTATAATATTGTGTTAATTGTCTATGATGATATCAACTACGTCACGATACTCCCCACCGGGCCCACCGGTAGTATGTGGAAATATCGGGGTGTGACACGGTACCAACAATGTCTATAGCTTTCGATATATAAAATATGACCTGTACTGCTACCGAAGTTGTTCGGATGGTATTGGGTCGATTCGTCTCGTCACAGTAAATGTAACACCCCACTTGTGACCCGGGTGATTATGTACAATTGATACACTTACAGCGGAAGCAAATTGAAATTTCATTAATTATAATTGTTTGAGTACAAAACATTATTTATTTACAAGCTCTTAACAACTAAGAACTCCTTAATCTTCTAAGCTCCACAACTGTCAAGTAGTTCCTATAGTTTCTTACGGCTCACCTAAGGTACGTATACTCAAAACGACGTCAGCTATATACTTGTGAGCTCATACTATACAATTTTATAAAGACATGCCACAATTTACATTATATGCATACACAATATGGGTCTGTGACCACATTATAGTCAGGTTGGGCCTCATTGAACCTTATAGGCCACATTTGACTTGTCACAAACCATCGTACAAAGGACATACAGGTCCTCCAGTTGTGCCCCCTTATGGCTGTCATATAGGTATGAGCGTGTGTCACTCGACCTTATAAGCGCGAAGTGCCTGTGGGTACAACACATTATTACCATACCCAGAGTGGCACACCCCATTACGCATAATTGGATCCCATATACACCTACTAACACATGCATATTGAAGCATTCTCGTTATTACCAATTTGGACGAGTATACTATCACAGTACAAAAGACGAGTATGATAACTCACCTGTTTAACAATTCCTAAACAACTGCTAGTACGATCGGGTATTATCTTAGAGTCCTGACACAATTACATAATCCTAGGTTAGGTAATGGTACACCTAACTAGTCATTGTTGTGGTTAGATTTTGGTTAACATTACATTATTTAAGCAGGGTTGATCAGTCCATACCTAACTAACGCCAGACTACTCAATATCCGCCCCTAACAATAACCCTAATACCTCAAAATAAGAACACTAATAATAAACAAATAAATAACTAAACATAAACTTAAATAAGAACATACCTTAAAACTCGAACTCCAAAAATGAATACTAGCAACACCCGAAGAGGGGTGGGAGTTCGTTACAAAGTCCATTTTTCCTACAAAGTGTAAAAATTCATAAAACACTATAATGTCAACCATAAAACACACACAAAACCCACAAGTAACAAAGTGAAGATTACTAAAATGCCATATTTGTGGGTTTTGTGTTGTGTTTCGGATGATAATGCTTTGATTATCTAATGACTAACATTAGTGTGTTTTATGTTGATTATCATGTTGGGTTTTATATTTATAGTTCTACGATGGTGTGTTTGAAGTTTTTATGGAGTGTTAGGGCTTGGATATAGTGTTTTAGTGATCTTCAACATGTTATTTGTGGGTTTTGAATGTGTTTTATGGGTGAAATTGTGGTGTTTAATGACTTTGTACACTTTGTAGGAAAAATGGACTTTGTAGCCGAACCCCACCCTAGAAAGAGAATATCGTATACTTGGGATTCTCTGTAGTAGAACGTTCCCGGAAAAACTAATAATCCAAAAGTAACTATAACTATAAGAGTATGTGTAGTGGGGCGTGGTTTTGTAAAAAAAATTCAAAAATAACCCTTGAAAACGCCCCCCCCCCCCCCCCCCCTCCATTACGCTAGGCGTTTTGGGGCGTTTTTCTCGAAAAAAAAATCAGGTTGGCGTGGTTTAAACAACGCTGGAAGTTCATTTCTTTGTCCAATGATACCTTGCCATGTGTATATAATATTTGTGTGTGTTTATAATTAGTTTTTTTTTTTTCTAAAAAACAAAAGAAGAGGAAGAAGAGAATGATGTTTCTGGGTTTTTTTTGAAGTTGCAGGTGGGAGGTGGGGAAGAAGAAAGGAAGAAGAAGAAAGGAAGAAGAAGAAGAGATAAAGGAGTGGTGGGACCTTTGGTGGGGAAAAAAACAAAAGGTAATTTTTAACTTTATTTTTTTTTAGGTTTTTTAATTTTCTGTTTTTTATTTCGGTTTTTTTTTTCAAGTAGTGTAATTTTTATTTTAAATTAATGAAGTTTTTTATGTTTTAAATTTAAAAAATAATTGGGAAATGATTGCATGGGCGTTATTAGAATAAGGCCCCACTACACCACTTTATGCTATAATGCCCCATGCTAACTGGGATGACACGTGTCGCAAAACGCCCCATGGTGGGGGCATTATATTGATTTACCACTACACATGGTCTAACTATAATAATAATAATAATAATAATAATAATAATAATAATAATAATAATAATAATAATAATAATAATAATAATAATAATAATAATAATATATTAACAACTAATAATAAATAATAAACAAATAAATGACTAAAAACTAATAAATGACTAACAACTAATAAACTTAAACAAGAACATACCTTAAAACTCGAATTCCAAAAATGAATACTAGCAACACCCGAAGAGAATATCGTATATTTAGGATTCTCTGTAGTATTCCTGTAAAAACTAATAATCCAAAAGTAACTACAATGGTTGTATTTATAGAATTGAAGAGGTATGGTCCCAATTCCTTGCCCACATGGCAAGGACCACACCACTTTTTCCATCCTACGTGGCGATGACGTTAACAAGACCACCCAGAAGCTTCCAGAAGCTTCTGGAAAATATGAAGGTGGCACCAAAGATGCTCCATCCGACATAAAGGACAACACGTGTCACCAGTCATCAAGCGCCAGGTAGGCCTGCGACGAATCCAGGAGCAGTCCGACAACACCAGTACGACGTCTCCAGAATAGGCGAGTAAAGGCGCGCCACGTGTACCACTACACTGGCCACAGCAGAGGAGACCAAGAGGATATTCCCCTTGGCCGGACAGCTGGCGCGCGTCTACAGCTGGCACCGCTGCTCCTCCCTCTTTCACCCTCCGGCTATAAATAGAACCCTTCAGCATCCAGGTTGATCATCTCGCCCTCTATACTCTCACACTTAACACACAATGTTGATTCTCCCTCAGAACAGTACTTATTCTCACGCCGGAGCCTGGTTAAGAGGGAAACCCCCATATTCCCCTCTTAACGAGACTAACGGTGCTGCTGTTTTGCAGGAACCAAGCCATTCCACGAGTAGGAAGAGAGATTGAACCCACAGAAGAAATAACCCCACAGATTAACCCTAGTGTTGACCTGTGTTTCATCAAGAATAAAGCAAGCAAATCATTTTTCTGAAAGTTTCGATGTGGGAGAGTGTCCGTTGCTAGCTTAGTTTACGTAGTAACTCAAATGTGTATATGTTATAATTTATATTATTATATTATTATATGGTATAATTTATATTATTGTAATTAATTCAGCTGTTTCACTCGTTTTTCTTTTATAACTTTTAAAATATAACATTTTACACAATTATAAATACGTCATTAGAACGAGCTTATTTTTCGTTACGTTTTGACATAAGTTTCATTAGAAACGGAGTTGGGTCAAAATATAATATATTTTATTATTATTATACGGTGTCTTATAATACTAAGTACTCATTTAAATACTACATATTTCAAATAACCAATCTACTCGTACTTACTCGTTTGATAATATATGAAGTATAGGTTTTAGATATTATTATTTTTTATCAACATAACGGGGTGTTACAACTCTACCCTTTTAAATTAGGTTTCGTCCTCAAAACTTGTCAAAGCGTGAATAACTAAGAGAAGGAATTTCATCTCGCCTTCACTTTCCTATCAAAGTGTGAATAACTAAAACGTACCTTGAAATTGTGTATCAAACGATGAAAACGGTGCTTCAATTCGGGTGTTTAAACTTCCAATTAACAAAAATCAAGTCGTTTAGATCACTGATTCGAGGTAAGTTTTATATCAATAAACTCGTATCCTCGTTCTGATAAAAAACCTTAAAACGTCAATTTGTATTTAGGAAAAAAAAAACTTAACTCACTAACTCTGTTAAGTTTTTTTAACTGAGGACCGGTGGAAGAAAAATAGTTGAAATTTGGGACTGACAGGGGGAATAAAAAAAAGTGGAACTGCAATGGCCAATGACGACTAGTAGGATTATTAGAGGTGAATATCCCTAATATTATATTAGATATTTATAATATGATTACTAAATTGAAGTAGAAATTGTTATGTAATATTAATTGGAATAAATAATAACAATAATAATAATAAATAGAATTAGCTAAAAAAGTAATTTAATATAATAATAATAATTATTATTATTATTTTTATTATTATTAATAGTAATAATAATTAGATATATTTTCATGAGAATCACCTGCAAAAGTTCACACCAACATTTTAATTTTCTGTTTGGATTCTTCATGACAAACATACAACTTCGTTATTTATTTAATTCAGATTACTACAGCTAATGTTAAATTATATATGTTTCTTTTGGCCTATATTATCTTGACTAAATTTAATATGTTCAATCATTAGTATTTGTTTTCATCTCGTGATTAGTTTAAGTTATCGTTTTAGACATCGACTAAATATCAATACTACTGAAAGTTGCATATTTTATAGCATTATTGATACATATATTTTATAGGAATAATATTGGATTTTAACAATGTCAACTATTCGTTGTTCCGTCAACGGTCTCAACTTCAAAAATAACACTGTCAGTCCCAACTATTAACATTTTGGCCTCCAATGGACCTTGACTAACAAAACTCTAACGTCGTTAGTCTTCGGTCGTCGGAGAAAACGTTTTTGGCCAGAAAAAGGTTCCTAAAGGTTCGATCTAAGGTTACAAAAAGGTTTTAGATGAAAATGTTGAGTTTGCCGGCCAAAAAGTTGAGTTTTCCGGACAAAAAGAATTTTTCTGACAAAAAAAGAGTTTTTCAATGACCTCAATGATAAGAAAACTTTTACTAGAAAGAAGTTCATATTGAGACTTTTACTAGAAAGAAGTTCATAAAGGTCCGTAATAAGGTTATAAAGAGGTTTGGGACGAAAATGTTGAGTTTTCTGGCAAAAAAAAAGTTTCTGGCCAAAACCGTTTTTCCAGAGACCGAAGACTAAAGGCGTTAGGGTTCTGTTACTCTGTTAGTCAGGGTCGATTGGAGGCCAATATGTTAGGGACAATTGCATATTTCCCCTTAAAAAACTGCTTAATTGCGTATATACCCAATTTAAAATTAAAATTCCATATATCCCCTTCCTTAACTAATAAAATTGCAGATTTACCCATTTTGATTTATTTCATTAAAACAAGTTATATAATAACTCTTTTACACTTATTTTTACTAAAACTTAAAAAAATATATATTTATTCATTTTTACTAGGTTTTGCAGATTTTTACTAGTTTAGCGGTTTATTTCAGTCTTTAAGTTTTAGTAAAAATGAATAAATATGTATTTTTTTAAAAATTGTGAAAAATCCACAAAGACTAGTAAAAATAAATAATTTTTTTTAAGTTTTAGTAAAAATAAGGGTAAAAAAGTCATTATATAACTTGTTTTTAATAAAATAAATCAAAATGGGTAAATTTGCAATTATATTAATTAAGGAAGGGGATATATGCAATTTTAATAGTTAAGGAAGGGGATATATGCAATTTTAATTTTAAGTTGGGTAAATACGCAATTAAGCAGTTTTTTAAGGGGAAATATGCAATTGTTCCTAAAAAACAAGCATAATTGTTTGGTTCGTACACGGATTCCCCGCCGCAACGCGCGGTGGGGAAATCCTAGTTGTTCTATAAAAATGATCTTCCCATAAATTCATTTAGATTATTAAAATTGATGTCTTATATAAGTGGTTTAGGTTTTGGTTTGACAAGTGCGCCTAGGGTTTATGTTCGAGTGTTACTGTTGTCGGCGATGGCGATGGGGTGCGGTGGTGGTGGCTGGTGGTTAGTGGTTGGTGTTGGTAGTGGCATGTATGATAGAGAAGAGGTAGAGTTGTGATAAAAGGGTATTGGAAAATTGTTTTATTTAATAAATTGTATTGTTTTAATTTAAATGATAGTTTGGTCATTTCAGTGAGGGTAGTTTGTTCACTTTACATAACTTAACTAGAAAGTTTAACGACATTAGCTATTAAGGATCATCAATGTTATGTAATTCCAAATAGGGAACACCTAATTAATAAGTTTATAACTGTTAGACGTCGCTTAATTGTTAGGATCGGAGGCTCTCATGATTGTGTTTGTTTGTATGGTTCGAACAATTAATGAATATTAAACAATTTAAAGTTCAGCGGAAATGAATAACAAACTTTGTGAGCACAATCAAAAGAGAAAATAGTTTGATAAACATTTGCTTTTCATAGAGTCGAAAGATTACAGTTCATAGAAAAAGATTACATTGCAAGTTTACAAACTAAGCTCCCCCTCAGCCTGATACTACAGTGGTTGGTTGCACAAGATGAAAGGATTGAATTGAGGAGAAGAACTCACTCAAAACGATCAAATGTAACAGTACAGAGTACTGTTCCATTTATAGACAATCCAAACCGCTGAGGTATCTCAGCTGACGTCACCATGAAAGCGACGTCTAACAGCCTAACAACTTGTATCTATTGTTCTTATACAAACACTGCTAAACCTAACCACTGACTATACATAAAATAGATGACATACTAAACTACTGCTTTCTCTTTACATCAGTGCTTTCATCAAGGTTGATCAGTCCTTGATTGGCAGTGCTTTTGTCATCAGTAGATTGTTCCAGCAGTGTTTTCTTCTCAGCAGTCTTCTGGCTTCATCAGTAGTTAGAAGAACAGCAGCAGTTGTATCCGGGCAGTGGATGTAAGACCATCAGATGTTATAATCACTTTCAAGGGAGAAGACTTAGTGTAAACTGCTTCTTATTGTGAATCCACTGTCATGATCCGGTTTTGGCTTTCATTATCTGTTCCTCTGGCAGGGTTCAATCCCAACAATCTCCCCCTGGAACAGATAATGCCGAAACCCTTCATTATTCTGGATTTTTATTTCTCATCAGTAGTTCCCTTGCTTGTCTTTTAAATTCTTCTTCAAATTCTTTGGAGCTTGTGTCATCCTCATCCCTGCATAGTGTAAGCTCAAGGAGATCTTGTAGATATTCAACACCCAGGCCTAGTGCTTGATTCCTTGATATATGCTTCACTTCTCCATTGATTCTGATCAGAGTCAATACATGGGTCTTTTGATCAGAGAGCCACTTTAGTATTTTTAAACCAAATGGGTTTCTTGGGAGAGATTTATTTGCTGATGAGTTGGGAGATGTTGGCCTTGTGAAAACTTGCAGACTTTCAGACATTCGTTTGAAGGCCATTTCAATGACATTGTTTGCTGCAGCTATGTCTTCTGCAGTCTCCTTTTCTATCTGCTCCTGTCTCTTTTGTTGATCTGGCTCAATGTCTGAAAATTCTGAAGTATTTGGTGATGCAGGCTTAGTTAACACCTTCTTAAAAAGATTTTGAAGTTTTTCTGAGCTTTCTTCTTTTAGATCCATTTTCATGATGGTTTCTGTGAAGTACTCAACTTCTTTTTCCTTTACCTCTTCACTAGTCAACTGTTCTCCTTCTTCTCGGTTTGACACAAGAATAGGATTTTTTGTTGATTTGAACAGTGTTTGGAGGTTTTCAATCTGTTGTTCAAGCTTCATCATCTGTTCATGCTTCTTTGAATTGCCTGAAACAGTTATCTTCCTTTTCTTCAGCCTTTCATAGGCTTCATCAGTATGCTGCTTTGACCATTATGGTATGGCATTGGCAGTGTCCACTTTTGCATCCACCAACTCCTGTTTCTTTCTTTTGTACTCAGCTGTTAGGTCAGTGATGAGCTTTTTGTATTTGCTCCAATTTGGAGCATTTTTCTTCTTTCTAGGATCGTTCTTGATTCTATCAATCCTGTCAGCCTCATGCTTTAAAGCCACTATTGGCCATTCTTCAAATTGGTTTTCTTCAGCAGGATAAACTTTTTTTTTTTGTGTGTAAAATAGTAGCTTAAAAACCTTGGAAAGAGTAAAAATGCTTTGCTATCAACATTCTTTACCAAGTCATTAAAGATTTCCTGGGAGTAGTTGTAATCTTTAGTATTTAAAATAGCATGGCCCAGGCATTGAATTTTCAATGGTATTTCGTTAAACGCTGTTGTTTTATTTGAAACACACATTAAAAGTGTGTGAAATAAAAATCTGGGTTTTGTAAGGTATCTACCTTTGATTGTTCTGCATATCCCCTTTTCAGAAAATCAGCTTTTAACTCGTTTTTATCAAAGGAAGTTTTACCTTTCTGATCATCGAGTTTGAAGACTTCTGAGATTGATTGCGGAGTGATTTGAATCGCTTTACCCTGTATCGAGGAGTTAATGGCTATGACTTTATCGTCTTGTTTTTCAAGCGTCGCCTTTTTCCAAAACTCTCTCTGGGTTTGTAAGTAAATGGGAGCGTCTGCCATTATCAAAGTTTTATATTTTGATTCAGATAAGGTGTCAATGATAGAATCGAAGGTATGATTGTTTGTGGGTTTTGTGAGAAGACCCAAATAGTTGTGCGGGGATTTGTACGGGATTTCAATGGTTTCTTCGGCCGTTTGAGCGACCTCTTTGGAAGATGATGATGGTGATTTTGTTTTTTTATTTTGACTTTGATTTCGTCATTTTGGTGAAGAAGGATCGGAGAATGATTTGAGATGAAAAGTGGGAAACTGCTTTGAGAAGAGAATTTTGGAATTCAATTCGACAGTGTAAAACCATGTTTGGGGGTTTAGGGCAGGGTTTTATTTAGGGAAAAAGTAAGTGCTGATGTGGCAGCGGTTACAAAGATCTGAGGGCTAAAAACTGACCACGTGTCAACCTCTGGTGATATGGATGAAGGATGGAGGACAGTTGTTTTGAGAGCCACTAATGTACCAAGCATCAGTAGTTACAACGGTAATAATGTGATAACAGTGGAAGATTTTTACTATCAGTGAATAGTATATCAGTGGATAAGACACTGATTTTGAGCATCAGTGCTTGCCAAGCAAAATGAAGAGTCAGTGGTTGACTTTCAGCAGTGGATAGCAATTAGGAAACAGATGTTTGAACAAAACAGTGGTTAGGGGTAATATGATGGTAGTGATTTGAAAGATCAGTATGTCAGCAACGGTTTTGAGAATTTTCATTCAGGGTTTTGCCACATGTCAATTACACATTTTGAAGCTTTTACAACTCCTTGACAGTGGTTTAGTACCCCAGATGATAAGAACTTTTTGCAAGGGCAACTCATTTTCGTTTAATATCAAGTTAAAACATGAGTGCCCCAGTAGTTTAAGCACTGTTTGGCAATCAACCTTTGATAAGAATTTTAAAACAAGCCTGAGATATGACATGACCTTGACGTATGTACTATATCCTTTTGACCCATTTATGAGGACAATAATACCAACAAAAATAAGGTACTATATCCTGAGAGATTACAGTAACCATTGCCAACAAAAATAAGCAATAGTTCAAAATATATTATTCTTAAAAAAAGCGAATAATATATCCTGGTTATTTGAGAAAATCCTTTGAAAAAAAATGGTTAAAGGCTTTTCTGAGAACGGCATCAAAAGGATCTGGTATATTTTCAATAAAACACGTAATCATATCATTCTCAAGTTTATGAAAATGGTCAGTGGTTTGACAGCAGTGGTAGGAAATTTTGAATATATTTTGACCACTGTTTGGTACCATTTTCTTGTCAGTTGATTGCAAACATGAGGACACAAGGACACATGAGTTTTGAAGATCCTGTTATAGATCTCGTTACCATGTGATGATTTTGAAGATTTGTCTATTCCTCTTGAAGTTCATTCACCGGAATTACCATTTTTTCTTGAACCTTTTCCTGAACAGATGAATGCACACAGTTGCTCAAATGCCATTTTTACCCCAATCTTTGACTCTTAAGTGTTTTCTGTTTATACTCTTTTCTTCTGACTTCAAAATTTTTGAGATAAACACACTTCTGAGTTTTTATGAATTTTCTTCTTCCCTTTTTACCCTTCCCATTCATAAGTAATGAACTACTTACTGGGAGGTCTTTATTGAAGGACTACTCAATCCAGAATCATTTTGCAGTAATGCTTTAAGAGAATTGACCATATTTGTACATATTTTTGACCAATCTCACATTACATATGATATGGACTATCTTGTTTTCTTAATGTATTTTAACAGAGTCGATTTGTTCCTTTTGAGAATCTCAACCTGTTTTCAACACATAAGTTCTTACGACTAAAGTTTAATTTCCCTCTTTTTGTGTTAGCAAAAACACTAATGTTTTTATGAACATAAGTTTTTGTTAATATGAGGTTCATACTTTAGCATCTAATAACGTGACATCACAAGTTTCATAACAACAATTGAAATCCATTTTGAAAATATGAAATAATTCCATAGTTTGACAGACATGTTTGCTGATCTGAAAACCATGAGTGTCTTGTGCATGAAATCACTCGTTGTGTGAGATTTGTGTGTCATATGACATCTTGATTGTTTTACAGAGTATTTGAATAACAACTTTAAGCGTTATCACCCGTTACTCTGTTTTTCAACTGAATACAACCAACCTTAGTATCAATGAATTTTGAGCCGAACTGTTATGTCAAATTGATTGTTAGATCAAATTTGACTGTTCAGGCTCTGATACCAATTGTTAGGATCGGAGGCTCTCATGATTGTGTTTGTTTGTATGATTCGAACAATTAATGAATATTAAACAATGTAAAGTGCAGCAAAAATGAATAACAAACTTTGTGAGCACAATCAAAAGAGAAAATAGTTTGATAAACATTTGCTTTTCATAGAGTCGAAAGATTACAGTTCATAGAAAAAGATTACATTACAAGTTTACAAACTAAGCTCCCCCTCAGCCTGATACTATAGTGGTTGGTTGCACAAGATGAAAGGATTGAATTGAGGAGAAGAACTCACTCAAAACGATCAAATGTAACAGTACAGAGTACTGTTCCATTTATAGACAATCCAAACCGCTGAGGCATCTCAGCTGACGTCATCATGAAAGCGACGTCTAACAGCCTAACAACTTGTATCTACTGTTCTTATACAAACACTGCTAAACCTAACCACTGACTATACATAGAACAGATGACATACTAAACTACTGCTTTCTCTTTACATCAGTGCTTTCATCAAGGTTGATCAGTCCTTGATTGGCAGTGCTTTTGTCATCAGTAGATTGTTCCAGCAGTGTTTTCTTCTCAGCAGTCTTCTGGCTTCATCAGTAGTTAGAAGAACAGCAGCAGTTGTATTCGGGCAGTGGATGTAAGACCATCAGATGTTATAATCACTTTCAACGGAGAAGACTTAGTGTAAACTGCTGCTTATTGTGAATCCACTGTCATGATCCGGTTTTGGCTTTCATTATCTGTTCCTCTGGCAGGGTTCAATCCCAACAATAACCATTATGATCAATTGTGTAATTCTTAAACCATGAGAAGCAAATGTGCAATATCTGCAAAGCACATAGACCACCCGTGCAACTAACTCTATTACTTATTACTAAAATCGAAGGAAGGTTTCTCTCTATGCTATTGTTCAATGACCGATAGCACAATTTTATTTTATATTTTTATTGCTTTATTATTATAATTACTTTTGAGCATATTTTATTTTTCGCTTATAACTTTTAAGATAGGATGTTTTATAATATAACTGTTTATAAAAATTTGAATATACCATTTTATATTTTTCGGTTAATGCAAACCATGTATCGATATCCTCTTAGACATATTCTTTTGGTTGTTATACCGAGTGTCGGTACTGTAACGAGCCAAACCGATACTGACCAAAAATGCGTTGCGGAGCACCAGTGGCGGAACCACAGGGGGTCAGGAGGGCCCGTGGACCCTCCGGCCGGCCAAATTCTATGTTAACCTGTATAAGCAGCGAATAAACTTTTTTTGTCATTTTGCCGCTTTGACCCTTGAACATGTATCTGCAGAGAAGTTAATGTGATGTAAATAAGACCTTTGTTGTTTTCCAGTGGCCAGCGACGAACTGTGTGCGGTGAAGAGAATTAACATAAAGAAGATGAGAATAAATGATTATTGAGTTAATATTAAATAGTTAAAAGGACAAAGCAAATATTTGAGTTTTTCCCAAACTAGTGTTGGTGGAAAAATTATTTACCAAAATGGTGTTCTTTAAAAACTATTTACCAAAATAGTGTTCTCTATGGTAGTTTGGTCATTTCAGTGAGGGTAGTTTTTTCATTTTACATAACTTAACTGGAAAGTTTAACGACGTTAGCTATTAATGATCATCAATGTTATGTAATTCAACCATAGGGAATGCCTAATTAATAAGTTTATAACCACTATGATCAATTGTGTAATTATTAAACCATGAGAAGCAAATGTACAATATCTGCAAAGCACATGGACCAATCGTGCAATTAACTCTATTACTTATTACTAAAATCAAAGGAAGGTTTCTCTCTATGCTATTGTTCAATGACCGGTAGCACAATTTTATTTTATAATTTTATTGCTTTATTATTATAATTACTTTTGAGCATATTTTATTTTTCGCTTATAACTTTTAAGATAGGATGTTTTAATAATTTACATGTTTATAAAAATTTGAATATACCATTTTATATTTTTCGGTTAACACCAAAACATGTATCGATATCCTCTTAGACATATTCTTTTGGTTGTTATACCGAGTGTCGGTACTGAAATGAGCGAAACCGATACTGAACAAGAATGTGTTGCGGAGCACCAGTGGCGGAACCACAGGGGGTCAAGAGGGTCCGTGGACCCTCCGGCCGGCCAAATTCTATGTTAACCTGTATAAGCAGCGAATAAACTTTTTTTGTCATTTTGCTGCGTTAACCCTTGGACATTTATCTGCAGAGAAGTTAAGGTGATGAAAATGTGATGTAAATAAGACCTTTGTTGTTTTCCAGTGGCCAACGGCGAACTGTGTGCGGTGAAGAGAATTAACATGAAGAAGATGAGAATAAATGATTATTGAGTTAATATTAAAAAATTAAAAGGACAAAACAAATATTTGAGGTTTTTTTCCCAAACTAGTGTTGGTGGAAAAACTATTTACCAAAATGGTGTTCTTTAATTTACCAAAATAGTGTTCCTTGTTTATTTTGTATTTGTATTTTCTTTTTTAACCAACATATTAAACTTTTTCTAAATTTCTATTAAATTTGTCAAGTATCTATTTTTTGATTCTTGATTATTTATACTTTTTTAATCAACTCAATATTTTTTGTAATTTCTATGATTTTAATTTTCCGACTAACTCTTTATATTTTTAGCAATATTTTATTTTGTCAAGCATGCAGGTCATTGTTTTAGATCTATTTATGCTTTAAATTCAAATTTATATCTATGCACCAACTTGAAAGAATAGTATTGATGTCCAAAAACAAGCTCCTCAAATAAATGAGTAGTGATTTAAACTAGGAAGTTCACTCAAAAACAATTGATATTAAACAAAAAAAAACAATATCAATAAAACTTATAAAAGTGCTAAAATAATAGTGTGCTAATTATTAGTTAAGCTTTTGTGAATTTTCTTTTTTTTAGAATCAATTTGGTGTAAAGAAAAGTTTAAACAAAGATATCAAATTTGTGGTTACATATTTACTTTGTAAGTTTACATTATATATATATATATATATATATATAGATATAGAAACTAGATCAGGAGAAAACGCTCGGTGAGAACGCATCCTGGCCCAACACGTGTCACGCGGCTTAGAGAAGGGCGAAGGGGGTTTTTTTGTCCTTTTATCTTCTGCTTTTCCAGTTCCGCTTTTCCCAATATTGTTTTATTTTTTGGGATTTAAGATTTTTGGCGTTAACCAAATTCAATAATTAATGGCGTTTAATGGTTTCATCGTATTAACATTTTGGCGTTTATGCCGTTTATTCAAATCGTATGCCATTGGAACCCAGGGGATCAGGAAATCTATCTGAATGGCGTTTTTCAAGGCGTTTTAAACAAGATGGCCCACTGTTCTATTATTTTTTATATACATTTTGGCGTTTGTGGTATCTTGGCGTTTTACAATTGTTAGATTATATTTCAACCACAGGAAAAAAATACAAGCGAAGAAAATAAATTAAAAATCCTAATCGGATCTCTCTTCACAATCTTCACTGTCATCAGTCTCTCTCTTCTTTAATAGTACAAGAACTGTCACCAAATATATGACGTTTTATGTAAAACTTAACAAACCCATCGGTTTGATTATTTTGCCTGCTCATCTGTTGAATTGGCTTTTTGTGGATGTTTGGGGACATAGATCTATGACGTGTGGGTGGGTTTTTCGCTTTTTCTTCATCTTGATTTTCATCTTTATAATCATCCCACTCTTCAGTGTCATTGATCTCTTCTCCTCATCCAAGCCTTCTTCAAGAACAAAAAATACAAAATGCCATATGAGTGTCATCAGTATTTTTTTTCTTGAATTTTTGTCCATCTCATGCAGTAAAATCTTACTGAGTTACTCCTCTCTGCTAACAATTCATTCAGTGAAACTTAACGAAGAACAATACTGAATATCCAAGAAAGCATATTAGCCATCTTTGATTTTTTAATTTTTTTGGCGTTTTACAGTGATTGGTATTTAGTAGTATTGGCGTTTGTTTTTTTGGTTTGATCAAATGGAAGTTGTTGAGACGTATCATTTTATAGGATGTCTTATTGGCGCGTAAGTTAGGCTGTGCATTATTATAATAAAGTATTCGTCTTTTCAGTTACTGTTTGTAATTATTGTTTTTGATAAGCTTTATCTCTGAAGTCTGTAACACGTCCCATCTTTCAAGTTTGGCGTTTTAGATTCTAATATAATAAATTTTCCGTCTCTTCAGTATTACGGATTTGTAGTTACTGTTGCTAGTTACATTTTCAAGTTTGTTTTATATTTATTTTATTTTATTTTATTTTATTTATTGGTTTTTTATAATACTTGTCCAAAGCAATTTTATTATTGTTTGGTAGTTTTTGGGGCGTTTTATGGCATGTTGGCGTTTTGACAAGCATTTGGCTTTGTGGCGTTTTTATTACATATGGCGTTGTTATTATATAACAATCAACTGAAAAAGAAAATTAAAAAAATATATATATTGATCTTCCAAATCTTCACTGTCACCAGTCTCTTTCTTCTTTTGAAGCATCTTCACTGGCTGTTTCGACTTTCGTATGATTTTTTTTTTTGTTTTTTGTTTTTCGAAGTAGTTTTTTTGTCGCCGTGTGGAAGCACAAAGTCTGAAAACAGCCTCTTTTTCTATAATATTTGTCCATCTCATCCAGCAAAATGTTATTGAGTTTAGACCTTTTCAGCCAACAATCCTTGAATTTCCATTGAATGATGTTTGATTTTTTAACTTTTTTTGCGTTTTACCGAGAAAAAGAACGCCACTGAATAAACCATCTTAAAACTCTAAATTTGATCATGCTAAAATCAATAACGTTTTGCTGTATGGTGATGGACAACATTGTTAATCCTCGGTTAAGAAAGATAACTGACAATGTTGTCCACCCCATACAGCTAAACTTTATTGACAACAAACCTCAATAATGTTTTTGTATGTTTGGGCGTTATAAATTGGATGGAAGTTGGGGATAAGTCAATAAGATTTTACTCAATGAAATGGGCAATATCCTCACTTAAGGATTTTGTCCATTACATTGAGCGAAAGCTTACAGACAACCAAACTGAATTTCAAAAAACTTTTTGGTTTAGAAGATATTTGATTTTTGGGAATTTTGGCGTTTCTAAGAGGAACGGTATATATTAAATATGGCGTTTGGGGTTTTGTGTGTGTTTTTAATTGAAGGTCTGAGATGTTGTATATATAGGATTTTTTTGGCTGTTTTTTTAGGCGGGATTTTATTATAATTATGTTTGGCGTTTTATATCTAATGGCTTTTTTAGTTAGAATGGTGTGTGATTTTTGTTTGGCGTTTTATTTTCATGAGATGACGTTTTGTGTGGAGAAGTCAAAAGACCCTTTTATCCTTAATGAAGTGCGTCCACATAATAAAATTGTTGTTATTTACGAAAACGCCACCGAGTCAATCTAGTCCATAGATTGTTTTGATCTGACGATCCATAAGCGTTCTCACCGTTCTCACACTTTCTACCGTTTTCTCTAAATCCTGACTCTATATATATATATATATATTATTACGCAGGCTAATTATAAGGAGAAAACCCACTCCAGTTGACTAAACCCAAGAAACCCAATTGTGTGGACAATAAGCTTCCACGTGTTTTTTGTAACAGATAGCTTAAAGGGTAAATTTGGAAATTCACCTCCATCCATCAATTAATTAATGTAATAGTTTCAAACTTTTCACCTGACACATTTTTGTACTACATTGAAAAACTTTATCTCTTTAATATAATAATTCACTCTTCTCCATAATTCACTCTTCTCCATAAAGTAGTCTTCATTGTTACCTCCATCACCGTCATTTTTTTACAAAGCTTATCTCTCTCATCTCAACCAAACTATATCAAGCTTCATAGAAAGGCTTTTGTTCCAGATTTAAAAAAACACCCACCACTACTAGAAATCTCTCTCATCTCAACCAAACTACATCAAGCATCATAGAAAGACTTTTGTTCTGGATTAAAAAAAACACCCACCACTACTAGAATTTTGTTCCAGATTGAAAAGAATACCCACCACCATTGCAGCGGTGGTTACCAGATCCAGGGTGTGAGTTAAGATCTAGATGTTAATAGATCTGGCAGCTTGAAGAAAATCGCACATGAATATGAATATGAATATGAAGATGATGAATAAGATACGAAGATGACGATGAATCAGATATGAATCTTGTTACTTTTTTTAAATTCTCTTTATGTTTTTTTATCTAAAATTACACATTTTTTTTGTAAGTGTTTTTAGTTGAATCAGGTATTTAAGGTATGAAATGTGTAAAAATGTGTTATTTATGACTTCCCCCCCCCCCCTCTCTCTCTCTCTCTTTATATCTTTATCTTCTATTTCATTTCCAGTTCTTAAAGATCTTCATCCAGATCTAAAAGTGATCTGAATCCAAAAGATGATCCAGTTCAAAAGATCATCATCCAGATGCTCCAACTTTTGTCTGGATATGTTTTTTTTTGTTGAAGAAGATGAATGTTTTTAATTTTTTGATTTATCAATTTTTTGTGTTAAATTTGTTCAAGAAAAAATGCATGTTACATTTTTCCGTGTCACATAAATAATGTACGTTTACATAAAATAAAGTGTATTGTTACACTTTTTTAGATTATTGTAAAAATAAGTGTGTTACATTTTTTATGTTACATTTTATATGTTATGGATTTTTTAGTTTTGTTTTTACCATTATTACATTTTATTTTTGCCTCAGATTTTTGTACATTTTTGCTGTATTTACATAAAATAAAGTGCATTGTTACACTTTTTTAGATTATTGTAAAAATAAGTGTGTTGTTACATTTTTTTTATGTTACATTTTATATGTTATAGATTTTTTGGTTTTGTTTTTACCATGTTACATTTTTTTTTGCCTCAGATTTTTGTACATTTTTGTTGTATCCGTATTACATTTTTTTTTTTCACTGAGTTTTTTGTACATTTTTGCTCTATGTGTGTTTGATCATGTGCTTTTGTTGATGGTTGCTTGAATATCTTTTTTTTTTTTTCATGACAACGTTGTATATTAATTAAGAAAATTAGTATATAGAAAAATAATTCACCATTTTTTACGAGCATTTTCGGAAATTTTCTTTATACCAACAAAATAATAACAATAAATGACTGTTATTAATGACAATAAATGTGGTGATTGTAGTTAGCAAGATTGAGTTAATAAAAAATAATCACAACATAAAAAGAGGAATCGAACCAAGCCCTCATGCAATATTGTAATTATTTACATATATTTGTTCAAGTTTTTATTATGTATATAATAAAAATAACAGATTGAATAAACGACTTTTGGGTTTCAACAATATTAAATTTGTGATAATGACCCAAGTGATCAAGAATCTGCTGCTTTATTTTCTGTAAAAAAAAAATTTAAAGAATTTTGAGAGATGGAGGATGATGGGATGGAGAGAGAGAGAGAGAGAGAGAAATTGTTAAAAAATGGATGTAATAATGATCATGCAGACAACTGACAAAAGTTCCATTCTTCCAAGAAGAAAATTCTCACACATTATTCCCATTTTATCCCTTATGTGTACTATTACTGATTAGAATATTAAAAAGTAATATATATTACACTAAAAGACATCACAACCATCCATCTTTTTTAATCAATGGTAGATCTTGGGTTTTCAGGGTTTAGTCAACTGGAGCGGGTTTTCGATTTATCCTTGCCCTTATTACGCATACATACATAGTTACATGCAACATATACATACACACGATGCATATAGGATTACCTATAAGTATTTTTCAGTTTAATTTGTTATTCAAATATCAGCAAAATGATATATAATGAGAGTTTTTACTATTTACAAAGAATTATTGCTAAAAAAATATAAAGAGTTGGTAGGAAAATTAAAATAAATAAATAAATAAATACTGGATTTGTTGAAAAAAAATATTAATCTTTTAAGAATAAAAAAATATATACTTGACTAATTTAATGAAAATATATAAAAAAAAAGTTTAATATATTATTAAAAAGAAAAAAGGAAATACAAAATAAACAAGAAAAACTATTTTGGTAAATAGTTCTCAAAGAGCACTATTTTTATTTTGATTAATAGCTTTTCCACCAACACTATTTTAGGGAAAAAAAAAAAACTCGCAAATATTTTATTGATATTTTGACCAATAGACTTGTGAAGTTGTGAGTGACCCATGCGTTACCCTCTCATTTAAAATGAAAACTCATTTTCTCTTATCTTTTATATTTATTGGTTTAAAAACAATAAAAGTAAGACCAAACATGTATAGACAACTTTATGCTTATTATCACTAAAGAACAAGATCATTCAACGTTTGGAGTTTGGACCACCATATTAAGATTCGATCATTTGGTTGTTTTTTACTATATGAACTTCTATTGCCATACACATCATAAGATTTGATTGTTTTAATTAACATTAAACAACACTATCGTCCAACAAATCAAGACATGATTGTTTAAATTAACATTAAACAACACTATCGTCCAACAAATCAAGAAATAAAAAAATAGGAATGATTAGAACTATGGGACCTAGTCCTGCATGAGATTTAACATTTCCTGTTTGTAGTTATGAACTATGAGGTATAGATGGAGTGATATATATACACACACACACACTCCAATAATCCTGCTATATACACACACACACACACTCCAATAATCCTGCTATAGAGAGAGATCTAGTGAAAAAATGGGTTCCTCAACACAACCCAAGCTTCCAGTTATTGATTTCTCTTCAAAAAGTTTAAACTTGAATTCAAGTTCTTGGGTTACAAAGTGCGATGAGGTTACACGCGCACTTGAAGAATACGGGTGTTTCATAGCCCTGTATGATGGAGTGTCTAGCGAAGTTCGTGATGCAACTTTCCTTGCATCGCAAGAATTATTCAATCTTCCTACTGAAGTGAAAGTTTTAAACATCACGACGACGCCATATAATGGTTACATTGGGCAACAACCCATGGTTCCTCTATATGAGAGCTTAGGCATTGAAGATGTGAATACTAAAGAAGGAGCTGAAAGTTTCACAAAACTCATGTGGCCATCTGGAAATCAGAGTTTCTCGTACGGTTTTTTACATATTATCATTTTATCGCTGTTTTAAGTGACCTCAGGCATGTTTTTTGATTGATAATTAACATAAAGTTATGATGTGTTTGTTTTCATTTGTTTCAGTGAAAGTGTGGTGATGTACTCAAAGGCTGTTGTAGAACTAGACAAGATAGTGATGAAAATGATAGTAAAGAGTTATGGAATAGAGGAAAACTATGAATCGATCCGTGGTTCGACATCTTATCTTCTTAAACCCACAAAATACCTTCGCGCTCAAGGCGATGAGAAAATGCTCGGAATTCTTGAACACACCGATAAATGCTTCATGACTTATCTTCATCAAGATGAAGTAAATGGTCTGGAGATAAAGACTAAAGATGGGGCGTGGATTGAAGTTGATTATACACCCTCATCTTTTGTAGTCATGGCAGGAGATGCTTTCATGGTAATTTTTACTTTATAGCATGGTTACTGAAGTCGCTAGATGCCCCCAGGTCAGTCGACTGGGGAGTTGCGAGTACTCGGCATAGGTGAAGAGTACTCGAACATGTTATATTATAAGGAAATTATATGTATGTCAAATATTATAAGTTTACTAATATTGTTAACAAAAAACTTGAATATCAATATAAATTAGAAAATAGATGTTCAAATAGTAAAGTATTTCAAAATTTGATATTCACTATTTGAAAAATTATATTCATTATTCTTACCTATGATAGACATCGGAATTGTGTTTTATTTTATTTTTTAAGTCGGATTCCGAGTAATTTGGCGGATTTGAAGAAAATCGGTTCGGCAACTTACCTTGTAGCGATTACTCGGCCTTCTAGACCTGGTTTTACAACATTGCTTTACAATAATGTTGTTAAAATATCACTGCCCGGCTAGTCAAGCCGTGAACCGGACCCCTCACTAGTTCAGTTCACAAGGGTTGAACCGCTATTGCTTAGACCGGCAGGGTTTTTTATGAACCGGCAACTTATGGTGTTTTATTTCTTTTTCAGGCATGGACAAATGGAAGAATTGAATCACCAACTCATAGGGTGATGATGACCGCGGACAAAGACAGATATGTACTGGGACTATTTGCATCTATCAGGGATCACATCTTAGAGGTACCGCAACAACTCGTTGACGAAAACCACCCGCTACAGTTTCGTCCATTTGATAATTACAAGTATATGCAATTCTATAATACTGAAGAAGGGGTTAAAGCGGAGAGCGCCATCAGAACCTACTGTGGAGTTTGAAGCACCATTGTTTGTTCATATTTATGTATGCTTGTTTCTTGTTTCCCTATGTTGAAGTATTAATCATGTATGAATGCATAAAATATGTGTGCCTCAAAAGTTTAATATATGCTATAATAAAGTCAACAGATGCATATCTAAAAAACCAAAAGAGTAAAATGTCATTCTCGTCTCTAACGTTTGGCCAGTTTTGCGACTTTCATCCAAATGTTTGTTTTTCCGCATCTAGATCCAAAAGGTTTGAAATTTTTCCATTCATCTAGCTCGTTAACTCCATCCATTTTTATGCGTTAAGTCAGGGGTATTTTCGTCTTTTTTGTTAACTTAACGGAAATACTCCTCACTTAAGGGAGAAAAATGGATGGAGTTAACGAGCTGGATGAAAATGGTAGATATCAACAGTGGCGGATCTAGGATTCGCGCCAAGCGGTAACGTTTTATAAATAAGCGGTAACGAAATAGAAAAAACGTCAAATTTTTCCAAAATTTACACTAAT